>OZ010643.1:6507384-7107384 GCA_963932165.1 Pimpla rufipes
GGACCATCCTGTGTACTGACATGAAAGTCATTTTGATACGGCGAACTACTTCTCGTTTTCGCGCCGAAAGCTCGACGCGACTTTATGAAACTGATTCGTTCGTTTTTCTGAATACGTATGAATTTTTTCAGAATTTTTAAATTGCGTTTGAAATTTCCATCTTTTTATACAGAGATGGAAGAACTCCCGGGACAGCGACTGGGATCACGTATTTTTTTTTGCGAACGCTCCGTACCACATCGATTCCCGGTACGATAATGTAGTAGATAAATATTTTCGGTGTGTGATGCGTACTACGGAGACCGCGTGTACGGCGATGGTGTTCGTCCCGAGGGGTGGACCACCGGAACGAACTGGTGAACACAACCACGCGGTTGACGCCAGTTGATGCTCGAACCTGACGAGATTCTCCGGCAAGCCTGCGAGCGGTAAATACCTACTTCTACCTACTTCTCGCACTCGTAGAATAAAATTGTATACGAAACTCGTGCGAGAATCTTTTTCTCAACTCAAAGTTACGCTCGCCAGGAACAGTTTTATCGCACCTAAACGCGGTTTTGATTACAGCATGCCAGCAGCAGGACGACGTTGCTCGGTCCCTGCGGTCAAAAGTTTGATTAAACGAGTGCGTTCGGAGCTACTGCCACCTGTCCCACCAACGATAGCGGAATTGGGGAATGTGCTCGAAAATTATCCGCCGACGCAGGAAGTGTACCGAGGCACCTCGGTACACTTCCTGCGGCGTCTGAAGCCGCGAGTTCGCTGCACATCGATGGGACGTTTTCGGTGAGTGTGTCAAGAGATATGGTAGCGTCTCAACGCCAGGTATTAAAATAAATGTATATGCCTCCTCACGAGACTCCTCACAACTTAGACGTTATCACTACTCGTATTATCTCTACGTTCGCCTTTTTCGTCTGCTAGAGAATTCTAACTGTAATTATCTGAGTCAAAATTCTGCGGACGCCAAATATGTCAGGTTAAATTTTTTTTCTCTTTCTCTTTTTGTCACTTACGATCTTGATTGTGCCAAAAACTTATCGTTTTTGTCCGCACTCACACAACGTTGGACGCGAATTTGTCCGATCCATATACATGCATGGCGTGTACCAGCACACTCACACTTCGTCTGTTACTCTAATTATCTCAAGCAGTATATCGCGGACGCTTAATGTATCAGCGCCAAAATTTTGTATTTTTCCCCCTTTTTAATGAGACCGGTTGCGATAAAATCGGTTAACTTCTAATTTCAGGGTCGCTAAAGCCTGTTACGCGTTGTTTCTCGACGAATTATCGAATTAGGGACATCTTTCATGGATATTCGCAAAGCACATAAAAACACATAAATGTGGTACATTAACATTTTTTTTACCGAGAAAATAGGTTGACATCTAATTTCAGGGTGGCTTAAGCCTGTTACGCGTTGTTCCTCGACGAATTATCGAATTAGGGACTTCTTTCGTGCATATTCGCAAAGCACATAAAAAACATAATGTGGTACATTAACATCTTTTTTACCGAGAAAATAGATTAACTTATAATTTCAGGGTGGCTTAAGCCTGTTACGCGTTGTTCCTCGGCGAATTATCGAATTAGGGACACCTTGCATGCATATTCGGAAACCACTGAAAAAGCACATAAATGTGGTACATTTACATCATTTTTACCGAGGTATTATTTCAATTTACGCTTCGATCCGTTCATGATTCCCGAAAAACGGCACTCCCGAACTTTTGAAGTGCAAAGTCTGTATTTCTCATTGCTTTAATTTTAATTAAAAACGTGTGTATACTCCCACATTTATCATGTTGATTTTTACCTAGGTGGTACCAAGAACACCGAGAGCAATCCAGTTTTGGATTATTTTTGTTCGGGCGGCCGATAAGGTTAGTACATTTTTAGGCACGCACAATTTGATAAACCGCACAGTATAATTGTACCCCAGCAAACACAGTAATATTGCGTCAATGTAACGGCAATGTAACCGAATACAACAGGTAATGTTGCCTGGACGTTGCATGTAACTAATATGTAAGTTGCAATTTCCGACTTAGCAATATACCATTGTTATCTAACCGTTACTTTTAATTAATACTGCAGGCGTGTTCGCATTATGTGACGCTGATGTAACAAATTGCATAACAGTTATATTGCTGGTATTATTTATTTACATTACTATCATTTATTAATCAATTATTTAGTACTATTTAGTGTTGTTTCTTTGTTCAACTCTTCGAGCTCCAAGTTGAAAGTTATAAGGATATGACAGTGGATCGCATTGCATTTTTCCGGGCATCCAACGGTTGCGAAATCGCTACCGCCAATGGCTGGGTATTACAAAAATAAGTCGCTACGGTTAAACGCAGAATCAGCTCGTGGTGAGCAACCCTCATGGGTTACGACACCTTCGAATTGTAGAAACCCTAGAGTGTAGTTGAAGGTGCTCTGCAGTCTTATAGACGCCTGGGTCGCGAATCGCTTGCGAGAGACGTTCGAGCCGTCGGCCATATAGCGGACGTAACATCGTTATAAGGATTTTATATATTTGTGTTACGTTATTGTAATGTTACAACGTCACATTGCAACTAAATTTGTTACAAGCATGTCACATAATGACTCAACAATTTTTGTTACATAACAGTAACACCAAAATTACATGTTAGCAGTTACATTAATCGTGTGTAACAACTGTTGTATTGCATGTTACTACCGTGTTATATAATTGCAACATATTATATGGATAATATTGTTACATTACATGTAACTTTCATGTTATGTTGCCGTAACAAAACGTGTTTACTGGAATGCTACGGATTATAATGCGGATATATTATTGCAGGGATATGCCACAGTATTCGCGTTATGCGAGAGGAGTACGAAAGTCCTTTACGATGCCATATGGCATTTTATACTCGATCTCTGCCCGGGGTTGAGAGAAAATCTTCGAGCGGTGTGAACAGATTTTGAGCGCGCCGCCGTAACAAGCCTTCGAGAGAACTTCCCACGCATCAGCATCCACGGATGCGTGTTCCACTATTGTCGCGTACGTTTTCCCCTTACCGAACTTAACCTCATCCAACTTAACCCTCCCTAACTTAACCTCACCTAACTAAAGCTCAAGTAAATTGACCCTACCGAACATAACCTCATCTAACTAAACCCTATCTAACTTGTCTCTGCCTGACTTTACCTCAACTAATTTAAGAGGCAGAGTGATACTTCGCTCGGAACTTCGTTGCCCAATGTTAAACACCTATAGGGCTGTCTCTCGCACATAGCGCTGTCACTCTCGCACCTTTTTGTTTCTCGATTCACCCGAACGAACGGCTGCCAGTATCGAAAAGTCCGAAGCTTAGCACAATTCTGCAATACGTCTGCATATTCTCTTAAAAGTTATGCTCAATCTGCCGAGTATTTTGGGAGAAAATAGGTTTCAAAATGTTGAGGTGTAATATTATTGCCTCTGAAGAGGCAGCTTTTTGTTTTTCGATTCTCCTGAACAAACGGCTACGAATATCGAGGAGCCAGAAGCTTAGCCCAATTCTGCAATATTTCCGCAAATTCACTCAAAATCTGAACTTTGTCTGCCGAATAGTTTAGGAAAAAATAGGTTTCAACATTTTTAGCTGGAGTGGAGTTGGAGTGGGTGAAATATCACCGCCTCTTAACTTTACCTAACATGATCCTACCTAACTTAACCTCACCTCACTTGACCCTACCTAACTTAATTCACCTAAATTAACCCTACCTAACCTAACCTCACCTAACTAAAGCTCAGCTTACTTGACCCTACCAAATATAACCTCACCTTACTTAACCCTACCGAACTTGTCTGCCTAATTTTACCTCAACTAATCTAACCTTACCTAACTTGACCCTTCCTAACATAACCTTACGTTACTTAACCCTATCTAACTTTTTTGCGTTTTGTGCATTATATTTTATTAAAAAACGTAGAAACTTAGAAAACTTAGGGGACTTAGAGAAATTCGGGCTTGGAGGACATTCATAGGGTCAAAATCCAGGCCCTTTTCCATGTCAGAATCCGGGTGTTTTTATATTTCAGATTCCGGGCCCTGTTGACATGGAATGCCCTATATATCCTACGCAGCCGCGGCGGCGGCGAGATCTTTTTGTAATATAGAGAGATGAAGCAATGTGCAAAGTTAAACTTTGCAACTTTCTTTTGTAACAGGCTACATACCGGAAGTGGAAGTCATTGCGGATGCCGGACCCCCCAATGCACGTTCTATATTTCGCTTGGGCGCTGGCTCTGCTCCCGAGCGACTTGTTCGAAGAAGGGTGCCAGGTAGTTACGCGAACAGCGGACCCGCTGGCGATCGGACCCCTTCGAGCGCTCAACGATTTCACGCATTATCTGCGAAATCAATGGGCCCCGCTCCGCGACATTGTCTCCGTCCACGGTACGCCGATTCGGACAAACAATGTCGCGGAGTCGTTTAATCGGCACGCGCCCAGGAAGCTCGGAGGGATTCACCCGGGAATTTGGATGTTCATGGGTACGCTCTTTCGTTTTGTACAATAGAATTCGGTCAACCCTTTTAGGGATCATGACAGTGTGACCCCCCGAAATACCCCAGCGGTTCCGAGCAACCGTCATTTTGGAGTTGCTTTATTGTCACTTACAAGTTACCGTCATTATGAGGTTCATTTTTAGATTCTTTACCGTCACACAATCATAAAATGCCCGACAAAGGAACCGTTGCTTTGAAACATAAAAAGAACCATGAAAAAACTATAAGGGCAAAGTTGGTAGTGAGATGGTTCAACGTGCAAGTAAGCAAAAAACGACGTATGTTAGCAACCGATCATCGCTCGTTGAGAGTTGTTCATCCGTTATTACCACGGTTACACATAATAACCGCATACGAACCCTGAACCGTGCATACAAGCGAATTCATCGTATGGTTATCGGACGGTTGTAAGTTGCTTCCGCGCAACTTTTTAGTTTGTTTTTGTTCCATAGCGACCGGTGGCTTTTCGGTTATTTATGGGTTCTTCGGATCTGCTAGGGAATAGCAGATTTCAGCGTTTTTTATGGTTAGAATAAGCTAATCGGTTTGATTGTTTTTTACAAATTAAAGCACCGATGGAGAACACAGAATAATTTGTTTTGAAATGATTTATTTATTGTTTAACATCGTTTTTATTTATTGAACACTCCGGTGAAAAAAAAGATCCCAAACGATGGCCTGGGTAGTGGACGCAAATTTGATCCGAAATAAAAATTTCAAAAAAATGATTGATAATCTAATCTTTTTTAATTCTTTTTTAATGAAATTTGACAAAATAGTGGTGGATTGAACGAAAATTCTCAATTTTATCTTATTTTTTCGACAGTTTTTCGAAAATAATAGGAAGTTTCGAAAAAAAAGGTTCTACAGCGGCCTAAAGAATGACGCGAAGAATACTCTGTACAAATTTCAAAAGGATATCTTCAAAACTCTTCCTCTGAGAGTAGCCACCGTATTGGAAAACACCATTCCGACAAAAACGCGTTTAAAGTTTGGATTATCCAATCCCTTTGCCCAATCCTTTTCTCAAATAAATCAGTAGCGACCGAAATAAGTCGAATCTCGATTTAATACTTTGGGAGTATGTTTATAACATCGCATTCTATCGGACAATGCAAAAAAAGTTCGAATTTTTAAAAATTTCACACTGTCATGTTCCTTAAGGTCACCACAACCTTAACCAAATCTTCTCAATTCGGTGTGATTGCAACACTCGCCTTCGGCTCGTGCTGCAAAGTCACACTCGTATCGAAAAAGTTTCATCGCACTCGTATCGTAATATACTATTATAATAGTGGTGCATGTCGCGAGTTCTTCGGGGAGGAGATTGAGCATCAAAACGCGAGTTTTCCGAAAGGAGTGTGTAAAGCAAAGCTTTACGCACGCGAAATCTTTCCAAAATGATGAAATTAACAGACGCTAGTACAAAAACATGCTTTGCAGGAAAATTAAAAGACACCATCAGCGACGAAGAACGAAAGTTCGCGCGGTGGGAGGTCACGGGCCAAACCGGCAGACGGCCCCAGCACCAAGCGTGGGTGAGAGCCGACGAGGCCATCGCGGACCACCAACGACTCCTGGCCACGGGAAGGTCATTATATAACATTTTCAGTTTATATTTAGTTAATTAACCCCTTCGTCATCATTGACGCAAAACTACGCGGAATTAGATCATGCTCTGTGTGGCAATAACGCATACTGCGCACATTGCTATTTCTTTGGGCTTGATATGATCTGGTTCAAGTGATATTTCGAGATTTATTTAATTTTTTTATATTATGATTTAAAACTAGTAAAAAGGACATGGCACATCGAAAGTCGAAATACTGAAGCCGCCTTTCAAGCGTTCCCATTGGTCGGCGGCGGCTTCGATGTATCGATTAGAGCCGTTATGGCCGTCGCGTAAACTTGTAGAAGTAAATTTGAACAGGGCGCGCACAGCGCGCCCGTTTGTAGCGAGCCGTGCGACGTCAAAACAACTGGAGCGCGAGCGAAGCAAGCGCGTTGCTGCTAGTGATTTTAAGAAAATTATTTTATCAATAGATACACCGTAGAGGAGTTTCTCCGCGCCGCCTTGACCCCGCATCAACGGCTCGATCTGGAGTACGCAGCGGAAAACTTTCCAGCTGGTACTGGTTTCAATTCTGTAAGGGGGAGATACCTTTAGACAATCAAAATGTTCTGGGACGTTCAATTTACATAGTTGGGGTGTTAAAGTAACATTTTTTTCAATAAAACTTGTTTCGATTTTTTGAGGCCGATAAAGGTATCCCCCTTTAATACTTTCACTTTCTTTACAAGATCAATAAATGTACATTCTTTTCAGACGGGGAACCTGACCACGAGCTGCCGGATCCAGCGCACATGCTAGATCCGACAGACGTCTATCCAGGTGAATTAACAAATAAATAATAGCTATTTGTATACCCCAAAAAACATCGTGGGTGCAAAAATCTGGGACAAGTACATTTACATCGGCAGATGTATAGCTTCTTACAAAATTCTTACAAAAATTTGTGAAATAATGAATTTATGAAAGTAAAATCACATACTTTGCAAAAAGTCGTCAAATAATGAACCGCCTCACAGCGTCAAGTAAACCCGAAAATTAAAAATTGTAGTTTCATTAACTCAAAGTTGCATGGGTCAATTTATAAAAATTACTTGTCCTGCTACTCTGCTTATCGAATTAACATGACAACTGGTACATTAGTTAAATACGCACAATTAACTGTTTCGTCGACCGCCAACACCAACTGTCGATACTATAGGCCGGACAAGTAATTTTTATAAATTGACCCATGCAACTTTGAGTTAATTAAACTATTCTTAATTTCTGAATTTACTGCGTCTTGACGGAAGACACCGCCATGACGACGACGACTGAATTTGATTGTTTGACAATCGCGCGAAAAAGAATAGTATATAACTGTCGTTCGTGGATTTCTATAAACCTGATTGTGGTCGCAACCAACGGCCCGTAAAAAAACATAATTTGCATGTCCCCAAAAAACATTTATTTTGTATACATTTCAATAATACGAAAAAAAGATTTTGAAAGTGACCGAAAACAAGTTGGTTCGAGAATAAAAGTCTTGTCGCGTCTCGTCGTCGTCGTCGGTAAAGTCGATCGTTGTCAGTATACGGTAAATGTACTTGTCTGGAGACGCTGCCGCGTCTCTTAATTAAAATAACACTATATTGTGTATTGTCATCACGTTTTATACGTAGATGCTGAAGCTGACCAAGCGCGACATCCGCAGCGCCGGGTCAGAAGTGCGCCGGTGGCAGACGGTCCCGAAGACCAGCCAGGGAGGGCGGCTCGTGGTCGGGGCCATGGCGGCCATGGCCGTGGTGGTCGTGGCCGCGGTGGTCGTGGCCGCGGTGGTCGTGGTCGAGGCCGTGCTGATCGGGCAAGAGCGCAAGAGCGTGAGCCGGCGCAGAACCCCGAAGATCCTGCGCGAGGCCCCGAAGAACCTGCAGGAGACCCCGAGGATCCTGCGCGAGAGCGCGAGCCGGCGCAAGACCCCGAAGATCCTTTGCGAGACCCCGAAGATCCTGTGCGAGACCCCGAAGATCCTGCGGGAGACCCCGAGGATCTTGCGCGAGAGCGCGAGCCGGCGCAAGATCTCGAAGATCCTGCGCGAGACCCCGAAGATCCTGCGCACGACGCCGAAGATCCTCCGCGAGAGCGCGAGCCGGCGCAAGATCTCGAAGATCCTGCGCGAGACCCCGAAGATCCTGCGCGAGACCCCGAAGATCCTGCGGGAGACCCCGAGGATCCTGCGCGAGAGCGCAAGCCGGCGCAAGATCTCGAAGATCCTGCGCGAGACCCCGAAGATCCTGCGCACGACCCCGAAAATCCTCCGCGAGAGCGCGAGCCGGCGCAAGATCTCGAAGATCCTGCGCGAGACCCCGAAGATCCTGCGCGAGACCCCGAAGATCCTGCGCATGATCCCGAAGATCCTGCGCACGACCCCGAAGATCCTGCGCGAGAGCGCGAACCGGCGCAAGACCGCGTGGATCCTGCGCAAGACCCCGAAAATCTTGCGCCAGACCTCGAAGATCCTGCGCATGACCCCGAAAATCCTGCGCGAGAGCGCGAACCGGCGCAAAACAGCGTGGATCCTGCGCAAGACCCCGAAGATCCTGCGCGAAACCCCGAAGATCCTGCGCGAGGACCCGAGCAAGGAGTTGCGGCCCGTGAACACCGTAAGCATATTTGTTTTGTTGTGTTTTGTTCCTTATATACGGGCCGTATTCCATTTGTTGCTTCGTTGCACCCACAAATACAAGCCATCACGAGCGAGATTTTTACCAGAACTGTACGAAGATATTGATGCGAGATCGTGGTACTCGTAGTTATATACGATGCGGCTGAATATTGAATAAAGACTGATTATTTCGAACCGAAATTATCCATAACACCTGACCCGTTACACTATCTTCTCATAAAAAGACCATGACACATCGAATGTCGAAATATTGCAAACTGAAGCCATTTTTTCAAGCGTTCTGGTTGGTCGGCAGCGGCTTCAATATAAGGGTATCGGACAGGTGTAGTATATTCAGTACCGCACCTGTCCATTAAACCCCGTCACTGTGGTAATTGATTATTTATTCGCAGCCTCTCGCTCAAGAAAAAAAACATCAGCGGAGGAAGCGGCGTCGGCAGCAGTTAGCTGCTGCGGCGCAAGGTGTTGAGCAGATGCAAAGTTAAATAAAAATAATTGTCGGAAGAAAATATTAAATTTATGCAAAATTCTGTTCGGGATACTTGGCATCTGTATTAATGTTACTAGTGTATGAATGTGCATGTGTAAGAATACAGAGATTCAAAATGCAGAGTGCACTGTCAGGTATAAACATTGTACAGAAGTGCCTTATGTGATAGCTTAGCATCGAGTAGAACAATAAGGGTATTACAAGGGAGTCGATAGAGACTCTGAGATCGTATATTACATCGAGGTTTGTTTAGGGGCTCGACAGCGAGTCTCTGAGTTTGAAGCAACCCGCCGTGTAGAAGTATAGTGTTTTGACATCGTCGAGATCGTTGCTGTTTAACAATACATTTAGGTTTTCTTTGATGCGATTAAGATTAAATTTTGGTAGTAAGAAGTGTTGCCTAATTGGGTCGTACACAGAGCAGCGTAGGAGCAGGTGTGTCCTAAAGTTTCGCTTTCATCGGTGCGACAGAACGTACAAATCTGCGTAGGGTCGTAACAATACAGGTTTTTACTTATAATAAATCTGCGAGTACGTTTCGAAGTCAATCTAATTTGCGGTTCGGATAGAAGCAAAGAAAATTATCATTCAGCCTCCTCGATAGTGTAAATTGATAAGTACTTGACTCCTCAAATTTTCTGAGGTCTTCTGTTTTTAGTCTTCGTTCGTAAGCTAGCAAGAGAGCATCTTTGTGCGCTGTCCAGTTGTCGCTGTCGTGAATTTGCCACAGGTTTCCCCAGTTTCCTTCCCCAATAGTCGACTTAATCTAAGAAACCCAGTTGTATTGAAGCGAACGGTTAGATTCGGCCAGCTGGACCATTCTTCAGAAACAAAGTTTTGGCGGACGAGTCTCTTCCATCTCCAGCAGCTTAATAATCCATCCTATTGCTAATTTAACGACGCTGAGAGCCACGCCGTTGATACCGAACTCGAGCCTGATTGCACATCCGGGAGTGCATTTTGGCAGATTATAAAGACGCAAATAAAATCTAGTTGCGCTTTTTTCGAGGTATACCGAAGTCCCCAGGCCGGGGCCGTGTATAGCAGCGTGGAGGCGACCACACTATTAAACAATTCCGCCGTTACTTCCCACGAGTTGCCTTTGGCCGAGGCCATAATTGCTAGAGCAGACGACGAAGCTGCTTTAGCTTTGTTCACTGCTGTATTCGCCGGTGCTAGCCCCAAGGCAGAGAACGAGAGCGTAACGCCTAAGGAAGGGTACTTATTTACTATATCCACCGATTGTCTCTTGTATACAAAATTGGATGAGTTTTTTCCCAGATTTCCGCTCGTCCTGAATACCATTATTTGTGTTTTTTTTTCGTGTGTACTGTAAGGCCGTTTAAATCACAGTAGTCCTCCAGTATTCGTATTTTACGTTTGTGGTCAATCGGTGAGTCAGCCAATATTAAATCATATATGTTGTTTATATCTATACCTCTCACGTTGCGCTCGCGGTAATATGGTATCATGTCTGATAGGTAAATGATAAACAGTAGTGGACAATGTCCTCAACCAGCGTTACGAGTCTTAAAAAAAAAAAATGAATCTAGAATCTCATTTTCAATTGGTCGTCGAATGAGTAGCTTTGTTTATTGTTACTTTTGCGTATTGTGGACAGATAATTCTAAACTGTATTCACAATTCACAAAATATTACAATGCAACGGGATGAAAAGTAAATATTTCATCAATGGACTTTTAATAATTCGTACGTGTGCAGCAATGCAGCCGAGCACGCGTCTACGTAGTGGACTTGTGGGCTTGCCCACGTTTTTCGGAACGTGGATGCGGATGATCCTATGAAATCTCCACTGTTTCATGTTATAGCAGATGTATAATATTTTTAAAAATCCAATGCATCTAACTGGGCACCATTCCATTGTTTCTGACGATGTACTAAAAAGCGATATGGCCCTTTTTTCTCTTTCTGTGGCCTGTACATTTTGTTTTCTGGTCGCATTGTCAATAGGCCATGAACCGGAGTCCTTCAGCCTGGTTCGTCTAATAACAAGGTCATTTAACATACTATATTTACATATTTTTCTTTCGTCTAGTGATCTTAAGTCATTATTTCAAGTCGTTGTATAGTTAGAGCTGGGTGTTTCGGTAAGTGATTTACATTTGAGATTGGAGTGATACATAGTTCATTGATATTGTTTATTAGATTTTTAGCGAATCTTTTGAGTTGCTCGGTTCGGGTTACTATTGGAGTAATACCTGTGAGTTCGAAGAGTAGCGTGTTGGGCGGGTTATGTAATGGATTAGCCGGGTGTCTTATTCGCGTTAGACTCCGGATTGCACATGTTTCCGCGGTTTTCAGTTTTTCGATTGCATTTTCATTGCAATTTAGGAGAATCATAAAATTGGGCATATTCAATAATCGGTCGACAAATGCATTTATAGATTTTCGTTAGGTGTTTGATATGAAGGTTCCTATTTTTAAATGTGATGCTTCTAAAATATGCTGCTCTTGATTTAATGTTGGCTTTACATTTCTCATGGTGCAGGTTGAAATTTAATTTTTGGTCGATGTAGACGCCTAGATATTTAGCCTGGTGACTTGGCGTGATTACTACATTGAACATATGAATTTTAGGTGAGCGTGGTCCTATTTTGTCGTTGAAGATGATCAGCTGCGATTTTTGTGGATTCGGTTTGAGTCTGCATTTGTTGAACCAGGTTATTGTTTTTTGGACTGATTTTTGGAGTGCTTTTGTGCTATTGTTTACATTGGTGTTGTATGTGATTAGAACAGTATCGTCGGCGAATTGCAAAATGAAGTTATCCGGATTAATTTCTTTTTTGTTGGTCAGGTTGTACATGTCATGGCAGAAGATGCAGAGAAGTGGTGATAGTGGTGAACCCTATGGTACTCTTTGTTCCGACACGAATATATTGGATGTTGCCGCTTTTATTTTGACTGTTAATGATCGAGATTGTAGGCATTTTTTAATGACGTGGATCAAGTATTGTGGGCATTGTAATCGGTGGAGTTTTTACGGACCTTTATGCCACACGCTATCAAATGCGTTGGCTATATCCAGGAATCAAGGTGATGTTTTTTTGTTCGATAACTTGGCAGCCTCAACATTCGATTTCATCAATTTCATTGCTTTTTTATTGAGTAATTTGACCTGCGTATTTGGTATGCCTTCGATTGGTTTCGTGGGACGTTTCGGGTGGGGGAGGGTTCTTAATTTTCGGAATCGTTGCTGATACCTTCGCACCTTGGGAGTCAGATGATGAGCTCTGGGGGTTGGTTGGCTTTTTCCATTTTTTGGTGGTCTCTCTTTGGGTTTTGCCGGGATAAATTCCGAGAGCGTGGATTGATCAATATCAGGTTCCTCCGTTTTCGATACCTCTCCATCGTCCATCGCCTCCTCGTCCATCGTAGTTACACTCCTACCTACATTCTATACACTGATTCTGTCACCATAACATAGACTCGTAGAAAATGCACTGCACAGAACACAAAAAAATCGATTTTTTCCGATTGTTATCATCGGTAGTCACACCCGGGTTGTTTTAATCTCTTGCCTCTTCGGCTCTCATATCAGTAGTAACGGTAAATTCGGGGTCCTACCAGTCCCTACGTATAGAGGATATTCTAAATAATCGGTAAATGATGGTTGTTACGTGCTGGCTTTTATTTTCGTATTAGAAATAATTAGCCGCGTTTGGGATCGTTGCTCGATTAATCATTGAAATGAATATTCCAAGTTGATAATTATATTTATTTCCCGCGAAATAATAAATCGATAAAATGTACGATTTTCCGCAATGTGAAACACAATTGTTCAATTATATAAATTATCACCGCGGTGATATACGCGATTAAAGGCACGAAGGGCTATATTTTGAAGGAGCTCACTCAGAGCTAAGTATTTAGTTAGATACAAATCAGACGAAATCAGAAACAAAACTGAATTGGAAATTAATCAAGCGAGTTGAGGAAGACAGTGGTGGGTGAAAGAGTGGGAAATTTGGTGACTGTGAGACGGCCGCAAGGTGCTGACGGCGCGTTGCACGCGCGGCCGACGAAAAACATATTGAACGTGATTTAATTAGAATCAAGGGAACGAGCGAAAATGGATAAGCAGAAATATGAGATCGTCGTCCGGTTCTCGGACAATTGGATATCGCAAATAGTTGAGGGAATTTGAATGGAAGGATTTTAGTAAAGATTGGTGAATATTTTATAACGCAGAAAAAATGGCCAGAACGTAACAACGGTAAAAGTCCCTTTTGATCCTGGGAACTATTTTGTTTTCGCGCCGAAAGATCGACCTCGGGTCGAATCGACGCAGAGTAATCATGGAGGGTTAATCATCATAGTCTACACATAGGGGTGGGCGATGTTTGTCGATCACCGATGTTTTTATTTTCGAGAAATCGATGTTTTTTTCCGATTTTTTCCAAAACAGATTAATTGATGTTCGATGTTTATTTATGAAACATCGACATAAAAATCTAATACAGTCTGTGCGGTGTTACAAGCATATTTTAACACTTTCAACGAATTATCCAACTCTCGATAATTTTGCATCACTAAAGTTGATGATATATTTCATTCCTGTGTAACGTGTGTCATATGGTGAAAATATGACGTTCAATAGAAGAAATACTAGGGGAACAATAACGCGCGCTCACGCGCGCGGTTAGGTTAGCCGCGCTGCAGCGCTTATCTGAAATTGCGACAAACTGTCAAATTTCGCGCTATTAAACAACGACTGCTGGTCTTCACGGTCCACGACCAATCAGCCCGAATAGATCGACAACAATACTCACGTTGGCGCGAATTACGGACTTTTTAATATAAAATTATCCGATCTATTTCTTTCTATTTACAATTCTGCGTGAATCACCACCCTTATCCTTATGCAAATTGTATCTGCCATTTATATTATACGTATATTGAATTTTTAGGAGTGCAAGGAAATATCACCAACAACGGGTACAACTCATGATTTCATGAATAATGATTATCCTATGCTGATTCAAACATCACTGTGTTTTGAATGTGCCTTGAGACCTTGGCAGACTTAATTTATTTGAATAAAATACCTTCGCTGATTTTGTTTTGATTTTTCATCGTTTTCTACTTTACCGATGTAAAATAATCGATGTTCTTATGTTTTTTGAGAAACATCGATTGTTCATAATCGATTTATTTAATAACCGATTCTTTTAACATGGATTTTTTTTCTCAACATATCCCTACTACACATACGCTAACGATTTATTTATTCCTCAGCGCCAAAATGTGTGATTTGCATGAACGTCGACCAAACGCATGTCGTTGTACCCTACGGCCACAAATGCCTTTGCGAGAGATGCGTCACGGCAGTTTCTCAAGGGGACGGGGAATGTCCGATGTGCCGTGTTCCATTCCAAGCGTTTTATCGCGTTTACGAGGTGGCGATGTAGTCCTCGGTAAGCTGATTTGCAAATCTCTCCTCTACTTCACGCAGACTTTGCTTCTCTTGCATGCGTAAAATTGGCACTTTTCGCACTAGTGGCATAAAATAGTTTTTGTAACGCATGCATGAGAAGTTCAACTTCTCGTGTCTGCCGCGCGCAAGCCAGTGACGCAATTTTACTTCTCGCACTCACTTCTTGCACACGCGCGCCATTACACTCAGTATCACTTCTCATGCATTTGTTACAAAAAGTATTATGCGATACAGAGCGAGAGAACGATCATCATACGACGGTTGTGACGTTGATCGCACTCGTCGCACTCGTACCACAGACAGCACTCGCCTTCGGCTTGTGCAGCTGTGATACTCATGGGGCTCGTGCGATCAACTTCCCAACCTGCGTATAATGATCGCTTTCTCGTCCTTATATCGCAAAGTACTAATAAGATACTCGTGTGAGAAACTTTTTCTGATCTCGTGTGATTGCAACACTCGCCTTTGCCTCATGTCGTAAACTCACAGTCGTGAGAAAAGGTTTTTCCTCCTCGTGTCGTAATGTAGTATGATTAGTAATAACGACTAACAGATCTTGACCTTTCCGCTTGTAAAAAAAAGCATTAGCCGACAATAAAACAGCATTAATCGGCGATCTGAGTTATCGTACAAGTGACGAGACTCAATCGAATTTAGCACTTCTGTACTTGAGACAGGAAATTAACTTGTTTGCAATTGCATTGTTCTGTTTGATTTTTGCCGACGTCTTTTTTAAATGAATTGTTTTTGTATTTGTATCCGCAGGTGCTTCCCGAAATTCAAATTATAGGCCTATGCCACAGCAGCGGTAAAAACGACAAGAAACGACAAGTCAACGCAGCTGAAAAAAAATCGGCAACTGGATCGAATCACGTAAACGCGAGCGGAAAGCGAATTACGCGGTCGACGCGTATTTCCAAGAAACACGAAACGCATTAATTATAATTATCATCGGACCGCGAATGTTGAACGACGAATTTCGCAATTAAAAAAACAATTACTATGAAGAGTGTACTTTTTTATATAGCCGCCTAACACCAATTTCCGATGAGCAAGAAGCAAACACGGAATGGATGAGATGTACATCAGCAACCCTCTGCCCTCGAACGTGACGAGCAAGGGGAACCTGAATCCGGCCTTCCAAAGTCCAACGAAGTAAAACTCTCCGTGTGTAAATTCACGGGGGAAACTGTGACGGATGTACGAACCTACGAAGGAGGTGGAGGAAGAACCTTCGCGCATAGTCGACACGAGCGTGCCGATCGGTTCGGATACTCGTGGCGCGGCCCCGCAATATTATTGTATTTTTCCTTTTTCGTTTGTTTTACCATCGAAACGATACTCGCCACGGCTGTTGACGAAAATTTGCAAATTTCGTGTACCAAAGTGCAGGTTGAAGCGTAAACTGGCACCTTCGATGTCGATGGGCGCAGTTGCGATGCGAAATAAATGTAGTTTTACGGTAAAATCAAAGTAAATTGGTAATATTAAAGTAGTCAGTATTTAATATGTTGTGCATTAATTTTGCATCGCTCTGGTGCATTAAATTCGACGGACCAGTTTATGCGTGACAATATCAAGCGGTGGTACATTAAATTTCGTGTATTTTTTTTTCTGGCTCAGAGGAGATGATTTTGGGCGGCTGTGGGGAGTTCCATTTGTTGGCGTTTATCTGACGGGGATTCTTCGTTGTCCTGGGAAAAACCCCGCGATCGCACATTGGTGGAGGGTAAAATGAGAGGCGGAAATCTCGCGGCGACTCGCACGAGTCGACCGTGGACTATTATTGTTTTTATACGTCCATGTGATAAAGTAAAGAGAGGAAAACAAGCCTCATCAAACGGTTCGCGTGTCGTATCCGAAGTGCCAGGTGTCTTAATGAGATACGATCGTAAGGTAGGTTCGGGGATTGGGTCACTGGTCTTCGGGAAGAAATAAAAAACGACTAGAAACCCAAGGTAGAAGAAGCGAAACTGAAGCGGAGATATTTTGCAATACAAAAGAAAAAAACGGCGGCGAATAATGTAAACGACACCGGCGAGTCGGTGAGAGTTGATTTATAATGACAAGCTAGATATATAACGACCAAAAGCACGTCGAGGATCGTTTATTACTTTTAATATAAATTACATATGAAGAAAAAAAAAGAAACATTCGTTGTTGTACATTTCTAGTCTTGCCCGCAGAACGCTCAAAACGTGCAATTTAAATATGTGTTAAGGGAATTTTAATTAAAATATAGAGGAAGAAATCGTATTCAATGTAAATGGCCTGTAAGAGTTGATTATTTCGAGAAGAATCTGTTACGTTGTGCACCAACTCACAGCTCAAATTTTTTTTTTTTTTTTTCGATTGTTTTTTGACGAAACTTTTGGAAACCGCGCGAGCAGCATTTAGCGTTACCGGTTTTGGCTGTAATTTTTTGTTTGTTTACCTCGTGGATGGAGCGATTTTAAATAGCTTTCTGATCCGTACAGGGAGCGGCTGGACCAAGGAAAACCACGACTACGCTTGGTACCGAGTTGTCTAATTCCGGAAATTTCGCGGTAAACGTGGCGCAAATTGGCACGCAAACATTTATGTTGCTCGTATCGTGTAAGATAAATGCGAGAGCGTTGTCGGACCTTGGCCCGGGGCTAATCTCAATACATTATTCTCTTGTGTATATGTTTTTATTATAATAACAATTAGCAAACGACTCCCTTAAAACTACTGAAACGTACACTTTAGGTAAAAAAAAGATACTAACCCCCCGAACGAGTCGACGCGCCGCAACGTCGAGATAGAAAACTGATAATCTTTTGACACCGGATACCGGATTTTGACACCTAATTGCGATAAACCGCAATTAGGGTGATTCTTTTTAACGGATCCCGCGATCAAATTTGTTTACATTTATTTCGCCCCGAGAAACGAATAACTCGACCAGCGCTGCGTGCCAAAAAAAAAAAAAAACAGTATAGTCATCTACAACTCACAGAGAATCATTTCTCGGCGTCTCGCAGTCTCCGCAGTTTGGCAACACGAAAATCGTGTCCACCACCTCCCTCGACAACCCGCAAAAATCGCGATTGAGTCCGCGAAATTATGGAAAATAAATTCTTCATCGAATGTCGTCCATCTCTGCGTGGCGGGGAGAACGATACGAAAGTCGGGTGGCGTTAACGTTGATTCTTTTTTTGTTTCAATAATATTCATTGACTCTAATATTGTAGAAAAAATAAATTACAAAACGTTGAGTCGCGCTGCAACGAAACGCGGAATCTTTCGCCCGTTCTTTCGTCCTTCCGTAGCAAAAGTTTTACGAATTCTTGCGCGACGCACTCGGCGTTTTTCGCCCTGCACCGCCGTGTTCGTTGCTCCTTTTTCGGCGGAGCCGACGCTTCGTTTCTCTCGTGTGGCTTTCGCTGAAATCGAAGCGAGGAATTCCTCGCCGCGGAATAAATCTCGAGGATGATTTCTCGATGATTTTCGCGGTGATCGGAGTCTCGAGAATCTTCGGGCCGCAGAGGAGAACGTAAGAGCAGTGCCAGTCGCCGGCGTCGCTGCGCTTCAGGATCTCCTCGCTCGTCACCATGCTGACTTTGTCGTCGTCGCACATGATCCAGGTGTCGGCTTTCTGGTGCACCCAGCCGACGTAGTGGCCGCTGCTGCTCGATCTGCCACAATGCGTCAGCACCGCCTGAAACGTGTAGTAGCCGCTGTTGTACGAGCCCAGATGTGCAAACCGGTGACGGTACAATTTTTCACGTTAATTTCTTTCGTCATTTCACAAGCCTCGAAAGGACAGAATTTTTAATTCTGTAATTAATAAAAATTACTAATTTGTAATTAATAAAAATTACTAATTTGTAATTAATAAAAATTACTAATTTGTAATTAATAAAAATTACTAATTTGTAATTAATAAAAATTACTAATTTGTAATTAATAAAAATTACTAATTTGTAATTAATAAAAATTACTAATTTGTAATTAATAAAAATTTGTTTTTCTACCAATTTTTTCTTTTGTGTAATTATTTTTTAAATTAAATAAAATTACTAGGTTCTCGCTCCACGATCTTCTTCTCCTCCTCCTCCTGTCCGTCGCCCTAGGTCCGCTTACCCTTGACGACCTGTGACTCCTCCACCTGGCTGTCCTCGAACTCCTTCAACTTCTTGCCCATCGGCATGAGTTTCCATTGCAGCTCGCTCATTCACAGATCAAACACATCGAACTCCATCGTGAACTTCACGTCCTTGAGGATCTTCGCGTTTACTGCGTTCTTCTCTTTGTAGAAGTAACGCACAAACTGTGTATCATCAGATAAGACGACAGCCTGCTGATTTTTGACTGGCCAAAAAAATGTGTCATTTGTAAGTCATTTATTACATGCGTAATGAATTAATGTATCAATGTCTATGAAAAGATTACGGAAGGCTTCGGTTCACAAATATATATATCTTGTACATAAAATAAATAAATTGGCGTCAAGCATTGTTGTCTTCCTGTATAACTTCTCCGACGAAAAGAAAAACTGACAGGGAAACGCTCTGGCAGCGTTTGGATTTGTTCTTGTTTCATTGGATAAGCCTGATTGTCGTGAAATAAATTATCCCAAGACAATTAGTAATAGTAAAAATCTTAAAGTCCAACATATAACCTCCAGAAGTCAAAATCTGTATTTACGGGACAACGCATATCCATATTTTCGTTTCAGTGTTTTAAAAATGAATACTCGCGTAAGACACGAGATTATTATTAAATCATCATACCGGAGTCATTACACTAGATAAATAATCACGCATAATCTCTCACTTTCTGTCACACAACGAGAGCGAGCCGGTTCGTTCAGACGATCATCACGACCTCTCGCGACTTTCGGGCTCTCACTGCTGTATGCGCGTCTTTTCTTCACACGTTAGTATTAAAAAGATCATCGGTTCACTCAAGTCATTACACCAACTAATAGAGAGTATATTTATTATAATCAGCACGCACGACCCTGTCACTTTTCTCTGTCAGACGACGAGAGCGAGCCGGTCGGCAGACGACCGCCGCGACTTGTTCGGGCTGCCGCTGCGGGCGCCGCCAATTGTGTTATGCGTGCGTATTGCCTTCGCACGGATCCACACGTATACGCAATCGGACCAGTGATGTAAAGTGACGGTCACACTTGCCGTCTATATAGTTGTGAATGACCGTCACATGACGGTCACTCGCATCTATACAGATGTAAAAATGACCGTCACAACCTCACCTCTTTAGATGCGAATGACCGTCACGTGACGGTCACTCACAACTCTGAATCGGACAAATTTGTTTCGAATGCGTGAGTTCGGACAAAAGTGAAAAGTTGCGAGATATCAGCACTTCAGGAACCGATTTTATCGCAAGAGGACTCATTAAAAAGGGGGGGGGGGGGGAATAGAAAATATTGGCGCTGATACATTCAGCGTCCGCGATGTATTGTAATAAAATGTTCCCACATAGAGAAAATGTAGACACATGTAGACCAAATTTAATCGGTATTTTGCGTTTTTTCAAAACGTGAATGCTTAAAACGTTGTGGAATTTATCATTTTAGTTTCGTGATGTGTATATAGTATGCGTAATGATTTTTTACAGTAAATCGTATATCAATTGTCATAAGTGTTGAATTAATTTAAAAGGGCCGAACCAGAGCAAAAAGCTGTCTATTATTATAAGGGTTTTACGTTTTTTCACACCGATGAACAAATTTGAAATAACTCTGTTCTTTTAGGATCGCAGCAAAGGATTTTTTGCCACCAGAGCCACCAGTTGGGTCAACCAGTGTTTGAAAACCAGAAAACCAACCACAGAATGGCCTCCGCTAGGGTTCATACTGTTCGCAATAATATTTCCTACACATTAATCGTAGAGATGTTTTTTTAGTTAACACTTTAAAAGATTCATATCACTGATGCCAATTACATCAGCATTTTTTATAAATTTATCTGTGACTTGGGTTTAAGAATCATTAAAAAATCCATACAATTAATCGATAGGAAATGTGACTGCCTAGAGATTGAGCCATAGCGGAGGCCAATTCTGTATTGGTTTTCTCTGGACTGCGAACAAAGTGAAAAACCCATATTTCTGGTTTCGAAGCACGTGATTCACCCAACCGCTGGATCCAGCGTAAAAAAAACCTTTGCTGCAATCCTGAAAGAATAGAATTATTTCATATTTTGTTATCAATGAGGAAACAAATAGCCCCTACGTTAAACATAAACTTTTGTCAAATTATCTGAAATTTGCTTCACATATGGACTCGACACGACGCGAAAAAAACTGTTTACGCGAAAATGTCGACACCGAAGGGTCGACACGAAGCGAAAAAAAAACTGTTCCCGCCGAAAAGTCGACACCGAAGGCTCGACACGACGCAAAAAAAACTGTTTACGCCAAAATGTCAACACCGAAGGCTCGACACGACGTAAAAAAAAACTGGACCAATGTTTGAACACAAATTTGAAGCAAATCGGTCGAGCGGTTCAAATTTCATGACATTTTACATTTTCTTTATGTCTTTCGAGCTCAAACAAGTCTGCGAAGTAGAACCTTTGCTTCCTCAGAATTTAACACTTCTAACGAAGCTTCGTCTGTGAGGAAGCCAAAATCGAACAACGTACTTCCTCATAGATGCAGCTTCGTTAAAAGTGTAAAAGTCTGAGGAACCAATTTGCAAGGTTCTACCCTTTTTTAAAATGAAAATGTCGTTATCGCCGGAATTTGAAAATCTGAAAAATTTCTCAGAAATCCCATATCAGATATAACATTTTCCTTAACCCAGAGTGGGCTGAGAATTGTTTCTATTTTGTCGTAGTTTCTCACTTTTTCGGTCGCTGATTCCGGAATCTCCGAATTCGACGCCCGAGGACTCAACAGCAAGAGGAGTAATCACTCGTCGGACAGCGAAATGCCGTGGAACTCGAGGTTGGCTCGACGGCGCGGACGGCCGAATTTTATAACATTTACGAACGTGCAATCTTTTTTTGCTAAGAAAAGAACGTTGATTTTACAATATGAGTATTGAAAAAATACGCATCGGACCTGATACACTCGTCCGATGCACTTGCTCGGTGACGAGTTTTCGATGTCGACCTTCCGTCGTGTCGACTTTTTGGCGTCGATTATTCGTTGCGTCGAGCCTTCGGTGTTGACATTTTGGCGTAAACAGTTTTTTTTTACGTCGTGTCGAGCCTTCGGTGTTGACATTTTGGCGTAAACAGTTTTTTTTGCGTCGTGTCGAGCCTTCGGTGTCGACTTTTCGGCGGGAACAGTTTTTTTTTTCGCTTCGTGTCGAGCCTTCGGTGTCGACATTTTCGCGTAAACAGTTTTTTTCGCGTCGTGTCGAGCCTTCGGTGTCGACTTTTCAGAGTAAACATTTTTTTTGCGTCGTGTCGAGCCTTCGGTGTCGACTTTTCGGCGCAAACAATTTTTATTTTGCGTCGTGTCGAGCCTTCGGCGTCGACTTTTCAGCGTAAACAGTTTTTTTGGGTCGTGTCAAGCCTTCGGTGTCGACTTTTCGGCGTAAACAGTTTTTGTTTCGCCGTGCCGACTATTTTCATGCCGACTTTTCGTCGTGTCGACTTTTTAGTATCGACTTGTTGACGTGTCGACTTTTCAGTGTCGACTTTTCGGCGTGTTGAGATTGTGGTGCCGAAATTTGACTGCCTTTAATCGTGTAGTGTACAGTTTTCACAATTGCGCGGTGTATAGTTGGCGGTGTTGAGAATTATTATGTACCGCTGGCCCCGTGTACAGTCGCTCCGCGAAAACCTATTGTATAGTTTTGGCGCCGTGTAGAGCTACACAGTGTGCAGTTTTGGGTGTTGACTTCATCGGTGAATACATTTTGTGTTGTGCGCGAAAAGTTTTCAGTGTTGAGATTTTTTGTACGAAACTGCCTGCGTGTACAGTCGTTCGGTGCAGACATTTTGTGTAGAGTTATTCTTGTGTCGAATCGGGAGGTGTAGAGTCGGACCCCACCCCATCACAGCTCTGTGCAACGGGATCGAAAACTTTCATTCTGCTCAAATACACCACATCCATGTGTTAAAAGTTGTCTGGCACAGGCGAAGCGAACGAAACTTTGAAAAACTCCAAAATCGTGATATCTCGTGATTCGAGCGTTTCTGAGATCGCAGTTTGGTGCAAATGGATCTTTCGAAAACTTTCATTCTACTCAAATACACCACATCCATGCGTAAAAAGTTGTCTGGAACAGCCGAAGCGAACGAAATTTTGAAAAACACAAAAATCGTGATATCGCTTGTTTCGAGCGTTTCTGCAATCGCAGCTTTGTGCAAATGCATCAAAAACGTTAATTGTGCTCAAATACACCACATCCATGTGTTAAAAGTTGTCTGGCACAGACGAAGCGAACGAAACATTGAAGACACACAAAATTCGTGATATCGAGTGTTTCGAGCGTTTCTCACATCACAGCTCGGTGCAACGGGATCGAAAACTTTCATTCTGCTCAAATACACCACATCCATGTGTTAAAAGTCGTCTGGCACAGACGAAGCGACCGAAACTTTGAAAACCACAGAAATCGTGTTATCGAGTGTTTCGAGCGTTTCTCACATCACAGCTCGGTGCAACTGGATCGAAAACTTTCATTCCGCTCAAATACACCACATCCATGTGTTAAAAGTTGTCTGGCACAGCCGAAGTGAACGAAACTTCGGAAAACACCAAAATCGTAATATCGCGTGTTTTGAGCGTTTCTGATATCACAGCTCGGTGCAAATGGATCAAAAACGTTCATTCTGCTCAAATACATCATATCCATGCATTAAAAGTTGTCTGGCACAGACGAAGCGACCGAAACTTTGAAAACCACAGAAATCGTGTTATCGAGTGTTTCGAGCGTTTCTCACATCACAGATCGGTGCAACTGGATCAAAAACGTTCATTCTGCTCAAATACACCATACCCATGCGTTAAAAGTTGTCTGGCACAGCCGAAGCGAACGAAACTTTGAAAACTACAGAAACCGTGTTATCGGGTGTTTCGAGCGTTTCTGAGATCACAGCTCGGTGCAACGGGATCGAAAACTTTCATTCTGCTCAAATACAACACATCCATGTGTTAAAAGTCGTCTGGCACAGACGTAGCGACCGAAACTTTGAAAACCACAGAAATCGTGTGATCGAGTGTTTCGAGCGTTTCTCACATCACAGCTCTGTGCAACGGGATCGAAAACTTTCATTCTGCTCAAATACACCACATCCATGTGTTAAATGTTGTCTGGCACAGCCGAAGCGAACGAAACTTTGAAAACTACAGAAACCGTGTTATCGAGTGTTTCGAGCGTTTCTGAGATCACAGCTCGGTGCAAATGGATCAAAAACGTTCATTCTACTCAATTACACCACATCCATGTGTTAAAAGTTGTCTGGCACAGCCGAAGCGAACGAAACTTCGGAAAACACCAAAATCGTAATATCGCGTGTTTTGAGCGTTTCTGATATCACAGCTCGGTGCAAATGGATCAAAAACGTTCATTCTGCTCAAATACACCACATCCATGTGTTAAAAGTCGTCTGGCACAGACGAAGCGACCGAAACTTTGAAAACCACAGAAATCGTGTTATCGAGTGTTTCGAGCGTTTCTCACATCACAGCTCGGTGCAACGGGATCGAAAACTTTCATTCTGCTCAAATACACCACATCCATGTGTTAAAAGTTGTCTGGCACAGCCGAAGCGAACGAAACTTCGGAAAACACTAAAATCGTAATATCGCGTGTTTTGAGCGTTTCTGATATCACAGCTCGGTGCAAATGGATCAAAAACGTTCATTCTGCTCAAATACATCATATCCATGCATTAAAAGTCGTCTGGCACAGACGAAGCGACCGAAACTTTGAAAACCACAGAAATCGTGTTATCGAGTGTTTCGAGCGTTTCTCACATCACAGCTCGGTGCAACGGGATCGAAAACTTTCATTCTGCTCAAATACACCACATCCATGTGTTAAATGTTGTCTGGCACAGCCGAAGCGAACGAAACTTTGAAAACTACAGAAACCGTGTTATCGCGTGTTTCGAGCGTTTCTGAGATCACAGCTCGGTGCAAATGGATCAAAAACGTTCATTCTACTCAAATACACCACATCCATGTGTTAAAAGTTGTCTGGCACAGCCGAAGCGAACGAAACTTCGGAAAACACTAAAATCGTAATATCGCGTGTTTTGAGCGTTTCTGATATCACAGCTCGGTGCAAATGGATCAAAAACGTTCATTCTGCTCAAATACATCATATCCATGCATTAAAAGTCGTCTGGCACAGACAAAGCGACCGAAACTTTGAAAACCACAGAAATCGTGTTATCGAGTGTTTCGAGCGTTTCTCACATCACAGCTCGGTGCAACTGGATCGAAAACTTTCATTCCGCTCAAATACACCACATCCATGTGTTAAAAGTTGTCTGGCACAGCCGAAGTGAACGAAACTTCGGAAAACACCAAAATCGTAATATCGCGTGTTTTGAGCGTTTCTGATATCACAGCTCGGTGCAAATGGATCAAAAACGTTCATTCTGCTCAAATACATCATATCCATGCATTAAAAGTTGTCTGGCACAGACGAAGCGACCGAAACTTTGAAAACCACAGAAATCGTGTTATCGAGTGTTTCGAGCGTTTCTCACATCACAGATCGGTGCAACTGGATCAAAAACGTTCATTCTGCTCAAATACACCATACCCATGCGTTAAAAGTTGTCTGGCACAGCCGAAGCGAACGAAACTTTGAAAACTACAGAAACCGTGTTATCGGGTGTTTCGAGCGTTTCTGAGATCACAGCTCGGTGCAACGGGATCGAAAACTTTCATTCTGCTCAAATACAACACATCCATGTGTTAAAAGTCGTCTGGCACAGACGTAGCGACCGAAACTTTGAAAACCACAGAAATCGTGTGATCGAGTGTTTCGAGCGTTTCTCACATCA
Source organism: Pimpla rufipes (assembly GCA_963932165.1). Classification (NCBI taxonomy): domain Eukaryota; kingdom Metazoa; phylum Arthropoda; class Insecta; order Hymenoptera; family Ichneumonidae; genus Pimpla; species Pimpla rufipes. Next base: position 6,533,070 of record OZ010643.1, read on the forward strand.
CAGCTCTGTGCAACGGGATCGAAAACTTTCATTCTGCTCAAATACACCACATCCATGTGTTAAATGTTGTCTGGCACAGCCGAAGCGAACGAAACTTTGAAAACTACAGAAACCGTGTTATCGCGTGTTTCGAGCGTTTCTGAGATCACAGCTCGGTGCAAATGGATCAAAAACGTTCATTCTACTCAAATACACCACATCCATGTGTTAAAAGTTGTCTGGCACAGCCGAAGCGAACGAAACTTCGGAAGACACCAAAATCGTAATATCGCGTGTTTTGAGCGTTTCTGATATCACAGCTCGGTGCAAATGGATCAAAAACGTTCATTCTGCTCAAATACACCACATCCATGTGTTAAAAGTCGTCTGGCACAGACGAAGCGACCGAAACTTTGAAAACCACAGAAATCGTGTTATCGAGTGTTTCGAGCGTTTCTCACATCACAGCTCGGTGCAACGGGATCGAAAACTTTCATTCTGCTCAAATACACCACATCCATGTGTTAAAAGTTGTCTGGCACAGCCGAAGCGAACGAAACTTCGGAAAACACTAAAATCGTAATATCGCGTGTTTTGAGCGTTTCTGATATCACAGCTCGGTGCAAATGGATCAAAAACGTTCATTCTGCTCAAATACATCATATCCATGTATTAAAAGTCGTCTGGCACAGACGAAGCGACCGAAACTTTGAAAACCACAGAAATCGTGTTATCGAGTGTTTCGAGCGTTTCTCACATCACAGCTCGGTGCAACGGGATCGAAAACTTTCATTCTGCTCAAATACACCACATCCATGTGTTAAATGTTGTCTGGCACAGCCGAAGCGAACGAAACTTTGAAAACTACAGAAACCGTGTTATCGCGTGTTTCGAGCGTTTCTGAGATCACAGCTCGGTGCAAATGGATCAAAAACGTTCATTCTACTCAAATACACCACATCCATGTGTTAAAAGTTGTCTGGCACAGCCGAAGCGAACGAAACTTCGGAAAACACTAAAATCGTAATATCGCGTGTTTTGAGCGTTTCTGATATCACAGCTCGGTGCAAATGGATCAAAAACGTTCATTCTGCTCAAATACATCATATCCATGCATTAAAAGTCGTCTGGCACAGACGAAGCGACCGAAACTTTGAAAACCACAGAAATCGTGTTATCGAGTGTTTCGAGCGTTTCTCACTTCACAGCTCGGTGCAACGGGATCGAAAACTTTCATTCTGCTCAAATACACCACATCCATGTGTTCAATGTTGTCTGGCACAGCCGAAGCGAACGAAATTTTGAAAAACACAAAAATCGTGATGTCGCTTGTTTCGAGCGTTTCTGAGATCGCAGCTTGGTGCAAATGGATCAAAAACGTTCATTCTACTCAAATACACCACATCCATGTGTTAAAAGTTGTCTGGCACAGCCGAAGCGAACGAAACTTCGGAAAACACTAAAATCGTAATATCGCGTGTTTTGAGCGTTTCTGATATCACAGCTCGGTGCAAATGGATCAAAAACGTTCATTCTGCTCAAATACATCATATCCATGCATTAAAAGTCGTCTGGCACAGACGAAGCGACCGAAACTTTGAAAACCACAGAAATCGTGTTATCGAGTGTTTCGAGCGTTTCTCACTTCACAGCTCGGTGCAACGGGATCGAAAACTTTCATTCTGCTCAAATACACCACATCCATGTGTTCAATGTTGTCTGGCACAGCCGAAGCGAACGAAATTTTGAAAAACACAAAAATCGTGATGTCGCTTGTTCCGAGCGTTTCTGAGATCGCAGCTTGGTGCAAATGCATCAAAAACGTTCATTATGCTCAAATACACCACATCCATGTGTTAAATGTTGTCTGGCACAGCCGAAGCGAACGAAACTTTGAAAACTACAGAAACCGTGTTATCGCGTGTTTCGAGCGTTTCTGAGATCACAGCTCGGTGCAAATGGATCAAAAACGTTCATTCTACTCAAATACACCACATCCATGTGTTAAAAGTTGTCTGGCACAGCCGAAGCGAACGAAACTTCGGAAGACACCAAAATCGTAATATCGCGTGTTTTGAGCGTTTCTGATATCACAGCTCGGTGCAAATGGATCAAAAACGTTCATTCTGCTCAAATACACCACATCCATGTGTTAAAAGTCGTCTGGCACAGACGAAGCGACCGAAACTTTGAAAACCACAGAAATCGTGTTATCGAGTGTTTCGAGCGTTTCTCACATCACAGCTCGGTGCAACGGGATCGAAAACTTTCATTCTGCTCAAATACACCACATCCATGTGTTAAAAGTTGTCTGGCACAGCCGAAGCGAACGAAACTTCGGAAAACACTAAAATCGTAATATCGCGTGTTTTGAGCGTTTCTGATATCACAGCTCGGTGCAAATGGATCAAAAACGTTCATTCTGCTCAAATACATCATATCCATGTATTAAAAGTCGTCTGGCACAGACGAAGCGACCGAAACTTTGAAAACCACAGAAATCGTGTTATCGAGTGTTTCGAGCGTTTCTCACATCACAGCTCGGTGCAACGGGATCGAAAACTTTCATTCTGCTCAAATACACCACATCCATGTGTTAAATGTTGTCTGGCACAGCCGAAGCGAACGAAACTTTGAAAACTACAGAAACCGTGTTATCGCGTGTTTCGAGCGTTTCTGAGATCACAGCTCGGTGCAAATGGATCAAAAACGTTCATTCTACTCAAATACACCACATCCATGTGTTAAAAGTTGTCTGGCACAGCCGAAGCGAACGAAACTTCGGAAAACACTAAAATCGTAATATCGCGTGTTTTGAGCGTTTCTGATATCACAGCTCGGTGCAAATGGATCAAAAACGTTCATTCTGCTCAAATACATCATATCCATGCATTAAAAGTCGTCTGGCACAGACGAAGCGACCGAAACTTTGAAAACCACAGAAATCGTGTTATCGAGTGTTTCGAGCGTTTCTCACTTCACAGCTCGGTGCAACGGGATCGAAAACTTTCATTCTGCTCAAATACACCACATCCATGTGTTCAATGTTGTCTGGCACAGCCGAAGCGAACGAAATTTTGAAAAACACAAAAATCGTGATGTCGCTTGTTTCGAGCGTTTCTGAGATCGCAGCTTGGTGCAAATGGATCAAAAACGTTCATTCTACTCAAATACACCACATCCATGTGTTAAAAGTTGTCTGGCACAGCCGAAGCGAACGAAACTTCGGAAAACACTAAAATCGTAATATCGCGTGTTTTGAGCGTTTCTGATATCACAGCTCGGTGCAAATGGATCAAAAACGTTCATTCTGCTCAAATACATCATATCCATGCATTAAAAGTCGTCTGGCACAGACGAAGCGACCGAAACTTTGAAAACCACAGAAATCGTGTTATCGAGTGTTTCGAGCGTTTCTCACTTCACAGCTCGGTGCAACGGGATCGAAAACTTTCATTCTGCTCAAATACACCACATCCATGTGTTCAATGTTGTCTGGCACAGCCGAAGCGAACGAAATTTTGAAAAACACAAAAATCGTGATGTCGCTTGTTCCGAGCGTTTCTGAGATCGCAGCTTGGTGCAAATGCATCAAAAACGTTCATTATGCTCAAATACATCATATCCATGCATTAAAAGTGGTCTGGCACAGCCGAAGCGAACGAAACTTTGAAAAACTCAAAAATCGTGATATCTCGTGATTCGAACGTTTCTGAGATCGCAGTTTGGTGCAAATGGATCGAAAACTTTCATTCTACTCAAATACACCACATCCATGCGTTAAAAGTTGTCTGGAACAGCCGAAGCGAACGAAACTTTGAAGACACACAAAATTCGTGATATCGCGTGCTTCGAGCGTTTCTGAGATCACAGCTCGGTGCAAATGGATCAAGTACGTTCATTCTACTCAAATACACCAAATCCATGCGTTAAAAGTGGTCTGGCACAGCCGAACCGAACGAAACTTTGAAAAACTCAAAAATCGTGATATCTCGTGATTCGAGCGTTTCTGAAATCGCAGTTTGGTGCAAATGGATCGAAAACTTTCATTCTACACAAATACACCATATAGATGCGTTAAAAGTGGTCTGGTACAGCCGAAGCGAACGAAACTTTGAAAAACATAAAAATCGTGATATCGCTTGTTTCGAGCGTTTCTGAGATCACAGCTCGGTGCAAATGGATCAAAAACGTTAATTCTACTCAAATACACCACATCCATGTGCTCAAAGTTGTCTGGCACAGACGAAGCGAACCAAACTTTGAAAACCACAGAAATCGTTTTATCGAGTGTTTCGAGCGTTTTTCACATCACAGCTCGGTGCAACGGGATCGTAAACTTTCATTCTGCTCAAATACACCACATCCATGTGTTAAATGTTGTCTGGCACAGCCGAAGCGAACGAAACTTTGAAAAAAACAAAAATCGTGATATCGCTTGTTTCGAGCGTTTCTGAGATCACAGCTCGGTGCAAATGGATCAAAAACGTTTATTCTGCTCAAATACATCATATCCATGCATTAAAAGTGGTCTGGCACAGCCGAAGCGAACGAAACTTTGAAAAACTCAAAAATCGTGATATCTCGTGATTCGAGCGTTTCTGAGATCGCAGTTTGGTGCAAATGGATCGAAAACTTTCATTCTACTCAAAAACACCACATCCATGTGTCAAAAGTCGTCTGGCACAGACGAAGCGACCGAAACTTTGAAAACCACAGAAATCGTGTTATCGAGTGTTTCGAGCGTTTCTCACATCACAGCTCTGTGCAACGGGATCGAAAACTTTCATTCTGCTCAAATACACCACATCCATGTGTTAAATGTTGTCTGGCACAGCCGAAGCGAACGAAACTTTGAAAACTACAGAAACCGTGTTATCGCGTGTTTCGAGCGTTTCTGAGATCACAGCTCGGTGCAAATGGATCAAAAACGTTCATTCTACTCAAATACACTACATCCATGTGTTCAAAGTTGTCTGGCACAGACGAAGCGAACGAAACTTTGAAAACCACATAAATCGTTTTATCGAGTGCTTCGAGCGTTTCTCAGATCAAAGCTCGGTCCAACTGGATCGAAAACTTTCATTCTGCTCAAATACACCACATCCATGTTTTAAAAGTTGTCTGGCACAGACGAAGCGAACGAAACTTTGAAAAACAACAAAATTGTTTTATCCCGTGTTTCGAGCGTTTCTGAGATCGCAACGTGGTGCAAATGTTACGAGCCAAGCCGTTAAGCGGCGAGGCCTGCTCTTTTTAATATTTTTATTTGAATTGGGTTACCATTTAAGCGCTAGGCGCAACTGCGGTCTGTATAGGGCAAGGGAGTGACGGGTTTAAGGATGCAGGCGAGTGCTCCCTGATATACTGTCGTTTATTTGTTTAATACAATATAGTAATACTAGGGGGCTGCGCCTCCTGCGCGCTTCGCGCGCCAACCCCAGGGGGGGGGGGGCTTTGCCCCCCCCCCCGCGCGCTTCGCGCGCTCCCCCCCCCCTCAGCGCCTTAAACCTATCTAACCTAACCCAGATTAACTTAACCCTACCTATCTTAACCCTACCTAGCTCTTAACTCTACCTAACTTAACCCTATCTAACTGAACCCTACTTAACTAAACACTACTTAACTTAACCCAACTTAATTTAATTCGACCTAACTCGGACTCCCATCCCTCAGAACCTCTATCCCTCGGGACGTCCCTCCCATCCCTCAGAATCAATATCTCTCGGGTCCCCCCATCTCTCAAAACCCCTATCCCTTGGGACTCCCATACTTGAAATATATATCCCTCGAGACTCCCATACTTGAAATATATATCCCTCGGGACCCCCATACTCGGAACCCCTATCCCTCGGGAACCCCGTTACGCGGAAGGGTTAAGTTAGGTAGGGTTAACTTGTCCCTCGGGATCTCCCATCTCTCGGGAACCTCCATACTCGGGAACTCCCATACTCCGAACCCCTATGATTCGGGAACTCGCATACTCCAACCCCTATGCCTCGGGATCTCTCGTACTCGGAACTCCTTTCTCTCGGGAACCCCTGTATTCGGAACCCCTATCCCTCGGGAACCCTCATGGCGCTTAGAAAAATTCTACCTTCAGTGTATCATTTGACTCCGACCTTCACGAAAAACTCGTTGGAAATTCATTGGCCTACTTGATACCACTCTTCAAAAATTCCATGACCAACTTGATACCACTCGCCCAAAATGTCATGGCCAACTGGATGCAACTCGTTGAAAATTCCATGGCCAACTTGATACCATTCGCTGAAAATTCAATGGCCACCTTGATACCACTCGCTGAAAATTCCATGGCCAACTTGATACCACTCACTGGAAATTCCATGGCCTACTTGATACCACTCGCTGAAAAGTCCATGTCCAACTTGGTACCACTCGCTGAAAATTCCATGGCCAACTTGATACCACTCGCTGAAAATGCTATGGAATCGTTGCCATGGCCATGGTTGCCATGGTAACGGTTGCTAAGGCAATGGTTGCCATGGTAACGGTTGCCATGGAAACGATTGCTATGGAAATGGTTGCCAAGGAAACGGTTACTATGGCAATAATTGCCACGAAAACGGTTACTAAGGCAATGGTTGCCATGGAAACGGTTACTATGGCAATGGTTGCCATGGAAACGGTTACTATGGCAATGGGTGCCATGGAAACGTTTACTATGGACCACCTCGGAGCGGGGGGGGAGGATCCGGGGCATGCTGACCCCCCCCCCGGTTGCTGACCCCCCCTTGATTCTTGACACGGCGACGGCGCGATCTTTTTATAATATAGAGAGATTTTGGGGCTGGGCCCCCTGTGCGCTTCGCGAGCTCCCCCCCCCCTTGACGCCGTAAACCTGATTAACTTAACCCTACCTAACTTAACTCTACCTAACTTAACCCTACCTAACTTAACTCTACCTAACTTAACCCTATCTAACTTAACCCTACCTAACTTAACCCTACCGAACTTAACCCTACCTAACTTAACCCTATCTAACTTAACCCTACCTAACTTAACCCTACCTAACTTAACCCTACCTAACTTAACCCTACCTAACTTAACCCTACCTAACTTAACCCTACCTAACTTAACTCTACCTAACTTAGCCCTACCTAACTTAACCCTACCTAACTTAACAATATACAGGGTGTCCCAAAAGTAATGAAGCTCCGGCGGCAGGAAGGTAGCTGGTGGCCACAGAAATGCACCTGTGAAGTTTGAGCGTCCAATTCGTAAAATTGTGGAAATGCTGTGTTAGCGAAGTTTGCCTGTCGGTGAGGGGTGCGTCGGACTCACACAGATGCAGAGGCGTCGTATGCCTCGCTGAGTGCAAGTGGCGTCCGTGCTTTGTTTTGCGATCTCAGTTCGCCGCGAAGTTGCCGCGCGGTGCCGCGCGGATTTGACGGCCGTGTGCGTCCGTGTGAGTGATAGTCTACTGTTCGATCGGAGCTCGAGCTGTCGACATCGAAATTCGGTCCCGATGTATGACCGGCCAGATGAATGACCGGTTGCAATTTTTCTAATTAATGACCAGACAAATTGTCCCCCTGCTCTCACTTTATTCTCTCCCTGCTATCCCGCTGCTATCGCCGTTACACCGAACGGCTGTTACGCAGTAATTATGAACTCAATGTATTGGAGTCAAAACCAACGATGATTTTTGCCGTACTTGGACAGCCGGCACTTGCGTCCATTCATCGTCTCGGAACGAGGGATGACGAAGATTTTCCCAATCGTGGACGAAGATTTTTCCCAATCGTGGATCGCCGTGCATGCGTTCATTCACCGTCTCGGAGCGAGAGATGACGAAGGTTTTTCCCATACTTCGTTTGCCATACTTTGCGCGTTTGCTCGAAATTACGCTGTGTTTATCGGCTCGAAGATTCGACGCCGAAACTGACAATGATTTTTGCCACTCTTGGATCGCCGTGCATGCATTCATTCATCCTCTCGGAGCGAGAGATGACGAAGGATTTTCCCATGCTCCGTTTGCCATACTTGCGCGTTTGCTCGAAATTACGCGAACATTATCGACTAGAAGATTCAGAATTGGAGCTGGCAATGATTTTTGCCAATCGTGGATCGCCGTGCATGCGTTCATTCACCGTCACGGACCGAGAGGCGACGAAGGTTTTTCCCATACTTCGTTTGCCATACTTTGCGCGTTTGCTCGAAATTACGCTGTGTTTATCGACTCGAAGATTCGACGCCGAAACTGACAATGATTTTTGCCACTCTTGGATCGCCGTGCATGCATTCATTCATCCTTTCGGAGCGAGAGATGACGAAGGATTTTCCCATGCTCCGTTTGCCATACTTGCGCGTTTGCTCGAAATTACGCGAACATTATCGACTAGAAGATTCAGAATTGGAGCTGGCAATGATTTTTGCCAATCGTGGATCGCCGTGCATGCGTTCATTCACCGTCACGGACCGAGAGGCGACGAAGGTTTTTCCCATACTTCGTTTGCCATACTTTGCGCGTTTGCTCGAAATTACGCTGTGTTTATCGACTCGAAGATTCGACGCCGAAACTGACAATGATTTTTGCCACTCTTGGATCGCCGTGCATGCATTCATTCATCCTTTCGGAGCGAGAGATGACGAAGGATTTTCCCATGCTCCGTTTGCCATACTTGCGCGTTTGCTCGAAATTACGCGAACATTATCGACTAGAAGATTCAGAATTGGAGCTGGCAATGATTTTTGCCAATCGTGGATCGCCGGGCATGCGTTCATTCACCGTCTCGGAGCGAGAGATGACGAAGGTTTTTCCCATACTTCGTTTGCCATACTTGCGCGTTTGCTCGAAATTACGCGAACATTATCGACTAGAAGATTCAGAATTGGAGCTGGCAATGATTTTTGCCAATCGTGGATCGCCGTGCATGCCTTCATTCACCGTCTCGGAGCGAGAGATGACGAAGGTTTTTCCCATACTTCGTTTGCCATACTTGCGCGGTTGCTCGAAATTACGCGAAAATTATCGATTCGGAGATTCAAAGCCAAAACTGACAATGACTTTGCCAATCGTGGATCGCCGTGCATGCGTTCATTCACCGTCACGGACCGAGAGACGACGAAGGTTTTTTCCATACTCCGTTTGCCATACTTGCGCGTTTGCTCGAAATTACGCGAAAATTATCGATTCGGAGATTCGACGCCGAAACTGACAATGATTTTTGCCGCTCTTGGATCGCCGTGCATGCGTTCATTCACCGTCTCGGAGCGAGAGATGACGAAGGTTTTTCCCATACTTCGTTTGCCATACTTGCGCGGTTGCTCGAAATTACGCGAAAATTATCGATTCGGAGATTCAAAGCCAAAACTGACAATGACTTTGCCAATCGTGGATCGCCGTGCATGCGTTCATTCACCGTCACGGACCGAGAGACGACGAAGGTTTTTTCCATACTCCGTTTGCCATACTTGCGGGTTTGCTCGAAATTACGCGAAAATGATCGATTCGGAGATTCGACGCCGAAACTGACAATGATTTTTGCCACTCTTGGATCGCCGTGCATGCATTCATTCATCCTCTCGGAGCGAGAGATGACGAAGGATTTTCCCATGCTCCGTTTGCCATACTTGCGCGTTTGCTCGAAATTACGCGAACATTATCGACTAGAAGATTCAGAATTGGAGCTGGCAATGATTTTTGCCAATCGTGGATCGCCGTGCATGCGTTCATTCACCGTCACGGACCGAGAGGCGACGAAGGTTTTTCCCATACTTCGTTTGCCATACTTTGCGCGTTTGCTCGAAATTACGCTGTGTTTATCGACTCGAAGATTCGACGCCGAAACTGACAATGATTTTTGCCACTCTTGGATCGCCGTGCATGCATTCATTCATCCTTTCGGAGCGAGAGATGACGAAGGATTTTCCAATGCTCCGTTTGCCATACTTGCGCGTTTGCTCGAAATTACGCGAACATTATCGACTAGAAGATTCAGAATTGGAGCTGGCAATGATTTTTGCCAATCGTGGATCGCCGGGCATGCGTTCATTCACCGTCTCGGAGCGAGAGATGACGAAGGTTTTTCCCATACTTCGTTTGCCATACTTGCGCGTTTGCTCGAAATTACGCGAACATTATCGACTAGAAGATTCAGAATTGGAGCTGGCAATGATTTTTGCCAATCGTGGATCGCCGTGCATGCCTTCATTCACCGTCTCGGAGCGAGAGATGACGAAGGTTTTTCCCATACTTCGTTTGCCATACTTGCGCGGTTGCTCGAAATTACGCGAAAATTATCGATTCGGAGATTCAAAGCCAAAACTGACAATGACTTTGCCAATCGTGGATCGCCGTGCATGCGTTCATTCACCGTCACGGACCGAGAGACGACGAAGGTTTTTTCCATACTCCGTTTGCCATACTTGCGCGTTTGCTCGAAATTACGCGAAAATTATCGATTCGGAGATTCGACGCCGAAACTGACAATGATTTTTGCCGCTCTTGGATCGCCGTGCATGCGTTCATTCACCGTCTCGGAGCGAGAGATGACGAAGGTTTTTCCCATACTTCGTTTGCCATACTTGCGCGGTTGCTCGAAATTACGCGAAAATTATCGATTCGGAGATTCAAAGCCAAAACTGACAATGACTTTGCCAATCGTGGATCGCCGTGCATGCGTTCATTCACCGTCACGGACCGAGAGACGACGAAGGTTTTTTCCATACTCCGTTTGCCATACTTGCGGGTTTGCTCGAAATTACGCGAAAATGATCGATTCGGAGATTCGACGCCGAAACTGACAATGATTTTTGCCGCTCTTGGATCGCCGTGCATGCGTTCATTCATCCTCTCGGAGCGAGAGATGACGAAGGATTTTCCCATGCTCCGTTTGCCATACTTGCGCGTTTGCTCGAAATTACGCGAACATTATCGACTAGAAGATTCAGAATTGGAGCTGGCAATGATTTTTGCCAATCGTGGATCGCCGTGCATGCGTTCATTCACCGTCTCGGAGCGAGAGATGACGAAGGTTTTTCCCATACTTCGTTTGCCATACTTGCGCGTTTGCTCGAAATTACGCGAACATTATCGACTAGAAGATTCAGAATTGGAGCTGGCAATGATTTTTGCCAATCGTGGATCGCCGTGCATGCGTTCATTCACCGTCTCGGAGCGAGAGATGACGAAGGTTTTTCCCATACTTCGTTTGCCATACTTGCGCGTTTGCTCGAAATTACGCTGTGTTTATCGACTCGAAGATTCGACGCCGAAACTGACAATGATTTTTGCCGCTCTTGGATCGCCGTGCATGCATTCATTCATCCTCTCGGAGCGAGAGATGACGAAGGATTTTCCCATGCTCCGTTTGCCATACTTGCGCGTTTGCGCGAAATTACGCGAACATTATCGACTAGAAGATTCAGAATTGGAGCTGGCAATGATTTTTGCCAATCGTGGATCGCCGTGCATGCCTTCATTCACCGTCACGGACCGAGAGACGACGAAGGTTTCTTCCATACTTCGTTTGCCATACTTGCGCGGTTGCTCGAAATTACGCGAAAATTATCGATTCGGAGATTCAAAGCCAAAACTGTCAATGATTTTTGCCAATCGTGGATCGCCGTGCATGCGTTCATTCACCGTCACGGACCGAGAGGCGACGAAGGTTTTTCCCATACTTCGTTTGCCATACTTTGCGCGTTTGCTCGAAATTACGCTGTGTTTATCGACTCGAAGATTCGACGCCGAAACTGACAATGATTTTTGCCACTCTTGGATCGCCGTGCATGCATTCATTCATCCTTTCGGAGCGAGAGATGACGAAGGATTTTCCCATGCTCCGTTTGCCATACTTGCGCGTTTGCTCGAAATTACGCGAACATTATCGACTAGAAGATTCAGAATTGGAGCTGGCAATGATTTTTGCCAATCGTGGATCGCCGTGCATGCGTTCATTCACCGTCTCGGAGCGAGAGATGACGAAGGTTTTTCCCATACTTCGTTTGCCATACTTGCGCGTTTGCTCGAAATTACGCGAACATTATCGACTAGAAGATTCAGAATTGGAGCTGGCAATGATTTTTGCCAATCGTGGATAGCCGTGCATGCGTTCATTCACCGTCTCGGAGCGAGAGATGACGAAGGTTTTTCCCATACTTCGTTTGCCATACTTGCGCGTTTGCTCGAAATTACGCTGTGTTTATCGACTCGAAGATTCGACGCCGAAACTGACAATGATTTTTGGCGCTCTTGGATCGCCATGCATGCATTCATTCATCCTCTCGGAGCGAGAGATGACGAAGGATTTTCCCATGCTCCGTTTGCCATACTTGCGCGTTTGCGCGAAATTACGCGAACATTATCGACTAGAAGATTCAGAATTGGAGCTGGCAATGATTTTTGCCAATCGTGGATCGCCGTGCATGCGTTCATTCACCGTCACGGACCGAGAGACGACGAAGGTTTCTTCCATACTTCGTTTGCCATACTTGCGCGGTTGCTCGAAATTACGCGAAAATTATCGATTCGGAGATTCAAAGCCAAAACTGTCAATGATTTTTGCCAATCGTGGATCGCCGTGCATGCGTTCATTCACCGTCACGGACCGAGAGGCGACGAAGGTTTTTCCCATACTTCGTTTGCCATACTTTGCGCGTTTGCTCGAAATTACGCTGTGTTTATCGACTCGAAGATTCGACGCCGAAACTGACAATGATTTTTGCCACTCTTGGATCGCCGTGCATGCATTCATTCATCCTTTCGGAGCGAGAGATGACGAAGGATTTTCCCATGCTCCGTTTGCCATACTTGCGCGTTTGCTCGAAATTACGCGAACATTATCGACTAGAAGATTCAGAATTGGAGCTGGCAATGATTTTTGCCAATCGTGGATCGCCGTGCATGCGTTCATTCACCGTCTCGGAGCGAGAGATGACGAAGGTTTTTCCCATACTTCGTTTGCCATACTTGCGCGTTTGCTCGAAATTACGCGAACATTATCGACTAGAAGATTCAGAATTGGAGCTGGCAATGATTTTTGCCAATCGTGGATCGCCGTGCATGCCTTCATTCACCGTCTCGGAGCGAGAGATGACGAAGGTTTTTCCCATACTTCGTTTGCCATACTTGCGCGGTTGCTCGAAATTACGCGAAAATTATCGATTCGGAGATTCAAAGCCAAAACTGACAATGACTTTGCCAATCGTGGATCGCCGTGCATGCGTTCATTCACCGTCACGGACCGAGAGACGACGAAGGTTTTTTCCATACTCCGTTTGCCATACTTGCGGGTTTGCTCGAAATTACGCGAAAATGATCGATTCGGAGATTCGACGCCGAAACTGACAATGATTTTTGCCGCTCTTGGATCGCCGTGCATGCGTTCATTCATCCTCTCGGAGCGAGAGATGACGAAGGATTTTCCCATGCACCGTTTGCCATACTTGCGCGTTTGCTCGAAATTACGCGAACATTATCGACTAGAAGATTCAGAATTGGAGCTGGCAATGATTTTTGCCAATCGTGGATCGCCGTGCATGCGTTCATTCACCGTCTCGGAGCGAGAGATGACGAAGGTTTTTCCCATACTTCGTTTGCCATACTTGCGCGTTTGCTCGAAATTACGCGAACATTATCGACTAGAAGATTCAGAATTGGAGCTGGCAATGATTTTTGCCAATCGTGGATCGCCGTGCATGCGTTCATTCACCGTCTCGGAGCGAGAGATGACGAAGGTTTTTCTCATACTTCGTTTGCCATACTTGCGCGTTTGCTCGAAATTACGCGAACATTATCGACTAGAAGATTCAGAATTGGAGCTGGCAATGATTTTTGCCAATCGTGGATCGCCGTGCATGCGTTCATTCACCGTCTCGGAGCGAGAGATGACGAAGGTTTTTCCCATACTTCGTTTGCCATACTTGCGCGTTTGCTCGAAATTACGCTGTGTTTATCGACTCGAAGATTCGACGCCGAAACTGACAATGATTTTTGCCGCTCTTGGATCGCCGTCCATGCATTCATTCATCCTCTCGGAGCGAGAGATGACGAAGGATTTTCCCATGTTCCGTTTGCCATACTTGCGCGTTTGCGCGAAATTACGCGAACATTATCGACTAGAAGATTCAGAATTGGAGCTGGCAATGATTTTTGCCAATCGTGGATCGCCGTGCATGCGTTCATTCACCGTCACGGACCGAGAGACGACGAAGGTTTCTTCCATACTTCGTTTGCCATACTTGCGCGGTTGCTCGAAATTACGCGAAAATTATCGATTCGGAGATTCAAAGCCAAAACTGACAATGATTTTTGCCAATCGTGGATCGCCGTGCATGCGTTCATTCACCGTCACGGACCGAGAGGCGACGAAGGTTTTTCCCATACTTCGTTTGCCATACTTTGCGCGTTTGCTCGAAATTACGCTGTGTTTATCGACTCGAAGATTCGACGCCGAAACTGACAATGATTTTTGCCACTCTTGGATCGCCGTGCATGCATTCATTCATCCTTTCGGAGCGAGAGATGACGAAGGATTTTCCCATGCTCCGTTTGCCATACTTGCGCGTTTGCTCGAAATTACGCGAACATTATCGACTAGAAGATTCAGAATTGGAACTGGCAATGATTTTTGCCAATCGTGGATCGCCGTGCATGCGTTCATTCACCGTCTCGGAGCGAGAGATGACGAAGGTTTTTCCCATACTTCGTTTGCCATACTTGCGCGTTTGCTCGAAATTACGCGAACATTATCGACTAGAAGATTCAGAATTGGAGCTGGCAATGATTTTTGCCAATCGTGGATCGCCGTGCATGCCTTCATTCACCGTCTCGGAGCGAGAGATGACGAAGGTTTTTCCCATACTTCGTTTGCCATACTTGCGCGGTTGCTCGAAATTACGCGAAAATTATCGATTCGGAGATTCAAAGCCAAAACTGACAATGACTTTGCCAATCGTGGATCGCCGTGCATGCGTTCATTCACCGTCACGGACCGAGAGACGACGAAGGTTTTTTCCATACTCCGTTTGCCATACTTGCGCGTTTGCTCGAAATTACGCGAACATTATCGACTAGAAGATTCAGAATTGGAGCTGGCAATGATTTTTGCCAATCGTGGATCGCCGTGCATGCGTTCATTCACCGTCTCGGAGCGAGAGATGACGAAGGTTTTTCTCATACTTCGTTTGCCATACTTGCGCGTTTGCTCGAAATTACGCGAACATTATCGACTAGAAGATTCAGAATTGGAGCTGGCAATGATTTTTGCCAATCGTGGATCGCCGTGCATGCGTTCATTCACCGTCTCGGAGCGAGAGATGACGAAGGTTTTTCCCATACTTCGTTTGCCATACTTGCGCGTTTGCTCGAAATTACGCGAACATTATCGACTAGAAGATTCAGAATTGGAGCTGGCAATGATTTTTGCCAATCGTGGATCGCCGTGCATGCGTTCATTCA
Organism: Pimpla rufipes; assembly: GCA_963932165.1. Classification (NCBI taxonomy): domain Eukaryota; kingdom Metazoa; phylum Arthropoda; class Insecta; order Hymenoptera; family Ichneumonidae; genus Pimpla; species Pimpla rufipes. The sequence goes on from OZ010643.1 coordinate 6,548,476, forward strand.
CCGTCTCGGAGCGAGAGATGACGAAGGTTTTTCTCATACTTCGTTTGCCATACTTGCGCGTTTGCTCGAAATTACGCGAACATTATCGACTAGAAGATTCAGAATTGGAGCTGGCAATGATTTTTGCCAATCGTGGATCGCCGTGCATGCGTTCATTCACCGTCTCGGAGCGAGAGATGACGAAGGTTTTTCCCATACTTCGTTTGCCATACTTGCGCGTTTGCTCGAAATTACGCTGTGTTTATCGACTCGAAGATTCGACGCCGAAACTGACAATGATTTTTGCCGCTCTTGGATCGCCGTGCATGCATTCATTCATCCTCTCGGAGCGAGAGATGACGAAGGATTTTCCCATGCTCCGTTTGCCATACTTGCGCGTTTGCGCGAAATTACGCGAACATTATCGACTAGAAGATTCAGAATTGGAGCTGGCAATGATTTTTGCCAATCGTGGATCGCCGTGCATGCGTTCATTCACCGTCACGGACCGAGAGACGACGAAGGTTTCTTCCATACTTCGTTTGCCATACTTGCGCGGTTGCTCGAAATTACGCGAAAATTATCGATTCGGAGATTCAAAGCCAAAACTGACAATGATTTTTGCCAATCGTGGATCGCCGTGCATGCGTTCATTCACCGTCACGGACCGAGAGGCGACGAAGGTTTTTCCCATACTTCGTTTGCCATACTTGCGCGGTTGCTCGAAATTACGCGAAAATTATCGATTCGGAGATTCAAAGCCAAAACTGACAATGACTTTGCCAATCGTGGATCGCCGTGCATGCGTTCATTCACCGTCACGGACCGAGAGACGACGAAGGTTTTTTCCATACTCCGTTTGCCATACTTGCGCGTTTGCTCGAAATTACGCGAAAATTATCGATTCGGAGATTCGACGCCGAAACTGACAATGATTTTTGCCGCTCTTGGATCGCCGTGCATGCATTCATTCATCCTCTCGGAGCGAGAGATGACGAAGGATTTTCCCATGCTCCGTTTGCCATACTTGCGCGTTTGCGCGAAATTACGCGAACATTGTCGACTAGAAGATTCAGAATTGGAGCTGGCAATGATTTTTGCCAATCGTGGATCGCCGTGCATGCCTTCATTCACCGTCTCGGAGCGAGAGATGACGAAGGTTTTTCCCATACTTCGTTTGCCATACTTGCGCGGTTGCTCGAAATTACGCGAAAATTATCGATTCGGAGATTCAAAGCCAAAACTGACAATGACTTTGCCAATCGTGGATCGCCGTGCATGCGTTCATTCACCGTCACGGACCGAGAGACGACGAAGGTTTTTCCATACTCCGTTTGCCATACTTGCGCGTTTGCTCGAAATTACGCGAAAATTATCGATTCGGAGATTCGACGCCGAAACTGACAATGATTTTTGCCGCTCTTGGATCGCCGTGCATGCATTCATTCATCCTCTCGGAGCGAGAGATGACGAAGGATTGTCCCATGCTCCGTTTGCCATACTTGCGCGTTTGCGCGAAATTACGCGAACATTATCGACTAGAAGATTCAGAATTGGAGCTGGCAATGATTTTTGCCAATCGTGGATCGCCGTGCATGCCTTCATTCACCGTCTCGGAGCCAGAGATGACGAAGGTTTTTCCCATACTTCGTTTGCCATACTTGCGCGGTTGCTCGAAATTACGCGAAAATTATCGATTCGGAGATTCAAAGCCAAAACTGACAATGACTTTGCCAATCCTGGATCGCCGTGCATGCGTTCATTCACCGTCTCGGAGCGACCGGACGACACGTAACGGATTGAATAACCGAATAATGGAAGCCGGAAAATACCTACCCGTGAAAATACAAATATTCATACACAACTAATAAAACAATAAATGGCCGATATTGGATATCAAAATCAAATTAAGCACGGAAACTTAACAAAAAATTTTTTAACATAAAATTAACACGAAAATAAATAAATAAATAAATTCCGAAAAAAAAACACGAATAAAAGAGGAGGAACTAGAGGACAAAGACCTCATTATTTCTGAATATTTATGATTAAAGGCAAGCAACGATGTACCATCTGCTGCTCTTGCTCCTATTTGGAGGATGCCTCGGGTCGCCGGAATTCGAGATCCAACATATCAAAAAAGACGCCGGACTGTACTACGAGAAATTGCAAGACGTGTATTTGGCGCGAGACGAATGGAAATTGGTAACGTTCTTCGATTTAAGACCGATCGAAAACCGACGGCCTACTTTTTTGCATCTACCCTTAGACACGATGGAGGAAGAGTGTCGGATGTTTTTATTTGACCGGTGCACCTCACTCGTTAATAGAAAGGATTTGGAATACAAAGCGAAATTAATTACTAGCAATTTCAACCTCCTACACAAATTAAAAGGAAAAACTCTCGTCGATCTACGAAGAATATCTTCGAGCAACGAAAAAATAACTAGAGGACCATTATTTGAAGAAATGCCCGAACCTATAGCAAAATTTATTGAAACCGAATACGAGAAAGCTAATGTCAGCGAAGATGGAATGGTAAGGCTAACGAACGACCAGACGCACATAGTGAAATCGAAATATCGCGTCATCGGGGAACAATTAGAAGCAATGGAAACGCTCCATAATGGAGCGTCGTCCACATTAAACGCGAACCGCAGTTTAACCAAGCGATCCATGGAGGATTACGCTTTGAGTATGCTCGGATGGAGGAACAGCGTGGAGCTGGTCCTCGAGGCCTATTTATCCAGCATAAAGACTATAATCGACATTATACATTTTGCAAAAATGGGATTGCTTCACCCAGAATTATTAGATCATGAGACTTTGGAAAAGGTCGCTCAGGATTTTGCCACCTCGGACCAGTCGTTAACGTTCCCCGTAGCGCTCAACGACGGACCGGAAGCACTGATAAGAATGTCGCGAATCACCTTAAGTTACCAAGACGGAAAAATCGTAATTATAATGCACATTCCCCTAATAGAGCCGAATGCGTACTCTTTGTTCAGATTACACCCTTACCCCACAACGCAATTTCTCGGGGAAAATACGCTAGTAGCCGCGTTCGTACAACCGAAAACGCCAATGATAATTTTGTCATGGGAACATAAGAAATATATGGAGTTCTCCAAGGGAGAATTGAACAACTGTCGCTCTCACAAGGACTACAAAGTGTGCGTTCCCTTCAAACCAATTTTTGACATAACACTTTCGCCGATTTGCGAAACATTAATAATCACTGGAAATCTGCGCCAAATCTACAGTTTTTGCGACATAAAATTGGTTAGAAATCAAGGCCCACATTGGAAACGATTTGGAAAGACCAATCGCTGGTTATTTTATCTCCCTGACAGGGAACAAATGGAGATCGTCTGTGGAAACCACACGCAAATGACACCAATCGCAGGAAGGGGAATTATTCAGTTACGCGAAGGGTGCTCGGGGCACACTAATTACACCAGTCTTATAGCCACGCGAGAAGCCGGAGCCACCCTCGAGGACCAATATGTACCGGCAGCCACATTAAACATTACAACATTGTTCCCAGACATCGCCGATCACCAAGAAGAATTAAACGCGATAATACCTCAAGTGTACAGACCTGTATGGGTCCGCGAGACAAACGGACTTCGGTACGAAATAACGCTGAAGGAATTGATAGCAAGTTTTGAGGTATTTAAATTAGAGCAAAAGAAAGAAGTGGCAAGGATAATTCGGCTAAAGAACCAATTCGCTATAATCACGATACCAGTCATCGTGATTTTACTCTTCTCATCACTAGTCGGAACGTTAATAATCCATGCGTGGTGTAACGCACAACGAGGGATAGAAGCGACTGAGGACACTATCAGCTATCGTCGCGCATTAGATCCAGAATTTAATGTGCGATTCAATGAAGTAATATACAGCGTCCCAGGTACACCCAGGCCCGTCGACTCCGAAACCCTGAGGCGATTAACCCGACGCACATCGGCGACCGAACCCACAAGTTCAATCTCTTATAGTCAAAGGGAGGGAGAGGTCACGCCAATGTTAAACCCAGAGGAACCGATCTACATGGCCATGAACCATGGAGTTTTATCCGAATGCATGACTCAACCCCCGCCTATGTTACCGCCACCTCCCCCAGACTGTCAATGAAAACAGAAATAAGGAGAGAAGAAAGAAAAAGGGAGAAAGTATGCTCACACAAAAAAAAAGTAGAAAAAAAAAATTTATTTTTTCTAAAGTTAAAATTAATCTAACGGTGTCGGAAGTCCTTTTTGGGTATTTTGAAAAAAAAAATGATGAAAAAGAAAAACAAAAAAAAAATATTATTAACTCCGGGATTCGAACCCTCAACCCCATGGTTGCGAGCCGGGTCCTTTACCGCTCGGCCATTTGGGTCAGTGTAAGGCCCTATATAATTCATTTCTCATAAGCTTCAAAAACAAAAAAATAAAGAAAAAAAAATATAAAATCAATTTTCACCCACAGAATTCGTACACTCAATGTGCACTAGGGTGATCAAATTGGTTAATTAATTTTGGTGATGTTTCCCAGATTTCATCGTATTAATCTATAAGTAGCTAAATTCAGTTTTTTTTTCCTTCTCAAACTTGGCCAACATTTATAAGGCAAAACATTAAAATTTTAGTTTGAATTTGTATTTCTTTGTGAATTTATAAATTATTCTTCATACGCAAATATAAAGACGATAAAATAATAAAGAAAACTATTACATTTATAATGGTAGGGAGATTTGTTTACACCAGGATAATGTATTTTCCAACATTTTCCACGGTGCAAGAAAAAAATGATCAGAAAAAAAAGAGAGGAAAATATGAGAGAAAGAAAAAGAAAGGCTGAAAACAAAAGGGGGAGCATCCCACGTCGTAAAGACGAGCATCTCATCGCGTCATCCGCTCACCGATCGGGTGACGGACCGCCGGCAACTCATACCTACAAAAAGGGGGGAGGAAAGAAAGGAATATGGCATGTTTTTTTGTTCTCAACGAACTATTACTGTTCGGAGAACTAAAAAAAAAAGAGAAAAAGGAAAAAAAAACACCCACCAAAAAAGCAATAAGTGCAAGAGCACTCAGAGGCAGTAACCCTTACCCGCGTGGACACCCCGCGGAACGTTGTTGCGGCTTCACCTCGCGAGGAAAAACCGACCGACCAACCGACCAACCGAACGACCAACCGACCGACCGAACGACCAGACCGACGAAATCCGACCGACATCTCCAGCAACCACCGAAAGAAAAAAAAACCCGCATCAGCAAGTGGACAGAACCACCTTGCTATACTTAGGAATAAGGGAGAAGGGATTGCTCTAGAATAATTTTGAAACAAAGCCAATCATTACGATTGAATTTTTTTTTTTTATTCTTAAATCTAATGCATACAACATAAAAGAAAAAAACCTACATTAAGCTACCTAATTTGGAATATAAAAAAAAAATATATATATATATTGAAAAAAAAAGGGAAAACCGCCTTAAAAACTACTCTAGGGCCAAATAACGGTCGTTATGATGGCCCCGGGTGTCATACACCAGGCGGATGTTGCCGTCCCGGTCCAGAAACCCGGGCTGGCGACGCACCTGGGCGGGCTCGCCCAGCTCGCAGCGAACGCAGTGGCCTGTTAGCGGGAGCGGGGCCCTCATCTCGTCCCAATTATCCCGGATCGTCCTGACCCCGGTGGAGGTGTTGACCTCCACCGTTATCTCGTCTATTTTGTGCCAGCAGTGGTACCTGCACAGCCCCGGGTAGCGAGGACGCCGTTCGAGGTCTGGAAAAATAAAACAAAACGAGGAAAAGGATTAATTAAAAGAAAAAAATAAATAAATGAAAAGCAATAAGACAGTTATCTGTCAATAAGACTTACCAAGGATGGCTGGTACCCTGGCCCCCGGATGCGTGGGGAGCGGCTGCTTCGGCTTAATGTAGGCAGCCAAGGCCGCCCTCTTCTCCTCGATCCATTTTTTGTCCTCCGCGGAGAGAACAAATCCCACTGAAACATAAAAAGAAAATACACACAAACATTAATACACGAATAAGACAAAAAGATGACTACCGCTACGAACGACCACTTACCATCATATTCGGAGCTAGCTCCGGACGCAGCGAACGAGGCGGACGATGAGGCCATTTTTTTTTCGTTGTTGCTTTTGTGACAAAAGAAACGAGAGTGACTTTGATTTAAAATTTTCTTAACGAAGAAAACTTCACGACAGCCTTTTTCCCCACTCATCACAATTTTCCTCCCACTAAACACCCACACGCCACGACTCACTGGGCAGGTAGAACCATGAAAAAATGGAGAGAAGGGATAGACAGCGAGGAAAGCTAACGCGCGCGACAAAATATTCGGAACCCAGGTAGCTAAAGAGGAAAAGGGTAAAGGTGTGTTTTAACGGCGTATTACAGATGAGTCCGACAAGGAGGGAGCTATGGAGCGTAGCGATACTACTCTTGTGCCGCCTCCTACTCCCCGCGGACGCCCTGATTGGCTACGACTGCGGAGGAGCCTCAAGCAACATCACCACCTTATCTTTATTGGAAGTAGGGGAATGCATTATTCCTCAACCCGAGGTTAATGTTACTAAAACTTACATACAATTAGTGCAAATCAACCAATACGGGTCAATACACGTAATACAATGCAAAGTCGAAATTTTGCGCACGATAAAAAAATGCGGAATGTTCTCGCACACCATGGATGTACCTAACGGTGAATATGCCTATGTCGACGACATATCACTAGATCGCTGCCGACAAATGCATCGCCAGGGAAATATAAAAATCGGAAACACTGAAATCGTTGGAATAAAAGCAAACCATACTACCTCCAGGCCCGTGTCAATTAGCGGAAGCTTAGATTCAGACGGCAAGTGTCAAGGAGTTTATTACTCCGATCCCTACGGTAATTGGGATAATGTAATAGTAAAAGGGACGGTGAAAATATCTTTGAGAGATTATACGGCCGAAGTAAATGTTGACGCCAACAAAGTACATTTACGCTCGGGCACACGGTGTAATTTAAACGAAGGACAATGCGACGACGTGGACGGAGGAAACACGTATTGGGATCCGCTCCCGGAAAACGCGTGTAAAACAGACAGATACGGCTTGCTATACGAAGGAAATGCAGATCAAACAACAGACATACACACTAATTTTAAACAAATAGTATATTCCATGACCGAAGGGGAAATTGTATTCGCACTTACCGCCAAGGGCGCGACGCACGTCTGTGGATACACTTTAATTCGCACTGAACACCACAAATTAATTATTGTACCCACTGAAAGAGGAAATCCGTTTATAAAAAAGGAATTGATCTCCGTAAACAATTTAGACTTGTTCGCATACATGAATTCCAAATTCGTATATGTCGAAAAACACATTCGTACGGAACTCAAACATATGTACCATGATATATTAACGCAAAAATGCAATCTCGAGCGTCAGGTCCTTCAAAATGCCCTCACCATCGCTAGGCGCTCTCCCGACGAATTCGCTTACAATATAATGAAGGGACCCGGTTATATGGCTCTTCCGGCCGGAGAGGCCGTACACATAATTAGATGCATCCCAATCGACGTAAAAATCCATCAGACTAAGGAGTGTTATGATCAATTACCAGTATACATCGGAAATAATACATATTATTTTTCACCTAGAACGCATATTTTGACAAAAATGGGATTGCAAGTCACGTGCAATCGCTTGGTATCGCCTATGTATATGCTAGACGGCGTTTGGTACAGCATGGGCCCGGACCCCGTGCGTGCCATGCCGCCTGCAGTCGTAAAACCGCTCACGGCGCCTACCTGGCAATACAGAAACCCACACAGTCTCGCCACCAGTGGCATATACACACAGAAAGACCTCGACGAGCTAAGGGACCATATAATGTTCCCCGCCGAACGCCCGGCTATATTAAATTCAGTAGCTCGAGGAATATCTGGTCAACCCACTATCATGCAAGGAGGATCAATCTCTAATTTACTCGATGATGAATCTGTCACAAAAATTATTCAGTCCACTTGGGAAAAAACGTGGCGATATTTATCCATTTTCGGAAATATCAGCGCCGGACTAATTGGACTCCTATTAATTTGCCGCATTATTAAACTCATTTTCGACACTATTATCCACGGATATACATTACATACTGTATACGGGTGGTCTATATATCTTTTAGGCGCAGTTTGGGACTCTGTAACTAATCTGCTTTTACATTTGAGTCGACGACCAAGTAATTCTGGAAAACCCGAGAAACCCAACGGAGAACCGTCAGCTCCAGGTAGAAAAAGCGAAAAAATAGTACGAAAAAAATCTAAGGGAGATGACTCTAACGAGAATCCATTAAACGACGTGGCCGTTATGTACGATGTACGTGAACCTGAAAATAGAGAGGCAAATCAGCCCGAAGCCGCTCCCGGGTATACTCCCCCGACGTTTCAAACCTTTTCTGAAAATTGTTTGCCTCCACAATATAACCCTTATTTTATGAAAAACCAATTGACACAGCCATTATCCTTCGTCTGGGCAACGGGAATGCCCAATGCGGCTCCGCACAATATCACCGCCGCACCGGCAACCGAAAAACGCAAGACAAAGAACACAAAAATCACGGACCCCAGTACTGCAGCTAACACGGGAGAAAGCAGTAAAATGTACCCAGATTTGAGACATGACTCACCCACTCCACCCGACCTTAGCAGAGACAGAAAACAACCTAACATTCCTTGAAGGGAAAAAGGGAAACGATCATTGAGCCAGAAGGAAAAATTTTTATTGGGAAAAATTTACGAGAAAAAAAAAAGAGAATCATAAAAAAAATATATATATATGTGTGCTAAGTCACAATTAATCTGAAAAGAGAAAAATAATGAAAAAAAAACGATATTTGAATTAACAAATAATTATATATCCTGGATTTAACAATAAAAATACTAGCAAAATATAACAAAAAAAGAGGAAAAAAAAGTATATATATCTTATGTTTACAATCGGTTATGTTAATGTCATAGATAAGATTAGTTCACTAAAAACGCTTGCTGCTTCATTGTACCTGTAATTGTAGAATTAATTCAAGAATTTTAATTATAGAGCGATGATCTTCATGGTGCACACGGAAAATTGTGGAGAATGATGCACCCATAGTAGAATAACAAATAATAAATGAATCTATACAATCTTAGGCCTGCAACATGTCTCCGCGCGAAGAAAGGAAGCGCCCCTCACCCACCAAGAGTCACCGTAATAAATCTACGAAAAAATCACGACCAGATGTTCCCCCATCAAATAGAGTACTCCGAAGTCACAAAAGAACAGGCTTAATGGCAACTGTGAAGGCGTCATCAAATCACCACGACCACGTAAACCCGGAGAAAATCCCGGACCCTCAACCCTCTACGAAGGAATCATGCGAGGTTCCAGCACCGGAAAAGGCTTCGCAGTCTCTCATTAAATCCAATACAGATGCACCACCACTGCCATGCCTAAGCGGAGAGGAAGTCGCCGAAATACTGAATAATCTATTCAAAAACGGAGGAAATACTGAGTACGCTCGGAGACGTACGAGCCGCAACGAATACTACAAACCAAGGCTCGGGTTACACCTCACCGAACGAAGGACCAAGTACCCTAAACAAAACCGCCACCTTCGTGACGAATGAAGATTTTGAACTTGCACACCTACTCATAACCTACCTCAACCCCGTCTACGACGTAAGAGAGTACTGAGTTATATTTCCACCTCCATCTGGTTAAGACCGTACGTATCACCAACAATCTCGTGAGTAAAAATTATTTTTGTTATAACCGAAGTTAACCGATTTCTGGGGCTAAATTTAAAATGACCTTAAAGGCAACATCTTGAGATGACCACGGATGATTTATACTGGGGCGTTATTTAACAAAAAAAGAATGTTCATTATTATTTTTGTGCGTCAATGAAAGAAAAAATGATGAAAAAAAATATACATATATATATATATATATATATCAATAATAACCAATAATAATAATATACTAACACAGAGTAAATGGACATATTAATTAACGAAAAAAATTAACTATCAAAAAAAAAAAAGGGGAAGAAAAATAAATATAATAACCTGAAAAAAAAGGGGAACGAATAAAACGCACGTGTAAAGTCATCTATTAATTCGTTTGTTACCATTACATAGTCCAGATAAAGACACATTATGTCGATTGAATAATGGGATTACAAGATGAGTCACCTAGTCACCTGAAGCTAAGAGGGCTATCCCAGGCACGCGCGAGGCACGGGCAACACGAACGCAACGGGCCCGAAGCCCGGAAGCCATTCATACCTGTCAGCGGAGAAGCAGTCATCGCGCTCTCGGACACATCTGGTAAAGGCAATCCAATGGGCCAAGGAGAGAGACGGAAGATTCACTTTCTCGTCGCGACTCATCAAAACCGCCGTGACACCCAGTGTCACGCCCGAACGAAAAACGCTTTCTGCTGACGTCGAGAGTTTCAATCCACTATCAACAACGCAGACTCTAGACGAAGACATCAGGTAGACATCTCCAACAAGTCATTGACCCGCCGACATCGACGACGAGAATCCAAAGAAGACGCCCCGTGACCAGAAGCCACCATCATCACCCGTGCGACTTCAAGACCGTAGGAAAACACCCTCTTTAGGTTACTACATAGCGTAGATATATTGGATTAGGTAGGTTTAATTTTAAGAACCCCGGATTAATTAGGGCATTAGTTAAGTATATGGTCAGATGCGATTTCACACCTAATTTTGATTAATTTTACATAGGACCGCGTAGTAAAAAAAAAAAATAATAAAAAAAAACAAACAAAGAAAAAGAGGCTAATTGATAGAAGGACTAAAAACTCTCCTAGGTTACATTTTGAACATTAAACGGAACACTTTAATTGAATTAACAAACAAATAAAAAAAAAGAGAGAAAAGAGATAAACTCTAGGAAAAAGGGAGAGAGAAGGAAAGAAGAAAAGGGGAAGCTATTTGCAGTACGCTTATAAGTAGGAAAAAACTAGTAATAATGCGTTTCGAATACACTAATTAGAATATAATTGCGAATATTTACGAGGAAATACACAGATTTGACAATCGGAACGATATAAACACGTACAACGAGATGCACAATGATAGATCACGGAAAGTCCAGGGAAATCGAATACTTTTTGAATAATCGAAACTGAAAAAGGAAACTGACACGTGCCCTCGTAGAGGTTATTTAACTTATGAATTCCAAAGGCAAATGAGAAATTGATTCGCTTCATCAAAAATAATAGCATCAAAAAGAAATTGCAAAAAGAGAGAAGAGTTCACGCGAACCGATTATTTACAGCTGTGAAACGATTACATAAAGTTATCTAATAAATTCAAGAAGGGCGGAAATACACCATCACCCCCATAGGCATACGTTCGATTATTAGTCTTTCATCCTAATAATCGTTTTAAGGGGGGAGGTGTTACGTCAGGCCGTAACTTCGTGCTACTCGCACACACGCACTCCTTGGTTCAGTCACGAGTTTCGAGACTTCAGGTGAAAGGGGGCATTCGGCAGACAATAATACGAGCAACGGTCCCTGCAGGCCCCGGAAATTACAATATCTGTTGACAGATAGCGCTGGGGCAGTCGAGGTAAAAATCGAGGTAAAAGAGTGCGGATGATGGTACAACAGGGCCCGATTTTTTCGGAACACCTAGCTCTCTAGAAAGTGTCACCTACGCCCCTCGAGCGAGCGGGGATAGACGAAACTAGAGGCAGCGGGCGGATCAGTTATCGACCGCCAGCCGCGGGCCTTGCGTCACCACGCCTCTCAACGATCCTCGATCACTCGTTGCAGCCGAGCCCGCCTGTGGTCACAAAAAAGGGAAATAAAAGAACTCTACTTAGCCCTGAGAGCTCGAGGATTATTGGGGACACCGGGTGAATGCCCTACGGTCCACCAAAATCGTCGTTTCATTTTTCGTCTCGGAAATCATGATTTGGACATAATGGAATTATAATCTGGCCAAGTAATTAAATCCATTCTTCCGCTTTTCTTGAAGACCCCCGTAAATGCACAGATTAAAAGAATAAGAGGATGCCACGAGACGAAATAATCAATGTCTCAAAGAACCTTTGGAACTCAAAAGACGGAGCCCCGTAAGATAACGAGGCAAAATGATTAAAAAGCCTATGAACAACCGTAAGGAATATATAATTCGACAAGATAATTTGTTAACATAAGAAAATGGTAAAAGGATTAATAGTTTATAAAATCGGGATTCATACACTTAAATACGGATAACTTTTAAAAGTTATAACATTCGGTAGGATAATTTGTTAACATAAGAAAATGGTAAAAGGATTAATAAGTTTATAAAATCGGGATTCATACATTTAAATACGGATAACTTTTGAAAAGTATAACATTCGGAAGTATACTTGTTAATATAAACAAAAGGGTGAAAGGTTCAACAATTTATAAATTGGGATTCGCACAATTAGAATAATTAAGAAAGTCAAGATACGTCCCATCGAGAATATGAAGCTGCAATTTTATATAAAATTTATAACAACACGTATTAGCAACAACAAACGAAGATGAACTTTCAACAACAAATTCGAGAATTACAGTCTGTAAAATTCAAATCCGGGTCAACGCGATCTTGTTAAGAATTCATTGTTATCAAGGGCTCAGATAATGTATTTGTTCAAGAAATTATAAAATAAATTGCCGTGTGGATGGATGATGGTGAAGCGGGTGGAAAATAAAGTTTTGAAGGCGTGCGACACAAAATTGCTGCGTTTAATAATCACTATATTTACACGATGCTTTACTTTGTACACTGTTTTGAGCGGATTACGGCACCAGACGGCCGATTCGATCGCGATTCCCCTCGACCGTGGGCGTGAGCGGGTCGAGAAAACGAAAATGTCCGCCGCGACGCTGTATCGCCGCGTGGCGGGCGCGAAGAATTGATGCTCGCGGAACCTGCACGTTACCGCGTCGCAGAAACAATTCTCCCACAGAGCTGGACGTGAGCAGACTGAGCACGAGGAAGACTAATTAGCTTGTAAGGCTAATTAGCTCTGAGCGGACTTAGTGAGCGGCACGGAACGCGAGAGAACGAAAACACCTGTTGCTTCACGGAACCGGACGAACGCAAGTGAAGCGCCGACCACGCCGCTCGTGCGGTCTCGAGGCGACGCTCGGGGGGGAGACTCAGCGCGCAGGCGCGGCGTCGCAGTGACGCGATCGCCCCGCGAGGTGCTGCCACCCTTCCCGAGCGGCACACTCGGTCAACCACACCGCAGCAGTGACCGGCAGCCTAGTTGAGCGGGCTTCTCGAACATTTCCCGCCCGCCATCGGTGATGTTCGCCGATGTTCCTTCTCGTGATGATCTGGTTGAGGCGTCGGGAGCAGTGAGAGCTTGGTGAGCGGTCTGATGAGCGTGGTGGTGGCCGTCTTGAGGGTCACTACCCGGGTGAGTCCATCCTTTCCTGGGTGAAGCTCCAGGACTCTAGCGAGCGGCCACTTACACGGCGGGAATCGCTCGTCTGTAATGAGCACAAGGGACCCCACCTGGACCTTATTACTGGCGTGGTGCCATTTAGAGATGGACTGCTGCCTCTGTAGGTAGTGAGCTGACCACTGAGCCCAGAAAGACTGGACTCGTTGTTGGATGAGACGCCAATGAGTGAGCCTGGTAACCTGCAGGTCCGGAAGAGATGGCTCCGGCAGTGTTGTGAGCGCACCACCGATGAGAAAGTGGCCGGGTGTTAGTGCTGAAACGTCCTGCGGGTCATCCGTGAGCGGCTCGAGCGGCCTTGAGTTGAGAACAGCCTCGATCTGGGCAAGCAGGGTGGTGAGCTCCTCGTACGTGAGCAGTGCCTCTCCTACGACCCTCCGAAGATGATATTTGGTGGACTTCACCAGAGCTTCCCATTTGCCACCCATATGAGGCGCAGCCGGCGGGTTGAACCGCCATTGGCTGCAATCCTCCGAGATGACCTTGGCAATGGCCTTATGCTCCTGCGAGTACTGGGAAAAGAGCCGCTGGAGAGCTTTGTCTGCACCGACGAAGTTGGTTCCGCAGTCCGAATAGAGGGTACTAGCGATCCCTCTGCGAGCAGTGAACCGCCGATAAGCTGCGATGAACCCTTCTGTGGTGTAGCCGCTCACCGCCTCTAAGTGAGCAGCCGATGTTGCAAAACACACGAACACGCAGATCCATCCTTTGTGAGTTTTTGCTCCTCTCCCTTTCCAGGTTTTGAGCGTGAGCGGCCCTGCGTAGTCCACACCGGTGTGAGTGAACGGACGCGATGGCGTAACTCGAGAGAGAGGTAGTTGGCCCATCAGTTGTTGGGCACGGATCCCCCTCTGCCGAGCACATACCACGCACCGCAGAATGTGTGATTTCACAGGAGCCCGTCCTCCGAGAATCCAATAGTTCTGACGAAGGTGAGCAAGAGTGAGCTGCGTGCCTCCATGGAGTGTCCTACGATGAGCGTCTTCAATGAGCAGGAGCGACAGCCGCGCGTCGCGCGGAAGGATAGCCGGATGCTTCCCCTCGTGGCTAAACGCAGACTGCATGAGCCGTCCTCCAACCCGAAGAATACCCTGACCGCAAATAAACGCAGTCAACCGAGTGAGCGGGTGATTCGTCGGAAGAGCGGTGCCTTTCCTCAGAGCTGCAAGCTCTGATGGGAAGAAAGCCGCCTGTGTAGCCATGATCCAGAACCTCTTGGCCATCGCCATGTCCTCGGATGGTACAATCATGACCGGCGTACTTAACTTCCCCCGGAGCCGTGAGATGAGCCTCGTGCACAAGGCCGTGAGCCGGAAAAGCTTGTGAGCTGTCGAGACCTGGTAGATTATATCCCAGTGATAATCCATCGTGGGCGCTGCCACGGTGAGTGAGACGCCGGGACGCACCTCCTCTGCAGCGGGTGCGGTGGTCCCTTCGGGTTGAGCAGGCCATGAGCTTTGCGGTTGAGTTATCCACAGTGGTCCCGTCCACCATAGCGAGTGGTCCTTGAGCTGCGCCGTGGCTACGCCCCGCGAGGCGCAGTCAGCTGGGTTTTGAGTGCCTGGAACGTGTCTCCATTGAGCGTTCGCAGTGATCTCTTGAATTTGAGCGACACGGTTCCGAACATAGTCCTTCCAGCGCGACGCGTGAGAGCGGATCCACATGAGCGTGACTTGTGAATCAGTCCAGAGATGTATGCCCCCTACGTCCATGCCCAGCGTGGTCTGGACGTACCTCACCAACTTGGCCAACAGCAGCGCTGCTGTGAGCTCAAGCCTCGGGATGGTGAGACGTTTGAGTGGCGCCACCTTCGTCCGGGAGCACACGAGCGACGCCTGAGCGTCAGTGGACAGCGAGCCGACAGTGATGTAGATGACTGCCGACATCGCGAGCTGTGAGGCGTCAGAGAAGCCATGAATCTCGACGCGGGATCCTTCCCAGGTGTTGAGCCATCGAGGTAATGAGAGCCTGGCCAGGCGAGTGAGATCTTCTCTGAGCGCGAGCCATCTGGTTGTGAGCGAAACTGGGAGCGAGTCGTCCCAGCCGAGATTGTGCAGCCACAATTCTTGCAAAAGCATCTTTGCTCGAATCGTGACCGGTGAGATGAACCCGAGCGGATCGAATATCTGAGCCACCTCAGATAAAATAAGTCTTTTCGTGATCCTGCCTGGTTGAGCGGGAAACTGAGCAGAGAAGACGAACTTATCTTCATGTGGTACCCAGTTGAGTCCGAGTATTTTGGTTGCACAGTCGTCGAGCGTGATCGATGAGCTGCCAGTACCCGTCGATGATACAGCCTTGAGCAGCTCGTGGTGAGTTGAATGCCACTTGGCTAGCGGGAACCCGCCCGCGTCGCACAAGCCCTTGAGCTGATGAGCAATCTGGATGAGCTGTGGGAGAGAGTCCGCGCCGCCGAAGATGTCATCGACATATCTCCCGCATGTTATGGCTGGAAGCGCCAGCGGAAAGCGATGTCCTTCGTCCTCTGCCAGTTGGAGAAGCACCCGGACTGCAAGATATGGCGCAGATTTCGTCCCGTAGGTCACTGTAGTGAGCTGATACGGCACAATGTTGAGCTGTTCATCGACCCAAAGAATCCTCTGGAGATCCCAGTCGTGGCGATGCACTTTGATCTGGCGGAACATTTTCGTGATGTCCGTAGCGAAAAGAAAACGATGTTTACGGATCCAAAGGAGCACATCTGGGATACCGAGCTGAAGATTCGGACCAGTGTGCTGAAGGTCGTTGAGCGATTTTCCTGATGTCGTGGCACTCGAGCCGTTGAAAACAACACGCAGCTTCGTTGACTCGCTGCTGGGCCGAAGCACCCCATGGTGTGGCAGGTAATACGGCATCACAGATGGTCGGACAGCCGGATCAGCCCGAATCATATGTCCGAGCTGCTGATATTCCTCCATAAACTTCGAGTATAACCCTCGATACTCTGGATCTCGGGTGAGCCGTCTGAGAGTTTGTCCAAGACATCGATGAGCTGTACCGTATGAGTTGCCGAGATGTGAGCTGGACATCTTGAGTGGGATCCGGACGACGTACCGCCCGGTTGAGTCCCGAGCATGAGTGGTCTTGAAGTGAGCCTCGCACTCCTCCTCCTCAGCGGTGAACTGCTTCCCCGCATCCACCGGGAGTTCTTCCTGAACCCAGAATCTCTCGAGCAGGTCCTGTAGAGCTCGGTCAGGGTGGGCGACAGAAGCTCCGCACACCTGGCGAGCGGGACCGGATGAGCTGCACACTGGTCCGAGGACAAGCCATCCGAAACCCGAAAGCTGCGCAATGGGCATCGAAGGCGATCCTCTCGCCAGATTGGCTTTGATGACCTGGCCATAGTAATCGGCACCGATGATGATGTCAATGGGTCTCGGTGTGAGGAAGTCCGGATCTGCGAGCGTGAGCTTGTCCAAATGCGGCCAGAGCTGCCGCGAGGCCGTGAACGACGGAAGAACCGACGATACCGTCCTCAGGATATGAGCGGTGACGATGAGTACGAAAGTTGAATTTGATGAGCTGAGCTTGAGCTGGACAACGCCGCGCGTGGTCGCGGATTTACATCCTCCAACTCCCAATATGGGAATGGAAGAGCGCTGCCTTGGCAGCTTCAGCTGTCCGATGAGCTGTTCTGAGACGAACGTCAGTTCAGACCCAGAATCCACCAGCAGGCGTACCTGATGCGTTGTCCCGAGCGTGACGACGTGAGCGATTGCTGTGGCTAGCAGCGTTGAGCGCGACGAGTTGAGCGGGATCTGGGTTGTGCCGACGACTGCACCGACTCCTCAGCAGGGAGCTGACGAAGGACCCGCGGTTGGCTCAGCGGGTGGCGCTGCACCTGGATTGGTGGACGGTGGCTTCGATGCCGATGCGGCGCGGCCGTGCAGCATCGAGTGGTGCTGCTCCCCGCACTCTTTGCACCCCTGCCGCGACCGACACGCCCGCACGTTGTGCCGCCCCAGACAATTGTAACACAACCGCTGGTCCTCGACGCACCTCCATCTCGTGGTCAGGTTAAAACCCCGGAACCTCGCGCAGCTGGCCACAAAGTGGTCCCCGTTGCAACAATCGCAGCGGAAACGCCGCGACGGATCCACCGCACTGGTGTTCCGTGAAGTGGATGCTGCTGTTGGTGCCGGAGGCCGCGCCTGCGGAGTCGTTGAGCTGGCCTGATGAGCGGACGATGAGCTGGCCTGATGAGCGGACGATGAGCTGGCCTGGTGAGTGGACTTTCGAGAACCTGCCTTGGTCGCTGGAAAAACGCTTGCGGCTGGAGCAGTCACTTCGATGCGCTCGAGGGCGCGAGCTCGTCCCGTGAGGAATTCCTCGAGCTGATCAAATTTTGGATACTCTTGGGAGGAGCCGAGCGAAGTCTCCCAGAACTCCCGGGTAGAGCGGTCCAAAAGTCGAGTAATCATGTTGACGAGGATGTACTCCCCGATGTTCTCCCCTGCCCCGAGGCTGCGAAATGCGACCCGTGCGTTGACCACCGTCGAAACCAAATGCTGCAAGCCAGCAGAGCTCCTCTGGTTGAGCGGGGTAAGGGCGAACAACGCGTCCAAATAGGATTGTATATGTAGCCGTTTGTTCTCGTAGCGCGCCACCAAGGCTCGCCACGACTCCTCGAAGGACTCCCCGATGAGCGGAAATCGACTGATGAGCTGAGCAGGTTCTTCTCCGAGACACGACCGCAAATAATGCAGCCGCTCCAGGTCATTGAGCTTCTCGCTGTTCGTCACGATGCTGGTAAACATCGCAGCGAACTCCGGCCACTCCGAGTAGGACCCGTTGAACCGGGTGAGCGGCATGTCCGGCAATCGTGAGCCGTGTGAGCTGCCATGTTGAGCGGCCTGAGCGGACGGCACGTCTTCAGTGCGGGGGGTGAGAGCGTACCTCAGCCTCGCTGCGCGCCGCTTAAATGCGGAGTACGTCCGAGAGCCTTTCATATGCGCCTTTGATTTGAAATACTCGTGCTCACCGATGAATGCGATCGGCCACGTCACCTCGAAATACCGGTGCATGTCCTGGAACTCTCGATGAAGCTCGTCCATGTTTGATTCGCTTGCATTGAGCTCGGCGAGCGAGAACCCGGTCGCATTGTCCGGCAGGGCATCGAGCACCTCCTCCATCAGCGCTGTCCTCTCGAGCTGTGTCACGGCCTTCATAGCCAGCTCACTTGGAAGCCGTGCCGGTGAAGCTGTGCGTAGTGAGGTGCGACTAGCGGCCTCCTCCCTGTCCTTGTTGGGAACTTCCAGCCTCGGTGACGTCTTCCCGCTCGATGCTGATGGATCCGCCATTCTGATCTCCGATGAGTAATGCGCGAACCGTTCACCAAACGCGTGAGCTGCACTGGGAAACGCGGGCAAATGTCAAACGCGAATCGCCACGTGCGAGAGAGCGGACAAAAAATTACGAGCGGCGTAATCGCGCGAAGAGTCGATCACTGCACTCGCGAGCTGCACAGGGAAACGCGGCAAAAATGTCAAACGCGAATCGCCACGTGCGAGAGAGCGGACAAAAAAAAAATTACGAGCGGCGTAATCACGCGAAGAGTCGATCACTGCACTCGCGAGCTGCACCGGAAAACGCGGCAAAAATGTCAAACGCGAATCGCCATGTGCGAGAGAGCGGACAAAAAATTACGAGCGGCGTAATCACGCGAAGAGTCGATCACTGCACTCGCGAGCTGCACCGGGAAACGCGGCAAAAATGTCAAACGCGAATCGCCACGTGCGAGAGAGCGGACAAAAAAAAGTTGTGAGCGGCGTAATCACGCGAAGAGTCAATCACTGCACTCGCGAGCTGCACTGGGAAACGCGGCAAAAATGTCAAACGCGAATCGCCACGTGCGAGAGAGCGGACAAAAAAAAGTTGTGAGCGGCGTACTCACGCGAAGAGTCAATCACTGCACTCGCGAGCTGCACTGAGAAAAACGTTTGAGCGTCGACGCCCGCCCGCGTGCACGAGCTAAAGCACAAGATGTGCAAGTCCGAAGGGACGCGGAGAAAAGTCGTGAAAAATCTCGTTCGACGAGATCACTCGCGCACAAAATGGCGGACACCGGGCGATCGAGCGCGAACAATGCCGGCCGGCGTGTCGTACCACGAGGCGATCACGCCGTCGACCACGAAACTCGCGCACAATGCAGTGTTTTCACCGAGCAGACCGCGGAAAACGCAGCCAATTATTCCACGCCTCACTGCTCCACCATCCGGCTCGAAGGACCAAATGTTCAAGAAATTATAAAATAAATTGCCGTGTGGATGGATGATGGTGAAGCGGGTGGAAAATAAAGTTTTGAAGGCGTGCGACACAAAATTGCTGCGTTTAATAATCACTATATTTACACGATGCTTTACTTTGTACACTGTTTTGAGCGGATTACGGCACCAGACGGCCGATTCGATCGCGATTCCCCTCGACCGTGGGCGTGAGCGGGTCGAGAAAACGAAAATGTCCGCCGCGACGCTGTATCGCCGCGTGGCGGGCGCGAAGAATTGATGCTCGCGGAACCTGCACGTTACCGCGTCGCAGAAACAATTCTCCCACAGAGCTGGACGTGAGCAGACTGAGCACGAGGAAGACTAATTAGCTTGTAAGGCTAATTAGCTCTGAGCGGACTTAGTGAGCGGCACGGAACGCGAGAGAACGAAAACACCTGTTGCTTCACGGAACCGGACGAACGCAAGTGAAGCGCCGACCACGCCGCTCGTGCGGTCTCGAGGCGACGCTCGGGGGGGAGACTCAGCGCACAGGCGCGGCGTCGCAGTGACGCGATCGCCCCGCGAGGTGCTGCCACCCTTCCCGAGCGGCACACTCGGTCAACCACACCGCAGCAGTGACCGGCAGCCTAGTTGAGCGGGCTTCTCGAACAGTATTCTATAACAAACTTATAACGCCTATAAGCGAAGAGGCCCAAATAAGGCAGGAACTGAATCGTTTCAACGAAAAGCGTGAACACCTGGGCGAAACATCGAGAAGACATTGACGAGAGAGGAAGTCGTAAATGTGGAGCCAGGGCAAGGGACAGGCGTGGGGGCCACGAGCCACGCGCGGAGCCACGCGCGACCTGCAAGGTGCGGTGTCCTCCTCTAGCACGAGATAGGGAGTCAAAGACCACGTAGACCACTACCCCTACCATCTCTCAATCAAAGGTCCCAATCATATAAAAAGACAAAAGGGAATCGACAAGCGAGCAGTGCGCCCCGAAAATTATATCTACCCACGTCGAATCTCTGCCCGAGCATAGACCGAAACTTTAAAATCGAATTAACGACGAATTTCTGCCCGACCGCGGACTTAGAAAAAATCATTTAAATCGATCGCGGACTTAGAAAAAAATCATTTAAATCGATCGCGGACTTAGAAAAAAATCATTTAAATCGTATCGCGGACTTAGAAAAAATCATTTAAATCGTATCGCGGACTTAGAAGAAAATCACCTCCGAATTTAAATCATATCGCGGACTTTGAAGAAAATCAGATCCGAATTTAAATCGTAACGCGGACTTAGAAAATTTCGAGCTCCAATCATCATCGAATTTTAATCCGACCGCGGACTTAGATTCATTCCGTTCTTCGCCAAGATTTTCATTTTTCGTAATTCGAACCTTTGTCCTAAACGGGGACTTAGGAGTTCATAGACTTAAATAAGACTACAGTTTTGTATTCTAGGGCATCGACCAATTTTGTATTTTATTTTATAATTTCGCACGCTTCGTATTTTGAGAAACTTGTACATCCGAACTCTGAATTTTGTTACACCACGAGGTGCCGATATTTGTGAACATCATCACGACTAATTACATGTTAACATCCTTTATTGAGAAAAATCGGTTTATTTAATTTCCTCGTTTTACGAATAAAATTCGACGGTTGCAATCTTAAATTCAGTGTCACCGTTTCTTTACGATCGTGTCCTTCCCATCTGCAGCATCACCATCCAATTCAACACAAAAAAGGGTAAGTGAAATTTTTAATTATATCGGTGAAATATCATCCGCGCATTGCCTCGAGCCATCATCACTTCATCATCATCTCAGACCTCAGTCAAATTCCCTTTGAAGAAGCATTCGCAGCTCGTCCCCGAGTAATTTTCCGAAAGGTTAGACTCGAAACAGAGCTTGCGCGTTTAGTGTACTTCGTCAGATGTGGTATAGGGAGGAGCCTTCCTTCTTGACCAGAGCACGGGTAATCACGCTGAACCGCACTAATACGTGTAAATTTGTCGCTCGAGTAAAATCAACGACACTTTTGACGTAACATTTGTTCCAAGCGATTATTCGATATTTCTTTTGTCACTACATAACACGGGGATTCGTTAACAGGAAATTAAATTTCTCTATATAGGTTATGACTGCTTAAACTTTGTACTAATGCAACGTCCATAATTTCGTAATGTATGGTCGAGTGTTTATTGACTTCAATTTGATTTTTCATTTTGATTTTATCCCGTTCTTTAATCGTGGGTAATAGCGCAGTGGCAAGCGGTGAACCCTCCGATGACTTGCCAGGCGTATTTTCATTGTCTCGTGATCTCGAAGTGGCGTTTACGTCACTTATTAATGCAGTTAATTTGCGATCCCTTTTTCCTATAAATTTTTCGAGGTCAATTTCTTCCTTTATTTTTGCTTTAAAATCTGGTGTTTCTTCCGATTTATTTTCTGCGTTTTCCTGGATTTTATCTATTTCAAAGGTATTTTCCCGAGTCATTATTCCATTATGCTCCAACTTTTTAATATCGGTCCTAGCTTCGGCTCCTTCGGTGAGCGAGTTGACCCTCATAAATTCTCGGTAGGCCACCAGCGTATCTTCGGCGGTGACTGGCGGCGTCGCCTGCACCCGTGCCTCCGAAAAGTCCGAGTGACACCCTTTTCTCATTGTCTCTGTTTCGTCGGTTTTTTCATTTTTCACTACTGACCTACAGCCTTCAATTTCTATCATATTTATTTCCGTGCTTTTCTGAGAGTATTCTTCTGGTTTTTCCGTATAAATTTTATTCAATTGATTTTGATCTTCGCGAACTTCCGGTTTAATTTCCGTGAATAATTCCTTATTTGCCAATGGCTTTACATCGTTAACTCGATTATTACATTGATTATTCATTATTTCGTTCTTACTAATTTCATTCCTGGGTTTTCGTTCCTTTTCTAATAATTTTTCACGATCTGAGATTTTCATAGAACTGACCTTTTCGACATCCTCGAGGGATTCCGTCCCTACTGTACATGCGAAATTTATAGTATTCTTAATATTTCCTTGAATCGTTCCTGCCCGATCTCCGGTGTCAGGTATCTCGATTGGTAACTGGCAACCACTATTTTTACTTTCATTTTTACTCGATTTATTTCTAATATCTGGTTTTCCTGATTGACAATTGTTTACTTCATCTTTACTGCGATTGGTTTCCTTGAGCGTTTCTTTTTTAAATTCTATCTCTTTACCCGGTAATTGTTCAAAGACTCGATTTTCTACAAGATCGTGACTGTCTACATCCTCGAGGGATTCTGCCCCTACTGTCCATGCGACATCACATAAATTTTCAACTTCAATGGGTCCTGCCCGTTCCTCGGTGTCAGGTTTCCCTATTGCAAGAGAACAAACTTTAATTTCATCATAATTTTTGCGTATTTCCACAAATTTTCGAGTCATCTACTTTTATCAGGGGCTGTGAAGGATAAAAATCAAAACTTCTTGGTTTTCCACTAGTTTCTGGGTTCTTCGTGTAATTCATTGTCTGGGCTTCATAATATTTATTTCTCTCTTTATCATTTTTTATTTCGCTTTTCTTTTCGTTTACTTGATTCGGGCTAATCTCGGGAGTTTCTTTCCTAGGGACTTGCGATTTCGTTTCTAATTCACTGCATGTCGTTATATTTTTTTCCGGGGATATTTCTCTTTTTACTGGCGATAGTTCTGGTGCGGTTCCGCGTCCTTTCATTGAATTGCGAAAAGTGTCTTCTGAACTTGATTCGGTTTCGTAACTCTTATTTTTACTCAATTTATTTTCGTTGGAATATTCTCGGGATTCTAATTCCATTACGGGCACATGCAATTCAACGGCCCAATTATTACTGTTGGTGATGTAAATATATGCTTTCCCGTTATTGTTATTAACAAAGCCATCTTGTATTTCTACGCCTTTTACTGTACTCATTGGAGGTAAATAACCTTCTCTCATGGACAAATTTTTTACTCTTACGTAACACAACTTGGTAGATTTAGCAGGAACGACCATGGTTTCGGGTGTCGCGAATGGTATTATTACGCTTTGCATTTCTAATTGCCGATTTTCGTAGTCAATTTTTACTCTATTTCCATCTAAGTAATCGGATCCTAAAATTCCGGCTTCTTTTATCGGGAAATCGTAACCGACAACATGGAAGGTAGCATAGCGTCCGTAAATTTGAATCGTGACGCAACCGTGCGTATAGATAGAATTTTTAGTGATTCCCTTTAATTGGAGTATCTCTCCCTGATCTATCGGGGTACTGGGGTCTAAGAATTGTTCCTTGATAATATTTGGTCCGGCTCCGGTGTCGATCATGAGCAAAACGGGTCGTGTTAATTCAGGCGCTGTCGTCATTACACTGGGCACGCTGCCCTCGTTGTTCAAGTGGATATTAAATATTCGAATTACTCGTACGCTCGACTCGCTCTGCTGGCTGCGATACGGTGGATCGAGCGCTCGGCCTGCGTAGTCTCCCTCACCGCGCTCTTGCTCGGGGGACCATTCTCGTTTCCCTGGTTGCCATATCTCGGTCCGTTGTTCGGACGAACGGGACAATCGTGAATAAAATGTCCAAGTTGCTTGCAATAATGACACGGCCCTGAAGGATCTGCGGCGTTATTGGGTCGTTCCATATATTGACGATTATTACCAACATTATTGGTCAGCGGTTGCGAATGATTATTACGAAATGGACAAATATGAGCTCCGTGGCCTTCTTTTTTGCAAATTTGACATCTTACTTCGTTCGGAACCGGGTATCTCAGATTTTGCGGGACTTGTACTTGCGACGGATGCACAGGTCTGAAGGACGAAGAGGGCAATCGCGAACATTTATCGGCAGTATGGCCGTTGTTTTTGCACAATTGACAAAATGTATTTTTTTCATCTTCTCTTTTTCCCGGGGGAAAAATTGTATAGCATCGATCGGCGGTGTGCCCACGTTTGTTACATACCTGACAAATTGTTAATGCTGGGGCTTCAGTGTTGGGCTTGCTGTTGTTTAAAGGAGGAAAAATTTTAAAACATTTGTCGGCTGAATGGCCGGTCTTCGTGCACACCTGGCATACGGGTGGGTTCTTTATCTCTTTTCCGTACGATTGGTCGCGTGCTACCTGCGTTTGGGCCGTCTCTTTCCTCACGCACTCTTTGGCGACGTGACCCCTCTTCTCACACAACTGGCACGTCGGCTCTTCGCTCACTACTACATGCACGCCGCGCCGCCCCTCGGTTTTACTAGCCTGGGCCTTAGGTGTCTCCGGCATGGCGCCTCTCAAGATTGCCTGTGAGACTAAATTTTTCTCAATCTGCACCGCCTGCCTAATTAAGTATTCAAAATCATCGTTCGGAGCTAAGCGTTGTTCAATTTCAGGTTTTAATCCATGTCGAACACAAGTAGGCAGACTTTTTCTGGTGTTTTCGATAAATGCTGCTGCCAGCGGGTGATTAATATTTCCCTCATAATTTTCGAGTATTGCCTTTCCCAGATCTCTTATGCGATTCGCGTAGGTTATTACTGATTCTTTGTCGAGTTGATATATCGATCCTAATTCCCCTTGAAGTTGATAAATATTACGTTTAGGTGCGTAGATTTCTTTAAGAAATTGTTCCGATTCAGAAATGGTATCAACATTTTCCTCTTGTATTGTTCTGCGGGGTTCTCCGATTATTTTTATCCGCACGGCTTTCACTAGATTTACTTCGGCGCCTGGTCCCATCATAGCCAAGGCCTCCCTACATCCCTGAATGAATAAACCGAGCGACATGGTGTGCCCGTCATAATTAGGGATTACCGCTAAGGCATCCCTCAGTGAAAGGGTTTGATTGTGTAATCCCATTTTGTAAACGGGATTTTCGGATTCTTCAGTTATGGCTGTTTTTGGTTTTGTCCCTGATTCCGCGTTTGTGTCTTTATCGGTATTCTCGTTAGGCTGATCTTTGGAACACCCGGGAGCGGGTTCCTTATTTCGGAAAAACTGCGACAGACTTTCTAATAAATTCCTTGGTACAATTTTCGGTTTTTTTAATATTGATTTTACCGCGCGGTTTTGATTTGTCGTATTCTTCGGGGTGTCGGAAAGAGCAGTTTTATATTCGGTAGCTTCGAGAGGCGTTGAAGTGCTTAAAGGTGTTCCAAATAATCCCGGTGAGGTGTTCGGGAGTTCGTGATTTCCGGTTGATGGGCCCGCGCGACCGGGGGGAATTTTACCTGCCTCGGCGCGTGCCACTTGTAATGACTCGAGGGGGGCTTCTGAGCGGTCGGGGACCGAGGGCGGTCTCTCCGTTGTTTCAACTTCGTTACTACGATCGCTGGATATAAGTAAATATTGGTTGGTTCCGTGAATGGGGTCTGGAATATATCCTACTAAGGCCCAATTATTTCTAGGGGATTTATTTTCTGTGTTCGAGGGTATTTTTCCGCTGATTCTAATGTGTTCTTGCGTCTGTGTTATTTCGGAACTCTCTTCGGGTGATCTGAAGAAAACTTGTGTTTTATTTAAATCCTCACTATCGACTGATTTTGTGTCGTCACTCTCCTCTACTGATTTCGTATTTTCCCCGTCGTTGGTTTCGATTCTATAAGTTCTAACGCCGTCTTCAGTTATTTCCGCGGATTGTAAATTTTTGTCCGATTCGAAACTAATTCTCACTGTTTTTCCTCCTGTGTGTTCGGGGATTTGTTCGTCTTCCGTAACTGTCTCTGTTGATTCGTCCGATTCGGATTCAGAGGTTTTCTCCGAGTCAGCGATTCCTGGAAAGTCGGGGACGGTTTCTTCGAAGGGTCTTTTACCTGCTGTCTCGGGGATTTCGTGGGTTTCGGTCACTGTGTTAAGGTTATTAGTATTGTCTCCTGTTGTACGTCGACTTCGTTCGCAGGGATATGTACTCAATATTTTATCGTCTAACGGAAGGTTTTTAGAACGAGTCCCGTACATTTATAATATTATTATTTTTTTTTATGAGCGAATTCTACGGATGTAATTATATTTGATTTTTTTATATGTTTTGCTCTCTTCTTGTTGACCTTTGTTTTAATCTGACATGAATGTGCGCACCACTGAATTATTGTTCGAAATATTTTTTGTACCCAGTCGCTCAACATTTATGGATGAGAAAATTTTTATTTCTTGTTGTTTTTAATCTGTTATCGGAGAAATCGGACTTGCAGGAGAGCAGTAAATCTCGGTGTAAGTCGTGTCAATGTTATCTTGGAGAAATTCACTATGAGTTTTCCACAGTCTGGGGTCTGAAGCCCATATGGAGGATATAACTGGTGGTGTTGGTGTGGGGATGTCAATTGGAATCAATTTGTATTCTTTACAAAAATAATCTTCGATTTGTTTTACTTTGCATTCTCCGGAATGAATCAACTGTAGTTTTGTTACTTGATATCTTTTTCCACCGCGACGTTTCCTTGTCATATATGGAAAAGGGGGGTTGTGGTAGGAGACTAAGTGTGAAACCTATGCATTCACCGCCCTTAGCCGTGGGTAATGGGTGTGGGTCTTTTTCTTGGGTAGCGATAGGAGACTAAGTGTGAAACCTATGCATTCACCGCCCTTAGCCGTGGGTAATGGGTGTGGGTCTTTTTCATGGGTAGTGATAGGAGACTAAGTGTGAAACCTATGCATTCACCGCCCTTAGCCGTGGGTAATGGGTGTGGGTCTCTTTTTTTTTCTTGCGTAGTGGTAGGAGACTAAGTGTGAAACCTATGCATTCACCGCCCTTAGCCGTGGGTAATGGGTGTAGGTCTTTTTTTTTTTTCTTGCGTAGTGGTAGGAGACTAAGTGTGAAACCTATGCATTCACCGCCCTTAGCCGTGGGTAATGGGTGTGGGTCTTTTCCTTGGGTAGTGATAGGAGACTAAGTGTGAAACCTATGCATTCACCGCCCTTAGTCGTGGGTAATGGGTTTAAATTGGTAAATTTTCCTTTTCCAGATGTCAATTCGCTTCGTGGTGGTGCATAAACATTTAATTAATTTGTAAAATGTACGTGTGTTTCTGTAGGATATTTAGATTCGACTTCGTTTTTCTATATAAAAAAAAATTCCATTGAAAGTTTCCGTTTTATTTACGAAGCAACGAGATTTGTTCAATAATTATTCAAAGGGTTGTAAAAGTTCATGGGTTTTGTGTCGGAGTGAGAGGACACAGTAAGTTCAGTTGGTGAGAGAAGTACCTTAAGTCCGTCGGGTCTGGGGCGTCGATCTGGCCAGGTAGAATAATTTTACTTTCTATTCATTTTTTGAGCTTGGTATTTTCCTGAGGGATCTTCTCAGTTAAGGTTTTGATACCGAATTCCTTTTCCGGTTGATTTTTTTCAAAGAAAGTTTTTTCAAAAATTGTTCTTTTATAATTATATTAATAAGTTCTTGAGTGACGGCTTCTAATTCAACAATACGCATGCGAAGCTCTACTAGTTTTTCCAAAGTGTTCATGTAATAAATTGAGTAATTTTTACAAAATTTCCAAGTCAAATTATTGTAAATCGCAAAAATGGTTCAGGCTTGTCAAATTATTTAAAGAAGCACTCTTAAGATCCCGGACGAGCCCCCAAAAATTTGTTACGTCAAAAGTGTCGTTGATTTTACTCGAGCGACAAATTTACACGTATTAGTGCGGTTCAGCGTGATTACCCGTGCTCTGGTCAAGAAGGAAGGCTCCTCCCTATACCACATCTGACGAAGTACACTAAACGCGCAAGCTCTGTTTCGAGTCTAACCTTTCGGAAAATTACTCGGGGACGAGCTGCGAATGCTTCTTCAAAGGGAATTTGACTGAGGTCTGAGATGATGATGAAGTGATGATGGCTCGAGACAATGCGCGGATGATATTTCACCGATATAATTAAAAATTTCACTTACCCTTTTTGTATTGAACTGGATGCTGATGCTGCAGATGGAAAGGACACGATCGTAAAGAAACGGTGACACTGAATTTAAGAATGCAACCGTCGAATTTTATTCGTAAAACGAGGAAAATTAAATAAACCGATTTTTCTCAACAAAGGATGTTAACATGTAATTAAACGTGATGATGTTCACAAATATCGGCACCTCGTGGTGTAACAAAATTCAGAGTTCGGATGTACAAATTTCTCAAAATACGAAGCGTGCGAAATTATAAAATAAAATACAAAATTGGTCGATGCCCGAGAATACAAAACTGTAGTCTTATTTAAGTCTATGAACTCCTAAGTCCCCGTTTAGGACAAAGGTTCGAATTACGAAAAAAATGAAAATCTTGGCGAAGAACGGAATGAATCTAAGTCCGCGGTCGGATTAAAATTCGATGATGATTGGAGCTCGAAATTTTCTAAGTCCGCGTTACGATTTAAATTCGGATCTGATTTTCTTCAAAGTCCGCGTTACGATTTAAATTCGGAGGTGATTTTCTTCTAAGTCCGCGATACGATTTAAATGATTTTTTCTAAGTCCGCGGTCGATTTAAATGATTTTTTCTAAGTCCGCGGTCGATTTAAATGATTTTTTTCTAAGTCCGCGATCGATTTAAATGATTTTTTTCTAAGTCCGCGGTCGGGCAGAAATTCGTCGTTAATTCGATTTTAAAGTTTCGGTCTATGCTCGGGCAGAGATTCGACGTGGGTAGATCTAATTTTCGGGGCGCACTGCTTCTTGTCGATTCCCTTTTGTCTTTTTATATGATTGGGACCTTTGATTGAGCGATGGTAGGGGTAGTGGCCTACGTGGTCTTTGACTCCCTATCTCGTGCTAGAGGAGGACACCGCACCTTGCAGGTCGCGCGTGGCTCCGCGCGTGGCTCGTGACCCCCGCGCCTGTCCCTTGCCCTGGCTCCACATTTACGACTTCCTCTTTCGTCAATGTCTTTTCGATGTTTCGCCCAGGTGTTCACGCTTTTCGTTGAAACGATTCAGTTCCTGCCTTATTTGGGCCTCTTCGCTTATACGCGTTATAAGTTTGCTATAGAATACATTATCTGAGTCCTTGATAACAATGAATTCTTAACAAGATCGCGTTGACCCGGATTTGAATTTTACAGACTGTAATTCTCGAAGTTGTAGAAAGTTCATCTTCGTTTGTCGTTGCTAATACGTGTTGTTATAAATTTTATATAAAATTGCAGCTTCATATTCTCGAGGGGACGCATCTTGACTTTCTTAATTATTCTAATTGTGCGAATCCCAATTTATAAATTGTTGAACCTTTCACCCTTTTGTTTATATTAACAAGTATACTTCCGAATGTTATACTTTTCAAAAGTTATCCGTATTTAAATGTATGAATCCCGATTTTATAAACTTATTAATCCCTTTACCATTTTCTTATGTTAACAAATTACCGTTTTCTTATGTTAACAAATTCTCATGTCGAATGTTATAACTTTTAAAAGTTATTCATATTTAAATGTATGTATCCCGATTTTATAGACTATTAATTCTTTCACCATTTTCTTATGTTAACAAATTACCGTTTTCTTATGTTAACAAATTATCTTGTCGAATTATATATTCCTTACGGTTGTTCATAGGCTTTTTAATCATTTTGCCTCGTTATCTTACGGGGCTCCGTCTTTTGAGTTCCAAAGGTTCTTTGAGACATTGATTATTTCGTCTCGTGGCATCCTCTTATTCTTTAATCTGTGCATTTACGGGGGTCTTCAAGAAAAGCGGAAGAATAGTTTTTATTACTTGGCCAAATTATAATTCCGTCATGTCCAAATCATGATTTCCGAGACGAAAAATGAAACGACGATTTTGGTGGACCGTAGGGCATTCACCCGGTGTCCCCAATAATCTTCGAGCTCTCAGGGCTAAGTAGAGTTCTTTTATTTCCCTTTTTTGTGACCACAGGCGGGCTCGGCTGCAACGAGTGATCGAGGATCGTTGAGAGGCGTGGTCACGCAAGGCCCGCGGCTGGCGGTCGATAACCGACCCGCCCGCTGCCTCTAGTTTCGTCTATCCCCGCTCGCTCGAGGGGCGTAGGTGACACTTTCTAGAGAGCTTGGTGTTCCGAAAAATCGGGCCCTGTTGTACCATCATCCGCACTCTTTTACCTCGAATTTTACCTCGACTGCCCCAGCGCTATCTGTCAACAGATATTGTAATTTCCGGGGCCTGCAGGGACCGTTGCTCGTATTATTGTCTACCGAATGCCCCCTTTCACCTGAAGTCTCGAAACTCATGACTGAACTATGGGTGCGTTTATGCGAGTAGCACGAAGTTACGGCCTGACGTAACACTTGACGCCACCATAAGTTTTCGTCGAAAGTCGACTTTTTACGCGCATTTCGGTGAAATGCAGTGAGAAACGATGAAAAACAGTCGTCCCGCAGACTGTTTAAGATTGTATTAAATTTTTTATTTGTTGAATAACGGCTGATTATTTTGGCTGATTATTTTTTGTACTGTATGGTATTGAATTTTGGCGAAATCGGTAAAGCGGTTCGGATTTCATAGAATTCTGAATTTTTCGAAAAAAATAAATGTAGCTCTAAGTCGCGTCGTATCATAATAAATGAACCGAAATTCACCGCTCAAAATCGATCTCCAGGCGACTAGCTAGTTCATTGTTTTGTCACTTCCTTCACAGCTCGGTAGGGGTGAATGGGATGTCGTAATTTGTAAAAATGAATAAGATGTCGTAATTTCGACGGGAGGGGTGGGAGCGGCAAAATCGGCCGGGGCGAAAATTTCGAGCCGTTAAATCGAGATGAATTTGAAGACCATTTTCGATGCTCCAAGTCGATCCCTTACTGAGTAACGTGGGCAAACGTCCACAGGGGTGAGTTTTCCACGAGAGGGGTGGGAGCGGCAAAATCGGTGGGGGCGGAAATGTCGAGCCGTTAAATCGAGATGAATTTTAAGACCATTTGCGATGCTCCAAATGCATCCCTTGCAGAATTACGTGGGCAAACGTCCACAGGGGTGAGTTTTCTACGGGAGGGGTGGGAGCGGCAAAATCGGTGGGGGCCGAAATGTCGAGCTGTTAATTCGAGATCAATTTTGGGACCATTTGCGATACCCTAGGTGCATCGCTTCCCGAGGTACGCGAGTTAATGTCCTCGGGGGGTGAGTTTTTCTGAATAAGGGTTGGAGCGGAAAAATCGAGTTCGGATCATCCCCTAGAGTAACGCGGGGTTGGAAAATTAACGTTATTATTTTTGGTTTAGTTGAGTGAATCTTTATAGTGGTAAGCAGCCGTAGCAATCCCCACTTCTATCCCCACTCCTGCCCCCACTCCTATCGTCAATAAGAGTGGGAGCCGCACCGTATAATATTATCAGCGTAATGCGGGACTTGGCATCAGTCGGTTTACATCTATGGTCATAAGCAGAGAATCCGCTGAGGTACAATTTCTACGGCATACTATAAGATTTTTGCTTCCTCATAGAGGAAGCTTGGTTTTCGTAAAATTTTTTTTTTGAGATTTTCATTTCAGTATGCTTAGAATATATATATGTGTGTGTGTGTGCGTGTGTGGGGCCTCGAAAATTCAGTCGCATCTCACTCAGTAACCGTTCAACCGATCGGGCTCAAATTTGGCACGCAAGTAGAGTAGTTGTCCCCCTTTAAATGTTGCAATTATTACACAAACAAGTAGAGTAATTAAGATTTTATTCAATTTTTTATTTGTTGAATAACGGCTGATTATTGTGGCTGATTATTTTTGGTACTGTATGGTATTGAATTTTGGCGAAATCGGTAAAGCGGTTCGGATTTCATAGTGTTAAAGTTTTCGACACTCACTATGCCAGGAACCCACGCAAATCAATAATAACGCAATGATAAAGGCTTATATATTCAAATGCTTTATTTCTCTACCGCATGGTCACAACGGTGAACAATATATGTAGGAATTGTGTGGGAGAAAGAAGAATTCCCTCAACTCCAAACTAATATAGAAATTTGTGTCTTTATTCCCGGGACGCGTATTACAGACGTAGCGATAATTCGGTGTGCCCGGCACGTGTTTACAGGCGTAGATACCGTGATCGACTGTCCCGTGAGCCGTTACAATTATTCGGTCTCACGGAAACCGAAACGTCTCGAATGTTCTCGAGCGTTTGTTTTTATTTCGGCGCGAGGCTCGAACGCTCTCGCTCGCTGCCGATGTGGTAGACGCCACATGTCTCCCCTTTTTGGAAAGTTGGTCCGCAGGGACAAGGTGTTAAAAAATCGAAAGTATTTACAAGTATAATACATATTTACAAAGCAAAAAAAAACGTTGTTCTCTGGAGAAGAGGTAAAAAAAATTGCGGCGGGTTGCCGAAAAAAAAAACTTCTGGGCGCACGTATTAAATTTTGAAACGCACGCGCTTTTTCTTCGCTGCTGTCGCGTTCGCTGTGCTCGTACTCGGTCCGGGAACTGCTGCTGGTTGCGTCGAAACGGGAGGCTGCTGAGATACTGGATCCTCTCGCACGAGATAGGCCGGTTTCAGTCGGTCGACTGACACGGCCGTAGGTCCTCTCCCGAGCGCAACTGTAAAATATTTCTCGTTCCGTCGGATCACCTCAAATGGCCCTTCGTAAGGTGCCGAAAATGACGGCCCGATTTGACCTTTTTTGACGAACACGTGTGTCGTTGTATCCAAATCTTTGAAGACGAACACGGGGTGAGCTCCGTGTCGTGAAGTATTCTCTGGCGCCAAATCTCGAAAGTGTTGCCGTAGCGTTTTTACGAGCTCGGGAGCCCGGACTTCCGTTGATGATGGTTTCAGAAATTCCCCGGGAAGACGAATTGACTCCCCGTAGACTAACTCGGCCGGCGTTGCCCGATGTCCTCCTTCCAAGCAGCTCTGAGGCCCATTAACACTGCCGGCAACGCTTCATACCACGTTCCTTGGTGGCATAAGAGTGCTGCCTTCAGTTGTCGGTGCAATCTCTCGACGAGGCCGTTTGCTTGAGGATGATAGGGCGTCGTCCGTAAGTGCTTCGTTCCCAGCAGTTGGTTTAGCTTCTGAAACAAATCGGATTCAAACTGGCCACCCTGATCAGACGTCATTCTTACCGGGACACCGTAGCGTGCAATCCAGTTGAGTAACAGCGCTCGAGCGACTGTCTCGGTACTCGCATTTTCAAGTGGGATCGCTTCCGGAAATCGAGTAAAACGGTCGATAATGGTGAGACACTGGCGAAATCCTCTCGATGGAGGCAAGGTCACCAGGTCAACGTGTATGTGCTGAAATCGTTGCGTCGGCAGCTCGAAATTCGCCACCCGCGAGATATTGTGTCTGGTTACCTTGTTTCGCTGACATTCCACGCACGACTTCGCCCAGTCGCGGCAATTCTTGTTCATTGATGGCCAGACGTAGCGTTCAGCGACTAACCTCAGCGACGCTCGTTGTCCGGGATGTGCGAGGGAATGGAGAGACTCGAAAATCTGTCTCCTGAATTGTTCTGGGACAAATGGACGTACTGAGCCTGACGAAACGTCACAAAACAGTGAAATGTCCGGATCCTGGTATCGTATACTCTTCAGTTGGAGTCCAGAAGCAGTATTTTGGCGTAATTCCTCGAGCTCCCGATCACCAGATTGGCCTTGTGCAAGTTCCCGGATGGAAACTGCTTGTGCAATGGCGTCGAGTCTTGACAAGGTGTCGGCCACGATGTTGTCGGTCCCAGCGACGTGCTTGATCTCTGAGGTGAACTGTCCAATGAAGTCGAGACGTCGAAACTGCCACGGCGAGGCTCTCTCAGGCCGCTGTTTGAAGGCGTGAATGAGAGGCTTGTGATCCGTGTGGATGCTGACGTGACGATTTTCAAAGATGTGCTTGAAATGTCGGACGGCTTCGTAAATTGCGTGAAGTTCCCGGTCGTACGTAGAGAGTTTCTGTACGTTCGGTGTCAGTTTCCGACTGAAAAATGCTAAAGGTTCCCAGGAGGTCCCGCTTCGTTGTTGAAGAACAGCTCCAATCGCATGTTCGGACGCGTCCGTGAAAATGGACCACTCAGCGTTCACATCGGGATGAGCCAGAAGCGCAACGTCTGCCAAGGCTTGCTTGCTGTTTTCAAAGGCTTCTTCCAGCTCGGGGGTCCAAACGACTGGCGATGTGTTCCGTATTACTGGTCCTACGAGCAGTTGATTCAACGGCGCGAGGATCTGCGCACAACCTTTGATGAACTTCCTATAGAAATTAATTGTGCCGATATATCCACGAAGTTTCTTGATGTTTTCCGGCCGCGGGAAATTCAGGATCGCCTCGACTCGCTTCCTCGGTGGCCTAATCCCTTCGGCTGAGATCGCGTGTCCGAGGAATTCCACCTCGGCTTCTCCCAACCGACACTTGGCGCAATTAATTACCAGTCCACTCTCCTTCAATCGTTGGAAAAGTGCAGTCAGGTGCTCTCGATGTTGGTTCTCGTTTTCTGAAATCACCAGGATGTCATCGATGTACGGAAAAACAAAGGGAAGATCGCGAGTAACTTCATCAATGAAACGCTGAAATGTTTGCGCCGCATTCCGAAGTCCGAACGTCATCACCGGGAATTCAAATAATCCGAACGGCGTGATTATCGCAGTTTTTCCGATGTCTTCGGGTGCTACTGGGATTTGGTGAAAAGCTCTTACCAAAACGATTGTCGAAAATATTGTTTTACCGCGAAGATTCGCAGCAAAATCGTCCAGATAACGAACTGGGTATCTGTCGGGGATTGTGCGGTCGTTTAATCGCCGATAATCACCGCAAGGTCGCCAATCGTGTTCTCCCTTGGGTGCTAAATGGAGCGGCGACGACCAAGATCCGTTGGAGCGACGAGCAATCCCAAGGTCAATCATCTTTTCAAAAACTTCCCGCGCGACCTTCAATTTGTCGGCTGCCAACCTGCGAGCCTTGCTCCAAACCGGCGGTCCTTCGGTCGTGTTGATGTGGTGCACAGTGGAATGTTTGGGTTCCTGGAAAACTCCATTAGGTTTAGTAATTTCGGGAAAATTCGAGAGTAACTCCCAGAACGGTGAATCAATGTTGCTCTGGAGTGCCTGCAGCGATGCTACTGCAGGAATCTTCAACATCTTCCCGGTGGTTGTTAAGCCAGTTACCCCGTCAATAACACACGCGTTCTTGACGTCAACAAGTAAGCCGAAATGTTTGAGGAAATCGGCTCCGATTATTGGATGCGAGACATCTGCTACGACGAAACGCCAAGACAGCTCTCTGCGCAAACCAATATCTAGTTTGATGTGTGTGTCGCCGTAAGTGTTGATAGGCGTATTATTCGCTGCGTACAACATGTACTCGAGCGCGCGCGAAGACAGGTCTCGCTTCGGGTAAACAGTGACCTGTGAACCCGTGTCGACCAGGAATTCGACTCCCGACGTTTTGTCCACAACAAATAGGCGGGCTGAATCGGGAGAGTCCGTTACCGCCTCTACTGACTCTCGGGCGCGTTTCCCTGAAACTTACAACCAGATAAACACTTCTTCGCATCTTTCCCGAATTTGTGATGATACCAGCATATTCCGGATTTATGGAGCTTATTGTCGCGCGATTTGCTTCTCGAGCGACTGCGAGATCGTCGGCTGTCTTTCGCCTGTTTACCAACAATCTCAGCGAGCTGTGATACTTGCTTGGTGAGCGCCGCGATTTGACCTTGGAAGTCCGAGACAGCAGCAACGCTACTTGGTCTCAAAACTTCGTTGAGAGCATCGGCGGCTTCCGACAGTTGGTCGATCGTTGCTCCTTTTTGAATTACCAGGCCCGCTCGAATTTGTTCCGGGAGATGCGACAGCCAACGCGCCTTGAGGACGTCATCGTCGATATCGGGGACGAGACTTCGCAGGTGACGCAGGTGTTGCGACGGTTTGCGGTCCCCGAGGCTCTCCCCGTCGAGCAGTTGCAAAAGCTTCGCTGCCTTGGATTTCGAAAAACGAGATATTAATGTTTCTTTCAATTTTTGAAACGGTACCTGGAGTGGTGGATTGGTGATGATGTCTTCCACTTCCGCTGCAGAGCGCGTGTCGATTAACGGAATCGTATAGTGGAATTTGTCCAGTTCCGTGACGATTTTCCGGTTGCGGTACTGCGATTCGAGTTGTGCGAACCACAGCGCTGGTCGCTCCGCGCTGAACGGCGGTGCCTTGACGTCATACACCACTGTCATATCACAGACCGCGTTTTTCCACTCGTCACCCGTTTCGTCGCTAGTAGCCATCTCGAGTGACAGATGCTACACTAACCGGCAAGTCAAAAACCGAGACAATGCACTGAGCAACGGCTTCCAAAGTGTCTTTGTCTCACTACTAGCGCAGCACAACGTCCATGGGTGCTCAGCAATGCACTAGCTTGAAAAAACGAAAATCACCGCGCAACGCGCACCGGTGTGCGGCAGGATAATAGTATCGGGGAAGGAGAGAAAAAAATGAATTATTAATTGCGAGTCGACACACGGTCGCGAAAATTCACTATTCCGCGGCGCGTCCCGTTCAATCACTTTTCTTTCGAAAAATTCGGGGTCACCAATGTAGGAATTGTGTGGGAGAAAGAAGAATTCCCTCAACTCCAAACTAATATAGAAATTTGTGTCTTTATTCCCGGGACGCGTATTACAGACGTAGCGATAATTCGGTGTGCCCGGCACGTGTTTACAGGCGTAGATACCGTGATCGACTGTCCCGTGAGCCGTTACAATTATTCGGTCTCACGGAAACCGAAACGTCTCGAATGTTCTCGAGCGTTTGTTTTTATTTCGGCGCGACGCTCGAACGCTCTCGCTCGCTGCCGATGTGGTAGACGCCACATATATAGGTAACGAAGACGAACGCCCCGGTGGGTTCGTGCATCGTCGGGTACTCTCGTGCGTACACGTAATTTCTTTAGGCGCGAAAGCTTGAAATCTTCTACACATAGAATTCTGAATTTTTCGAAGAAAATAAATTTAGCTCTAAGTCGCGTCGTATCTTAATAAATGAACCGAAATTCACCGCTCAAATATCGATCTACAGGCGACTAGCTAGTTCATTGTTTTGTCACTTCCTTCACAGCTCGGTAGGGGTGAATAAGATGTCGTAATTTGTAAAAATGAATAAGATGTCGTAATTTCCACGGGAGGGGTGGGAGCGGCAAAATCGGTGGGGGCGGAAATATCGAGCCGTTAAATCGAGATGAATTTGAAGACCATTTTCGATGCTCCAAATCGATCCCTTACTGAGTAACGTGGGCAAACGTCCACAGGGGTGAGTTTTCCACGAGAGGGGTGGGAGCGGCAAAATCGGTGGGGGCGGAAATGTCGAGCCGTTAAATCGAGATGAATTTTAAGACCATTTGCGATGCTCCAAATACATCCCTTGCAGAATTACGTGGGCAAACGTCGACAAGGGTGAGTTTTCTACGGGAGGGGTGGGAGCGGCAAAATCGGTGGGGGCGGAAATGTCGGGCCGTTAATTCGAGATAAATTTTGGGACCATTTGCGATACCCTAGGTGCATCGCTTCCCGAGGTACGCGAGTTAATGTCCTCGGGGGTGAGTTTTTCTGAATAAGGGTTGGAGCGGAAAAATCGAGTTCGGATCATCCCCTAGAGTAACGCGGGGTTGGAAAATTAACGTTATTATTTTTGGTTTAGTTGAGTGAATCTTTATAGTGGTAAGCAGCGGTAGCAATCCCCACTTCTATCCCCACTCCTGCCCCCACTCCTATCGTCAATAAGAGTGGGAGCCGCACCGTATAATATTATCAGCGTAATGCGGGACTTGGCATCAGTCGGTTTACATCTATGGTCATAAGCAGAGCATCCGCTGAGGTACAATTTCTACGGCATACTATAAGAATTTTGCTTCCTCATAGAGGAAGCTTGGTTTTCGTAAAATTTTTTTTTTGAGATTTTCATTTCAGTATGCTTAGAATATATATATGTGTGTGTGTGTGCGTGTGTGGGGCCTCGAAAATTCAGTTGCCTCTCACTCAGTAACCGTTCAACCGATCGGGCTCAAATTTGGCACGCAAGTAGAGTAGTTGTCCCCCTTTAAATGTTGCAATTATTACACAAACAAGTATAGTAATTAAGAATTTATTGAATTTTTTATTTGTTGAATAACGGCTGATTATTTTGTCTGATTATTTTTTGTACTGTATGGTATTGAATTTTGGCGAAATCGGTAAAGCGGTTCGGATTTCATAGTGTTAAAGTTTTCGACACTCACTATGCCAGGAACCCACGCAAATCAATAATAACGCAATGATAAAGGCTTCAAATGCTTCAAATGCTTTATTTCTCTACCGCATGGTCACAACGGTGAACAATATATAGGTAACGAAGACGAACGCCCCGGTGGGTTCGTGCATCGTCGGGTACTCTCGAGCGTACACGTAATTTCTTTAGGCGCGAAAGCTTGAAATCTTCTACACCCTCTATCGAGCTGAACGCGCCTTGAGATTTTCCGACCGTCTTCTCGTAGATACTTCTAGTTCTCCTTGTTTGAAAGTCCAAGGTTGTGTGTGAGTTCGCTGTGCCTTGGAGTCGGCAATGGCTTCGTGAGTATGTCTGCGAGCATGTTTTTAGTTGGTACATGCACAACGTTTATTTCCCTTGCTTGGACCGCATCGCGAATAAAGTGATGTCTTATGTCGATATGCTTGGACCGAGCGTGAAATTTCGTCGTCTCGGATAGTAGCTTGGCTCCTTGGTTGTCGCAATAAATGGTTCCGTCGACGAGGCGGCCGAATCCGAGTTCTTTAAAGAATTGTTTTTGGTACAATTCTTCTTTTGCTGCCTCAGCCAGTGCGATATATTCGGCTTCCGTGCTTGAAGTCGCTACTGTTGACTGTTTTTGCGCTTTCCATGATATTGCGGCGCCCCCGAGTAGGAATACGTATCCCGTGTAGGATTTTCTGGTGAGTGTGTCGCTGCCCCAATCTGCGTCCACGTATGCTTCCACTGTTCGGAGTGGTCCTCGGTACGTCAATGAATAGTTTGCGGTTCCTTTCAGGTATCTCAATATTCTCTTGGCGGCGCCCCAGTGTTGTTCGCTTGGATTTTCGCAGTGCTGTGCCAGGGTGTGCACTGTGTGTGATATGTCCGGTCGGGTGGCGGCTAAAAGGTACATTAATGACCCTATGAGCTCCCGGTACGGCCTCTTCTTTTTCTCACCTGTGGTACCGTCGCTTAGCTTTGCTGACTGAATCGACGGTGTGGGGCATGGGTTGCAGTCGGTCAGCTTGTATTTTGCGAGTATTTCTTGCGTGTACTTGCTTTGGTTGAGAGAAATGCCGTTGCCTTGGTCGATCTCGATGCCTAAACAGTATTTAGCGTCGCCGAGGTCCTTCATCTTGAATTCGGATTTTAGTCCTCTTTTTATCTCGTTGACGTGATCCTTGTTGTTTGACATCAGGAGCATGTCGTCCACGTATACGACAACAATGGTTGTCTTTCCTTGTCCTGTGGCTTTGAACACGCAGGGATCCGATCTTGTGGGTTCTAATCCTTGTCGGGTTAGCGTTTTCTTGAGCTTTTCGTACCATAGTCTTCCAGATTGCTTGAGCCCGTATATAGCTTTCCGCAGCTTGCATGCGCAATTACCGTTTTTCAAAGTTGAGAGCATTCTTCCTGCCTTTTCGTGCATGGTAGAGTCGTTGCCCGATGCCTTTTTGATTTCTTTTAGCGCTTCGCCTAGTGCTTGCGGAACTTCCATATACAGCTCTTCTTCGAGGTCGCTGTTAAGGTATGCTGTCGCTACATCCAGCTGTTGAATTTTTACGTTCAGTCCTGCTGCGATGGCTGCGATGGTTCGTACCGATTTCAGTCTCGCGACTGGAGCGAAGGTTTCTTGAAAATCGAAGCCTGGTCTTTGGGTCAATCCCTGTGCAACGATTCTTGCTTTCCTGCGTTCTATTGATCCGTCTGGGTTTAGTTTATTTTTCAGCACTAATTTGGAACCGATTACGCGTTGATTTCCTGGTCGCGTTACGACTTCCCAGGTTCCGTGTTTCAAATGGGAGCGGATCTCGTCCGTGATGGCGCGTTTCCATTCCTCTGCATTTGGTCCGGTTAGTGCGTCGTTTACTTCTACGTCTGCTGTCATAGCGAACTCTTCTGGCTGTGCGTAGTATAGGAGTTCTTCTTCTTCATTCGCCTGGTTTTCCTCCACTCGTTCGCTATTTATCTCGTCGTCTGAGCTTTCCGATTGTGCATCCTGTTCGTTTCTTGCCTTTTTTTCGGTTTGTATGAGTGATGTTTCCAGCGGACGCTTCTTTCCTGTTGAAGTGCCTTCATTTTCGGGTTCGAAAACGTCATCCGATCCTTGTTCGGGTTGTCCCTCTGCCGAGCCCTGGCTCGATACGCTAGATGCACTTGGCGGGCGATATAATTTTCT
This sequence comes from Pimpla rufipes, assembly GCA_963932165.1. Classification (NCBI taxonomy): domain Eukaryota; kingdom Metazoa; phylum Arthropoda; class Insecta; order Hymenoptera; family Ichneumonidae; genus Pimpla; species Pimpla rufipes. The sequence continues at coordinate 6,589,502 of OZ010643.1, forward strand.
CGGTCGTCCTCGACTACCGCTTCTGATTATTCTGGGTCTTCCTCGACCTCTTTTCGGTGCGGGTTAAACGAACCTCGGGAAATTCGATTCAATTTCCGCCCAAGAGTTTTCACCATTGGGTTTTTGGCACTTTTGTACTTCTTTCTTTTGATGTGACGATCCGTTTTTGATGTTTGTCTTCGTTTCTGGTGGTTCTGGAGTTTGTTGCTCCTTCGGTTTGATGCTTGCAGTTTCGATCTCTGTTTTCATCTCTGAAATTTGAGATTCGTCGAAACGGACGTCCCGCGCTGACACTATTTTTCCGGAGTTCAACTTGACTCGATATGCTTTGGCATTTTCTGCATATCCGACCATTCGTCCTTCGTCGGCCCTTTCGTCGAGTTTTCCCTTTCCTTGTGTCTTGATTAATACGAATGCTTTTGCACCGAAAACTCTGAGGTGCCTTAAATCCGGTTTTTCCCCGTGCGAAAGTTCGTAGGGTGTTTTGTCGCCGATGCATCTCGACGGACACCGGTTCCTTAAATAGTTTGCCGTTGCTACCGCCTCCGCCCATAACGATTGTGGTAGTTTCGATTCTGCGATTTGACACCTTGCCATCTCGAACAACATCCTGTTCTTCCTTTCGGCTACGCCGTTTTGCTCTGGTGTATTGGGTACTGACAGTCTTCTTTGAATTCCCTCTTCCTTCAGGTATTCGTCGAATTCGTTATTACAGTATTCCTTCCCGTTGTCCGATTGAAGGCTTTTTATTCGTTTCCCGGTTTGTTTCTCCACCAGCGTTTTGAATTCCTTGAATTTCTGGAATACCTCATTCTTCGCTTTCAGGAAATAGACGTGGCACCATCGCGAGTAATCGTCAATGAACGTTAAGACGTACCTTGAGTTTCCTTCCGATTTCACTCGCATGGGGCCGCATACGTCGGAGTGTATTATTTCCAGTGGTTCCTTGCTCCTTCCCGTGCTCTCCTCGAATGGTTTCCGCGTAATCTTGCATCTGTTGCAAATGTCGCATGGTGTGGGTGTGTTTCCTTCTTAAATATTTGTCCCGGATGCTATTCCTTTAGTTTGTAGTTCTCGTAGGTTTTTGTAATTCAGATGACCTAGTCTTCTGTGCCACAGTTCCACGCTGCTGTCCTTCGCCGTGAACGCTGCCGCCGTTTCTTCGGTTGGCTGTCTGATGTAATACAAATTTCCGATTCTATCTGCTACCATTTTTACGTCGCCATCTGGAGTCATTATTTTCGCATCGTGTTTTCTGAATAGGACTTCTCGTCCTGCATCTGTAATCCTCGCGACTGACATAAGATTAGTCCTCAAATCTTCGATAAAAAGCGTCTTGCTCAGACTTACGGTCTGTGTTTCCGTACCGTTCGTGCCCGCCATTCTGACGGTACCCTTCAGTGTCGCGTTTGTGTGCTTGGAGTTCGCCAGATTCATTTTGGTCTTGCACTCCGTTGCCTCGCACATCCGGGCTCTGTCATGGCACATATGAGAGGTGCAACCGCTGTCGAGGCACCACTTTTGTTCCTGGATGCACTCCGCTTGGTTCGCTTCTTCGTCTCCTGTCGACTGCTCGCTGGAGAAGTAAGCCTCGTCGGCGGTTTCAGAGTCGTCTCCATCGCCTTTCGCGGCCCACGCACATTCTGAAGCATAATGTCCGAATTTGGTACATTTGAAACATTTTATTTTAGACTTATCCTTTTTCGCAGGTTTTCCATCACCCGTCTTGGCCTTGGCCTTCCCTTTGGCCCATCGGTTGGCGTTATTCCGTTTCGCCAAGTACGCGTCTCCGCTCTCTTCTTTAATTTTACTCTTCCGGGCGTCCTACTCCTCCAGGATTTTCACCTTTAGCGCTTCTGGGTTCGGCAACTCGTCTCTTGACTCAATGGCGCAACGGAAGTTCTCGAAATTCGGGGGCAGGCTCCGTAACATTAAAATGCTTAACAAATCTGCGTTTATTTCGACTTCCATGCTCGCCAATTTGTCCAAGGAGTCGAAGAATTCGTTCATGTGCGTGCGGACGTCGTCGCCTTCCTGCATTCGACACATGGTGAGCTGCTTCAGCAGTGTCGCTTTCCTGGCAGGTCCTTTCGACGCATGAATTGATTCAAGTCTTAACCATACCTCGCGAGATGTTGCGCAACCCTTAATACTCTTGAGCTCTGATTTGCTAATCGACAGGATGACATCCGCCTTGGCTTTCCTATCCATCTGGTTCCACGTTCTGAGTGCTGCCTCGGACGACGCATCGCCCTCTCTGATTGTTGGGGCTGGGATGTCTCCGCATACGTATCCCCACGTATCATTCTTCGTCAGCAACGCCTCCACCTGGATTTGCCATGTGTCGAAGTTGTCCTTCGTCAAGAGTTCTATTCTCGTTGTTACACTGTTCGACATCTTTGTAGGTTAACTTTGCACGCGACTGTGTCAACCTAACCTCTTTCGATTCCCGTCGCTCCGACGATAGCGGTCGTATTATTGTCCTTTTTTCACTCGCACTGGGCCCATAACCTGTTAAAGTTTTCGACACTCACTATGCCAGGAACCCACGCAAATCAATAATAACGCAATGATAAAGGCTTATATATTCAAATGCTTTATTTCTCTACCGCATGGTCACAACGGTGAACAATATATAGGTAACGAAGACGAACGCCCCGGTGGGTTCGCGCATCGTCGGGTACTCTCGTGCGTACACGTAATTTCTTTAGGCGCGAAAGCTTGAAATCTTCTACACATAGAATTCTGAATTTTTCGAAAAAAATAAATTTAGCTCTAAGTCGCGTCGTATCTTAATAAATGAACCGAAATTCACCGCTCAAATATCGATCTACAGGCGACTAGCTAGTTCATTGTTTTGTCACTTCCTTCACAGCTCGGTAGGGGTGAATAGGATGTCGTAATTTGTAAAAATGAATAAGATGTCGTAATTTCCACGGGAGGGGTGGGAGCGGCAAAATCGGTGGGGGCGGAAATATCGAGTCGTTAAATCGAGATGAATTTGAAGACCATTTTCGATGCTCCAAATCGATCCCTTACTGAGTAACGTGGGCAAACGTCCACAGGGGTGAGTTTTCCACGAGAGGGGTGGGAGCGGCAAAATCGGTGGGGGCGGAAATGTCGAGCCGTTAAATCGAGATGAATTTTAAGACCATTTGCGATGCTCCAAATACATCCCTTGCAGAATTACGTGGGCAAACGTCGACAAGGGTGAGTTTTCTACGGGAGGGGTGGGAGCGGCAAAATCGGTGGGGGCGGAAATGTCGGGCCGTTAATTCGAGATAAATTTTGGGACCATTTGCGATACCCTAGGTGCATCGCTTCCCGAGGTACGCGAGTTAATGTCCTCGGGGGTGAGTTATTCTGAATAAGGGTTGGAGCGGAAAAATCGAGTTCGGATCATCCCCTAGAGTAACCCGGGGTTGGAAAATTAACGTTATTATTTTTGGTTTAGTTGAGTGAATCTTTATAGTGGTAAGCAGCGGTAGCAATCCCCACTTCTATCCCCACTCCTGCCCCCACTCCTATCGTCAATAAGAGTGGGAGCCGCACCGTATAATATTATCAGCGTAATGCGGGACTTGGCATCAGTCGGTTTACATCTATGGTCATAAGCAGAGCATCCGCTGAGGTACAATTTCTACGGCATACTATAAGATTTTTGCTTCCTCATAGAGGAAGCTTGGTTTTCGTAAAATTTTTTTTTTGAGATTTTCATTTCAGTATGCTTAGAATATATATATGTGTGTGTGTGTGCGTGTGTGGGGCCTCAAAAATTCAGTCGCCTCTCACTCAGTAACCGTTCAACCGATCGGGCTCAAATTTGGCACGCAAGTAGAGTAGTTGTCCCCCTTTAAATGTTGCAATTATTACACAAACAAGTATAGTAATTAAGATTTTATTGAATTTTTTATTTGTTGAATAACGGCTGATTATTTTGTCTGATTATTTTTTGTACTGTATGGTATTGAATTTTGGCGAAATCGGTAAAGCGGTTCGGATTTCATAGTGTTAAAGTTTTCGACACTCACTATGCCAGGAACCCACGCAAATCAATAATAACGCAATGATAAAGGCTTATATATTCAAATGCTTTATTTCTCTACCGCATGGTCACAACGGTGAACAATATATAGGTAACGAAGACGAACGCCCCGGTGGGTTCGTGCATCGTCGGGTACTCTCGTGCGTACACGTAATTTCTTTAGGCGCGAAAGCTTGAAATCTTCTACACATAGAATTCTGAATTTTTCGAAAAAAATAAATTTAGCTCTAAGTCGCGTCGTATCTTAATAAATGAACCGAAATTCACCGCTCAAATATCGATCTACAGGCGACTAGCTAGTTCATTGTTTTGTCACTTCCTTCACAGCTCGGTAGGGGTGAATAGGATGTCGTAATTTGTAAAAATGAATAAGATGTCGTAATTTCCACGGGAGGGGTGGGAGCGGCAAAATCGGCGGGGGCGGAAATATCGAGCCGTTAAATCGAGATGAATTTGAAGACCATTTTCGATGCTCCAAGTCGATCCCTTACTGAGTAACGTGGGCAAACGTCCACAGGGGTGAGTTTTCCACGAGAGGGGTGGGAGCGGCAAAATCGGTGGGGGCGGAAATGTCGAGCCGTTAAATCGAGATGAATTTTAAGACCATTTGCTATGCTCCAAATACATCCCTTGCAGAATTACGTGGGCAAACGTCGACAAGGGTGAGTTTTCTACGGGAGGGGTGGGAGCGGCAAAATCGGTGGGGGCGGAAATGTCGGGCCGTTAATTCGAGATCAATTTTGGGACCATTTGCGATACCCTAGGTGCATCGCTTCCCGAGGTACGCGAGTTAATGTCCTCGGGGGTGAGTTTTTCTGAATAAGGGTTGGAGCGGAAAAATCGAGTTCGGATCATCCCCTAGAGTAACGCGGGGTTGGAAAATTAACGTTATTATTTTTGGTTTAGTTGAGTGAATCTTTATAGTGGTAAGCAGCGGTAGCAATCCCCACTTCTATCCCCACTCCTGCCCCCACTCCTATCGTCAATAAGAGTGGGAGCCGCACCGTATAATATTATCAGCGTAATGCGGGACTTGGCATCAGTCGGTTTACATCTATGGTCTGTGACAGTGCATTTTTCAATGCACCGCCACGATCGTCGCTCCCTCTCCCTCGACGTTGCCCGCGCTCGTGAAACTCGCCTCCAACCGGCAAGTCCACGGACGGACGGACGGACGGCAACGAGACGGGCAGCAGACAGACAGGTCGGCGGGGCTCGAACCCGGATTTTCTCGAATCTTCATTAATTCGGAGAAAAACTTTATTCCCGGTTTTGAGCGGCCCGGCGAGGAGAAACGAAGGATCGAGGAGGCAGCGCCGGCGCGCGCCGACGCCGCACGCACGACGGGACTATCGCACGTGAGGTGGCGGATTCACCACCCCAATTCAAGGCCCGAGATCGGGAGGGCCATCCGTCCTCCCCCGCAATCGACGTGAGGAAGGGACGCCCGCGATGAGGGCGAGTTTTTTGGGTCCTTCCCGAACTCAAACGGCCCCCGGGCTGAGAAATTAACCCGGCGCGCGTAATTAGTACGCGCGCTACCTTGCTGCGGCGTAGGACCTCGAGCCGGCCGAGCGCGCACCGCCCAGACCCGCGCGGAAGCGAGAAGAAGGCACTGCTTTTCTCCCCGCTTCCCCGCCCCGCTCCACCGATTGTCTCCGCGCGCGTGCCACGGACCGGGACTTGTTGGTTGGACGCGAACGCGATCGCTCACAAATTTGGAATTCGGACCCGTGAGAATTTTCGTTGGAAAAATAGTAGGAAGGAAGGAAGGAAGGACGGCCGCCGAGAATACCGTCGTTCGACATCGCGGAGAACAGCGAGGTGGGCTTTAGCCTTTTCTGGTGGTTATTTGGTGCTGTGCGTAATTTAGTTTTTTTTGTAAATTCGAGCGCGTGTTCGGCCTTCTGCCGGCCACGATGCGGGAGGACATTGTGTCCCTCCCTGGAGCGCGGAAAAGCGCGTTAGTTTTTTTGAGTAATCGCGGTCGGCCGTTGCCGACCCGCGCAATCGAGGGAATATCCCCTCGAATTGTTTTATCGTGTCCGAGCGAGTCGGCCGGCTCGCTCTTCGTATTTGCGTCTTGCATTGTCGGGGTCGCCTATCGGCCCCGAGGAGCGTCGCCGCGGGCAACGCGCTAATTTTTCCCACATTGTGTAGAAGCAGTTGGGGCCACCGAGCCTCGGTCGCCCTTCAGGCGACGAATACAAGTGTAATTTTTAGATAATCTTTCGAATTATATTAAAGACAGTACCACGTATTGTGGACTCGGCGAATCATTTGCCCCGAAACTCTCTCCTTCGCCCCCGCGACCCCCTTAGCCGGGAAGTAATCGTTGGAATCGGGAAAATTCGACCGTTGGCCCTCCGGGTCGAGATAAAAACAAGGGCCTGGCGCCTGGAGCATCGAATTGGGCACATTTGTCGACCGGCAATACGCGTCGCGCATCCCGGCGCGGCGCGAGTAATATTGTCGCGTCACAGGTCATAAGCAGAGCATCCGCTGAGGTACAATTTCTACGGCATACTATAAGATTTTTGCTTCCTCATAGAGGAAGCTTGGTTTTCGTAATATTTTTTTTTTGAGATTTTCATTTCAGTATGCTTAGAATATATATATGTGTGTGTGTGTGCGTGTGTGGGGCCTCGAAAATTCAGTCGCCTCTCACTCAGTAACCGTTCAACCGATCGGGCTCAAATTTGGCACGCAAGTAGAGTAGTTGTCCCCCTTTAAATGTTGCAATTATTACACAAACAAGTATAGTAATTAAGATTTTATTGAATTTTTTATTTGTTGAATAACGGCTGATTATTTTGTCTGATTATTCTTTGTACTGTATGGTATTGAATTTTGGCGAAATCGGTAAAGCGGTTCGGATTTCATAGTGTTAAAGTTTTCGACACTCACTATGCCAGGAACCCACGCAAATCAATAATAACGCAATGATAAAGGGTTATATATTCAAATGCTTTATTTCTCTACCGCATGGTCACAACGGTGAACAATATATAGGTAACGAAGACGAACGCCCCGGTGGGTTCGTGCATCGTCGGGTACTCTCGTGCGTACACGTAATTTCTTTAGGCGCGAAAGCTTGAAATCTTCTACACCCTCTCTCGAGCTGAACGCGCCTTGAGATTTTCCGACCGTCTTCTCGTAAATACTTCTAGTTCTCCTTGTTTGAAAGTCCGAGGTTGTGTGCGAGTTCGCTGTGACTTGGAGTCGGCAATGGCTTCGTGAGTATGTCTGCGAGCATGTTTTTAGTTGGTACATGCACAACGTTTATTTCCCTTGCTTGGACCGCATCGCGAATAAAGTGATGTCTTATGTCGATATGCTTGGACCGAGCGTGAAATTTCGTCGTCTCGGATAGTAGCTTGGCTCCTTGGTTGTCGCAATAAATGGTTCCGTCGACGAGGCGGCCGAATCCGAGTTCTTTAAAGAATTGTTTTTGGTACAATTCTTCTTTTGCTGCCTCAGCCAGTGCGATATATTCGGCTTCCGTGCTTGAAGTCGCTACTGTTGACTGTTTTTGCGCTTTCCATGATATTGCGGCGCCCCCGAGTAGGAATACGTATCCCGTGTAGGATTTTCTGGTGAGTGTGTCGCTGCCCCAATCTGCGTCCACGTATGCTTCCACTGTTCGGAGTGGTCCTCGGTACGTCAATGAATAGTTTGCGGTTCCTTTCAGGTATCTCAATATTCTCTTGGCGGCGCCCCAGTGTTGTTCGCTTGGATTTTCGCAGTGCTGTGCCAGGGTGTGCACTGTGTGTGATATGTCCGGTCGGGTGGCGGCTAAAAGGTACATTAATGACCCTATGAGCTCCCGGTACGGCCTCTTCTTTTTCTCACCTGTGGTACCGTCGCTTAGCTTTGCTGACTGAATCGACGGTGTGGGGCATGGGTTGCAGTCGGTCATCTTGTATTTTGCGAGTATTTCTTGCGTGTACTTGCTTTGGTTGAGAGAAATGCCGTTGCCTTGGTCGATCTCGATGCCTAAACCGTATTTAGCGTCGCCGAGGTCCTTCATCTTGAATTCGGATTTTAGTCCTCTTTTTATCTCGTTGACGTGATCCTTGTTGTTTGACATCAGGAGCATGTCGTCCACGTATACGACAACAATGGTTGTCTTTCCTTGTCCTGTGGCTTTGAACACGCAGGGATCCGATCTTGTGGGTTCTAATCCTTGTCGGGTTAGCGATTTCTTGAGCTTTTCGTACCATAGTCTTCCAGATTGCTTGAGCCCGTATATAGCTTTCCGCAGCTTGCATGCGCAATTACCGTTTTTCAAAGTTGAGAGCATTCTTCCTGCCTTTTCGTGCATGGTAGTGTCGTTGCCCGATGCCTTTTTGATTTCTTTTAGCGCTTCGCCTAGTGCTTGCGGAACTTCCATGTACAGCTCTTCTTCGAGGTCGCTGTTAAGGTATGCTGTCGCTACATCCAGCTGTTGAATTTTTACGTTCAGTCCTGCTGCGATGGCTGCGATGGTTCGTACCGATAACAGTCTCGCGACTGGAGCGAAGGTTTCTTGAAAATCGAAGCCTGGTCTTTGGGTCAATCCCTGTGCGACGATTCTTGCTTTCCTGCGTTCTATTGATCCGTCTGGGTTTAGTTTATTTTTCAGCACTAATTTGGAACCGATTACGCGTTGATTTCCTGGTCGCGTTACGACTTCCCAGGTTCCGTGTTTCAAATGGGAGCGGATCTCGTCCGTGATGGCGCGTTTCCATTCCTCTGCATTTGGTCCGGTTAGTGCGTCGTTTACTTCTACGTCTGCTGTCATAGCGAACTCTTCTGGCTGTGCGAAGTATAGAAGTTCTTCTTCTTCATTCGCCTGGTTTTCCTCCACTCGTTCGCTATTTATCTCGTCGTCTGAGCTTTCCGATTGTGCATCCTGTTCGTTTCTTGCCTTTTTTTCGGTTTGTATGAGTGATGTTTCCAGCGGACGCTTCTTTCCTGTTGAAGTGCCTTCATTTTCGGGTTCGAAAACGTCATCCGATCCTTGTTCGGGTTGTCCCTCTGCCGAGCCCTGGCTCGATACGCTAGATGCACTTGTCGGGCGATATAATTTTCTCGGTCGTCCTCGACTACCGCTTCTGATTATTCTGGGTCTTCCTCGACCTCTTTTCGGTGCGGGTTCCACGAACCTCGGGAAATTCGATTCAATTTCCGCCCAAGAGTTTTCACCATTGGGTTTTTGGCACTTTTGTACTTCTTTCTTTTGATGTGACGATCCTTTTTTGATGTTTGTCTTCGTTTCTGGTGGTTCTGGAGTTTGTTGCTCCTTCGGTTTGATGCTTGCAGTTTCGATCTCTGTTTTCATCTCTGAAATTTGAGATTCGTCGAAACGGACGTCCCGCGCTGACACTATTTTTCCGGAGTTCAACTTGACTCGATATGCTTTGGCATTTTCTGCATATCCGACCATTCGTCCTTCGTCGGCCCTTTCGTCGAGTTTTCCCTTTCCTTGTGTCTTGATTAATACGAATGCTTTTGCACCGAAAACTCTGAGGTGCCTTAAATCCGGTTTTTCCCCGTGCCAAAGTTCGTAGGGTGTTTTGTCGCCGATGCATCTCGGCGGACACCGGTTCCTTAAATAGTTTGCCGTTGCTACCGCCTCCGCCCATAACGATTGTGGTAGTTTATTATTTTGACTACCACAATCTTTTTTGTTTATTAGCTGATTATTTTTTGTACTGTATGGTATTGATTTTTTATAATAATAACATTTCCACCTCCTCTGGTACGGGTGCGTTCCGGGGGTCGGAGCGAGTTCCCGATTTTTCGTCAGGTTTTTATAGTCGAAACAACAATCCGAAACAAAAATAAATGAGATCTCGAAAGTTGATTTCACATAAAAATAACAAGATTTCATCCCCCGGTAAGGGTGCGGGACATTGATATAAAATCGGGAACTCGCGTATCTGATTTTCATATTTATTCATTCAGAAATTCCAAGAACTAATACGAAGAACGCGTGTTTACAGATTACCAATTCGATTGAAACTGACTGTACGAAAAGTAAGTATTATCGATTGAATTAATTAATCAATATCATCATAACCCTAAAGGCCTCAATACTAATGAATTGTTCGTTTCAGTGCTCAAACCAGAATCGCCGAATCGACATAATTGTAAGTACTCTATTTTACTATTACGCAAGTCAAAATTCGGCTATCGGTGGCTAGCCGTCACCTCGTATACAAAAGTCTCACACTGAGCACTTTTCACAACTGACGCCTGGTTTCTTGTTCACAGATGTGATCACGGAGAGTGTAAACGGAGTCGTCAAATGTGAGTATTTTTTAGATTCAAAGGTCATTGAATCGGATTTTAATCATTGAAAGGGATTCATTGAAAGGTCGTTGAAAGGGATTCATTGTTTTTATATTCTCACTTTTCGTTATCGTTCTAATTTTTCCAGCGGAAACGTACACCACATCGTCGACGCTGACCCAAGCTCTCCGTCGACTTTTGGTGTCCAAAAAAACGATCGTTATGCGATTTATAACGCCGGAATCCCATCTCATCCACTCCGCAGTCGATAGGGCCATGTATTTAACGCTGCCGGAAAAGGAGCACGAGTACTCTTGACTTTATCGTATCAAACACAAAAAATAAATTTCGTATCTAAGTTACTAGCTGGTAATTTTTTCTTATTTCAGTAAAATCAACGTGTATTGCGAAGACAAGTGTTTCATTCACGAGGAATTTTCGTCTGCGAAGGTCTTCGCCCAACGAAAAAATAACAAACCGGTCGCCCTGACGTTCGAAAAACATGTAAGTATTCTCATTCTACTCTCACACAGGAAACGGAAGTCCTTATTAATATTAATATTTCTATTATAAATTATCGTATTTTAGTTCACTCTACGCGGAAAGGGTACGGTTATTAACAAAGTGATATTCGTCGCCGCCCATATCACCTCCACCGTCCAAGCGGTATCGGCGTCGCTGAAGTCATTAATTACCGGCGACGCCGATCAACCGTTAGTCGTTGTTTCGAGCACGACGGAGGGCGTCAAGGTATCGGCATCGTGAGTACATTTATTAATTTACCTCGGCGTTGCCCTCGTATAAAATCGACCGATTGAACTGAGCCGAAAGTCGCCGAATTGCTCCGAGCCCTCTCGCGCCTATGCACGGCAAACCAACTTTCTTTACTTAAATTTTATATGTTACAGGTCAAGGGTCGAGAAGTTCTATAAGAAGCTGGACGAAGAGCTCAGGTCCACTCCCGATTCGCCAACAATGCAGGAGTAAGTATCAAGTGATTCGTTGGTCGTTATTCCTTGCCCTTTCTTCCAGCCTTCTTACCTTTTGACCCTTCTTTAATACGATCCCGTCTATTTCAGAGACGAGCAAGAGGTGGCTCCGTCACTACCTGTGATAAAGCTACCGGAGGTCGAGAGTGATGAACCGTACGTATTAACAATTTGAAATCATATACATTGAAATGCCATAAAAATATGTCGACAAACCAACGTTGTTTACTTAAATTTTATTTGTTACATGTCAAGAGCCGAGAAACGAGATTCTTTCGTCGAGTTCAAAGAAAATCTGTAAGTATCAAGTCAGTTGGTCGTAAGTTGGTCGTTATTTCTTTTTAAATCAGTTTCTAGAATTCTTATCAATTAACGAGAAGTAAATACAATATAATCATTGTCGTAGACATAATGAGACCAAGGGCTCTGAAGATATGTTGTTACGGTAGGTTACCTGGAAGGCTTAAATACGTTCTAAGCCTTTGAAATAATGCTGAAATCGTAATAAATAGGATGACTAATTGTTTCATTACAGCTCTCTAGAGAATCACATCATGAAGGTCTCAATGCCGACCTATATGTGAGTCATATCTTATTTCCGTATTCGGGCAGATTCCAGAATGTAATTCCACTTATTGAAATAAATAAATCTTACATGTTCAGGAGGAAGGAATCTCCTGCATCCACATCATATGAGTTTTGTCTGCCGAACAAGCAAAATCATCTTCAGGCCAGGTATTGTATCTTTTTCATTTATTGGTACTCGATATTAATTTGAACTTATAGTTGAGAACAATCTCTTTCCACAGTTACCCGCGCCCACAGAACGCCGCAACATCGACGCCCGTGAGTAACATTGACAAGTCTTACAAAAATACAGTCCATTGAGCCTGCAAGCTAAAAACACGTTTAACCTTTGTTTTTTCTTTGTGGCTTCATCTTGTCACATTTTAGATGGAAGACCAGACCAACCAGGGACGAGCAGACCGAGAACGCTACACGACAATAACCGTATGTTATCACGAGACAATGTTTTGGGAAATTATCCGTCGAGGAGATAGAATTGAATCTGGGAAATACATACTTTGACTATTTAAATTTTCCGCCTTATTTGTAGCCATCGAAGGATTTATTTCCAAACATGGGGGAGATGTCGTCGTGGTCGTCGGAGGTTCGGTCCCTGGCTAGGGTCCTTAAGTGGAGAGATGTGGCGGACGTCGCGGCGAAGAAATGCCTGGTAGACGACGCCGTCAATTTCTTGATGGAAGTGGAGTCGGTGTCGCTTCGAACACTCAACCTCTCGGTCCACATCGTACCGTTTATGATTTTAACAACGCTGACGCACGAGAACATGGATAACACCGGACTGGTAAAAATTAATATCGATCGGCTGAGGGAAATCAGCCGGAAGTACAAAGTGTTCTATATGTGTGGGGTAACAATGAAGTACGTATTTCATAGAATTCAAAATTGCAGCGCCGCTCCGGCCTCTGCAAAATTATAATTTGCATTAATCTGCTCTTATAATTCCAGCCACTACACAGGATACCTGTTTTGTAGAAACGGCAACAAAACGTAAGTATTAACAAGCGAATAAAAAAATGTCGATTGGTGCGCATGCAAAGTGCGCGCGCACTTTGCATGCAGGTGTGTGAAAAAAATGTATTAATGAGTGTTCTTTTTGTTTTTCAGAAACTGCGTAATTTACGATAGTATTCCGAAATATTTGTCTCCTGAGGTGCGGGCCACCATTGAATCTAATCTACGGTCCGCTATGCCGAATCTGGATTGCGTACGAGTGAGTTCGTAGATAGAGAGATTAAAATCACAGGGTTAACGTAAGGTCATATAATTCATTCATATGATTCTTTCAGGAATTAAAATCGCTGGTTCAGAAAGATCATAACGCATGTGGGCTACATCAGTGTCTGTTCGTTGCCCGGCTGTCGCGAGTAAGTTAAATATCCATATTAAAAAAATACTGTAGTATCATTGATTCATGACGCTGAAACTAGCAAACGGAGGAAACAGATCGGCACTGTAAAAACGTCCCAGTGCCGAATCAGCTCGCGCCGAAACGTAACGTACCCCAAATGAATGATTTTCGATATAATTCCACTTTCAGAAAATTCTCCACGATATCTTCCATCAGAATCAGAACGATACGACGGAACTCTTTTCCTATGACGAATTCCTGGAATACAGGGAAATTGCTATGAAGCGGATCTCGTACGTGCTGGTAAGACATTTTACCAAAACTTTTGAAGTAGCGTTTCGCCGAAAATGCAGGGACTAAAATCTGTATGCATTATGAAATGTTCTAGATCAATCGACCGTGCCTCCTGCGAGGAGAAAACGTTGAAGAAGCAAGAGAAAAAGAAATCGAATATGTGAGGGAGACGAAACGGGAATATACGATGGAATACTTGTCTGCTGCCATAGTGCAGCAGCAAGAAAAAATCGAACCGTAAGTAGTAACCTATGAAAGACGAATTTCCTTGTGTTCACATTCTTCACTTCATTAATGTTTATTATTCTGTTAATAGGGAAAAATCATCGTCAACCGTGTCGAGAAAATCACAGTGAGTAAAAACCCAATTAGTGAATATTCTGACAGTCTTTTACAATCGTTCGCTAACGATTTTTTAATGAACTTTCTATCCTATCAGGATCTCGTAAGAGCGTGCTATTCTTCCGCGGAAGCCGAGCTTCGAAGATGGCGAAACGCCGCCAAAGAAGAGGCCCTACCTGATCAAAAAGATCTCGAACAAATGCTCACGATGCTCAGCTGAGTTCACAAATAGGCAGAACATGCTGCGGCATCAACGAAGCCAACACAAATCGCCGAAGTTTGTTTGCCGATCGTGCGGCCAACGATTCCGCAGACTTGACAACTTGAAATTCCACGAGAAACGCCAGCATTGATAGAATCGAAAAAAAAAGAACAAAAAAAACAAAAGAAAAAGGGCAAAAAAAAAAGAAAAGAAAAAAAAATGAAAAAAAAAAAAACAAAAAAAACAAAAACCCAAAAAAATGAAGAAAAAGAAACAAGAAAACCAAAAAAAATGAAAAAAAACCAAGAAAACAAAAAAAAAATGAAAAAAAACCAAAAAAACCAAAAAAAAATGAAAAAAAAGGACTGCTAGCTAGACAACCTCCACGTGGTGCAGTCTGGGTAAAGCTAATAGTCTAGAATTAATGGGAGTGGATAATTAAATAACGAGGGAGAGGCAGTGGCACAGTGGATAGAGCTCCTTGCACGCCGTGGCGACTTGCACGTCGTGAGTCCTGAGTTCGAATCCCGGCCGAGCACCAATGGAATTTTTCTAGAGACGCGTACTGGGCTTTATTCATAACATTACTTTCAGGTCATTTGGTAGTTCCCAGGGACGTCTAGAGACGCGAACTGCGCTTAATCATAACATTACTTTCAGGTCATTTAGTAGTTTCCAGGGACGTCTAGTGACGCGTACTGGGCTTAATCATAACATTACTTTCAGGTCATTTAGTAGTTCCCAGGGACGTCTAGAGACGCGTACTGGGCATTAATCATAACAACATTTTCAGGGTGTTAAGTAGTTCCCAGGGACGTCTAGAGACGCGTACTGGGCATTAATCATAACAACATTTTCAGGGTGTTAAGTAATTCCCAGGGACGTCTAGAGACGCGTACAGGGCTTCAATTATAACATTTTCAGGGTTTTAAGTTTAACCCTACCTATCTTAATTCTACCTAATTTAATCCTACCTAACTTAACCCTACCTAACTTAACCCTACCTAACTTAACCCTACCTATCTTAACCCTGCATAATTTAATCCTACCTATCACGGGACCCACATCGCTCAGAACCCCTATCCCTCCGGACGTCCCTCCCATCGCTCAGAATCCATATCCATCGGGACCCCCCTTCCGTTCCTCAGATCCCCTATCCCTCGTTCGCGCGCTCACATGTCCGTTTTTCATTTTCCAAAACCATAAATCCCCCAAGGCCTGATTTTTCTAAGCCCTTTTCCAAAAACATAGGCCCCCAAGCGCGGATCTTTCGATGGCCTTTTTCAAAAACATAGACTCCGAAATACCAGATTTTTCTTAGCGCTTTTCCAAAAACATAGGCCCGCCAAGTCATGGCGGGAGTATGTCCGTATATAAAAAATATCGAGATCTTTTTATAATATAGAGATAATATATCTGGGTATTTTATAATACCCAGAATAGGGGGCCTTAAGGGATTTAGAAAAATTCAGGCCCAGGGCCCCTTGGAGGACTTAGAAAAATTCAGGCCCAAGGGCCCCTTGAAGGACTTAGAAAAAATCATCCAAGTCCCTTCCCAGGTCACCTTCACCGTGCTGTTTGGTGAAGCTGACCCCCCCCCCCCTCGATTATCCTACACAGCGGCGGCGGCGGCGGCGGCGGCGAGATCTTTTTATATTATAGAGGGATATATATATTTTTGTTAAAGGTTTTCCTTTCAATACGGGTTGTACCTTACGTTACAGAAAGCAGTGATGGTATCCCACCGCTGCCACCAATTTGTTACGAGCCAAGCCGTTAAGCGGCGAGGCCTGCTCTTTTTAATATTTTTATTTGAATTGGGTTACCATTTAAGCGCTAGGCGCAACTGCGGTCTGTACAGGGCAAGGGAGTGACGGGTTTAAGGATGCAGGCGAGTGCTCCCTGATATACTGTCGTTTATTTGTTTAATACAATATAGTAATATATCTTAACTTACGGTTTGTTTGGGTTTGATTACAGAGTTGGTTCGTTCACGCAAAGTCTGGCCTCTCCTCCTCGCGGGTCGACAATCGCGCACACCTCGGTGTCTTCTCGATCCCTCGGGGGAGAAGGCTGGGATGGGAAACCCGCAGACGCACGAAATACCGAGATCGGGATATGGGTTAAGACCCTGAGCTCCTCGGAGCTCTGTTCGCGAGCGAAGCGTGAAGAAGACTGCCTCGGTTTTTCGCGGCTATAGGTAGCATCTTTCTTCGGTTTTCCCAAATCGCTAAGTCAGCGATTGCCCGGCCTTCGACTCCGAGGATCGCTGTCGCGAGTTCGTGTCGGAGCGCACGTACGCGTCATGCGAGCGCGCGGTCGCTCGAGAGTGCAATCCGCCGTCGTTACGAATTATATGGCATTCGAAAAATGTAAAATATCGGCTCGGGATATAACACAAATGTATCCAAAACGAACATTCTACTCAAATACACTACATCCATGTTTTTAAAGTTGTCTGGCACAGCCGAAGCGAACGAAACTTTGAAAAACTCCAAAATCGTGATATCTCATGATTCGAGCGTTTCTGAGATCGCAGTTTGGTGCAAATGGGTCGAAAACTTTAATTCTACCCAAATACACCACATCCATGCGTAAAAAGTTGTCTGGAACAGCCGAAGCGAACGATACTTTGAAAAACACAAAAATCATGATATCGTTTGTTTCGAGCGTTTCTGCAATCGCAGCTTGGTGCAAATGCATCAAAAACGTTCATTCTGCTCAAATACACCACATCCATGTTTTAAAAGTTTTCTGGCACAGACGAAGCGAACGAAACTTTGAAAACCACAGAAATCGTGTTACCTAGTGTTTCGAGCATTTCTGAGATCACAGGTTGGTGCAAATGTATCGAAAACGTACATTCTACTCAAATACACCACATCCATGTGCTAAAAATTGTCTGGTACAGACGAAGCGACCGAAACTTTGAAAACCACAGAAATCATGTTATCGAGTGTTTCGAGCGTTTCTCACATCACAGCTCGGTGCAACGGGATCGAAAACTTTCATTCTGCTCAAATACAACACATCCATGTGTTAAAAGTCGTCTGGCACAGACGAAGCGACCGAAACTTTGAAAACCACAGAAATCGTGTTATCGAGTGTTTCGAGCGTTTCTCACATCACAGCTCTGTGCAACGGGATCGAAAACTTTCATTCTGCTCAAATACACCACATCCATGTGTTAAATGTTGTCTGGCACAGCCGAAGCGAACGAAACTTTGAAAACTACAGAAACCGTGTTATCGCGTGTTTCGAGCGTTTCTGAGATCACAGCTCGGTGCAAATGGATCAAAAACGTTCATTCTACTCGTCCCCGATATCGACGACGACGTCCTCAAGGCGCGTTGGCTGTCGCATCTCCCGGAACAAATTCGAGCGGGCCTGGTAATTCAAAAAGAAGCAACGATCGACCAACTGTCGGAAGCCGCCGATGCTCTCAACGAAGTTTTGAGACCAAGTAGCGTTGCTGCTGTCTCGGACTTCCAAGGTCAAATCGCGGCGCTTACCAAGCAAGTATCACAGCTCGCTGAGATTGTTGGTAAACAGGCGAAAGACAGCCGACGATCTCGCAGTCGCTCGAGAAGCAAATCGCGCGACAATAAGCTTCATAAATCCGGAATATGCTGGTATCATCACAAATTCGGGAAAGACGCGAAGAAGTGTTTATCTGGTTGTAAGTTTCAGGGAAACGCGCCCGAGAGTCAGTAGAGGCGGTAACGGACTCTCCCGATTCAGCCCGCCTATTTGTTGTGGACAAAACGTCGGGAGTCGAATTCCTGGTCGACACGGGTTCGCAGGTCACTGTTTACCCGAAGCGAGACCTGTCTTCGCGCGCGCTCGACTACATGTTGTACGCAGCGAATAATACGCCTATCAACACTTACGGCGACACACACATTAAACTGGATATTGGTTTGCGCAGAGAGCTGTCTTGGCGTTTCGTCGTAGCAGATGTCTCGCATCCAATAATCGGAGCCGATTTCCTCAAACATTTCGGCTTACTTGTTGACGTCAAGAACGCGTGTGTTATTGACGGGGTAACTGGTTTAACAACTACCGGGAAGATGTTGAAGATTCCTGCAGTAGCATCGCTGCAAGCACTCCAGAGCAACATTGATTCACCGTTCTGGGAGTTACTCTCGAATTTTCCCGAAATTACTAAACCTAATGGAGTTTTCCAGGAACCCAAACATTCCACCGTGCATCACATCAACACGACCGAAGGACCGCCAGTTTGGAGCAAGGCTCGCAGATTGGCAGCCGACAAATTGAAGGTCGCGCGGGAAGTTTTTGAAAAAATGATTGACCTTGGGATTGCTCGTCGCTCCAACGGATCTTGGTCGTCGCCGCTCCATTTAGCACCCAAGGGAGAAAACGATTGGCGACCTTGCGGCGATTATCGGCGATTAAACGACCGCACAATCCCCGACAGATACCCAGTTCGATATCTGGACGATTTTGCTGCGAATCTTCGCGGTAAAACAATATTTTCGACGATCGATTTGGTAAGAGCTTTTCACCAAATCCCGGTAGCACCCGAAGACATCGAAAAAACTGCGATAATCACGCCGTTCGGATTATTTGAATTCCCGGTGATGACGTTCGGACTTCGGAATGCGGCGCAAACATTTCAGCGTTTCATTGATGAAGTTACTCGCGATCTTCCCTTTGTTTTTCCGTACATCGATGACATCCTGGTGATTTCAGAAAACGAGAACCAACATCGAGAGCACCTGACTGCACTTTTCCAACGATTGAAGGAGAGTGGACTGGTAATTAATTCCGCCAAGTGTCGGTTGGGAGAAGCCGAGGTGGAATTCCTCGGACACGCGATCTCAGCCGAAGGGATTAGGCCACCGAGGAACCGAGTCGAGGCGATCCTGAATTTCCCGCGGCCGGAAAACATCAAGAAACTTCGTGGATATATCGGCACAATTAATTTCTATAGGAAGTTCATCAAAGGTTGTGCGCAGATCCTCGCGCCGTTGAATCAACTGCTCGTAGGACCAGTAATACGGAACACATCGCCAGTCGTCTGGACCCCCGAGCTGGAAGAAGCCTTTGAAAACAGCAAGCAAGCCTTGGCAGACGTTGCGCTTCTGGCTCATCCCGATGTGAACGCTGAGTGGTCCATTTTCACGGACGCGTCCGAACATGCGATCGGAGCGGTTCTTCAACAACGAAGCGGGACTTCCTGGGAACCTTTAGCATTTTTCAGCCGGAAGTTGGCACCGAACATACAGAAACTGTCTACGTACGACCGGGAACTTCACGCAATTTACGAAGCCGTCCGACATTTCAAGCACATCTTTGAAAATCGTCACGTCAGCATCCACACGGATCACAAGCCTCTCATTCACGCCTTCAAACAGCGGCCTGAGAGAGCCTCGCCGTGGCAGTTTCGGCGTCTCGACTTCATTGGACAGTTCACCTCGGAGATCAAGCACGTCGCTGGGACCGACAACATCGTGGCCGACACCTTGTCAAGACTCGACGCCATTGCACAAGCAGTTTCCATCCGGGAACTTGCACAAGGCCAATCTGGTGATCGGGAGCTCGAGGAATTACGCCAAAATACTGCTTCTGGGCTCCAACTGAAGAGAATACGATACCAGGATCCGGACATTTCACTGTTTTGTGACGTTTCGTCAGGCTCAGTACGTCCATTTGTCCCAGAACAATTCAGGAGACAGATTTTCGAGTCTCTCCATTCCCTCGCACATCCCGGACAACGAGCGTCGCTGAGGTTAGTCGCTGAACGCTACGTCTGGCCATCAATGAACAAGAATTGCCGCGACTGGGCGAAGTCGTGCGTGGAATGTCAGCGAAACAAGGTAACCAGACACAATATCTCGCGGGTGGCGAATTTCGAGCTGCCGACGCAACGATTTCAGCACATACACGTTGACCTGGTGACCTTGCCTCCATCGAGAGGATTTCGCCAGTGTCTCACCATTATTGACCGATTTACTCGATTTCCGGAGGCGATCCCACTTGAAAATGCGAGTACCGAGACAGTCGCTCGAGCGCTGTTACTCAACTGGATTGCACGCTACGGTGTCCCGGTAAGAATGACGTCTGATCAGGGTGGCCAGTTTGAATCCGATTTGTTTCAGAAGCTAAACCAACTGCTGGGAACGAAGCACTTACGGACGACGCCCTATCATCCTCAAGCAAACGGCCTCGTCGAGAGATTGCACCGACAACTGAAGGCAGCACTCTTATGCCACCAAGGAACGTGGTATGAAGCGTTGCCGGCAGTGTTAATGGGCCTCAGAGCTGCTTGGAAGGAGGACATCGGGACAACGCCGGCCGAGTTAGTCTACGGAGAGTCAATTCGTCTTCCCGGGGAATTTCTAACACCATCATCAACGGAAGTCCGGGCTCCCGAGCTCGTAAAAACGCTACGACAACACTTTCGAGATTTGGCGCCAGAGAATACTTCACGAAACGGAGCTCACCCCGTGTTCGTCTTCAAAGATTTGGATACAACGACACACGTGTTCGTCAAAAAAGGTCAAATCGGGCCGTCATTTTCGGCACCTTACGAAGGGCCATTTGAGGTGATCCGACGGAACGAGAAATATTTTACAGTTGCACTCGGGAGAGGACCTACGGCCGTGTCAGTCGACCGACTGAAACCGGCCTATCTCGTGCGAGAGGATCCAGTATCTCAGCAGCCTCCCGTTTCGACGCAACCAGCAGCAGTTCCCGGACCGAGTACGAGCACAGCGAACGCGACAGCAGCGAAGAAAAAGCGCGTGCGTTTCAAAATTTAATACGTGCGCCCAGAAGTTTTTTTCGGCAACCCGCCGCAATTTTTTTTACCTCTTCTCCAGAGAACAACGTTTTTTTTTTTGCTTTGTAAATATGTGTTATACTTGTAAATACTTTCGATTTTTTTTAACACCTTGTTCCTGCGGACCAACTTTCCAAAAAGGGGAGACATGTGGCGTCTACCACATCGGCAGCGAGCGAGAGCGTTCGAGCCTCGCGCCGAAATAAAAACAAACGCTCGAGAACATTCGAGACGTTTCGGTTTCCGTGAGACCGAATAATTGTAACGGATCACGGGACAGTCGATCACGGTATCTACGCCTGTAAACACGTGCCGGGCACACCGAATTATCACTACGTCTGTAATACGCGTCCCGGGAATAAAGACACAAATTTCTATATTAGTTTGGAGTTGAGGGAATTCTTCTTTCTCCCACACAATTCCTACATATATAGGTAACGAAGACGAACGCCCCGGTGGGTTCGTGCATCGTCGGGTACTCTCGTGCGTACACGTAATTTCTTTAGGCGCGAAAGCTTGAAATCTTCTACACATAGAATTCTGAATTTTTCGAAAAAAATAAAAATAGCTCTAAGTCGCGTGGTATCTTAATAAATGAACCGAAATTCACCGCTCAAATATCGATCTACAGGCGACTAGCTAGTTCATTGTTTTGTCACTTCCTTCACAGCTCGGTAGGGGTGAATAGGATGTCGTAATTTGTAAAAATGAATAAGATGTCGTAATTTCCACGGGAGGGGTGGGAGCGGCAAAATCGGTGGGGGCGGAAATATCGAGCCGTTAAATCGAGATGAATTTGAAGACCATTTTCGATGCTCCAAGTCGATCCCTTACTGAGTAACGTGGGCAAACGTCCACAGGGGTGAGTTTTCCACGAGAGGGGTGGGAGCGGCAAAATCGGTGGGGGCGGAAATGTCGAGCCGTTAAACCGAGATGAATTTTAAGACCATTTGCGATGCTCCAAATACATCCCTTGCAGAATTACGTGGGCAAACGTCGACAAGGGTGAGTTTTCTACGGGAGGGGTGGGAGCGGCAAAATCGGTGGGGGCGGAAATGTCGGGCCGTTAATTCGAGATAAATTTTGGGACCATTTGCGATACCCTAGGTACATCGCTTCCCGAGGTACGCGAGTTAATGTCCTCGGGGGTGAGTTTTTCTGAATAAGGGTTGGAGCGGAAAAATCGAGTTCGGATCATCCCCTAGAGTAACGCGGGGTTGGAAAATTAACGTTATTATTTTTGGTTTAGTTGAGTGAATCTTTATAGTGGTAAGCAGCGGTAGCAATCCCCACTTCTATCCCCACTCCTGCCCCCACTCCTATCGTCAATAAGAGTGGGAGCCGCACCGTATAATATTATCAGCGTAATGCGGGACTTGGCATCAGTCGGTTTACATCTATGGTCATAAGCAGAGCATCCGCTGAGGTACAATTTCTACGGCATACTATAAGATTTTTGCTTCCTCATAGAGGAAGCTTGGTTTTCGTAAATTTTTTTTTTGAGATTTTCATTTCAGTATGCTTAGAATATATATATGTGTGTGTGTGTGCGTGTGTGGGGCCTCGAAAATTCAGTCGCCTCTCACTCAGTAACCGTTCAACCGATCGGGCTCAAATTTGGCACGCAAGTAGAGTAGTTGTCCCCCTTTAAATGTTGCAATTATTACACAAACAAGTATAGTAATTAAGATTTTATTGAATTTTTTATTTGTTGAATAACGGCTGATTATTTTGTCTGATTATTCTTTGTACTGTATGGTATTGAATTTTGGCGAAATCGGTAAAGCGGTTCGGATTTCATAGTGTTAAAGTTTTCGACACTCACTATGCCAGGAACCCACGCAAATCAATAATAACGCAATGATAAAGGGTTATATATTCAAATGCTTTATTTCTCTACCGCATGGTCACAACGGTGAACAATATATAGGTAACGAAGACGAACGCCCCGGTGGGTTCGTGCATCGTCGGGTACTCTCGTGCGTACACGTAATTTCTTTAGGCGCGAAAGCTTGAAATCTTCTACACCCTCTCTCGAGCTGAACGCGCCTTGAGATTTTCCGACCGTCTTCTCGTAGATACTTCTAGTTCTCCTTGTTTGAAAGTCCGAGGTTGTGTGTGAGTTCGCTGTGACTTGGAGTCGGCAATGCCTTCGTGAGTATGTCTGCGAGCATGTTTTTAGTTGGTACATGCACAACGTTTATTTCCCTTGCTTGGACCGCATCGCGAATAAAGTGATGTCTTATGTCGATATGCTTGGACCGAGCGTGAAATTTCGTCGTCTCGGATAGTAGCTTGGCTCCTTGGTTGTCGCAATAAATGGTTCCGTCGACGAGGCGGCCGAATCCGAGTTCTTTAAAGAATTGTTTTTGGTACAATTCTTCTTTTGCTGCCTCAGCCAGTGCGATATATTCGGCTTCCGTGCTTGAAGTCGCTACTGTTGACTGTTTTTGCGCTTTCCATGATATTGCGGCGCCCCCGAGTAGGAATACGTATCCCGTGTAGGATTTTCTGGTGAGTGTGTCGCTGCCCCAATCTGCGTCCACGTATGCTTCCACTGTTCGGAGTGGTCCTCGGTACGTCAATGAATAGTTTGCGGTTCCTTTCAGGTATCTCAATATTCTCTTGGCGGCGCCCCAGTGTTGTTCGCTTGGATTTTCGCAGTGCTGTGCCAGGGTGTGCACTGTGTGTGATATGTCCGGTCGGGTGGCGGCTAAAAGGTACATTAATGACCCTATGAGCTCCCGGTACGGCCTCTTCTTTTTCTCACCTGTGGTACCGTCGCTTAGCTTTGCTGACTGAATCGACGGTGTGGGGCATGGGTTGCAGTCGGTCATCTTGTATTTTGCGAGTATTTCTTGCGTGTACTTGCTTTGGTTGAGAGAAATGCCGTTGCCTTGGTCGATCTCGATGCCTAAACCGTATTTAGCGTCGCCGAGGTCCTTCATCTTGAATTCGGATTTTAGTCCTCTTTTTATCTCGTTGACGTGATCCTTGTTGTTTGACATCAGGAGCATGTCGTCCACGTATACGACAACAATGGTTGTCTTTCCTTGTCCTGTGGCTTTGAACACGCAGGGATCCGATCTTGTGGGTTCTAATCCTTGTCGGGTTAGCGATTTCTTGAGCTTTTCGTACCATAGTCTTCCAGATTGCTTGAGCCCGTATATAGCTTTCCGCAGCTTGCATGCGCAATTACCGTTTTTCAAAGTTGAGAGCATTCTTCCTGCCTTTTCGTGCATGGTAGTGTCGTTGCCCGATGCCTTTTTGATTTCTTTTAGCGCTTCGCCTAGTGCTTGCGGAACTTCCATGTACAGCTCTTCTTCGAGGTCGCTGTTAAGGTATGCTGTCGCTACATCCAGCTGTTGAATTTTTACGTTCAGTCCTGCTGCGATGGCTGCGATGGTTCGTACCGATAACAGTCTCGCGACTGGAGCGAAGGTTTCTTGAAAATCGAAGCCTGGTCTTTGGGTCAATCCCTGTGCGACGATTCTTGCTTTCCTGCGTTCTATTGATCCGTCTGGGTTTAGTTTATTTTTCAGCACTAATTTGGAACCGATTACGCGTTGATTTCCTGGTCGCGTTACGACTTCCCAGGTTCCGTGTTTCAAATGGGAGCGGATCTCGTCCGTGATGGCGCGTTTCCATTCCTCTGCATTTGGTCCGGTTAGTGCGTCGTTTACTTCTACGTCTGCTGTCATAGCGAACTCTTCTGGCTGTGCGAAGTATAGAAGTTCTTCTTCTTCATTCGCCTGGTTTTCCTCCACTCGTTCGCTATTTATCTCGTCGTCTGAGCTTTCCGATTGTGCATCCTGTTCGTTTCTTGCCTTTTTTTCGGTTTGTATGAGTGATGTTTCCAGCGGACGCTTCTTTCCTGTTGAAGTGCCTTCATTTTCGGGTTCGAAAACGTCATCCGATCCTTGTTCGGGTTGTCCCTCTGCCGAGCCCTGGCTCGATACGCTAGATGCACTTGTCGGGCGATATAATTTTCTCGGTCGTCCTCGACTACCGCTTCTGATTATTCTGGGTCTTCCTCGACCTCTTTTCGGTGCGGGTTCCACGAACCTCGGGAAATTCGATTCAATTTCCGCCCAAGAGTTTTCACCATTGGGTTTTTGGCACTTTTGTACTTCTTTCTTTTGATGTGACGATCCTTTTTTGATGTTTGTCTTCGTTTCTGGTGGTTCTGGAGTTTGTTGCTCCTTCGGTTTGATGCTTGCAGTTTCGATCTCTGTTTTCATCTCTGAAATTTGAGATTCGTCGAAACGGACGTCCCGCGCTGACACTATTTTTCCGGAGTTCAACTTGACTCGATATGCTTTGGCATTTTCTGCATATCCGACCATTCGTCCTTCGTCGGCCCTTTCGTCGAGTTTTCCCTTTCCTTGTGTCTTGATTAATACGAATGCTTTTGCACCGAAAACTCTGAGGTGCCTTAAATCCGGTTTTTCCCCGTGCCAAAGTTCGTAGGGTGTTTTGTCGCCGATGCATCTCGGCGGACACCGGTTCCTTAAATAGTTTGCCGTTGCTACCGCCTCCGCCCATAACGATTGTGGTAGTTTATTATTTTGACTACCACAATCTTTTTTGTTTATTAGCTGATTATTTTTTGTACTGTATGGTATTGATTTTTTATAATAATAACATTTCCACCTCCTCTGGTACGGGTGCGTTCCGGGGGTCGGAGCGAGTTCCCGATTTTTCGTCAGGTCTTTATAGTCGAAACAACAATCCGAAACAAAAATAAATGAGATCTCGAAAGTTGATTTCACATAAAAATAACAAGATTTCATCCCCCGGTAAGGGTGCGGGACATTGATATAAAATCGGGAACTCGCGTATCTGATTTTCATATTTATTCATTCAGAAATTCCAAGAACTAATACGAAGAACGCGTGTTTACAGATTACCAATTCGATTGAAACTGACTGTACGAAAAGTAAGTATTATCGATTGAATTAATTAATCAATATCATCATAACCCTAAAGGCCTCAATACTAATGAATTGTTCGTTTCAGTGCTCAAACCAGAATCGCCGAATCGACATAATTGTAAGTACTCTATTTTACTATTACGCAAGTCAAAATTCGGCTATCGGTGGCTAGCCGTCACCTCGTATACAAAAGTCTCACACTGAGCACTTTTCACAACTGACGCCTGGTTTCTTGTTCACAGATGTGATCACGGAGAGTGTAAACGGAGTCGTCAAATGTGAGTATTTTTTAGATTCAAAGGTCATTGAATCGGATTTTAATCATTGAAAGGGATTCATTGAAAGGTCGTTGAAAGGGATTCATTGTTTTTATATTCTCACTTTTCGTTATCGATCTAATTTTTCCAGCGGAAACGTACACCACATCGTCGACGCTGACCCAAGCTCTCCGTCGACTTTTGGTGTCCAAAAAAACGATCGTTATGCGATTTATAACGCCGGAATCCCATCTCATCCACTCCGCAGTCGATAGGGCCATGTATTTAACGCTGCCGGAAAAGGAGCACGAGTACTCTTGACTTTATCGTATCAAACACAAAAAATAAATTTCGTATCTAAGTTACTAGCTGGTAATTTTTTCTTATTTCAGTAAAATCAACGTGTATTGCGAAGACAAGTGTTTCATTCACGAGGAATTTTCGTCTGCGAAGGTCTTCGCCCAACGAAAAAATAACAAACCGGTCGCCCTGACGTTCGAAAAACATGTAAGTATTCTCATTCTACTCTCACACAGGAAACGGAAGTCCTTATTAATATTAATATTTCTATTATAAATTATCGTATTTTAGTTCACTCTACGCGGAAAGGGTACGGTTATTAACAAAGTGATATTCGTCGCCGCCCATATCACCTCCACCGTCCAAGCGGTATCGGCGTCGCTGAAGTCATTAATTACCGGCGACGCCGATCAACCGT
Organism: Pimpla rufipes; assembly: GCA_963932165.1. NCBI lineage: Eukaryota > Metazoa > Arthropoda > Insecta > Hymenoptera > Ichneumonidae > Pimpla > Pimpla rufipes. The sequence goes on from OZ010643.1 coordinate 6,616,300, forward strand.
TAGTCGTTGTTTCGAGCACGACGGAGGGCGTCAAGGTATCGGCATCGTGAGTACATTTATTAATTTACCTCGGCGTTGCCCTCGTATAAAATCGACCGATTGAACTGAGCCGAAAGTCGCCGAATTGCTCCGAGCCCTCTCGCGCCTATGCACGGCAAACCAACTTTCTTTACTTAAATTTTATATGTTACAGGTCAAGGGTCGAGAAGTTCTATAAGAAGCTGGACGAAGAGCTCAGGTCCACTCCCGATTCGCCAACAATGCAGGAGTAAGTATCAAGTGATTCGTTGGTCGTTATTCCTTGCCCTTTCTTCCAGCCTTCTTACCTTTTGACCCTTCTTTAATACGATCCCGTCTATTTCAGAGACGAGCAAGAGGTGGCTCCGTCACTACCTGTGATAAAGCTACCGGAGGTCGAGAGTGATGAACCGTACGTATTAACAATTTGAAATCATATACATTGAAATGCCATAAAAATATGTCGACAAACCAACGTTGTTTACTTAAATTTTATTTGTTACATGTCAAGAGCCGAGAAACGAGATTCTTTCGTCGAGTTCAAAGAAAATCTGTAAGTATCAAGTCAGTTGGTCGTAAGTTGGTCGTTATTTCTTTTTAAATCAGTTTCTAGAATTCTTATCAATTAACGAGAAGTAAATACAATATAATCATTGTCGTAGACATAATGAGACCAAGGGCTCTGAAGATATGTTGTTACGGTAGGTTACCTGGAAGGCTTAAATACGTTCTAAGCCTTTGAAATAATGCTGAAATCGTAATAAATAGGATGACTAATTGTTTCATTACAGCTCTCTAGAGAATCACATCATGAAGGTCTCAATGCCGACCTATATGTGAGTCATATCTTATTTCCGTATTCGGGCAGATTCCAGAATGTAATTCCACTTATTGAAATAAATAAATCTTACATGTTCAGGAGGAAGGAATCTCCTGCATCCACATCATATGAGTTTTGTCTGCCGAACAAGCAAAATCATCTTCAGGCCAGGTATTGTATCTTTTTCATTTATTGGTACTCGATATTAATTTGAACTTATAGTTGAGAACAATCTCTTTCCACAGTTACCCGCGCCCACAGAACGCCGCAACATCGACGCCCGTGAGTAACATTGACAAGTCTTACAAAAATACAGTCCATTGAGCCTGCAAGCTAAAAACACGTTTAACCTTTGTTTTTTCTTTGTGGCTTCATCTTGTCACATTTTAGATGGAAGACCAGACCAACCAGGGACGAGCAGACCGAGAACGCTACACGACAATAACCGTATGTTATCACGAGACAATGTTTTGGGAAATTATCCGTCGAGGAGATAGAATTGAATCTGGGAAATACATACTTTGACTATTTAAATGTTCCGCCTTATTTGTAGCCATCGAAGGATTTATGTCCAAACATGGGGGAGATGTCGTCGTGGTCGTCGGAGGTTCGGTCCCTGGCTAGGGTCCTTAAGTGGAGAGATGTGGCGGACGTCGCGGCGAAGAAATGCCTGGTAGACGACGCCGTCAATTTCTTGATGGAAGTGGAGTCGGTGTCGCTTCGAACACTCAACCTCTCGGTCCACATCGTACCGTTTATGATTTTAACAACGCTGACGCACGAGAACATGGATAACACCGGACTGGTAAAAATTAATATCGATCGGCTGAGGGAAATCAGCCGGAAGTACAAAGTGTTCTATATGTGTGGGGTAACAATGAAGTACGTATTTCATAGAATTCAAAATTGCAGCGCCGCTCCGGCCTCTGCAAAATTATAATTTGCATTAATCTGCTCTTATAATTCCAGCCACTACACAGGATACCTGTTTTGTAGAAACGGCAACAAAACGTAAGTATTAACAAGCGAATAAAAAAATGTCGATTGGTGCGCATGCAAAGTGCGCGCGCACTTTGCATGCAGGTGTGTGAAAAAAATGTATTAATGAGTGTTCTTTTTGTTTTTCAGAAACTGCGTAATTTACGATAGTATTCCGAAATATTTGTCTCCTGAGGTGCGGGCCACCATTGAATCTAATCTACGGTCCGCTATGCCGAATCTGGATTGCGTACGAGTGAGTTCGTAGATAGAGAGATTAAAATCACAGGGTTAACGTAAGGTCATATAATTCATTCATATGATTCTTTCAGGAATTAAAATCGCTGGTTCAGAAAGATCATAACGCATGTGGGCTACATCAGTGTCTGTTCGTTGCCCGGCTGTCGCGAGTAAGTTAAATATCCATATTAAAAAAATACTGTAGTATCATTGATTCATGACGCTGAAACTAGCAAACGGAGGAAACAGATCGGCACTGTAAAAACGTCCCAGTGCCGAATCAGCTCGCGCCGAAACGTAACGTACCCCAAATGAATGATTTTCGATATAATTCCACTTTCAGAAAATTCTCCACGATATCTTCCATCAGAATCAGAACGATACGACGGAACTCTTTTCCTATGACGAAGTCCTGGAATACAGGGAAATTGCTATGAAGCGGATCTCGTACGTGCTGGTAAGACATTTTACCAAAACTTTTGAAGTAGCGTTTCGCCGAAAATGCAGGGACTAAAATCTGTATGCATTATGAAATGTTCTAGATCAATCGACCGTGCCTCCTGCGAGGAGAAAACGTTGAAGAAGCAAGAGAAAAAGAAATCGAATATGTGAGGGAGACGAAACGGGAATATACGATGGAATACTTGTCTGCTGCCATAGTGCAGCAGCAAGAAAAAATCGAACCGTAAGTAGTAACCTATGAAAGACGAATTTCCTTGTGTTCACATTCTTCACTTCATTAATGTTTATTATTCTGTTAATAGGGAAAAATCATCGTCAACCGTGTCGAGAAAATCACAGTGAGTAAAAACCCAATTAGTGAATATTCTGACAGTCTTTTACAATCGTTCGCTAACGATTTTTTAATGAACTTTCTATCCTATCAGGATCTCGGAAGAGCGTGCTATTCTTCCGCGGAAGCTGAGCTTCGAAGATGGCGAAACGCCGCCAAAGAAGAGGCCCTACCTGATCAAAAAGATCTCGAACAAATGCTCACGATGCTCAGCTGAGTTCACAAATAGGCAGAACATGCTGCGGCATCAACGAAGCCAACACAAATCGCCGAAGTTTGTTTGCCGATCGTGCGGCCAACGATTCCGCAGACTTGACAACTTGAAATTCCACGAGAAACGCCAGCATTGATAGAATCGAAAAAAAAAGAACAAAAAAAACAAAAGAAAAAGGGCAAAAAAAAAAGAAAAGAAAAAAAAAATGAAAAAAAAAAACAAAAAAAACAAAAACCCAAAAAAATGAAGAAAAAGAAACAAGAAAACCAAAAAAAATGAAAAAAAACCAAGAAAACAAAAAAAAAATGAAAAAAAAAACCAAAAAAACCAAAAAAAAATGAAAAAAAAGGACTGCTAGCTAGACAACCTCCACGTGGTGCAGTCTGGGTAAAGCTAATAGTCTAGAATTAATGGGAGTGGATAATTAAATAACGAGGGAGAGGCAGTGGCACAGTGGATAGAGCTCCTTGCACGCCGTGGCGACTTGCACGTCGTGAGTCCTGAGTTCGAATCCCGGCCGAGCACCAATGGAATTTTTCTAGAGACGCGTACTGGGCTTTATTCATAACATTACTTTCAGGTCATTTGGTAGTTCCCAGGGACGTCTAGAGACGCGAACTGCGCTTAATCATAACATTACTTTCAGGTCATTTAGTAGTTTCCAGGGACGTCTAGTGACGCGTACTGGGCTTAATCATAACATTACTTTCAGGTCATTTAGTAGTTCCCAGGGACGTCTAGAGACGCGTACTGGGCATTAATCATAACAACATTTTCAGGGTGTTAAGTAGTTCCCAGGGACGTCTAGAGACGCGTACTGGGCATTAATCATAACAACATTTTCAGGGTGTTAAGTAATTCCGAGGGACGTCTAGAGACGCGTACAGGGCTTCAATTATAACATTTTCAGGGTTTTAAGTTTAACCCTACCTATCTTAATTCTACCTAATTTAATCCTACCTAACTTAACCCTACCTAACTTAACCCTACCTAACTTAACCCTACCTAACTTAACCCTACCTATCTTAACCCTGCATAATTTAATCCTACCTATCACGGGACCCACATCGCTCAGAACCCCTATCCCTCCGGACGTCCCTCCCATCGCTCAGAATCCATATCCATCGGGACCCCCCTTCCGTTCCTCAGATCCCCTATCCCTCGTTCGCGCGCTCACATGTCCGTTTTTCATTTTCCAAAACCATAAATCCCCCAAGGCCTGATTTTTCTAAGCCCTTTTCCAAAAACATAGGCCCCCAAGCGCGGATCTTTCGATGGCCTTTTTCAAAAACATAGACTCCGAAATACCAGATTTTTCTTAGCGCTTTTCCAAAAACATAGGCCCGCCAAGTCATGGCGGGAGTATGTCCGTATATAAAAAATATCGAGATCTTTTTATAATATAGAGATAATATATCTGGGTATTTTATAATACCCAGAATAGGGGGCGTTAAGGGATTTAGAAAAATTCAGGCCCAGGGCCCCTTGGAGGACTTAGAAAAATTCAGGCCCAAGGGCCCCTTGAAGGACTTAGAAAAAATCATCCAAGTCCCTTCCCAGGTCACCTTCACCGTGCTGTTTGGTGAAGCTGACCCCCCCCCCCCTCGATTATCCTACACAGCGGCGGCGGCGGCGGCGGCGGCGGCGGCGAGATCTTTTTATATTATAGAGGGATATATATATTTTTGTTAAAGGTTTTCCTTTCAATACGGGTTGTACCTTACGTTACAGAAAGCAGTGATGGTATCCCACCGCTGCCACCAATTTGTTACGAGCCAAGCCGTTAAGCGGCGAGGCCTGCTCTTTTTAATATTTTTATTTGAATTGGGTTACCATTTAAGCGCTAGGCGCAACTGCGGTCTGTATAGGGCAAGGGAGTGACGGGTTTAAGGATGCAGGCGAGTGCTCCCTGATATACTGTCGTTTATTTGTTTAATACAATATAGTAATATATCTTAACTTACGGTTTGTTTGGGTTTGATTACAGAGTTGGTTCGTTCACGCAAAGTCTGGCCTCTCCTCCTCACGGGTCGACAATCGCGCACACCTCGGTGTCTTCTCGATCCCTCGGGGGAGAAGGCTGGGATGGGAAACCCGCAGACGCACGAAATACCGAGATCGGGATATGGGTTAAGACCCTGAGCTCCTCGGAGCTCTGTTCGCGAGCGAAGCGTGAAGAAGACTGCCTCGGTTTTTCGCGGCTATAGATAGCATTTTTCTTCGGTTTTCCCAAATCGCTAAGTCAGCGATTGCCGGGCCTTCGACTCCGAGGATCGCTGTCGCGAGTTCGTGTCGGAGCGCACGTACGCGTCATGCGAGCGCGCGGTCGCTCGAGAGTGCAATCCGCCGTCGTTACGAATTATATGGCATTCGAAAAATGTAAAATATCGGCTCGGGATATAACACAAATGTATCCAAAACGAACATTCTACTCAAATACACTACATCCATGTTTTTAAAGTTGTCTGGCACAGCCGAAGCGAACGAAACTTTGAAAAACTCCAAAATCGTGATATCTCATGATTCGAGCGTTTCTGAGATCGCAGTTTGGTGCAAATGGGTCGAAAACTTTAATTCTACCCAAATACACCACATCCATGCGTAAAAACTTGTCTGGAACAGCCGAAGCGAACGATACTTTGAAAAACACAAAAATCATGATATCGTTTGTTTCGAGCGTTTCTGCAATCGCAGCTTGGTGCAAATGCATCAAAAACGTTCATTCTGCTCAAATACACCACATCCATGTTTTAAAAGTTTTCTGGCACAGACGAAGCGAACGAAACTTTGAAAACCACAGAAATCGTGTTACCTAGTGTTTCGAGCATTTCTGAGATCACAGGTTGGTGCAAATGTATCGAAAACGTACATTCTACTCAAATACACCACATCCATGTGCTAAAAATTGTCTGGTACAGACGAAGCGACCGAAACTTTGAAAACCACAGAAATCATGTTATCGAGTGTTTCGAGCGTTTCTCACATCACAGCTCGGTGCAACGGGATCGAAAACTTTCATTCTGCTCAAATACAACACATCCATGTGTTAAAAGTCGTCTGGCACAGACGAAGCGACCGAAACTTTGAAAACCACAGAAATCGTGTTATCGAGTTTTTCGAGCGTTTCTCACATCACAGCTCTGTGCAACGGGATCGAAAACTTTCATTCTGCTCAAATACACCACATCCATGTGTTAAATGTTGTCTGGCACAGCCGAAGCGAACGAAACTTTGAAAACTACAGAAACCGTGTTATCGCGTGTTTCGAGCGTTTCTGAGATCACAGCTCGGTGCAAATGGATCAAAAACGTTCATTCTACTCGTCCCCGATATCGACGACGACGTCCTCAAGGCGCGTTGGCTGTCGCATCTCCCGGAACAAATTCGAGCGGGCCTGGTAATTCAAAAAGAAGCAACGATCGACCAACTGTCGGAAGCCGCCGATGCTCTCAACGAAGTTTTGAGACCAAGTAGCGTTGCTGCTGTCTCGGACTTCCAAGGTCAAATCGCGGCGCTTACCAAGCAAGTATCACAGCTCGCTGAGATTGTTGGTAAACAGGCGAAAGACAGCCGACGATCTCGCAGTCGCTCGAGAAGCAAATCGCGCGACAATAAGCTTCATAAATCCGGAATATGCTGGTATCATCACAAATTCGGGAAAGACGCGAAGAAGTGTTTATCTGGTTGTAAGTTTCAGGGAAACGCGCCCGAGAGTCAGTAGAGGCGGTAACGGACTCTCCCGATTCAGCCCGCCTATTTGTTGTGGACAAAACGTCGGGAGTCGAATTCCTGGTCGACACGGGTTCGCAGGTCACTGTTTACCCGAAGCGAGACCTGTCTTCGCGCGCGCTCGACTACATGTTGTACGCAGCGAATAATACGCCTATCAACACTTACGGCGACACACACATTAAACTGGATATTGGTTTGCGCAGAGAGCTGTCTTGGCGTTTCGTCGTAGCAGATGTCTCGCATCCAATAATCGGAGCCGATTTCCTCAAACATTTCGGCTTACTTGTTGACGTCAAGAACGCGTGTGTTATTGACGGGGTAACTGGTTTAACAACTACCGGGAAGATGTTGAAGATTCCTGCAGTAGCATCGCTGCAAGCACTCCAGAGCAACATTGATTCACCGTTCTGGGAGTTACTCTCGAATTTTCCCGAAATTACTAAACCTAATGGAGTTTTCCAGGAACCCAAACATTCCACCGTGCATCACATCAACACGACCGAAGGACCGCCAGTTTGGAGCAAGGCTCGCAGATTGGCAGCCGACAAATTGAAGGTCGCGCGGGAAGTTTTTGAAAAAATGATTGACCTTGGGATTGCTCGTCGCTCCAACGGATCTTGGTCGTCGCCGCTCCATTTAGCACCCAAGGGAGAAAACGATTGGCGACCTTGCGGCGATTATCGGCGATTAAACGACCGCACAATCCCCGACAGATACCCAGTTCGATATCTGGACGATTTTGCTGCGAATCTTCGCGGTAAAACAATATTTTCGACGATCGATTTGGTAAGAGCTTTTCACCAAATCCCGGTAGCACCCGAAGACATCGAAAAAACTGCGATAATCACGCCGTTCGGATTATTTGAATTCCCGGTGATGACGTTCGGACTTCGGAATGCGGCGCAAACATTTCAGCGTTTCATTGATGAAGTTACTCGCGATCTTCCCTTTGTTTTTCCGTACATCGATGACATCCTGGTGATTTCAGAAAACGAGAACCAACATCGAGAGCACCTGACTGCACTTTTCCAACGATTGAAGGAGAGTGGACTGGTAATTAATTCCGCCAAGTGTCGGTTGGGAGAAGCCGAGGTGGAATTCCTCGGACACGCGATCTCAGCCGAAGGGATTAGGCCACCGAGGAACCGAGTCGAGGCGATCCTGAATTTCCCGCGGCCGGAAAACATCAAGAAACTTCGTGGATATATCGGCACAATTAATTTCTATAGGAAGTTCATCAAAGGTTGTGCGCAGATCCTCGCGCCGTTGAATCAACTGCTCGTAGGACCAGTAATACGGAACACATCGCCAGTCGTCTGGACCCCCGAGCTGGAAGAAGCCTTTGAAAACAGCAAGCAAGCCTTGGCAGACGTTGCGCTTCTGGCTCATCCCGATGTGAACGCTGAGTGGTCCATTTTCACGGACGCGTCCGAACATGCGATCGGAGCGGTTCTTCAACAACGAAGCGGGACTTCCTGGGAACCTTTAGCATTTTTCAGCCGGAAGTTGGCACCGAACATACAGAAACTGTCTACGTACGACCGGGAACTTCACGCAATTTACGAAGCCGTCCGACATTTCAAGCACATCTTTGAAAATCGTCACGTCAGCATCCACACGGATCACAAGCCTCTCATTCACGCCTTCAAACAGCGGCCTGAGAGAGCCTCGCCGTGGCAGTTTCGGCGTCTCGACTTCATTGGACAGTTCACCTCGGAGATCAAGCACGTCGCTGGGACCGACAACATCGTGGCCGACACCTTGTCAAGACTCGACGCCATTGCACAAGCAGTTTCCATCCGGGAACTTGCACAAGGCCAATCTGGTGATCGGGAGCTCGAGGAATTACGCCAAAATACTGCTTCTGGGCTCCAACTGAAGAGAATACGATACCAGGATCCGGACATTTCACTGTTTTGTGACGTTTCGTCAGGCTCAGTACGTCCATTTGTCCCAGAACAATTCAGGAGACAGATTTTCGAGTCTCTCCATTCCCTCGCACATCCCGGACAACGAGCGTCGCTGAGGTTAGTCGCTGAACGCTACGTCTGGCCATCAATGAACAAGAATTGCCGCGACTGGGCGAAGTCGTGCGTGGAATGTCAGCGAAACAAGGTAACCAGACACAATATCTCGCGGGTGGCGAATTTCGAGCTGCCGACGCAACGATTTCAGCACATACACGTTGACCTGGTGACCTTGCCTCCATCGAGAGGATTTCGCCAGTGTCTCACCATTATTGACCGATTTACTCGATTTCCGGAGGCGATCCCACTTGAAAATGCGAGTACCGAGACAGTCGCTCGAGCGCTGTTACTCAACTGGATTGCACGCTACGGTGTCCCGGTAAGAATGACGTCTGATCAGGGTGGCCAGTTTGAATCCGATTTGTTTCAGAAGCTAAACCAACTGCTGGGAACGAAGCACTTACGGACGACGCCCTATCATCCTCAAGCAAACGGCCTCGTCGAGAGATTGCACCGACAACTGAAGGCAGCACTCTTATGCCACCAAGGAACGTGGTATGAAGCGTTGCCGGCAGTGTTAATGGGCCTCAGAGCTGCTTGGAAGGAGGACATCGGGACAACGCCGGCCGAGTTAGTCTACGGAGAGTCAATTCGTCTTCCCGGGGAATTTCTAACACCATCATCAACGGAAGTCCGGGCTCCCGAGCTCGTAAAAACGCTACGACAACACTTTCGAGATTTGGCGCCAGAGAATACTTCACGAAACGGAGCTCACCCCGTGTTCGTCTTCAAAGATTTGGATACAACGACACACGTGTTCGTCAAAAAAGGTCAAATCGGGCCGTCATTTTCGGCACCTTACGAAGGGCCATTTGAGGTGATCCGACGGAACGAGAAATATTTTACAGTTGCACTCGGGAGAGGACCTACGGCCGTGTCAGTCGACCGACTGAAACCGGCCTATCTCGTGCGAGAGGATCCAGTATCTCAGCAGCCTCCCGTTTCGACGCAACCAGCAGCAGTTCCCGGACCGAGTACGAGCACAGCGAACGCGACAGCAGCGAAGAAAAAGCGCGTGCGTTTCAAAATTTAATACGTGCGCCCAGAAGTTTTTTTCGGCAACCCGCCGCAATTTTTTTTACCTCTTCTCCAGAGAACAACGTTTTTTTTTTTGCTTTGTAAATATGTGTTATACTTGTAAATACTTTCGATTTTTTTTAACACCTTGTTCCTGCGGACCAACTTTCCAAAAAGGGGAGACATGTGGCGTCTACCACATCGGCAGCGAGCGAGAGCGTTCGAGCCTCGCGCCGAAATAAAAACAAACGCTCGAGAACATTCGAGACGTTTCGGTTTCCGTGAGACCGAATAATTGTAACGGATCACGGGACAGTCGATCACGGTATCTACGCCTGTAAACACGTGCCGGGCACACCGAATTATCACTACGTCTGTAATACGCGTCCCGGGAATAAAGACACAAATTTCTATATTAGTTTGGAGTTGAGGGAATTCTTCTTTCTCCCACACAATTCCTACATATATAGGTAACGAAGACGAACGCCCCGGTGGGTTCGTGCATCGTCGGGTACTCTCGTGCGTACACGTAATTTCTTTAGGCGCGAAAGCTTGAAATCTTCTACACATAGAATTCTGAATTTTTCGAAAAAAATAAAAATAGCTCTAAGTCGCGTGGTATCTTAATAAATGAACCGAAATTCACCGCTCAAATATCGATCTACAGGCGACTAGCTAGTTCATTGTTTTGTCACTTCCTTCACAGCTCGGTAGGGGTGAATAGGATGTCGTAATTTGTAAAAATGAATAAGATGTCGTAATTTCCACGGGAGGGGTGGGAGCGGCAAAATCGGTGGGGGCGGAAATATCGAGCCGTTAAATCGAGATGAATTTGAAGACCATTTTCGATGCTCCAAGTCGATCCCTTACTGAGTAACGTGGGCAAACGTACACAGGGGTGAGTTTTCCACGAGAGGGGTGGGAGCGGCAAAATCGGTGGGGGCGGAAATGTCGAGCCGTTAAACCGAGATGAATTTTAAGACCATTTGCGATGCTCCAAATACATCCCTTGCAGAATTACGTGGGCAAACGTCGACAAGGGTGAGTTTTCTACGGGAGGGGTGGGAGCGGCAAAATCGGTGGGGGCGGAAATGTCGGGCCGTTAATTCGAGATAAATTTTGGGACCATTTGCGATACCCTAGGTACATCGCTTCCCGAGGTACGCGAGTTAATGTCCTCGGGGGTGAGTTTTTCTGAATAAGGGTTGGAGCGGAAAAATCGAGTTCGGATCATCCCCTAGAGTAACGCGGGGTTGGAAAATTAACGTTATTATTTTTGGTTTAGTTGAGTGAATCTTTATAGTGGTAAGCAGCGGTAGCAATCCCCACTTCTATCCCCACTCCTGCCCCCACTCCTATCGTCAATAAGAGTGGGAGCCGCACCGTATAATATTATCAGCGTAATGCGGGACTTGGCATCAGTCGGTTTACATCTATGGTCATAAGCAGAGCATCCGCTGAGGTACAATTTCTACGGCATACTATAAGATTTTTGCTTCCTCATAGAGGAAGCTTGGTTTTCGTAAATTTTTTTTTTGAGATTTTCATTTCAGTATGCTTAGAATATATATATGTGTGTGTGTGTGCGTGTGTGGGGCCTCGAAAATTCAGTCGCCTCTCACTCAGTAACCGTTCAACCGATCGGGCTCAAATTTGGCACGCAAGTAGAGTAGTTGTCCCCCTTTAAATGTTGCAATTATTACACAAACAAGTATAGTAATTAAGATTTTATTGAATTTTTTATTTGTTGAATAACGGCTGATTATTTTGTCTGATTATTCTTTGTACTGTATGGTATTGAATTTTGGCGAAATCGGTAAAGCGGTTCGGATTTCATAGTGTTAAAGTTTTCGACACTCACTATGCCAGGAACCCACGCAAATCAATAATAACGCAATGATAAAGGGTTATATATTCAAATGCTTTATTTCTCTACCGCATGGTCACAACGGTGAACAATATATAGGTAACGAAGACGAACGCCCCGGTGGGTTCGTGCATCGTCGGGTACTCTCGTGCGTACACGTAATTTCTTTAGGCGCGAAAGCTTGAAATCTTCTACACCCTCTCTCGAGCTGAACGCGCCTTGAGATTTTCCGACCGTCTTCTCGTAGATACTTCTAGTTCTCCTTGTTTGAAAGTCCAAGGTTGTGTGCGAGTTCGCTGTGACTTGGAGTCGGCAATGGCTTCGTGAGTATGTCTGCGAGCATGTTTTTAGTTGGTACATGCACAACGTTTATTTCCCTTGCTTGGACCGCATCGCGAATAAAGTGATGTCTTATGTCGATATGCTTGGACCGAGCGTGAAATTTCGTCGTCTCGGATAGTAGCTTGGCTCCTTGGTTGTCGCAATAAATGGTTCCGTCGACGAGGCGGCCGAATCCGAGTTCTTTAAAGAATTGTTTTTGGTACAATTCTTCTTTTGCTGCCTCAGCCAGTGCGATATATTCGGCTTCCGTGCTTGAAGTCGCTACTGTTGACTGTTTTTGCGCTTTCCATGATATTGCGGCGCCCCCGAGTAGGAATACGTATCCCGTGTAGGATTTTCTGGTGAGTGTGTCGCTGCCCCAATCTGCGTCCACGTATGCTTCCACTGTTCGGAGTGGTCCTCGGTACGTCAATGAATAGTTTGCGGTTCCTTTCAGGTATCTCAATATTCTCTTGGCGGCGCCCCAGTGTTGTTCGCTTGGATTTTCGCAGTGCTGTGCCAGGGTGTGCACTGTGTGTGATATGTCCGGTCGGGTGGCGGCTAAAAGGTACATTAATGACCCTATGAGCTCCCGGTACGGCCTCTTCTTTTTCTCACCTGTGGTACCGTCGCTTAGCTTTGCTGACTGAATCGACGGTGTGGGGCATGGGTTGCAGTCGGTCATCTTGTATTTTGCGAGTATTTCTTGCGTGTACTTGCTTTGGTTGAGAGAAATGCCGTTGCCTTGGTCGATCTCGATGCCTAAACCGTATTTAGCGTCGCCGAGGTCCTTCATCTTGAATTCGGATTTTAGTCCTCTTTTTATCTCGTTGACGTGATCCTTGTTGTTTGACATCAGGAGCATGTCGTCCACGTATACGACAACAATGGTTGTCTTTCCTTGTCCTGTGGCTTTGAACACGCAGGGATCCGATCTTGTGGGTTCTAATCCTTGTCGGGTTAGCGATTTCTTGAGCTTTTCGTACCATAGTCTTCCAGATTGCTTGAGCCCGTATATAGCTTTCCGCAGCTTGCATGCGCAATTACCGTTTTTCAAAGTTGAGAGCATTCTTCCTGCCTTTTCGTGCATGGTAGTGTCGTTGCCCGATGCCTTTTTGATTTCTTTTAGCGCTTCGCCTAGTGCTTGCGGAACTTCCATGTACAGCTCTTCTTCGAGGTCGCTGTTAAGGTATGCTGTCGCTACATCCAGCTGTTGAATTTTTACGTTCAGTCCTGCTGCGATGGCTGCGATGGTTCGTACCGATAACAGTCTCGCGACTGGAGCGAAGGTTTCTTGAAAATCGAAGCCTGGTCTTTGGGTCAATCCCTGTGCGACGATTCTTGCTTTCCTGCGTTCTATTGACCCGTCTGGGTTTAGTTTATTTTTCAGCACTAATTTGGAACCGATTACGCGTTGATTTCCTGGTCGCGTTACGACTTCCCAGGTTCCGTGTTTCAAATGGGAGCGGATCTCGTCCGTGATGGCGCGTTTCCATTCCTCTGCATTTGGTCCGGTTAGTGCGTCGTTTACTTCTACGTCTGCTGTCATAGCGAACTCTTCTGGCTGTGCGAAGTATAGAAGTTCTTCTTCTTCATTCGCCTGGTTTTCCTCCACTCGTTCGCTATTTATCTCGTCGTCTGAGCTTTCCGATTGTGCATCCTGTTCGTTTCTTGCCTTTTTTTCGGTTTGTATGAGTGATGTTTCCAGCGGACGCTTCTTTCCTGTTGAAGTGCCTTCATTTTCGGGTTCGAAAACGTCATCCGATCCTTGTTCGGGTTGTCCCTCTGCCGAGCCCTGGCTCGATACGCTAGATGCACTTGTCGGGCGATATAATTTTCTCGGTCGTCCTCGACTACCGCTTCTGATTATTCTGGGTCTTCCTCGACCTCTTTTCGGTGCGGGTTCCACGAACCTCGGGAAATTCGATTCAATTTCCGCCCAAGAGTTTTCACCATTGGGTTTTTGGCACTTTTGTACTTCTTTCTTTTGATGTGACGATCCTTTTTTGATGTTTGTCTTCGTTTCTGGTGGTTCTGGAGTTTGTTGCTCCTTCGGTTTGATGCTTGCAGTTTCGATCTCTGTTTTCATCTCTGAAATTTGAGATTCGTCGAAACGGACGTCCCGCGCTGACACTATTTTTCCGGAGTTCAACTTGACTCGATATGCTTTGGCATTTTCTGCATATCCGACCATTCGTCCTTCGTCGGCCCTTTCGTCGAGTTTTCCCTTTCCTTGTGTCTTGATTAATACGAATGCTTTTGCACCGAAAACTCTGAGGTGCCTTAAATCCGGTTTTTCCCCGTGCCAAAGTTCGTAGGGTGTTTTGTCGCCGATGCATCTCGGCGGACACCGGTTCCTTAAATAGTTTGCCGTTGCTACCGCCTCCGCCCATAACGATTGTGGTAGTTTATTATTTTGACTACCACAATCTTTTTTGTTTATTAGCTGATTATTTTTTGTACTGTATGGTATTGATTTTTTATAATAATAACATTTCCACCTCCTCTGGTACGGGTGCGTTCCGGGGGTCGGAGCGAGTTCCCGATTTTTCGTCAGGTCTTTATAGTCGAAACAACAATCCGAAACAAAAATAAATGAGATCTCGAAAGTTGATTTCACATAAAAATAACAAGATTTCATCCCCCGGTAAGGGTGCGGGACATTGATATAAAATCGGGAACTCGCGTATCTGATTTTCATATTTATTCATTCAGAAATTCCAAGAACTAATACGAAGAACGCGTGTTTACAGATTACCAATTCGATTGAAACTGACTGTACGAAAAGTAAGTATTATCGATTGAATTAATTAATCAATATCATCATAACCCTAAAGGCCTCAATACTAATGAATTGTTCGTTTCAGTGCTCAAACCAGAATCGCCGAATCGACATAATTGTAAGTACTCTATTTTACTATTACGCAAGTCAAAATTCGGCTATCGGTGGCTAGCCGTCACCTCGTATACAAAAGTCTCACACTGAGCACTTTTCACAACTGACGCCTGGTTTCTTGTTCACAGATGTGATCACGGAGAGTGTAAACGGAGTCGTCAAATGTGAGTATTTTTTAGATTCAAAGGTCATTGAATCGGATTTTAATCATTGAAAGGGATTCATTGAAAGGTCGTTGAAAGGGATTCATTGTTTTTATATTCTCACTTTTCGTTATCGATCTAATTTTTCCAGCGGAAACGTACACCACATCGTCGACGCTGACCCAAGCTCTCCGTCGACTTTTGGTGTCCAAAAAAACGATCGTTATGCGATTTATAACGCCGGAATCCCATCTCATCCACTCCGCAGTCGATAGGGCCATGTATTTAACGCTGCCGGAAAAGGAGCACGAGTACTCTTGACTTTATCGTATCAAACACAAAAAATAAATTTCGTATCTAAGTTACTAGCTGGTAATTTTTTCTTATTTCAGTAAAATCAACGTGTATTGCGAAGACAAGTGTTTCATTCACGAGGAATTTTCGTCTGCGAAGGTCTTCGCCCAACGAAAAAATAACAAACCGGTCGCCCTGACGTTCGAAAAACATGTAAGTATTCTCATTCTACTCTCACACAGGAAACGGAAGTCCTTATTAATATTAATATTTCTATTATAAATTATCGTATTTTAGTTCACTCTACGCGGAAAGGGTACGGTTATTAACAAAGTGATATTCGTCGCCGCCCATATCACCTCCACCGTCCAAGCGGTATCGGCGTCGCTGAAGTCATTAATTACCGGCGACGCCGATCAACCGTTAGTCGTTGTTTCGAGCACGACGGAGGGCGTCAAGGTATCGGCATCGTGAGTACATTTATTAATTTACCTCGGCGTTGCCCTCGTATAAAATCTACCGATTGAACTGAGCCGAAAGTCGCCGAATTGCTCCGAGCCCTCTCGCGCCTATGCACGGCAAACCAACTTTCTTTACTTAAATTTTATATGTTACAGGTCAAGGGTCGAGAAGTTCTATAAGAAGCTGGACGAAGAGCTCAGGTCCACTCCCGATTCGCCAACAATGCAGGAGTAAGTATCAAGTGATTCGTTGGTCGTTATTCCTTGCCCTTTCTTCCAGCCTTCTTACCTTTTGACCCTTCTTTAATACGATCCCGTCTATTTCAGAGACGAGCAAGAGGTGGCTCCGTCACTACCTGTGATAAAGCTACCGGAGGTCGAGAGTGATGAACCGTACGTATTAACAATTTGAAATCATATACATTGAAATGCCATAAAAATATGTCGACAAACCAACGTTGTTTACTTAAATTTTATTTGTTACATGTCAAGAGCCGAGAAACGAGATTCTTTCGTCGAGTTCAAAGAAAATCTGTAAGTATCAAGTCAGTTGGTCGTAAGTTGGTCGTTATTTCTTTTTAAATCAGTTTCTAGAATTCTTATCAATTAACGAGAAGTAAATACAATATAATCATTGTCGTAGACATAATGAGACCAAGGGCTCTGAAGATATGTTGTTACGGTAGGTTACCTGGAAGGCTTAAATACGTTCTAAGCCTTTGAAATAATGCTGAAATCGTAATAAATAGGATGACTAATTGTTTCATTACAGCTCTCTAGAGAATCACATCATGAAGGTCTCAATGCCGACCTATATGTGAGTCATATCTTATTTCCGTATTCGGGCAGATTCCAGAATGTAATTCCACTTATTGAAATAAATAAATCTTACATGTTCAGGAGGAAGGAATCTCCTGCATCCACATCATATGAGTTTTGTCTGCCGAACAAGCAAAATCATCTTCAGGCCAGGTATTGTATCTTTTTCATTTATTGGTACTCGATATTAATTTGAACTTATAGTTGAGAACAATCTCTTTCCACAGTTACCCGCGCCCACAGAACGCCGCAACATCGACGCCCGTGAGTAACATTGACAAGTCTTACAAAAATACAGTCCATTGAGCCTGCAAGCTAAAAACACGTTTAACCTTTGTTTTTTCTTTGTGGCTTCATCTTGTCACATTTTAGATGGAAGACCAGACCAACCAGGGACGAGCAGACCGAGAACGCTACACGACAATAACCGTATGTTATCACGAGACAATGTTTTGGGAAATTATCCGTCGAGGAGATAGAATTGAATCTGGGAAATACATACTTTGACTATTTAAATTTTCCGCCTTATTTGTAGCCATCGAAGGATTTATTTCCAAACATGGGGGAGATGTCGTCGTGGTCGTCGGAGGTTCGGTCCCTGGCTAGGGTCCTTAAGTGGAGAGATGTGGCGGACGTCGCGGCGAAGAAATGCCTGGTAGACGACGCCGTCAATTTCTTGATGGAAGTGGAGTCGGTGTCGCTTCGAACACTCAACCTCTCGGTCCACATCGTACCGTTTATGATTTTAACAACGCTGACGCACGAGAACATGGATAACACCGGACTGGTAAAAATTAATATCGATCGGCTGAGGGAAATCAGCCGGAAGTACAAAGTGTTCTATATGTGTGGGGTAACAATGAAGTACGTATTTCATAGAATTCAAAATTGCAGCGCCGCTCCGGCCTCTGCAAAATTATAATTTGCATTAATCTGCTCTTATAATTCCAGCCACTACACAGGATACCTGTTTTGTAGAAACGGCAACAAAACGTAAGTATTAACAAGCGAATAAAAAAATGTCGATTGGTGCGCATGCAAAGTGCGCGCGCACTTTGCATGCAGGTGTGTGAAAAAAATGTATTAATGAGTGTTCTTTTTGTTTTTCAGAAACTGCGTAATTTACGATAGTATTCCGAAATATTTGTCTCCTGAGGTGCGGGCCACCATTGAATCTAATCTACGGTCCGCTATGCCGAATCTGGATTGCGTACGAGTGAGTTCGTAGATAGAGAGATTAAAATCACAGGGTTAACGTAAGGTCATATAATTCATTCATATGATTCTTTCAGGAATTAAAATCGCTGGTTCAGAAAGATCATAACGCATGTGGGCTACATCAGTGTCTGTTCGTTGCCCGGCTGTCGCGAGTAAGTTAAATATCCATATTAAAAAAATACTGTAGTATCATTGATTCATGACGCTGAAACTAGCAAACGGAGGAAACAGATCGGCACTGTAAAAACGTCCCAGTGCCGAATCAGCTCGCGCCGAAACGTAACGTACCCCAAATGAATGATTTTCGATATAATTCCACTTTCAGAAAATTCTCCACGATATCTTCCATCAGAATCAGAACGATACGACGGAACTCTTTTCCTATGACGAAGTCCTGGAATACAGGGAAATTGCTATGAAGCGGATCTCGTACGTGCTGGTAAGACATTTTACCAAAACTTTTGAAGTAGCGTTTCGCCGAAAATGCAGGGACTAAAATCTGTATGCATTATGAAATGTTCTAGATCAATCGACCGTGCCTCCTGCGAGGAGAAAACGTTGAAGAAGCAAGAGAAAAAGAAATCGAATATGTGAGGGAGACGAAACGGGAATATACGATGGAATACTTGTCTGCTGCCATAGTGCAGCAGCAAGAAAAAATCGAACCGTAAGTAGTAACCTATGAAAGACGAATTTCCTTGTGTTCACATTCTTCACTTCATTAATGTTTATTATTCTGTTAATAGGGAAAAATCATCGTCAACCGTGTCGAGAAAATCACAGTGAGTAAAAACCCAATTAGTGAATATTCTGACAGTCTTTTACAATCGTTCGCTAACGATTTTTTAATGAACTTTCTATCCTATCAGGATCTCGGAAGAGCGTGCTATTCTTCCGCGGAAGCTGAGCTTCGAAGATGGCGAAACGCCGCCAAAGAAGAGGCCCTACCTGATCAAAAAGATCTCGAACAAATGCTCACGATGCTCAGCTGAGTTCACAAATAGGCAGAACATGCTGCGGCATCAACGAAGCCAACACAAATCGCCGAAGTTTGTTTGCCGATCGTGCGGCCAACGATTCCGCAGACTTGACAACTTGAAATTCCACGAGAAACGCCAGCATTGATAGAATCGATAAAAAAAGAACAAAAAAAACAAAAGAAAAAGGGCAAAAAAAAAAGAAAAGAAAAAAAAATGAAAAAAAAAAAAACAAAAAAAACAAAAACCCAAAAAAATGAAGAAAAAAAAACAAGAAAACCAAAAAAATGAAAAAAAACCAAGAAAACCAAAAAAAAAAAATGAAAAAAAAAACCAAAAAAACCAAAAAAAAATGAAAAAAAAGGACTGCTAGCTAGACAACCTCCACGTGGTGCAGTCTGGGTAAAGCTAATAGTCTAGAATTAATGGGAGTGGATAATTAAATAACGAGGGAGAGGCAGTGGCACAGTGGATAGAGCTCCTTGCACGCCGTGGCGACTTGCACGTCGTGAGTCCTGAGTTCGAATCCCGGCCGAGCACCAATGGAATTTTTCTAGAGACGCGTACTGGGCTTTATTCATAACATTACTTTCAGGTCATTTGGTAGTTCCCAGGGACGTCTAGAGACGCGAACTGCGCTTAATCATAACATTACTTTCAGGTCATTTAGTAGTTTCCAGGGACGTCTAGTGACGCGTACTGGGCTTAATCATAACATTACTTTCAGGTCATTTAGTAGTTCCCAGGGACGTCTAGAGACGCGTACTGGGCATTAATCATAACAACATTTTCAGGGTGTTAAGTAGTTCCCAGGGACGTCTAGAGACGCGTACTGGGCATTAATCATAACAACATTTTCAGGGTGTTAAGTAATTCCGAGGGACGTCTAGAGACGCGTACAGGGCTTCAATTATAACATTTTCAGGGTTTTAAGTTTAACCCTACCTATCTTAATTCTACCTAATTTAATCCTACCTAACTTAACCCTACCTAACTTAACCCTACCTAACTTAACCCTACCTAACTTAACCCTACCTATCTTAACCCTGCATAATTTAATCCTACCTATCACGGGACCCACATCGCTCAGAACCCCTATCCCTCCGGACGTCCCTCCCATCGCTCAGAATCCATATCCATCGGGACCCCCCTTCCGTTCCTCAGATCCCCTATCCCTCGTTCGCGCGCTCACATGTCCGTTTTTCATTTTCCAAAACCATAAATCCCCCAAGGCCTGATTTTTCTAAGCCCTTTTCCAAAAACATAGGCCCCCAAGCGCGGATCTTTCGATGGCCTTTTTCAAAAACATAGACTCCGAAATACCAGATTTTTCTTAGCGCTTTTCCAAAAACATAGGCCCGCCAAGTCATGGCGGGAGTATGTCCGTATATAAAAAATATCGAGATCTTTTTATAATATAGAGATAATATATCTGGGTATTTTATAATACCCAGAATAGGGGGCGTTAAGGGATTTAGAAAAATTCAGGCCCAGGGCCCCTTGGAGGACTTAGAAAAATTCAGGCCCAAGGGCCCCTTGAAGGACTTAGAAAAAATCATCCAAGTCCCTTCCCAGGTCACCTTCACCGTGCTGTTTGGTGAAGCTGACCCCCCCCCCCCCTCGATTATCCTACACAGCGGCGGCGGCGGCGGCGGCGGCGGCGAGATCTTTTTATATTATAGAGGGATATATATATTTTTGTTAAAGGTTTTCCTTTCAATACGGGTTGTACCTTACGTTACAGAAAGCAGTGATGGTATCCCACCGCTGCCACCAATTTGTTACGAGCCAAGCCGTTAAGCGGCGAGGCCTGCTCTTTTTAATATTTTTATTTGAATTGGGTTACCATTTAAGCGCTAGGCGCAACTGCGGTCTGTATAGGGCAAGGGAGTGACGGGTTTAAGGATGCAGGCGAGTGCTCCCTGATATACTGTCGTTTATTTGTTTAATACAATATAGTAATATATCTTAACTTACGGTTTGTTTGGGTTTGATTACAGAGTTGGTTCGTTCACGCAAAGTCTGGCCTCTCCTCCTCACGGGTCGACAATCGCGCACACCTCGGTGTCTTCTCGATCCCTCGGGGGAGAAGGCTGGGATGGGAAACCCGCAGACGCACGAAATACCGAGATCGGGATATGGGTTAAGACCCTGAGCTCCTCGGAGCTCTGTTCGCGAGCGAAGCGTGAAGAAGACTGCCTCGGTTTTTCGCGGCTATAGATAGCATTTTTCTTCGGTTTTCCCAAATCGCTAAGTCAGCGATTGCCGGGCCTTCGACTCCGAGGATCGCTGTCGCGAGTTCGTGTCGGAGCGCACGTACGCGTCATGCGAGCGCGCGGTCGCTCGAGAGTGCAATCCGCCGTCGTTACGAATTATATGGCATTCGAAAAATGTAAAATATCGGCTCGGGATATAACACAAATGTATCCAAAACGAACATTCTACTCAAATACACTACATCCATGTTTTTAAAGTTGTCTGGCACAGCCGAAGCGAACGAAACTTTGAAAAACTCCAAAATCGTGATATCTCATGATTCGAGCGTTTCTGAGATCGCAGTTTGGTGCAAATGGGTCGAAAACTTTAATTCTACCCAAATACACCACATCCATGCGTAAAAACTTGTCTGGAACAGCCGAAGCGAACGATACTTTGAAAAACACAAAAATCATGATATCGTTTGTTTCGAGCGTTTCTGCAATCGCAGCTTGGTGCAAATGCATCAAAAACGTTCATTCTGCTCAAATACACCACATCCATGTTTTAAAAGTTTTCTGGCACAGACGAAGCGAACGAAACTTTGAAAACCACAGAAATCGTGTTACCTAGTGTTTCGAGCATTTCTGAGATCACAGGTTGGTGCAAATGTATCGAAAACGTACATTCTACTCAAATACACCACATCCATGTGCTAAAAATTGTCTGGTACAGACGAAGCGACCGAAACTTTGAAAACCACAGAAATCATGTTATCGAGTGTTTCGAGCGTTTCTCACATCACAGCTCGGTGCAACGGGATCGAAAACTTTCATTCTGCTCAAATACAACACATCCATGTGTTAAAAGTCGTCTGGCACAGACGAAGCGACCGAAACTTTGAAAACCACAGAAATCGTGTTATCGAGTGTTTCGAGCGTTTCTCACATCACAGCTCTGTGCAACGGGATCGAAAACTTTCATTCTGCTCAAATACACCACATCCATGTGTTAAATGTTGTCTGGCACAGCCGAAGCGAACGAAACTTTGAAAACTACAGAAACCGTGTTATCGCGTGTTTCGAGCGTTTCTGAGATCACAGCTCGGTGCAAATGGATCAAAAACGTTCATTCTACTCGTCCCCGATATCGACGACGACGTCCTCAAGGCGCGTTGGCTGTCGCATCTCCCGGAACAAATTCGAGCGGGCCTGGTAATTCAAAAAGAAGCAACGATCGACCAACTGTCGGAAGCCGCCGATGCTCTCAACGAAGTTTTGAGACCAAGTAGCGTTGCTGCTGTCTCGGACTTCCAAGGTCAAATCGCGGCGCTTACCAAGCAAGTATCACAGCTCGCTGAGATTGTTGGTAAACAGGCGAAAGACAGCCGACGATCTCGCAGTCGCTCGAGAAGCAAATCGCGCGACAATAAGCTTCATAAATCCGGAATATGCTGGTATCATCACAAATTCGGGAAAGACGCGAAGAAGTGTTTATCTGGTTGTAAGTTTCAGGGAAACGCGCCCGAGAGTCAGTAGAGGCGGTAACGGACTCTCCCGATTCAGCCCGCCTATTTGTTGTGGACAAAACGTCGGGAGTCGAATTCCTGGTCGACACGGGTTCGCAGGTCACTGTTTACCCGAAGCGAGACCTGTCTTCGCGCGCGCTCGACTACATGTTGTACGCAGCGAATAATACGCCTATCAACACTTACGGCGACACACACATTAAACTGGATATTGGTTTGCGCAGAGAGCTGTCTTGGCGTTTCGTCGTAGCAGATGTCTCGCATCCAATAATCGGAGCCGATTTCCTCAAACATTTCGGCTTACTTGTTGACGTCAAGAACGCGTGTGTTATTGACGGGGTAACTGGTTTAACAACTACCGGGAAGATGTTGAAGATTCCTGCAGTAGCATCGCTGCAAGCACTCCAGAGCAACATTGATTCACCGTTCTGGGAGTTACTCTCGAATTTTCCCGAAATTACTAAACCTAATGGAGTTTTCCAGGAACCCAAACATTCCACCGTGCATCACATCAACACGACCGAAGGACCGCCAGTTTGGAGCAAGGCTCGCAGATTGGCAGCCGACAAATTGAAGGTCGCGCGGGAAGTTTTTGAAAAAATGATTGACCTTGGGATTGCTCGTCGCTCCAACGGATCTTGGTCGTCGCCGCTCCATTTAGCACCCAAGGGAGAAAACGATTGGCGACCTTGCGGCGATTATCGGCGATTAAACGACCGCACAATCCCCGACAGATACCCAGTTCGATATCTGGACGATTTTGCTGCGAATCTTCGCGGTAAAACAATATTTTCGACGATCGATTTGGTAAGAGCTTTTCACCAAATCCCGGTAGCACCCGAAGACATCGAAAAAACTGCGATAATCACGCCGTTCGGATTATTTGAATTCCCGGTGATGACGTTCGGACTTCGGAATGCGGCGCAAACATTTCAGCGTTTCATTGATGAAGTTACTCGCGATCTTCCCTTTGTTTTTCCGTACATCGATGACATCCTGGTGATTTCAGAAAACGAGAACCAACATCGAGAGCACCTGACTGCACTTTTCCAACGATTGAAGGAGAGTGGACTGGTAATTAATTCCGCCAAGTGTCGGTTGGGAGAAGCCGAGGTGGAATTCCTCGGACACGCGATCTCAGCCGAAGGGATTAGGCCACCGAGGAACCGAGTCGAGGCGATCCTGAATTTCCCGCGGCCGGAAAACATCAAGAAACTTCGTGGATATATCGGCACAATTAATTTCTATAGGAAGTTCATCAAAGGTTGTGCGCAGATCCTCGCGCCGTTGAATCAACTGCTCGTAGGACCAGTAATACGGAACACATCGCCAGTCGTCTGGACCCCCGAGCTGGAAGAAGCCTTTGAAAACAGCAAGCAAGCCTTGGCAGACGTTGCGCTTCTGGCTCATCCCGATGTGAACGCTGAGTGGTCCATTTTCACGGACGCGTCCGAACATGCGATCGGAGCGGTTCTTCAACAACGAAGCGGGACTTCCTGGGAACCTTTAGCATTTTTCAGCCGGAAGTTGGCAGCGAACATACAGAAACTGTCTACGTACGACCGGGAACTTCACGCAATTTACGAAGCCGTCCGACATTTCAAGCACATCTTTGAAAATCGTCACGTCAGCATCCACACGGATCACAAGCCTCTCATTCACGCCTTCAAACAGCGGCCTGAGAGAGCCTCGCCGTGGCAGTTTCGGCGTCTCGACTTCATTGGACAGTTCACCTCGGAGATCAAGCACGTCGCTGGGACCGACAACATCGTGGCCGACACCTTGTCAAGACTCGACGCCATTGCACAAGCAGTTTCCATCCGGGAACTTGCACAAGGCCAATCTGGTGATCGGGAGCTCGAGGAATTACGCCAAAATACTGCTTCTGGGCTCCAACTGAAGAGAATACGATACCAGGATCCGGACATTTCACTGTTTTGTGACGTTTCGTCAGGCTCAGTACGTCCATTTGTCCCAGAACAATTCAGGAGACAGATTTTCGAGTCTCTCCATTCCCTCGCACATCCCGGACAACGAGCGTCGCTGAGGTTAGTCGCTGAACGCTACGTCTGGCCATCAATGAACAAGAATTGCCGCGACTGGGCGAAGTCGTGCGTGGAATGTCAGCGAAACAAGGTAACCAGACACAATATCTCGCGGGTGGCGAATTTCGAGCTGCCGACGCAACGATTTCAGCACATACACGTTGACCTGGTGACCTTGCCTCCATCGAGAGGATTTCGCCAGTGTCTCACCATTATTGACCGATTTACTCGATTTCCGGAGGCGATCCCACTTGAAAATGCGAGTACCGAGACAGTCGCTCGAGCGCTGTTACTCAACTGGATTGCACGCTACGGTGTCCCGGTAAGAATGACGTCTGATCAGGGTGGCCAGTTTGAATCCGATTTGTTTCAGAAGCTAAACCAACTGCTGGGAACGAAGCACTTACGGACGACGCCCTATCATCCTCAAGCAAACGGCCTCGTCGAGAGATTGCACCGACAACTGAAGGCAGCACTCTTATGCCACCAAGGAACGTGGTATGAAGCGTTGCCGGCAGTGTTAATGGGCCTCAGAGCTGCTTGGAAGGAGGACATCGGGACAACGCCGGCCGAGTTAGTCTACGGAGAGTCAATTCGTCTTCCCGGGGAATTTCTAACACCATCATCAACGGAAGTCCGGGCTCCCGAGCTCGTAAAAACGCTACGACAACACTTTCGAGATTTGGCGCCAGAGAATACTTCACGACACGGAGCTCACCCCGTGTTCGTCTTCAAAGATTTGGATACAACGACACACGTGTTCGTCAAAAAAGGTCAAATCGGGCCGTCATTTTCGGCACCTTACGAAGGGCCATTTGAGGTGATCCGACGGAACGAGAAATATTTTACAGTTGCACTCGGGAGAGGACCTACGGCCGTGTCAGTCGACCGACTGAAACCGGCCTATCTCGTGCGAGAGGATCCAGTATCTCAGCAGCCTCCCGTTTCGACGCAACCAGCAGCAGTTCCCGGACCGAGTACGAGCACAGCGAACGCGACAGCAGCGAAGAAAAAGCGCGTGCGTTTCAAAATTTAATACGTGCGCCCAGAAGTTTTTTTCGGCAACCCGCCGCAATTTTTTTTACCTCTTCTCCAGAGAACAACGTTTTTTTTTTTGCTTTGTAAATATGTATTATACTTGTAAATACTTTCGATTTTTTTTAACACCTTGTTCCTGCGGACCAACTTTCCAAAAAGGGGAGACATGTGGCGTCTACCACATCGGCAGCGAGCGAGAGCGTTCGAGCCTCGCGCCGAAATAAAAACAAACGCTCGAGAACATTCGAGACGTTTCGGTTTCCGTGAGACCGAATAATTGTAACGGCTCACGGGACAGTCGATCACGGTATCTACGCCTGTAAACACGTGCCGGGCACACCGAATTATCACTACGTCTGTAATACGCGTCCCGGGAATAAAGACACAAATTTCTATATTAGTTTGGAGTTGAGGGAATTCTTCTTTCTCCCACACAATTCCTACATATATAGGTAACGAAGACGAACGCCCCGGTGGGTTCGTGCATCGTCGGGTACTCTCGTGCGTACACGTAATTTCTTTAGGCGCGAAAGCTTGAAATCTTCTACACATAGAATTCTGAATTTTTCGAAAAAAATAAAAATAGCTCTAAGTCGCGTGGTATCTTAATAAATGAACCGAAATTCACCGCTCAAATATCGATCTACAGGCGACTAGCTAGTTCATTGTTTTGTCACTTCCTTCACAGCTCGGTAGGGGTGAATAGGATGTCGTAATTTGTAAAAATGAATAAGATGTCGTAATTTCCACGGGAGGGGTGGGAGCGGCAAAATCGGTGGGGGCGGAAATATCGAGCCGTTAAATCGAGATGAATTTGAAGACCATTTTCGATGCTCCAAGTCGATCCCTTACTGAGTAACGTGGGCAAACGTCCACAGGGGTGAGTTTTCCACGAGAGGGGTGGGAGCGGCAAAATCGGTGGGGGCGGAAATGTCGAGCCGTTAAACCGAGATGAATTTTAAGACCATTTGCGATGCTCCAAATACATCCCTTGCAGAATTACGTGGGCAAACGTCGACAAGGGTGAGTTTTCTACGGGAGGGGTGGGAGCGGCAAAATCGGTGGGGGCGGAAATGTCGGGCCGTTAATTCGAGATAAATTTTGGGACCATTTGCGATACCCTAGGTACATCGCTTCCCGAGGTACGCGAGTTAATGTCCTCGGGGGTGAGTTTTTCTGAATAAGGGTTGGAGCGGAAAAATCGAGTTCGGATCATCCCCTAGAGTAACGCGGGGTTGGAAAATTAACGTTATTATTTTTGGTTTAGTTGAGTGAATCTTTATAGTGGTAAGCAGCGGTAGCAATCCCCACTTCTATCCCCACTCCTGCCCCCACTCCTATCGTCAATAAGAGTGGGAGCCGCACCGTATAATATTATCAGCGTAATGCGGGACTTGGCATCAGTCGGTTTACATCTATGGTCATAAGCAGAGCATCCGCTGAGGTACAATTTCTACGGCATACTATAAGATTTTTGCTTCCTCATAGAGGAAGCTTGGTTTTCGTAAATTTTTTTTTTGAGATTTTCATTTCAGTATGCTTAGAATATATATATGTGTGTGTGTGTGCGTGTGTGGGGCCTCGAAAATTCAGTCGCCTCTCACTCAGTAACCGTTCAACCGATCGGGCTCAAATTTGGCACGCAAGTAGAGTAGTTGTCCCCCTTTAAATGTTGCAATTATTACACAAACAAGTATAGTAATTAAGATTTTATTGAATTTTTTATTTGTTGAATAACGGCTGATTATTTTGTCTGATTATTCTTTGTACTGTATGGTATTGAATTTTGGCGAAATCGGTAAAGCGGTTCGGATTTCATAGTGTTAAAGTTTTCGACACTCACTATGCCAGGAACCCACGCAAATCAATAATAACGCAATGATAAAGGGTTATATATTCAAATGCTTTATTTCTCTACCGCATGGTCACAACGGTGAACAATATATAGGTAACGAAGACGAACGCCCCGGTGGGTTCGTGCATCGTCGGGTACTCTCGTGCGTACACGTAATTTCTTTAGGCGCGAAAGCTTGAAATCTTCTACACCCTCTCTCGAGCTGAACGCGCCTTGAGATTTTCCGACCGTCTTCTCGTAGATACTTCTAGTTCTCCTTGTTTGAAAGTCCGAGGTTGTGTGTGAGTTCGCTGTGACTTGGAGTCGGCAATGCCTTCGTGAGTATGTCTGCGAGCATGTTTTTAGTTGGTACATGCACAACGTTTATTTCCCTTGCTTGGACCGCATCGCGAATAAAGTGATGTCTTATGTCGATATGCTTGGACCGAGCGTGAAATTTCGTCGTCTCGGATAGTAGCTTGGCTCCTTGGTTGTCGCAATAAATGGTTCCGTCGACGAGGCGGCCGAATCCGAGTTCTTTAAAGAATTGTTTTTGGTACAATTCTTCTTTTGCTGCCTCAGCCAGTGCGATATATTCGGCTTCCGTGCTTGAAGTCGCTACTGTTGACTGTTTTTGCGCTTTCCATGATATTGCGGCGCCCCCGAGTAGGAATACGTATCCCGTGTAGGATTTTCTGGTGAGTGTGTCGCTGCCCCAATCTGCGTCCACGTATGCTTCCACTGTTCGGAGTGGTCCTCGGTACGTCAATGAATAGTTTGCGGTTCCTTTCAGGTATCTCAATATTCTCTTGGCGGCGCCCCAGTGTTGTTCGCTTGGATTTTCGCAGTGCTGTGCCAGGGTGTGCACTGTGTGTGATATGTCCGGTCGGGTGGCGGCTAAAAGGTACATTAATGACCCTATGAGCTCCCGGTACGGCCTCTTCTTTTTCTCACCTGTGGTACCGTCGCTTAGCTTTGCTGACTGAATCGACGGTGTGGGGCATGGGTTGCAGTCGGTCATCTTGTATTTTGCGAGTATTTCTTGCGTGTACTTGCTTTGGTTGAGAGAAATGCCGTTGCCTTGGTCGATCTCGATGCCTAAACCGTATTTAGCGTCGCCGAGGTCCTTCATCTTGAATTCGGATTTTAGTCCTCTTTTTATCTCGTTGACGTGATCCTTGTTGTTTGACATCAGGAGCATGTCGTCCACGTATACGACAACAATGGTTGTCTTTCCTTGTCCTGTGGCTTTGAACACGCAGGGATCCGATCTTGTGGGTTCTAATCCTTGTCGGGTTAGCGATTTCTTGAGCTTTTCGTACCATAGTCTTCCAGATTGCTTGAGCCCGTATATAGCTTTCCGCAGCTTGCATGCGCAATTACCGTTTTTCAAAGTTGAGAGCATTCTTCCTGCCTTTTCGTGCATGGTAGTGTCGTTGCCCGATGCCTTTTTGATTTCTTTTAGCGCTTCGCCTAGTGCTTGCGGAACTTCCATGTACAGCTCTTCTTCGAGGTCGCTGTTAAGGTATGCTGTCGCTACATCCAGCTGTTGAATTTTTACGTTCAGTCCTGCTGCGATGGCTGCGATGGTTCGTACCGATAACAGTCTCGCGACTGGAGCGAAGGTTTCTTGAAAATCGAAGCCTGGTCTTTGGGTCAATCCCTGTGCGACGATTCTTGCTTTCCTGCGTTCTATTGATCCGTCTGGGTTTAGTTTATTTTTCAGCACTAATTTGGAACCGATTACGCGTTGATTTCCTTGTCGCGTTACGACTTCCCAGGTTCCGTGTTTCAAATGGGAGCGGATCTCGTCCGTGATGGCGCGTTTCCATTCCTCTGCATTTGGTCCGGTTAGTGCGTCGTTTACTTCTACGTCTGCTGTCATAGCGAACTCTTCTGGCTGTGCGAAGTATAGAAGTTCTTCTTCTTCATTCGCCTGGTTTTCCTCCACTCGTTCGCTATTTATCTCGTCGTCTGAGCTTTCCGATTGTGCATCCTGTTCGTTTCTTGCCTTTTTTTCGGTTTGTATGAGTGATGTTTCCAGCGGACGCTTCTTTCCTGTTGAAGTGCCTTCATTTTCGGGTTCGAAAACGTCATCCGATCCTTGTTCGGGTTGTCCCTCTGCCGAGCCCTGGCTCGATACGCTAGATGCACTTGTCGGGCGATATAATTTTCTCGGTCGTCCTCGACTACCGCTTCTGATTATTCTGGGTCTTCCTCGACCTCTTTTCGGTGCGGGTTCCACGAACCTCGGGAAATTCGATTCAATTTCCGCCCAAGAGTTTTCACCATTGGGTTTTTGGCACTTTTGTACTTCTTTCTTTTGATGTGACGATCCTTTTTTGATGTTTGTCTTCGTTTCTGGTGGTTCTGGAGTTTGTTGCTCCTTCGGTTTGATGCTTGCAGTTTCGATCTCTGTTTTCATCTCTGAAATTTGAGATTCGTCGAAACGGACGTCCCGCGCTGACACTATTTTTCCGGAGTTCAACTTGACTCGATATGCTTTGGCATTTTCTGCATATCCGACCATTCGTCCTTCGTCGGCCCTTTCGTCGAGTTTTCCCTTTCCTTGTGTCTTGATTAATACGAATGCTTTTGCACCGAAAACTCTGAGGTGCCTTAAATCCGGTTTTTCCCCGTGCCAAAGTTCGTAGGGTGTTTTGTCGCCGATGCATCTCGGCGGACACCGGTTCCTTAAATAGTTTGCCGTTGCTACCGCCTCCGCCCATAACGATTGTGGTAGTTTATTATTTTGACTACCACAATCTTTTTTGTTTATTAGCTGATTATTTTTTGTACTGTATGGTATTGATTTTTTATAATAATAACATTTCCACCTCCTCTGGTACGGGTGCGTTCCGGGGGTCGGAGCGAGTTCCCGATTTTTCGTCAGGTCTTTATAGTCGAAACAACAATCCGAAACAAAAATAAATGAGATCTCGAAAGTTGATTTCACATAAAAATAACAAGATTTCATCCCCCGGTAAGGGTGCGGGACATTGATATAAAATCGGGAACTCGCGTATCTGATTTTCATATTTATTCATTCAGAAATTCCAAGAACTAATACGAAGAACGCGTGTTTACAGATTACCAATTCGATTGAAACTGACTGTACGAAAAGTAAGTATTATCGATTGAATTAATTAATCAATATCATCATAACCCTAAAGGCCTCAATACTAATGAATTGTTCGTTTCAGTGCTCAAACCAGAATCGCCGAATCGACATAATTGTAAGTACTCTATTTTACTATTACGCAAGTCAAAATTCGGCTATCGGTGGCTAGCCGTCACCTCGTATACAAAAGTCTCACACTGAGCACTTTTCACAACTGACGCCTGGTTTCTTGTTCACAGATGTGATCACGGAGAGTGTAAACGGAGTCGTCAAATGTGAGTATTTTTTAGATTCAAAGGTCATTGAATCGGATTTTAATCATTGAAAGGGATTCATTGAAAGGTCGTTGAAAGGGATTCATTGTTTTTATATTCTCACTTTTCGTTATCGTTCTAATTTTTCCAGCGGAAACGTACACCACATCGTCGACGCTGACCCAAGCTCTCCGTCGACTTTTGGTGTCCAAAAAAACGATCGTTATGCGATTTATAACGCCGGAATCCCATCTCATCCACTCCGCAGTCGATAGGGCCATGTATTTAACGCTGCCGGAAAAGGAGCACGAGTACTCTTGACTTTATCGTATCAAACACAAAAAATAAATTTCGTATCTAAGTTACTAGCTGGTAATTTTTTCTTATTTCAGTAAAATCAACGTGTATTGCGAAGACAAGTGTTTCATTCACGAGGAATTTTCGTCTGCGAAGGTCTTCGCCCAACGAAAAAATAACAAACCGGTCGCCCTGACGTTCGAAAAACATGTAAGTATTCTCATTCTACTCTCACACAGGAAACGGAAGTCCTTATTAATATTAATATTTCTATTATAAATTATCGTATTTTAGTTCACTCTACGCGGAAAGGGTACGGTTATTAACAAAGTGATATTCGTCGCCGCCCATATCACCTCCACCGTCCAAGCGGTATCGGCGTCGCTGAAGTCATTAATTACCGGCGACGCCGATCAACCGTTAGTCGTTGTTTCGAGCACGACGGAGGGCGTCAAGGTATCGGCATCGTGAGTACATTTATTAATTTACCTCGGCGTTGCCCTCGTATAAAATCGACCGATTGAACTGAGCCGAAAGTCGCCGAATTGCTCCGAGCCCTCTCGCGCCTATGCACGGCAAACCAACTTTCTTTACTTAAATTTTATATGTTACAGGTCAAGGGTCGAGAAGTTCTATAAGAAGCTGGACGAAGAGCTCAGGTCCACTCCCGATTCGCCAACAATGCAGGAGTAAGTATCAAGTGATTCGTTGGTCGTTATTCCTTGCCCTTTCTTCCAGCCTTCTTACCTTTTGACCCTTCTTTAATACGATCCCGTCTATTTCAGAGACGAGCAAGAGGTGGCTCCGTCACTACCTGTGATAAAGCTACCGGAGGTCGAGAGTGATGAACCGTACGTATTAACAATTTGAAATCATATACATTGAAATGCCATAAAAATATGTCGACAAACCAACGTTGTTTACTTAAATTTTATTTGTTACATGTCAAGAGCCGAGAAACGAGATTCTTTCGTCGAGTTCAAAGAAAATCTGTAAGTATCAAGTCAGTTGGTCGTAAGTTGGTCGTTATTTCTTTTTAAATCAGTTTCTAGAATTCTTATCAATTAACGAGAAGTAAATACAATATAATCATTGTCGTAGACATAATGAGACCAAGGGCTCTGAAGATATGTTGTTACGGTAGGTTACCTGGAAGGCTTAAATACGTTCTAAGCCTTTGAAATAATGCTGAAATCGTAATAAATAGGATGACTAATTGTTTCATTACAGCTCTCTAGAGAATCACATCATGAAGGTCTCAATGCCGACCTATATGTGAGTCATATCTTATTTCCGTATTCGGGCAGATTCCAGAATGTAATTCCACTTATTGAAATAAATAAATCTTACATGTTCAGGAGGAAGGAATCTCCTGCATCCACATCATATGAGTTTTGTCTGCCGAACAAGCAAAATCATCTTCAGGCCAGGTATTGTATCTTTTTCATTTATTGGTACTCGATATTAATTTGAACTTATAGTTGAGAACAATCTCTTTCCACAGTTACCCGCGCCCACAGAACGCCGCAACATCGACGCCCGTGAGTAACATTGACAAGTCTTACAAAAATACAGTCCATTGAGCCTGCAAGCTAAAAACACGTTTAACCTTTGTTTTTTCTTTGTGGCTTCATCTTGTCACATTTTAGATGGAAGACCAGACCAACCAGGGACGAGCAGACCGAGAACGCTACACGACAATAACCGTATGTTATCACGAGACAATGTTTTGGGAAATTATCCGTCGAGGAGATAGAATTGAATCTGGGAAATACATACTTTGACTATTTAAATTTTCCGCCTTATTTGTAGCCATCGAAGGATTTATTTCCAAACATGGGGGAGATGTCGTCGTGGTCGTCGGAGGTTCGGTCCCTGGCTAGGGTCCTTAAGTGGAGAGATGTGGCGGACGTCGCGGCGAAGAAATGCCTGGTAGACGACGCCGTCAATTTCTTGATGGAAGTGGAGTCGGTGTCGCTTCGAACACTCAACCTCTCGGTCCACATCGTACCGTTTATGATTTTAACAACGCTGACGCACGAGAACATGGATAACACCGGACTGGTAAAAATTAATATCGATCGGCTGAGGGAAATCAGCCGGAAGTACAAAGTGTTCTATATGTGTGGGGTAACAATGAAGTACGTATTTCATAGAATTCAAAATTGCAGCGCCGCTCCGGCCTCTGCAAAATTATAATTTGCATTAATCTGCTCTTATAATTCCAGCCACTACACAGGATACCTGTTTTGTAGAAACGGCAACA
The DNA here is from genome assembly GCA_963932165.1 of Pimpla rufipes. Classification (NCBI taxonomy): domain Eukaryota; kingdom Metazoa; phylum Arthropoda; class Insecta; order Hymenoptera; family Ichneumonidae; genus Pimpla; species Pimpla rufipes. The sequence continues at coordinate 6,649,714 of OZ010643.1, forward strand.
AAACGTAAGTATTAACAAGCGAATAAAAAAATGTCGATTGGTGCGCATGCAAAGTGCGCGCGCACTTTGCATGCAGGTGTGTGAAAAAAATGTATTAATGAGTGTTCTTTTTGTTTTTCAGAAACTGCGTAATTTACGATAGTATTCCGAAATATTTGTCTCCTGAGGTGCGGGCCACCATTGAATCTAATCTACGGTCCGCTATGCCGAATCTGGATTGCGTACGAGTGAGTTCGTAGATAGAGAGATTAAAATCACAGGGTTAACGTAAGGTCATATAATTCATTCATATGATTCTTTCAGGAATTAAAATCGCTGGTTCAGAAAGATCATAACGCATGTGGGCTACATCAGTGTCTGTTCGTTGCCCGGCTGTCGCGAGTAAGTTAAATATCCATATTAAAAAAATACTGTAGTATCATTGATTCATGACGCTGAAACTAGCAAACGGAGGAAACAGATCGGCACTGTAAAAACGTCCCAGTGCCGAATCAGCTCGCGCCGAAACGTAACGTACCCCAAATGAATGATTTTCGATATAATTCCACTTTCAGAAAATTCTCCACGATATCTTCCATCAGAATCAGAACGATACGACGGAACTCTTTTCCTATGACGAAGTCCTGGAATACAGGGAAATTGCTATGAAGCGGATCTCGTACGTGCTGGTAAGACATTTTACCAAAACTTTTGAAGTAGCGTTTCGCCGAAAATGCAGGGACTAAAATCTGTATGCATTATGAAATGTTCTAGATCAATCGACCGTGCCTCCTGCGAGGAGAAAACGTTGAAGAAGCAAGAGAAAAAGAAATCGAATATGTGAGGGAGACGAAACGGGAATATACGATGGAATACTTGTCTGCTGCCATAGTGCAGCAGCAAGAAAAAATCGAACCGTAAGTAGTAACCTATGAAAGACGAATTTCCTTGTGTTCACATTCTTCACTTCATTAATGTTTATTATTCTGTTAATAGGGAAAAATCATCGTCAACCGTGTCGAGAAAATCACAGTGAGTAAAAACCCAATTAGTGAATATTCTGACAGTCTTTTACAATCGTTCGCTAACGATTTTTTAATGAACTTTCTATCCTATCAGGATCTCGGAAGAGCGTGCTATTCTTCCGCGGAAGCTGAGCTTCGAAGATGGCGAAACGCCGCCAAAGAAGAGGCCCTACCTGATCAAAAAGATCTCGAACAAATGCTCACGATGCTCAGCTGAGTTCACAAATAGGCAGAACATGCTGCGGCATCAACGAAGCCAACACAAATCGCCGAAGTTTGTTTGCCGATCGTGCGGCCAACGATTCCGCAGACTTGACAACTTGAAATTCCACGAGAAACGCCAGCATTGATAGAATCGATAAAAAAAGAACAAAAAAAACAAAAGAAAAAGGGCAAAAAAAAAAGAAAAGAAAAAAAAATGAAAAAAAAAAACAAAAAAAACAAAAACCCAAAAAAATGAAGAAAAAAAAACAAGAAAACCAAAAAAATGAAAAAAAACCAAGAAAACCAAAAAAAAAAAATGAAAAAAAAAACCAAAAAAACCAAAAAAAAATGAAAAAAAAGGACTGCTAGCTAGACAACCTCCACGTGGTGCAGTCTGGGTAAAGCTAATAGTCTAGAATTAATGGGAGTGGATAATTAAATAACGAGGGAGAGGCAGTGGCACAGTGGATAGAGCTCCTTGCACGCCGTGGCGACTTGCACGTCGTGAGTCCTGAGTTCGAATCCCGGCCGAGCACCAATGGAATTTTTCTAGAGACGCGTACTGGGCTTTATTCATAACATTACTTTCAGGTCATTTGGTAGTTCCCAGGGACGTCTAGAGACGCGAACTGCGCTTAATCATAACATTACTTTCAGGTCATTTAGTAGTTTCCAGGGACGTCTAGTGACGCGTACTGGGCTTAATCATAACATTACTTTCAGGTCATTTAGTAGTTCCCAGGGACGTCTAGAGACGCGTACTGGGCATTAATCATAACAACATTTTCAGGGTGTTAAGTAGTTCCCAGGGACGTCTAGAGACGCGTACTGGGCATTAATCATAACAACATTTTCAGGGTGTTAAGTAATTCCCAGGGACGTCTAGAGACGCGTACAGGGCTTCAATTATAACATTTTCAGGGTTTTAAGTTTAACCCTACCTATCTTAATTCTACCTAATTTAATCCTACCTAACTTAACCCTACCTAACTTAACCCTACCTAACTTAACCCTACCTAACTTAACCCTACCTATCTTAACCCTGCATAATTTAATCCTACCTATCACGGGACCCACATCGCTCAGAACCCCTATCCCTCCGGACGTCCCTCCCATCGCTCAGAATCCATATCCATCGGGACCCCCCTTCCGTTCCTCAGATCCCCTATCCCTCGTTCGCGCGCTCACATGTCCGTTTTTCATTTTCCAAAACCATAAATCCCCCAAGGCCTGATTTTTCTAAGCCCTTTTCCAAAAACATAGGCCCCCAAGCGCGGATCTTTCGATGGCCTTTTTCAAAAACATAGACTCCGAAATACCAGATTTTTCTTAGCGCTTTTCCAAAAACATAGGCCCGCCAAGTCATGGCGGGAGTATGTCCGTATATAAAAAATATCGAGATCTTTTTATAATATAGAGATAATATATCTGGGTATTTTATAATACCCAGAATAGGGGGCCTTAAGGGATTTAGAAAAATTCAGGCCCAGGGCCCCTTGGAGGACTTAGAAAAATTCAGGCCCAAGGGCCCCTTGAAGGACTTAGAAAAAATCATCCAAGTCCCTTCCCAGGTCACCTTCACCGTGCTGTTTGGTGAAGCTGACCCCCCCCCCCTCGATTATCCTACACAGCGGCGGCGGCGGCGGCGGCGGCGAGATCTTTTTATATTATAGAGGGATATATATATTTTTGTTAAAGGTTTTCCTTTCAATACGGGTTGTACCTTACGTTACAGAAAGCAGTGATGGTATCCCACCGCTGCCACCAATTTGTTACGAGCCAAGCCGTTAAGCGGCGAGGCCTGCTCTTTTTAATATTTTTATTTGAATTGGGTTACCATTTAAGCGCTAGGCGCAACTGCGGTCTGTATAGGTCAAGGGAGTGACGGGTTTAAGGATGCAGGCGAGTGCTCCCTGATATACTGTCGTTTATTTGTTTAATACAATATAGTAATATATCTTAACTTACGGTTTGTTTGGGTTTGATTACAGAGTTGGTTCGTTCACGCAAAGTCTGGCCTCTCCTCCTCGCGGGTCGACAATCGCGCACACCTCGGTGTCTTCTCGATCCCTCGGGGGAGAAGGCTGGGATGGGAAACCCGCAGACGCACGAAATACCGAGATCGGGATATGGGTTAAGACCCTGAGCTCCTCGGAGCTCTGTTCGCGAGCGAAGCGTGAAGAAGACTGCCTCGGTTTTTCGCGGCTATAGGTAGCATCTTTCTTCGGTTTTCCCAAATCGCTAAGTCAGCGATTGCCCGGCCTTCGACTCCGAGGATCGCTGTCGCGAGTTCGTGTCGGAGCGCACGTACGCGTCATGCGAGCGCGCGGTCGCTCGAGAGTGCAATCCGCCGTCGTTACGAATTATATGGCATTCGAAAAATGTAAAATATCGGCTCGGGATATAACACAAATGTATCCAAAACGAACATTCTACTCAAATACACTACATCCATGTTTTTAAAGTTGTCTGGCACAGCCGAAGCGAACGAAACTTTGAAAAACTCCAAAATCGTGATATCTCATGATTCGAGCGTTTCTGAGATCGCAGTTTGGTGCAAATGGGTCGAAAACTTTAATTCTACCCAAATACACCACATCCATGCGTAAAAAGTTGTCTGGAACAGCCGAAGCGAACGATACTTTGAAAAACACAAAAATCATGATATCGTTTGTTTCGAGCGTTTCTGCAATCGCAGCTTGGTGCAAATGCATCAAAAACGTTCATTCTGCTCAAATACACCACATCCATGTTTTAAAAGTTTTCTGGCACAGACGAAGCGAACGAAACTTTGAAAACCACAGAAATCGTGTTACCTAGTGTTTCGAGCATTTCTGAGATCACAGGTTGGTGCAAATGTATCGAAAACGTACATTCTACTCAAATACACCACATCCATGTGCTAAAAATTGTCTGGTACAGACGAAGCGACCGAAACTTTGAAAACCACAGAAATCATGTTATCGAGTGTTTCGAGCGTTTCTCACATCACAGCTCGGTGCAACGGGATCGAAAACTTTCATTCTGCTCAAATACAACACATCCATGTGTTAAAAGTCGTCTGGCACAGACGAAGCGACCGAAACTTTGAAAACCACAGAAATCGTGTTATCGAGTGTTTCGAGCGTTTCTCACATCACAGCTCTGTGCAACGGGATCGAAAACTTTCATTCTGCTCAAATACACCACATCCATGTGTTAAATGTTGTCTGGCACAGCCGAAGCGAACGAAACTTTGAAAACTACAGAAACCGTGTTATCGCGTGTTTCGAGCGTTTCTGAGATCACAGCTCGGTGCAAATGGATCAAAAACGTTCATTCTACTCGTCCCCGATATCGACGACGACGTCCTCAAGGCGCGTTGGCTGTCGCATCTCCCGGAACAAATTCGAGCGGGCCTGGTAATTCAAAAAGAAGCAACGATCGACCAACTGTCGGAAGCCGCCGATGCTCTCAACGAAGTTTTGAGACCAAGTAGCGTTGCTGCTGTCTCGGACTTCCAAGGTCAAATCGCGGCGCTTACCAAGCAAGTATCACAGCTCGCTGAGATTGTTGGTAAACAGGCGAAAGACAGCCGACGATCTCGCAGTCGCTCGAGAAGCAAATCGCGCGACAATAAGCTTCATAAATCCGGAATATGCTGGTATCATCACAAATTCGGGAAAGACGCGAAGAAGTGTTTATCTGGTTGTAAGTTTCAGGGAAACGCGCCCGAGAGTCAGTAGAGGCGGTAACGGACTCTCCCGATTCAGCCCGCCTATTTGTTGTGGACAAAACGTCGGGAGTCGAATTCCTGGTCGACACGGGTTCGCAGGTCACTGTTTACCCGAAGCGAGACCTGTCTTCGCGCGCGCTCGACTACATGTTGTACGCAGCGAATAATACGCCTATCAACACTTACGGCGACACACACATTAAACTGGATATTGGTTTGCGCAGAGAGCTGTCTTGGCGTTTCGTCGTAGCAGATGTCTCGCATCCAATAATCGGAGCCGATTTCCTCAAACATTTCGGCTTACTTGTTGACGTCAAGAACGCGTGTGTTATTGACGGGGTAACTGGTTTAACAACTACCGGGAAGATGTTGAAGATTCCTGCAGTAGCATCGCTGCAAGCACTCCAGAGCAACATTGACTCACCGTTCTGGGAGTTACTCTCGAATTTTCCCGAAATTACTAAACCTAATGGAGTTTTCCAGGAACCCAAACATTCCACCGTGCATCACATCAACACGACCGAAGGACCGCCAGTTTGGAGCAAGGCTCGCAGATTGGCAGCCGACAAATTGAAGGTCGCGCGGGAAGTTTTTGAAAAAATGATTGACCTTGGGATTGCTCGTCGCTCCAACGGATCTTGGTCGTCGCCGCTCCATTTAGCACCCAAGGGAGAAAACGATTGGCGACCTTGCGGCGATTATCGGCGATTAAACGACCGCACAATCCCCGACAGATACCCAGTTCGATATCTGGACGATTTTGCTGCGAATCTTCGCGGTAAAACAATATTTTCGACGATCGATTTGGTAAGAGCTTTTCACCAAATCCCGGTAGCACCCGAAGACATCGAAAAAACTGCGATAATCACGCCGTTCGGATTATTTGAATTCCCGGTGATGACGTTCGGACTTCGGAATGCGGTGCAAACATTTCAGCGTTTCATTGATGAAGTTACTCGCGATCTTCCCTTTGTTTTTCCGTACATCGATGACATCCTGGTGATTTCAGAAAACGAGAACCAACATCGAGAGCACCTGACTGCACTTTTCCAACGATTGAAGGAGAGTGGACTGGTAATTAATTCCGCCAAGTGTCGGTTGGGAGAAGCCGAGGTGGAATTCCTCGGACACGCGATCTCAGCCGAAGGGATTAGGCCACCGAGGAACCGAGTCGAGGCGATCCTGAATTTCCCGCGGCCGGAAAACATCAAGAAACTTCGTGGATATATCGGCACAATTAATTTCTATAGGAAGTTCATCAAAGGTTGTGCGCAGATCCTCGCGCCGTTGAATCAACTGCTCGTAGGACCAGTAATACGGAACACATCGCCAGTCGTCTGGACCCCCGAGCTGGAAGAAGCCTTTGAAAACAGCAAGCAAGCCTTGGCAGACGTTGCGCTTCTGGCTCATCCCGATGTGAACGCTGAGTGGTCCATTTTCACGGACGCGTCCGAACATGCGATCGGAGCGGTTCTTCAACAACGAAGCGGGACTTCCTGGGAACCTTTAGCATTTTTCAGCCGGAAGTTGGCACCGAACATACAGAAACTGTCTACGTACGACCGGGAACTTCACGCAATTTACGAAGCCGTCCGACATTTCAAGCACATCTTTGAAAATCGTCACGTCAGCATCCACACGGATCACAAGCCTCTCATTCACGCCTTCAAACAGCGGCCTGAGAGAGCCTCGCCGTGGCAGTTTCGGCGTCTCGACTTCATTGGACAGTTCACCTCGGAGATCAAGCACGTCGCTGGGACCGACAACATCGTGGCCGACACCTTGTCAAGACTCGACGCCATTGCACAAGCAGTTTCCATCCGGGAACTTGCACAAGGCCAATCTGGTGATCGGGAGCTCGAGGAATTACGCCAAAATACTGCTTCTGGGCTCCAACTGAAGAGAATACGATACCAGGATCCGGACATTTCACTGTTTTGTGACGTTTCGTCAGGCTCAGTACGTCCATTTGTCCCAGAACAATTCAGGAGACAGATTTTCGAGTCTCTCCATTCCCTCGCACATCCCGGACAACGAGCGGCGCTGAGGTTAGTCGCTGAACGCTACGTCTGGCCATCAATGAACAAGAATTGCCGCGACTGGGCGAAGTCGTGCGTGGAATGTCAGCGAAACAAGGTAACCAGACACAATATCTCGCGGGTGGCGAATTTCGAGCTGCCGACGCAACGATTTCAGCACATACACGTTGACCTGGTGACCTTGCCTCCATCGAGAGGATTTCGCCAGTGTCTCACCATTATTGACCGATTTACTCGATTTCCGGAGGCGATCCCACTTGAAAATGCGAGTACCGAGACAGTCGCTCGAGCGCTGTTACTCAACTGGATTGCACGCTACGGTGTCCCGGTAAGAATGACGTCTGATCAGGGTGGCCAGTTTGAATCCGATTTGTTTCAGAAGCTAAACCAACTGCTGGGAACGAAGCACTTACGGACGACGCCCTATCATCCTCAAGCAAACGGCCTCGTCGAGAGATTGCACCGACAACTGAAGGCAGCACTCTTATGCCACCAAGGAACGTGGTATGAAGCGTTGCCGGCAGTGTTAATGGGCCTCAGAGCTGCTTGGAAGGAGGACATCGGGACAACGCCGGCCGAGTTAGTCTACGGAGAGTCAATTCGTCTTCCCGGGGAATTTCTAACACCATCATCAACGGAAGTCCGGGCTCCCGAGCTCGTAAAAACGCTACGACAACACTTTCGAGATTTGGCGCCAGAGAATACTTCACGACACGGAGCTCACCCCGTGTTCGTCTTCAAAGATTTGGATACAACGACACACGTGTTCGTCAAAAAAGGTCAAATCGCGCCGTCATTTTCGGCACCTTACGAAGGGCCATTTGAGGTGATCCGACGGAACGAGAAATATTTTACAGTTGCACTCGGGAGAGGACCTACGGCCGTGTCAGTCGACCGACTGAAACCGGCCTATCTCGTGCGAGAGGATCCAGTATCTCAGCAGCCTCCCGTTTCGACGCAACCAGCAGCAGTTCCCGGACCGAGTACGAGCACAGCGAACGCGACAGCAGCGAAGAAAAAGCGCGTGCGTTTCAAAATTTAATACGTGCGCCCAGAAGTTTTTTTCGGCAACCCGCCGCAATTTTTTTTACCTCTTCTCCAGAGAACAACGTTTTTTTTTTTGCTTTGTAAATATGTATTATACTTGTAAATACTTTCGATTTTTTTTAACACCTTGTTCCTGCGGACCAACTTTCCAAAAAGGGGAGACATGTGGCGTCTACCACATCGGCAGCGAGCGAGAGCGTTCGAGCCTCGCGCCGAAATAAAAACAAACGCTCGAGAACATTCGAGACGTTTCGGTTTCCGTGAGACCGAATAATTGTAACGGCTCACGGGACAGTCGATCACGGTATCTACGCCTGTAAACACGTGCCGGGCACACCGAATTATCACTACGTCTGTAATACGCGTCCCGGGAATAAAGACACAAATTTCTATATTAGTTTGGAGTTGAGGGAATTCTTCTTTCTCCCACACAATTCCTACATATATAGGTAACGAAGACGAACGCCCCGGTGGGTTCGTGCATCGTCGGGTACTCTCGTGCGTACACGTAATTTCTTTAGGCGCGAAAGCTTGAAATCTTCTACACATAGAATTCTGAATTTTTCGAAAAAAATAAAAATAGCTCTAAGTCGCGTGGTATCTTAATAAATGAACCGAAATTCACCGCTCAAATATCGATCTACAGGCGACTAGCTAGTTCATTGTTTTGTCACTTCCTTCACAGCTCGGTAGGGGTGAATAGGATGTCGTAATTTGTAAAAATGAATAAGATGTCGTAATTTCCACGGGAGGGGTGGGAGCGGCAAAATCGGTGGGGGCGGAAATATCGAGCCGTTAAATCGAGATGAATTTGAAGACCATTTTCGATGCTCCAAGTCGATCCCTTACTGAGTAACGTGGGCAAACGTCCACAGGGGTGAGTTTTCCACGAGAGGGGTGGGAGCGGCAAAATCGGTGGGGGCGGAAATGTCGAGCCGTTAAACCGAGATGAATTTTAAGACCATTTGCGATGCTCCAAATACATCCCTTGCAGAATTACGTGGGCAAACGTCGACAAGGGTGAGTTTTCTACGGGAGGGGTGGGAGCGGCAAAATCGGTGGGGGCGGAAATGTCGGGCCGTTAATTCGAGATAAATTTTGGGACCATTTGCGATACCCTAGGTACATCGCTTCCCGAGGTACGCGAGTTAATGTCTTCGGGGGTGAGTTTTTCTGAATAAGGGTTGGAGCGGAAAAATCGAGTTCGGATCATCCCCTAGAGTAACGCGGGGTTGGAAAATTAACGTTATTATTTTTGGTTTAGTTGAGTGAATCTTTATAGTGGTAAGCAGCGGTAGCAATCCCCACTTCTATCCCCACTCCTGCCCCCACTCCTATCGTCAATAAGAGTGGGAGCCGCACCGTATAATATTATCAGCGTAATGCGGGACTTGGCATCAGTCGGTTTACATCTATGGTCATAAGCAGAGCATCCGCTGAGGTACAATTTCTACGGCATACTATAAGATTTTTGCTTCCTCATAGAGGAAGCTTGGTTTTCGTAAATTTTTTTTTTGAGATTTTCATTTCAGTATGCTTAGAATATATATATGTGTGTGTGTGTGCGTGTGTGGGGCCTCGAAAATTCAGTCGCCTCTCACTCAGTAACCGTTCAACCGATCGGGCTCAAATTTGGCACGCAAGTAGAGTAGTTGTCCCCCTTTAAATGTTGCAATTATTACACAAACAAGTATAGTAATTAAGATTTTATTGAATTTTTTATTTGTTGAATAACGGCTGATTATTTTGTCTGATTATTCTTTGTACTGTATGGTATTGAATTTTGGCGAAATCGGTAAAGCGGTTCGGATTTCATAGTGTTAAAGTTTTCGACACTCACTATGCCAGGAACCCACGCAAATCAATAATAACGCAATGATAAAGGGTTATATATTCAAATGCTTTATTTCTCTACCGCATGGTCACAACGGTGAACAATATATAGGTAACGAAGACGAACGCCCCGGTGGGTTCGTGCATCGTCGGGTACTCTCGTGCGTACACGTAATTTCTTTAGGCGCGAAAGCTTGAAATCTTCTACACCCTCTCTCGAGCTGAACGCGCCTTGAGATTTTCCGACCGTCTTCTCGTAGATACTTCTAGTTCTCCTTGTTTGAAAGTCCGAGGTTGTGTGCGAGTTCGCTGTGACTTGGAGTCGGCAATGGCTTCGTGAGTATGTCTGCGAGCATGTTTTTAGTTGGTACATGCACAACGTTTATTTCCCTTGCTTGGACCGCATCGCGAATAAAGTGATGTCTTATGTCGATATGCTTGGACCGAGCGTGAAATTTCGTCGTCTCGGATAGTAGCTTGGCTCCTTGGTTGTCGCAATAAATGGTTCCGTCGACGAGGCGGCCGAATCCGAGTTCTTTAAAGAATTGTTTTTGGTACAATTCTTCTTTTGCTGCCTCAGCCAGTGCGATATATTCGGCTTCCGTGCTTGAAGTCGCTACTGTTGACTGTTTTTGCGCTTTCCATGATATTGCGGCGCCCCCGAGTAGGAATACGTATCCCGTGTAGGATTTTCTGGTGAGTGTGTCGCTGCCCCAATCTGCGTCCACGTATGCTTCCACTGTTCGGAGTGGTCCTCGGTACGTCAATGAATAGTTTGCGGTTCCTTTCAGGTATCTCAATATTCTCTTGGCGGCGCCCCAGTGTTGTTCGCTTGGATTTTCGCAGTGCTGTGCCAGGGTGTGCACTGTGTGTGATATGTCCGGTCGGGTGGCGGCTAAAAGGTACATTAATGACCCTATGAGCTCCCGGTACGGCCTCTTCTTTTTCTCACCTGTGGTACCGTCGCTTAGCTTTGCTGACTGAATCGACGGTGTGGGGCATGGGTTGCAGTCGGTCATCTTGTATTTTGCGAGTATTTCTTGCGTGTACTTGCTTTGGTTGAGAGAAATGCCGTTGCCTTGGTCGATCTCGATGCCTAAACCGTATTTAGCGTCGCCGAGGTCCTTCATCTTGAATTCGGATTTTAGTCCTCTTTTTATCTCGTTGACGTGATCCTTGTTGTTTGACATCAGGAGCATGTCGTCCACGTATACGACAACAATGGTTGTCTTTCCTTGTCCTGTGGCTTTGAACACGCAGGGATCCGATCTTGTGGGTTCTAATCCTTGTCGGGTTAGCGATTTCTTGAGCTTTTCGTACCATAGTCTTCCAGATTGCTTGAGCCCGTATATAGCTTTCCGCAGCTTGCATGCGCAATTACCGTTTTTCAAAGTTGAGAGCATTCTTCCTGCCTTTTCGTGCATGGTAGTGTCGTTGCCCGATGCCTTTTTGATTTCTTTTAGCGCTTCGCCTAGTGCTTGCGGAACTTCCATGTACAGCTCTTCTTCGAGGTCGCTGTTAAGGTATGCTGTCGCTACATCCAGCTGTTGAATTTTTACGTTCAGTCCTGCTGCGATGGCTGCGATGGTTCGTACCGATAACAGTCTCGCGACTGGAGCGAAGGTTTCTTGAAAATCGAAGCCTGGTCTTTGGGTCAATCCCTGTGCGACGATTCTTGCTTTCCTGCGTTCTATTGATCCGTCTGGGTTTAGTTTATTTTTCAGCACTAATTTGGAACCGATTACGCGTTGATTTCCTGGTCGCGTTACGACTTCCCAGGTTCCGTGTTTCAAATGGGAGCGGATCTCGTCCGTGATGGCGCGTTTCCATTCCTCTGCATTTGGTCCGGTTAGTGCGTCGTTTACTTCTACGTCTGCTGTCATAGCGAACTCTTCTGGCTGTGCGAAGTATAGAAGTTCTTCTTCTTCATTCGCCTGGTTTTCCTCCACTCGTTCGCTATTTATCTCGTCGTCTGAGCTTTCCGATTGTGCATCCTGTTCGTTTCTTGCCTTTTTTTCGGTTTGTATGAGTGATGTTTCCAGCGGACGCTTCTTTCCTGTTGAAGTGCCTTCATTTTCGGGTTCGAAAACGTCATCCGATCCTTGTTCGGGTTGTCCCTCTGCCGAGCCCTGGCTCGATACGCTAGATGCACTTGTCGGGCGATATAATTTTCTCGGTCGTCCTCGACTACCGCTTCTGATTATTCTGGGTCTTCCTCGACCTCTTTTCGGTGCGGGTTCCACGAACCTCGGGAAATTCGATTCAATTTCCGCCCAAGAGTTTTCACCATTGGGTTTTTGGCACTTTTGTACTTCTTTCTTTTGATGTGACGATCCTTTTTTGATGTTTGTCTTCGTTTCTGGTGGTTCTGGAGTTTGTTGCTCCTTCGGTTTGATGCTTGCAGTTTCGATCTCTGTTTTCATCTCTGAAATTTGAGATTCGTCGAAACGGACGTCCCGCGCTGACACTATTTTTCCGGAGTTCAACTTGACTCGATATGCTTTGGCATTTTCTGCATATCCGACCATTCGTCCTTCGTCGGCCCTTTCGTCGAGTTTTCCCTTTCCTTGTGTCTTGATTAATACGAATGCTTTTGCACCGAAAACTCTGAGGTGCCTTAAATCCGGTTTTTCCCCGTGCCAAAGTTCGTAGGGTGTTTTGTCGCCGATGCATCTCGGCGGACACCGGTTCCTTAAATAGTTTGCCGTTGCTACCGCCTCCGCCCATAACGATTGTGGTAGTTTATTATTTTGACTACCACAATCTTTTTTGTTTATTAGCTGATTACTTTTTGTACTGTATGGTATTGATTTTTTATAATAATAACATTTCCACCTCCTCTGGTACGGGTGCGTTCCGGGGGTCGGAGCGAGTTCCCGATTTTTCGTCAGGTCTTTATAGTCGAAACAACAATCCGAAACAAAAATAAATGAGATCTCGAAAGTTGATTTCACATAAAAATAACAAGATTTCATCCCCCGGTAAGGGTGCGGGACATTGATATAAAATCGGGAACTCGCGTATCTGATTTTCATATTTATTCATTCAGAAATTCCAAGAACTAATACGAAGAACGCGTGTTTACAGATTACCAATTCGATTGAAACTGACTGTACGAAAAGTAAGTATTATCGATTGAATTAATTAATCAATATCATCATAACCCTAAAGGCCTCAATACTAATGAATTGTTCGTTTCAGTGCTCAAACCAGAATCGCCGAATCGACATAATTGTAAGTACTCTATTTTACTATTACGCAAGTCAAAATTCGGCTATCGGTGGCTAGCCGTCACCTCGTATACAAAAGTCTCACACTGAGCACTTTTCACAACTGACGCCTGGTTTCTTGTTCACAGATGTGATCACGGAGAGTGTAAACGGAGTCGTCAAATGTGAGTATTTTTTAGATTCAAAGGTCATTGAATCGGATTTTAATCATTGAAAGGGATTCATTGAAAGGTCGTTGAAAGGGATTCATTGTTTTTATATTCTCACTTTTCGTTATCGTTCTAATTTTTCCAGCGGAAACGTACACCACATCGTCGACGCTGACCCAAGCTCTCCGTCGACTTTTGGTGTCCAAAAAAACGATCGTTATGCGATTTATAACGCCGGAATCCCATCTCATCCACTCCGCAGTCGATAGGGCCATGTATTTAACGCTGCCGGAAAAGGAGCACGAGTACTCTTGACTTTATCGTATCAAACACAAAAAATAAATTGCGTATCTAAGTTACTAGCTGGTAATTTTTTCTTATTTCAGTAAAATCAACGTGTATTGCGAAGACAAGTGTTTCATTCACGAGGAATTTTCGTCTGCGAAGGTCTTCGCCCAACGAAAAAATAACAAACCGGTCGCCCTGACGTTCGAAAAACATGTAAGTATTCTCATTCTACTCTCACACAGGAAACGGAAGTCCTTATTAATATTAATATTTCTATTATAAATTATCGTATTTTAGTTCACTCTCGTCGCTCACGTTCACGTCGCCGCCCATATCACCTCCACCGTCCAAGCGGTATCGGCGTCGCTGAAGTCATTAATTACCGGCGACGCCGATCAACCGTTAGTCGTTGTTTCGAGCACGACGGAGGGCGTCAAGGTATCGGCATCGTGAGTACATTTATTAATTTACCTCGGCGTTGCCCTCGTATAAAATCGACCGATTGAACTGAGCCGAAAGTCGCCGAATTGCTCCGAGCCCTCTCGCGCCTATGCACGGCAAACCAACTTTCTTTACTTAAATTTTATATGTTACAGGTCAAGGGTCGAGAAGTTCTATAAGAAGCTGGACGAAGAGCTCAGGTCCACTCCCGATTCGCCAACAATGCAGGAGTAAGTATCAAGTGATTCGTTGGTCGTTATTCCTTGCCCTTTCTTCCAGCCTTCTTACCTTTTGACCCTTCTTTAATACGATCCCGTCTATTTCAGAGACGAGCAAGAGGTGGCTCCGTCACTACCTGTGATAAAGCTACCGGAGGTCGAGAGTGATGAACCGTACGTATTAACAATTTGAAATCATATACATTGAAATGCCATAAAAATATGTCGACAAACCAACGTTGTTTACTTAAATTTTATTTGTTACATGTCAAGAGCCGAGAAACGAGATTCTTTCGTCGAGTTCAAAGAAAATCTGTAAGTATCAAGTCAGTTGGTCGTAAGTTGGTCGTTATTTCTTTTTAAATCAGTTTCTAGAATTCTTATCAATTAACGAGAAGTAAATACAATATAATCATTGTCGTAGACATAATGAGACCAAGGGCTCTGAAGATATGTTGTTATGGTAGGTTACCTGGAAGGCTTAAATACGTTCTAAGCCTTTGAAATAATGCTGAAATCGTAATAAATAGGATGACTAATTGTTTCATTACAGCTCTCTAGAGAATCACATCATGAAGGTCTCAATGCCGACCTATATGTGAGTCATATCTTATTTCCGTATTCGGGCAGATTCCAGAATGTAATTCCACTTATTGAAATAAATAAATCTTACATGTTCAGGAGGAAGGAATCTCCTGCATCCACATCATATGAGTTTTGTCTGCCGAACAAGCAAAATCATCTTCAGGCCAGGTATTGTATCTTTTTCATTTATTGGTACTCGATATTAATTTGAACTTATAGTTGAGAACAATCTCTTTCCACAGTTACCCGCGCCCACAGAACGCCGCAACATCGACGCCCGTGAGTAACATTGACAAGTCTTACAAAAATACAGTCCATTGAGCCTGCAAGCTAAAAACACGTTTAACCTTTGTTTTTTCTTTGTGGCTTCATCTTGTCACATTTTAGATGGAAGACCAGACCAACCAGGGACGAGCAGACCGAGAACGCTACACGACAATAACCGTATGTTATCACGAGACAATGTTTTGGGAAATTATCCGTCGAGGAGATAGAATTGAATCTGGGAAATACATACTTTGACTATTTAAATTTTCCGCCTTATTTGTAGCCATCGAAGGATTTATTTCCAAACATGGGGGAGATGTCGTCGTGGTCGTCGGAGGTTCGGTCCCTGGCTACGGTCCTTAAGTGGAGAGATGTGGCGGACGTCGCGGCGAAGAAATGCCTGGTAGACGACGCCGTCAATTTCTTGATGGAAGTGGAGTCGGTGTCGCTTCGAACACTCAACCTCTCGGTCCACATCGTACCGTTTATGATTTTAACAACGCTGACGCACGAGAACATGGATAACACCGGACTGGTAAAAATTAATATCGATCGGCTGAGGGAAATCAGCCGGAAGTACTGTAGCGTTTTTTTCCCTATATCTTCCCAAACACCACAAAGCTAAAGCCTAAGTATTTTCCCCTTTATTTTTCATGGGCGCCAGGCGCTTGCGCGCCGGGGAAAATACTCAAACGAAAAGGCCAAGCTGCTGTTTGCCTGACTAGCCGCAGCCTTAGGTTTGGCAGAGTGGCTGGATTCTGCCACCGGTCTCGGGAGTCAAAATAAATGACACAAATCAAATATAATTAGCGGGAGTCTCACAAGTAATTTATTACCGGATTACTGATAGAAAAACAATAAAGGTCTGATTGCAAAATTCAATAAACGACGTCCCGCTGTTAACAATCGGTGGGCCTCGACCTGCCCGCGAGTTACCGCACGCCACGGCCCTCGCCACTCACACACACAAACTGGCACACCAGAGAGCGGGACGAAAAATGAAAATATTAATTATATTTAACAAAAGACCCCTTAAGGGAGAATCACACGTCGCAACGCGGTCATCCCGTCTCTCTCTCACACACACAAAACGCATCGCGGGGAACGGACGTCACACTCGAAATTTCCAACCGTCGATGCACAATAATACGCGCCACTCCCACACTCTCCGCGGAAAAATACGGCTGCTCAGTCCGCCGCGTAAGAAATTAACCACGAGCCACACGCACACCGCGCATCGGTCCGGTCCCACGCGTAACAAATAAGACGACATAAATAAACAATACAAAACAATAATGGCAAATTTCCCGAGTTCTTCCCGACATTCCCGCGAGGTTAATCCTAAAGATTGAACGATCGCTTCCCCGGGTTGACTCGCGACGCGCCCAGAAGGGGAAAGGGGAAAATGCCCGGGCGTAAAACAATTCGACCAAAATATAACGCGTCGCGCAATTCCCGCACGCGCTAACGCTCGGACCAAACCCGGGAGAACCGCCGCCCCGACCGAGACGATATACACGAGGGAAAAAAAAGACTCGATTGGAAAATCAAATAAAAGAAAACGCGGCCAAGCGACGGAGCTCACCTCGCACCTCTGCCGGGCTTTCCGTCCCCGTTATTCCGCGAGACTACGCTCGCGCGATATCTCCCGCTCGTCCCTCGCCTCGAAATCCGGGTCGATGTCCGACAGCTCGCCAAAGTCCACGCGACCCGCCGGTTCCTCGGAAAATGCCCCGAGATCTGTCGCTCGCGGAGACACGAGGCCTCTAATCCCCTCCCCATGCTAATCACCGGACGGCGGACAGGCGGCCAACCCTGATCTTCCCGCAACCCGGTCGATGGCTAGTCGCAGCTCATCGATCGCGCTATCGATGGCACCCTTGGCGCGCGCGTTATGAATTTCGTCGAGTCTCGGCGTACAGCGGCGGGAGGGGCGTCGAGAGCCTCGGCTGCGACGAAGCGACGGTGACGTTTGTCTCGCTGCGTAGAGTATACTTCTCGGCGACGACGGCGTTGCTGCGAGTCACGCAGAGCGGGAGGTTCGATGCGACGTCGGCGATTCCTACGACGATCGGGAGTGTCCTTGAGGCGCAGCTTCGCTCGTCGCTCGGTGAATATAATTGTCGAAAAATATAAAATAATAAAAGAAAAATTAGGAAATATTTCGTAGACTTAATTATCCCCTACGGATCTGTCGGGGTCGACGAGCCGCGCGGACCAGGGCCGAGCTTTAATTTTTACGCGAAATTTTCCCGCGTTACAGTACAAAGTGTTCTATATGTGTGGGGTAACAATGAAGTACGTATTTCATAGAATTCAAAATTGCAGCGCCGCTCCGGCCTCTGCAAAATTATAATTTGCATTAATCTGCTCTTATAATTCCAGCCACTACACAGGATACCTGTTTTGTAGAAACGGCAACAAAACGTAAGTATTAACAAGCGAATAAAAAAATGTCGATTGGTGCGCATGCAAAGTGCGCGCGCACTTTGCATGCAGGTGTGTGAAAAAAATGTATTAATGAGTGTTCTTTTTGTTTTTCAGAAACTGCGTAATTTACGATAGTATTCCGAAATATTTGTCTCCTGAGGTGCGGGCCACCATTGAATCTAATCTACGGTCCGCTATGCCGAATCTGGATTGCGTACGAGTGAGTTCGTAGATAGAGAGATTAAAATCACAGGGTTAACGTAAGGTCATATAATTCATTCATATGATTCTTTCAGGAATTAAAATCGCTGGTTCAGAAAGATCATAACGCATGTGGGCTACATCAGTGTCTGTTCGTTGCCCGGCTGTCGCGAGTAAGTTAAATATCCATATTAAAAAAATACTGTAGTATCATTGATTCATGACGCTGAAACTAGCAAACGGAGGAAACAGATCGGCACTGTAAAAACGTCCCAGTGCCGAATCAGCTCGCGCCGAAACGTAACGTACCCCAAATGAATGATTTTCGATATAATTCCACTTTCAGAAAATTCTCCACGATATCTTCCATCAGAATCAGAACGATACGACGGAACTCTTTTCCTATGACGAAGTCCTGGAATACAGGGAAATTGCTATGAAGCGGATCTCGTACGTGCTGGTAAGACGTTTTACCAAAACTTTTGAAGTAGCGTTTCGCCGAAAATGCAGGGACTAAAATCTGTATGCATTATGAAATGTTCTAGATCAATCGACCGTGCCTCCTGCGAGGAGAAAACGTTGAAGAAGCAAGAGAAAAAGAAATCGAATATGTGAGGGAGACGAAACGGGAATATACGATGGAATACTTGTCTGCTGCCATAGTGCAGCAGCAAGAAAAAATCGAACCGTAAGTAGTAACCTATGAAAGACGAATTTCCTTGTGTTCACATTCTTCACTTCATTAATGTTTATTATTCTGTTAATAGGGAAAAATCATCGTCAACCGTGTCGAGAAAATCACAGTGAGTAAAAACCCAATTAGTGAATATTCTGACAGTCTTTTACAATCGTTCGCTAACGATTTTTTAATGAACTTTCTATCCTATCAGGATCTCGGAAGAGCGTGCTATTCTTCCGCGGAAGCTGAGCTTCGAAGATGGCGAAACGCCGCCAAAGAAGAGGCCCTACCTGATCAAAAAGATCTCGAACAAATGCTAACGATGCTCAGCTGAGTTCACAAATAGGCAGAACATGCTGCGGCATCAACGAAGCCAACACAAATCGCCGAAGTTTGTTTGCCGATCGTGCGGCCAACGATTCCGCAGACTTGACAACTTGAAATTCCACGAGAAACGCCAGCATTGATAGAATCGAAAAAAAAAGAACAAAAAAAACAAAAGAAAAAGGGCAAAAAAAAAAGAAAAGAAAAAAAATGAAAAAAAAAAAAACAAAAAAAACAAAAACCCAAAAAAATGAAGAAAAAAAAACAAGAAAACCAAAAAAAATGAAAAAAAACCAAGAAAACCAAAAAAAAATGAAAAAAAAACCAAAAAAACCAAAAAAAAATGAAAAAAAAGGACTGCTAGCTAGACAACCTCCACGTGGTGCAGTCTGGGTAAAGCTAATAGTCTAGAATTAATGGGAGTGGATAATTAAATAACGAGGGAGAGGCAGTGGCACAGTGGATAGAGCTCCTTGCACGCCGTGGCGACTTGCACGTCGTGAGTCCTGAGTTCGAATCCCGGCCGAGCACCAATGGAATTTTTCTAGAGACGCGTACTGGGCTTTATTCATAACATTACTTTCAGGTCATTTGGTAGTTCCCAGGGACGTCTAGAGACGCGAACTGCGCTTAATCATAACATTACTTTCAGGTCATTTAGTAGTTTCCAGGGACGTCTAGTGACGCGTACTGGGCTTAATCATAACATTACTTTCAGGTCATTTAGTAGTTCCCAGGGACGTCTAGAGACGCGTACTGGGCATTAATCATAACAACATTTTCAGGGTGTTAAGTAGTTCCCAGGGACGTCTAGAGACGCGTACTGGGCATTAATCATAACAACATTTTCAGGGTGTTAAGTAATTCCCAGGGACGTCTAGAGACGCGTACAGGGCTTCAATTATAACATTTTCAGGGTTTTAAGTTTAACCCTACCTATCTTAATTCTACCTAATTTAATCCTACCTAACTTAACCCTACCTAACTTAACCCTACCTAACTTAACCCTACCTAACTTAACCCTACCTAACTTAACCCTACCTAACTTAACCCTACCTAACTTAAACCTACCTAACTTAACCCTACCTATCTTAATTCCACCTAATTTAATCCTACCTAACTTAACCCTACCTATCTTAATTCCACCTAATTTAATCCTACCTAACTTAACCCTACCTAACTTAACCCTATCTAACTTAACCCTGCCTAACTTAACTCTACATAACTTAACCTTACTTATCTTAACCGTACCTAAGTCAACCCTACCTA
This sequence comes from Pimpla rufipes, assembly GCA_963932165.1. Classification (NCBI taxonomy): domain Eukaryota; kingdom Metazoa; phylum Arthropoda; class Insecta; order Hymenoptera; family Ichneumonidae; genus Pimpla; species Pimpla rufipes. Next base: position 6,669,637 of record OZ010643.1, read on the forward strand.
ACTTAAACCTACCTAACTCAACCCTACCTAACTTATCCCTACTTATCTTAACCCTACCTAACTTAACCCTACCTAACTTAACTCTACCTAACTTAAACCTACCTAACTTAACCCTACCTAACTTAACTCTACCTAACTTAACCCTATCTAACTTAACCGTCGGAATCTCCCATCTCTCGGGAACCTCCATACTCGGGAACTCCCATACTCTGAACCCCTATGCCTCGATAACCCTCGTACTCGGAACTCCTTTCTCTCGGGAACCCCTGTAATCGGAAACCCTATCCCTCGGGAACCCGTATGGAGCTTAGAAAAATTAACTAACTTAACCCTACCTAACTTAACCCTACCTAACTTAACTCTACCTAACTTAACCCTACCTATCTTAACCCTACCTAACCTAACCCTACCTAACTTAACCCTACCTAACTTAACCCTACCTAACTTAACTCTACCTAACTTAAACCTACCTAACTTAACCCTACCTAACTTAACCCTATCTAACTTAACCGTCGGAATCTCCCATCTCTCGGGAACCTCCATACTCGGGAACTCCCATACTCTGAACCCCTATGCCTCGATAACCCTCGTACTCGGAACTCCTTTCTCTCGGGAACCCCTGTAATCGGAAACCCTATCCCTCGGGAACCCGTATGGAGCTTAGAAAAATTAACTAACTTAACCCTACCTAACTTAACTCTACCTAACTTAACCCTACCTATCTTAACCCTACCTAACTTATCCCTACTTATCTTAACCCTACCTAACTTAACCCTACCTAACTTAACCCTACCTAATTTAACGCTACCTAACTTAACCCTACCTAACTTAACCCTACCTAATTTAACCCTACCTAACTTAACCCTACCTAACTTAAACCTACCTAACTTAACCCTACCTAACTTAAACCTACCTAACTTAACCCTACCTAACTTAACCCTACCTAACTTAACCCTACCTAATTTAACCCTACCTATCTTAATTCCACCTAATTTAATCCTACCTAACTTCACCCTACCTAATTTAACCCTACCTATCTTAATTCCACCTAATTTAATCCTACCTAACTTCACCCTACCTAATTTAACCCTACCTATCTTAATTCCACCTAATTTAATCCTACCTAACTTAACCCTACCTAACTTAACCCTACCTAACTTAACCCTACCTAACTTAACCCTACCTATCTTAACCCTACCTAACTTAACCCTACCTATCTTCAAACTACCTAACTTAACCCTACCTATCTTAACCCTACCTAACTTAACTCTACATAACTTAACCTTACTTATCTTAACCGTACCTAATTTAATCCTACCTAACTTAACCCTACCTAACTTAACCCTACCTAACTTTACCCTACCTAACTTAAACCTACCTAACTTAACCCTACCTATCTTAATTCCACCTAATTTAATCCTACCTAACTTAACCCTACCTAACTTAACCCTACCTAACTTAACCCTACCTAACTTAACCCTACCTATCTTAACCCTACCTAACTTAACCCTACCTATCTTCAAACTACCTAACTTAACCCTACCTATCTTAACCCTACCTAACTTAACCCTACCTAACTTAACCCTACCTAACTTAACCCTACCTAACTTAACCCTACCTATCTTAACCCTACCTAACTTAACCCTACCTATCTTCAAACTACCTAACTTAACCCTACCTAACTTAACCCTACCTAACTTAACCCTACCTAACTTAACCCTACCTATCTTAACCCTGCATAATTTAATCCTACCTATCACGGGACCCACATCGCTCAGAACCCCTATCCCTCCGGACGTCCCTCCCATCGCTCAGAATCCATATCCATCGGGACCCCCCTTCCGTTCCTCAGATCCCCTATCCCTCGTTCGCGCGCTCACATGTCCGTTTTTCATTTTCCAAAACCATAAATCCCCCAAGGCCTGATTTTTCTAAGCCCTTTTCCAAAAACATAGGCCCCCAAGCGCGGATCTTTCGATGGCCTTTTTCAAAAACATAGACTCCGAAATACCAGATTTTTCTTAGCGCTTTTCCAAAAACATAGGCCCGCCAAGTCATGGCGGGAGTATGTCCGTATATAAAAAATATCGAGATCTTTTTATAATATAGAGATAATATATCTGGGTATTTTATAATACCCAGAATAGGGGGCCTTAAGGGATTTAGAAAAATTCAGGCCCAGGGCCCCTTGGAGGACTTAGAAAAATTCAGGCCCAAGGGCCCCTTGAAGGACTTAGAAAAAATCATCCAAGTCCCTTCCCAGGTCACCTTCACCGTGCTGTTTGGTGAAGCTGACCCCCCCCCTCGATTATCCTACACGGCGGCGGCGGCGAGATCTTTTTATATTATAGAGGGATATATATGTATATGTGTAAAATATTTTATTCCCTATTTGTTGATATCTCCAAAATATTTCATTTAGGCATTTGATTGGGCCGGTCGCCGTGCGAGTAGTTGTTCGCTATACTCGCTGTTTAGTCTCGAAAAAAGGGGGGGGGGGACTTACTCTTCGCTGGAGGTGTCGCCATCGCTATTGCAGCGTTGATGGCTCCAAGCCAGCGGGAAATGTCGGTATCTTCGTCGGAGGTTTCGGCGGTGGTTTGCGATGGGTTGAATGACCCTGTCAGTCGCTCTGATAGGCCTGGGGGTGTCCGAGGTGGAAGGTGTTGGTGAGCTGAATGCGGTAGATGGATCCAGTGGAAACTGTCGTGGAGGAACGCGCAGTCGCGAGAGGTAAGCTTCCTGTTTTGTTTGCCTTGCTCGATCTCCGAGGAAACCTCCGGTCGAGCCCCAGCTGAATTGCGGAGAGTCCTGGGTTCGCACCACGTAGCCTCGTTCGACGAGCTCGTCCATGAACGAGGTTTCGTCTTCTGGATCGTCGTCGTCGTAGGAGAACTCCACCCAGACAGCGTCCGCGTGAGAGTCCTTGCGCACTACGTCCATCCACCAGCGGCCGTTGACCATGCACTGCAGCAATTCGCAGGTTTCGGCTGGCCAGGTATCTCCTGGAGGTCGGACGCCTGACATCGCGCAGGGGACCAGTGACCAGGGGATGCGTTGCAGGTACCTCGGCAGGTGGTAAAGGTCGTCGTGGTCGGAGGTGCCCGTAAACGCGTGGTCTCCGTCGTAGATGGGGACAGCTCTCGGGTCGCGGGGATCCTCGCGCACAACCACCCGGCGGAATCCGTCTGTGGGGTGTCGCCATAGCGCCGAGACTCCCATGTGCACTTCTTCTTCGCACAGTCGCCGTCTTTCCGGGTTGTCACATCGACGGAGGAGCTCGAGCAGATCTTTACGGCCGTCCGAGGGATGTTCGAGGCTTACCCAGATACGGAAAGGGGAGTCGACTCTCCACACTTTGACCAGGTATGACTCGTCCATAATCTCCACGACTGCGTTACGGATAGTTGCCATTATCTTTATCGGGCGACAGTTTATTAGAGACTGACGATGTTTCCATCAGTCTCTGTACGTGTCTTGCGAGCAGCCGTGAGGCGGCCGCCGCTGACTAGGATGCAGATGTTCTCTGATCGCCTCGTTATAGGAGGATCGAATTTCTGCAAATCGGTAGATTCTCGTCGGCGCGCGTGGCGGTCGCTCCTCTCGCGCCGAGGTATCGGATTAGGTGTGGGGGGGTCGGAGTCGGTGATCTCCTTGTTGCTTCGGTTGTTGAGCTGCGTGCTGACAATTGCAATTTAAATTCTGCGCGGTTTGGTCCCGTTTACCGTAGTATGATATGTGTTATGTTCCGCGGGTATCGATGAATTGGGTTTTTTTTTTAATTTTTTTTTTTTAATTTTATGACACGAGAGTCACTCCGCGCGGTTGCTCCCGCGGTGCGGAATGGCTGCTCTTCGGCGCCATGGCGAGCGTCAGGGGCGGTCGTATTTCCGTTGGGACGTGGACGAGAGGCGTTTCTGTTGCTGCGGTGGGTACCGCGATGTTTCGCCTGCAGCAGGTAAAGATCAGTCCGGGGATGCTTCCCCTCATCGCATATAACATCAGTCCGACGATGGTGGTTAGGGAAATTCCAAGGCCGCTGTAAGCCCACGTTCTGGTTCGGTGATACCATTTTTGCAGGGTTTCCTCTTTGGCCAGCTGAGTCAGCTGTGATTCTATTGAGTTGAGGCTCAAATCTGCCTGGTGAAGTTGACCGCCGAGGGAGGGCCAATGGGTGCTAAGGCGAGCGGGTCTTGGTTGTTCGCGTATTTTTCGGCTATCGGGGGCGACAATTCGCTGATATTAAGAACGACTGGGGGTAGATATTTCCGGGCAATTGAAGAGGACACTGTGCTGGTTGGCGGGAGTGTAACATACTGGGAGAATCCCGTGCATCCCGGCTCCAGCTGCAGAATTCCGGTCCCTTCCAATATGGCGGTGGCGGTGTGTCCGTTTCGGCACTCGACGCGCAAATTCTAGGGTGACTCCAGGGAGTAGAGCCAGCCGTGCGTGTTCTCTAAGTACGTCCACTGAGCTTGGTGATAACGGGAAATGCGGACGTCACATGTTCGGAGGGTATCACTGGAGGGTGACAGGAGAAGTCGGGCTTCGCATGCGTCATCGCCGTGTGCGTCCCGCAGGTCGACGTGCAGCGGGCAAATGTACGCGCGGGCCAGCTGGTGGCATTTCCTCAGGTACATTTCCTCGAAGGTGAAGTACTTGTCCTGCTCGTCCGACCACGCAAGGTATGACTGCCTCGGTTGGATGTATGCCGTGCCGGTTGCAGTACCGTTATAGGTCTGTGGGCGTAAGCAGGGGTAGAGCCTGTACAGTTGGAAGGGCCCGGTCTCTAGAAGAGGCAGCGTGATGCTCACTAGCAATCTGCCGCATTGGTAGCGGGTTGCGATGCGGCTGATGCTCGAGAGATCCGTGGCGTGGAGCTCACTGGTGGGTACCGGGAAATCTAGAGGCGTTACGGATTCTCGCACCTGATTGGCTGCGGTTATCAATTGCTTGGCTGAAATTAGTTCCGGGTGGATGATGCCCATTTGGGCCTTGCGGATGGCGTCTTCGAAACGTTACAGCGAGTTAATATGAGTATCCGCGGCGTCGATCATGGCGTTGGACAGGCTGAGAAGGTGTGTCGTGTAGTTCAGGCGATGGATGTCGGCTAATTCGTGGCGCAGAGTGCGCTGGATGTCGGCTGTCGCATTGGCGATTCTTGAAATTTCGTGGTTCAGGGCATGGACGTTCGAGCCGATAGCGTTGATAGCGCCTCGTATGACGTGGGTGGTGTTGCGGACGAGGTGGGCCAGATCACGTCCCTTTTTTTCAAGTTCGGCAATCTCATGTCCGTACTGCTCTGCGTCGTCCTCGGTGAGAGTCCCGAAAAGAGCGTGAGATATCGAGCCCACGAAGCTTAGAGGGGCTCCGCGGGTCGAGTGCCGTTTGGCCGTGTACTCGGCGGCGTTAAGCTTCGCCGTGGGAGCGACGAGTCTCATGATCCCGGTTTTCAGGTTTTCTATTCGTATTTCGCGCCCCCGGAGTCGAGTTTCGGCAAGGAGGCCGCTGGATTGGCTGTGGCTCAGATGATTTCCGCATTCGAGGAATAGGTGTTGTATCTGCTCGGTACCCCAGGGTTGTAACGACAGGTGCCATTGAAGATCCAGATAAGTGACGATTTTCCAGTTAGTGGTCGTAACCCGAATGGGGTACAGGCGCTCGTAGAAAATTCCCGGATGGTTGGGCATCGGTTGGAGTTGATACCCTGGTGAGGCGTTGATAGGGTGCAGCCCGGCTGCCCAGATGGTGTATATCACGAGCCACATGATGGCGAATGGTCAGACCTGCAACAAAGAAAGGCTCGTCCTGACGGTTATTAAAGTGCTAATTTAAATTTGCTGGGGTGTTTCGTTTCCAGTTTGCCGCTTTTGTTGGAATAGGTTATATCGCCTTTTTCCGTTATATTGATAATTTCGTAGGGTCCGTGATACTGAGGACTGAATTTACCCTTGCGGGGTTCCAGTAGGACGTATACGTCGTCCCCTGGTTGGAAATCGACCGGATTCGCGCCGCGATCGTATTGACGTTTGGATCGTTCCTTAGCCGAGACAAGGCTGCTCGCCGCGACACGGCGAATTTCCTCAAGTCTCGTAACTAGATCGATCATGTATTGGTTGTACGTGTCGAGCTTTTCGGTGATCGGGAATGCGGAAATGGCGCGCGAGACTTTCCCGTACATGAGTTCGTACGGGCTGAAGTTTGTGCCTGTGTGAACGGAGGTGTTGTACGCGAGCATGGCAAACGGAAGCAGCTCGTCCCAGTCGTCGAATCGCGTTAGGGATGTTTTTAAGTATTCGGCCAATACGATATGGCTTCGCTCTAAGGAGCCGTTGGATTGCGGCCTGTACGCGGTGGTGGATATTGTTTTAACTCGGAAAATCTCGGCGAGCTGCTGGAAGAGCTTGCTTGTGAAGCAGGTGCCTCGGTCGCTGAGAATTGCCCTGGGGGGTCCGTACAAAGCGATCCAGTGCTTCGCGAACGCTAAGGCGACTGTCTGGGCTTTGATGTTGGGCACGGCCACGGCAGCACAGAATTTTGAAAAATTATCCTGCAGGGTGATTACGTACCGGTTCCCATTCGGCGTGATATCTAGAGGGCCGACGGCATCGATAGCGACTTTCTCGAATATATCGCAAGGGGTGTCCGTTATCCGCATAGGCTGCCGTGTTTTGATGCGGGCTAGTTTTTGCTCTTGGCAGATCTTGCAACTGCGGATGTAGTCCTCCGTTTCCTGCTTCATCCCCTTCCACTGGAACCTTTCGCGCAACCGCCGGTACGTTTTTGTTATACCTTTGTGCCCTGCGGCCAAGCTCCCGTGGGCTTCGCGAATTATTTCCTTGCGCTGGTCCATAGGGGGTTCGGTTGCGATGAGGCCGTTGCATACGGTGATGTGAGTGGGTACGCCCTGGAATATTGACTCCAGCATTTCCTTAAGGACGTAATAAGGAATATTCTCCAGCTCGTCTCCGAGCTTGGAGAGGCGAAGTGTGGGCAACCGGTAGCGCTCGACGCCCTGACGGAGAGCGCGTAGGCCGAGCACCAGGTCTTCGGGGGTGGCTCGGTCGGAGTGGCAGTTCTTTATAATCACGGTAAAAGTCCGAAAGGGCCCTCTCGGGGAGACGGCGACGTCCCCTTTCCTAGGCCGGGTTTCCCTGATGGCGTCGGGATTAACTCGCTCGAGTGCGGCGAGTAATCGGTTGGTGGGGCTCGCGACTTCGCAGTCGGCGCCGAGAAAGTGCGCCACATTGCCTCTCTCATAAGTGAGCGATTCGCGGCTCTGCTCGACCGTGCACTCGCCCTTGAAGGGGGTAACGTGGTTCTTCGTTGGCTCATTGTCTCCGTCGGAGCTGCTGGAGCCGTCTGCGTATGGTACCTGAATGCCGTGCTCCGGGGGCGGTCCGATCTCTTCGGATGCGTTGAGATTGGTTTTCGTCATGGAAACGGGACCTTCGTTGCTGAATATTCGAGTTCCTGCACTTCCCGTCGGATGGCTTGTCCCGTGCCGGGGGCTCGATCTAGCCATTGGGCCGCGAGAGGGAAGGGGTGTAGGAATTGTCGATCTTCGACCCCTAGGGGGTGCAATGGTGGTGGTCTCGAGGTTCGCTTCGATCTTCTCGCTCGCCTCCGCAATAGGCTCGCTGGTCTGCTGTGCCGCGGTCCCGAGGTCATGCTTGCTCAGGACGCGACTCAAGTCCTGCAGACATTGGCGTCCCAGGCCGACCAGCTCTGCCAGTTCGTCGGAGGATGTGTCGTCACCCTCCTGAGGGTCAGGCTCAGGATCGTTTGCAGGCTCGTCCTCCGCGGTGCCCCGAACGCGCAACGTTTGGTCAAATTGTGAGAACGAGCGTCGCAGTTCCTCCAAGAAATTCGGAGCAGCGGAACTGCGCTCCGCGACCTTGTCGTCGGGCGGCTCCGAGCTGAGGGGCGCGACAATTAGTCCGACGTCCTCTTCGTTCTCGCTGTCGCTCGAATCCTGTGGAGCGAGTTCCACTATGGACACCTCGGGTCTTCTGGCTGAACTTTCCGCGGGGCGTTCCTCGGCGGGGGGTGATTTTTCGACGGAGTTGAAAACTTCGTCTTCGGGGGCGTTTTCCTCCGCTTCATTCCCCGGCGACGGCGTCGGGAGCATACTCCGGTGATCGGTACGGAGGGGGGGGGGGGATGCGATCCGTAGAAGATTCGTCGCCTGTTGTGTCCGACTCTGGTTCCTTGTATGTCACTTTCTTCGTCAGGGGTCGAATTTCCTCGCGCCGCCCGACTCTGGCACCGATGGAGCTCGGGTCGGGGTTTCGTGCGGAGGAGACTGCCCCCTTTGTTCGGCTATTGGTGCTCTGTGTTCGAGGCCTCGGACGAGACAGGATTGAGACGGGTGGTGCTGCCGCGCTGGCGGTGCGCGGACGGGAAACGGTTATTTTTGAGATGGGGAAAGCAGCGACAACCACGGTATTGGGGAGGGGGTTGCGCGACAGGGCGTCGGCGTTTTGGTTCAGTTTCCCGGGCCGGTATTTTATGACAAAGGTGTAATTGCCCACCTTGGTCCTCCATCTGGCTCTTCGGTTCGACTGATCAGTCATATTGTGCAGCCAGGTGAGCACCTGATTGTCCGTGATCAGTGTGAAGGGGCGGCCATACAGATACGGCTTAAAATGCCCAATCGCCCACACGGCGGCGAGGCACTCCTTGTCGTTGCTGTGATAGCGAGTTTCTGCCGGCTTCAACGAACGTGATGCATACGATATTGGCCGTTCCACCTCGTTGTTAACTTGGCTGAGTACGGCACCAAGACCCGCATCCGATGCGTCAGTCGCGAGAATGAACGGCTGCGTGAAGTCTGGATATTGGAGAACGGGCTGTTCACACAGCGCGTCGCGCAGGCTCTCGAAACTCTTCTGCTCTTTCTCCGTCCACTCGAATTTCCGACCCTTCTTCAGCAAATCGCTCAAGGGTTTGGCCATTGTGGCGAACTCCTTGATGAACCGGCGGTAGTAATTGGCGAAACCGTGGAACTGCCTGACTTCGGTGACGTTTGTAGGCGGAGGATATTTCCTCACAGCTTCCAGTTTCGCTGGGTCGGGTCGCACGCCATCGCTTGAGATTATGTGTCCTAAGTAGCACAGGTCCAGCCGTAGGAATTGGCACTTCTCCGTCTGGAGGGTCAGGTTGACCTGACGGACGCGCGTCAGCAGGTTTCTCACGCGCCGTCCGTGTTCCTCTAGGGTCGGTGCGTACACGATGATGTCGTCAAGATACACGAAAAGCTCAGTGCCCTGCAGTCTTGACAGGGCCACGTTCATGTGCCTTTGGAAAACGGGTGGTCCATTGCGAAGGCCGAAGGGTAGCACTGTAAACTCGTAGTGTCCGTCCGGCGTGGAAAAAGCAGTCTTGGGGCGGTCCTTCGGGTCCATTTCTATCTGGTGGAACCCACTGGCGAGGTCGAAGACGCTAAAGTATTTAGCACCTCCTAGCTGGTCAAGAATATCCGTGATGTTCGGTAGCGGGTAGGCGTCCGGCAGTGTTTTCTCGTTCAGCGCTCGGCAATCAATGACAACTCTCCATTTGCGATTTCCCTGCGCGTCCGCCTTCTTGGGGACGATCCACAGGGGCGAATTATACGGCGAGGCGCTTGGCTGAATCTTTCCGTCCTTCAGTAGCTTGTCAACCTGTCGGTTTATCTCTTCCTTATGCAGAACGGGGTATCGGTACTGACGAGTGTTGATCGGGACATCATCGGTTGTTGGAATGGAGCATCGCATTAAATTCGAGCGTCCCAGCTTGTCGCCGGGTAATCCGAATCGGTCGGGAAAAGCGACGACGAGCGAGCGCACATGCTCTTCTTCCTCGGTGCAGAGGTGTTCGGTAGCTAAAAGGGTCATTATAGCAGTGACTCGGTCCAGACCCGCGATGGTTGCCTCGTCCACGGAGTCCGAGTCTGAGATTTCTTCTGGCGGGCCACGGTAGACGAACGGGATTAATTGCTGAGGAGGAATCGTGACTTCGGCGTCCTGCGTGGTTGCGTTAATGGCCATAACGTAGCATTGGCCACGATGGTTCGTGACCGCTGCTTCACCGATATATATCCCCTCTGCCGTGACAAGGCGGGGCAGATAACCTTCTTGATGCGACGTCTCTTTCAATGGTACCGGAACTGGTTTCCGAGTGCGAGCCGGAATTTTCACCACACTCGCAACCCGCGTGCCATTGAGCGGGGGTGTGGGGGACAGTTCTTCGACGGTCGCCGTATATCCTCCAACAAGAGGAACGGCGTCGTTGTCCACGAAAGGAATGGGTCGTGTGGGCCGGCTCGCGATCAGTAGGGCGTTATGGTTGTACGAGATCTCGGCCTTTTCTTGTACAAGGTATTCTTCACCAAGAATCCCCACCCCGGGCACCGGGAGGGGTTTGCGGAAAACAAAAAACCTCACCTTTTGCGAATAGATCTCGATGGTCGCAGTTCCGACAGCGAGCAGAAGCACTGACGACACGTCGTCTGTGATTCCATGCACCCTGACTACCTCGTCCTCGTTGATCATCACGTCGGGCCGCAGGGCGTTGACCTCGATCATATTCACGACGGCGCCAGAGTCGGCCAGGAGCAAGGGTCTTTTATGGGTCAGATCCGGAGATGATACTTTAACGACGGCTCGCGGCTGCTTTGCGAGTTGACGAAAATTTACGGTTACGACTGGAATTTCGACGCAGGGGAGTGACGCGGTTGTTGGGTGTTGGTCGTGGACGCGTCGTTCAGACGACCAGCTTCCTCGTTTAAAGAGGTCTTTTTCTCGTCGGTGTTTATCTTTGCGGGAGGGGTAGGTTCTCTAAACCGGAGAGATTTGCGTTCCGGGGTCCGTCTGTCGGCCGAGCTATCCCGGCGGCGGTTCCGCTCGGGCGAGTCACTAGTGTCCCGCGCGCGATTTCGCGACACGCGAGATTGCGGTCGACACGCGCATTCCCGGCAAGCTCTGCATAAAAAACGTTCTGCACCTATGGCATAGATTCGCCGGCGAGGCGAGAAACCCCTTATTCGGGAAGGAGAGCGGTAGTCGCCCTCTGAGGAGCTATCCTGGCAATTGTCGCGGCGCGAGTCCAGTTCGTCACGGGAGGAGCCTCCCTTCCGACGGGATCGGGCCCGAGAGCGTTTTTCATCTTTTACCGCGAGCTCCCATGCTGCCTGGAGCGTTGCGGGGTCGCGACTATGGACATAAGGGCGTATCCCGTTTGGCAAACCGTCAACGTAAACATCCAAGGCTCGAGCCTCGAGCCTGCGGAGAGTGCTCTGGGCTTCGTCCGCGCCGTATAGCTCTTCGACTTCGCTAACGGCCCGTCGAATATATCGCTGAAGACGAGAGCAGAAATCGGATACATCTTCGTCGCTCCTCATTCGAGCCTCGAGGAGCCGGGATCGGTAATGTTCATAATCGTGATCGGGGGCAAATTTTTCCCGCAAGCTCTTCAGCAGGGCTTTGACGGTGACGAAGGCTTTGCCCTCGACATGGGTCCTGGCCCGACCACGTAGACGGCCAAGAATACCGTTGAGAAGTCTCGCCTCGGCTCCGCCAGGGAGTCCCTGCTGTAAGGCTTTAATTTCGGTGTCGAAGTCCGCGAATCTGAGATTTCTGCCGTCGTACTTCGGCTCTTTATCGATGGCATCCTTAGTAGCTAGGTAGTCTAGATAGGCGGAGCTGTCAAGCGGATTGGTTTGGTTTTGAGGGTTCGGGTTAAAGTTCGTGGTATTTTGCGAAGAGACAGACATGTTCAGGGATTATATATATATACTAGGGGGCTGCGCCCCCTGCGCGCTTCGCGCGCCAACCCCAGGGGGGGGCTTCGCCCCCCCCCGCGCGCTTCGCGCGCTCCCACCCCCCTCAGCGCCTTAAACCTATCTAACCTAACCCAGATTAACTTAACCCTACCTAACTTAACCCTACCTAGCTCTTAACTCTACCTAACTTAACCCTATCTAACTGAACCCTACTTAACTAAACACTACTTAACTTAACCCAACTTAATTTAATTCGACCTAACTCGGACTCCCATCCCTCAGAACCTCTATCCCTCGGGACGTCCCTCCCATCCCTCAGAATCAATATCTCTCGGGTCCCCCCATCTCTCAAAACCCCTATCCCTTGGGACTCCCATACTTGAAATACATATCCCTCGGGACCTCCATCCCTCAGAACCCCTATCCCTCGGGACATCCCTCCCATCCCTCAGAATCCATATCCCTCGGGACCCCTCATCTCTCAAAACCCCTATCCCTCGAGACTCCCATACTTGAAATATATATCCCTCGGGACCCCCATACTCGGAACCCCTATGCCTCGGGAACCCCGTTACGCGGAAGGGTTAAGTTAGGTAGGGTTAACTTGTCCCTCGGGATCTCCCATCTCTCGGGAACCTCCATACTCGGGAACTCCCATACTCCGAACCCCTATGCCTCGGGAACTCCCATACTCCAACCCCTATGCCTCGGGATCTCTCGTACTCGGAACTCCTTTCTCTCGGGAACCCCTGTATTCGGAACCCCTATCCCTCGGGAACACTCATGGCGCTTAGAAAAATTCTACCTCCAGTGTATCATTTGACTCCGACCTTCACGAAAAACTCGTTGGAAATTCCATGGCCTACTTGATACCACTCTTCAAAAATTCCATGACCAACTTGATACCACTCGCCCAAAATGTCATGGCCAACTGGATGCAACTCGTTGAAAATTCCATGGCCAACTTGATACCATTCGCTGAAAATTCCATGGCCACCTTGATACCACTCGCTGAAAATTCCACGGCCAACTTGATACCACTGACTGGAAATTCCATGGCCTACTTGATACCACTCGCTGAAAAGTCCATGTCCAACTTGATACCACTCGCTGAAAATTCCATGGCCAACTTGATACCACTCGCTGAAAATGCTATGGAATCGTTGCCATGGCAATGGTTGCCATGGTAACGGTTGCTAAGGCAATGGTTGCCATGGTAACGGTTGCCATGGTAACGGTTGCCATGGAAACGATTGCTATGGAAATGGTTGCCAAGGAAACGGTTACTATGGCAATAGTTGCCATGAAAACGGTTACTAAGGCAATGGTTGCCATGGAAACGGTTACTATGGCAATGGTTGCCATCGAAACGGTTACTATGGAAACGTTTACTATGGACCACCTCGGGGCGGGGGGGGGGAGGATCCGGGGCATGCTGACCCCCCTCCCCCGGTTGCTGACCCCCCCTTGATTCTTGACACGGCGACGGCGCGATCTTTTTATAATATAGAGAGATTTTGGGGCTGGGCCCCCTGTGCGCTTCGCGCGCTCCCCCCCCTTGATGCCGTAAACCTGATTAACTTAACCCTACCTAACTTAACTCTACCTAACTTAACCCTACCTAACTTAACTCTACCTAACTTAACCCTATCTAACTTAACCCTACCTAACTTAACCCTACCGAACTTAACCCTACCTAACTTAACCCTATCTAACTTAACCCTACCTAACTTAACCCTACCTAACTTAACCCTACCTAACTTAACCCTACCTAACTTAACCCTACCTAACTTAACTCTACCTAACTTAGCCCTACCTAACTTAACCCTACCTAACTTAACAATATATAACTTGACCCTACCTAACTTAACCCTACCGAACTTAACCCGATCTGACTTAACCCGATCTGACTTAACCCTACCTAACTTAACCCTACCTAACTTAACCCTAGCTAACTTAACCCTAGCTAACTTAACCCTACCTAACTTAACCCTGCCTAACTTAACCCTACCTAACTTAACCCTACCTAACTTAACCCTACCTAACTTAACCCTACCTAACTTAACAATATCTAACTTAACCCTACATAACTTAACAATATCTAACTTGACCCTACCTAACTTGACGCTACCTAACTTAATTCTATCTAACTTAATCCTACCTAATTTAATTCTACCTAACTTAATCTTACCTAACTTAATTCTATCTAACTTAACCCTACCTAACTTAACCCTACCTATCTTAACCCTGCATAATTTAATCCTACCTATCACGGGACCCACATCGCTCAGAACCGCTATCCCTCCGGACGTCCCTCCCATCGCTCAGAATCCATATCCATCGGGACCCCCCTTCCGTTCCTCAGATCCCCTATCCCTCGTTCGCGCGCTCACATGTCCGTTTTTCATTTTCCAAAACCATAAATCCCCCAAGGCCTGATTTTTCTAAGCCCTTTTCCAAAAACATAGGCCCCCAAGCGCGGATCTTTCGATGGCCTTTTTCAAAAACATAGACTCCGAAATACCAGATTTTTCTTAGCGCTTTTCCAAAAACATAGGCCCGCCAAGTCATGGCGGGAGTATGTCCGTATATAAAAAATATCGAGATCTTTTTATAATATAGAGATAATATATCTGGGTATTTTATAATACCCAGAATAGGGGGCCTTAAGGGATTTAGAAAAATTCAGGCCCAAGGGCCCCTTGAAGGACTTAGAAAAAATCATCCAAGTCCCTTCCCAGGTCACCTTCACCGTGCTGTTTGGTGAAGCTGACCCCCCCCCCCCCCTCGATTATCCTACACAGCGGCGGCGGCGGCGGCGGCGGCGGCGGCGGCGAGATCTTTTTATATTATAGAGGGATATATATATTTTTGTTAAAGGTTTTCCTTTCAATACGGGTTGTACCTTACGTTACAGAAAGCAGTGATGGTATCCCACCGCTGCCACCAATTTGTTACGAGCCAAGCCGTTAAGCGGCGAGGCCTGCTCTTTTTAATATTTTTATTTGAATTGGGTTACCATTTAAGCGCTAGGCGCAACTGCGGTCTGTATAGGGCAAGGGAGTGACGGGTTTAAGGATGCAGGCGAGTGCTCCATGATATACTGTCGTTTATTTGTTTAATACAATATAGTAATATATCTTAACTTACGGTTTGTTTGGGTTTGATTACAGAGTTGGTTCGTTCACGCAAAGTCTGGCCTCTCCTCCTCGCGGGTCGACAATCGCGCACACCTCGGTGTCTTCTCGATCCCTCGGGGGAGAAGGCTGGGATGGGAAACCCGCAGACGCACGAAATACCGAGATCGGGATATGGGTTAAGACCCTGAGCTCCTCGGAGCTCTGTTCGCGAGCGAAGCGTGAAGAAGACTGCCTCGGTTTTTCGCGGCTATAGGTAGCATCTTTCTTCGGTTTTCCCAAATCGCTAAGTCAGCGATTGCCCGGCCTTCGACTCCGAGGATCGCTGTCGCGAGTTCGTGTCGGAGCGCACGTACGCGTCATGCGAGCGCGCGGTCGCTCGAGAGTGCAATCCGCCGTCGTTACGAATTATATGGCATTCGAAAAATGTAAAATATCGGCTCGGGATATAACACAAATGTATCCAAAACGAACATTCTACTCAAATACACTACATCCATGTTTTTAAAGTTGTCTGGCACAGCCGAAGCGAACGAAACTTTGAAAAACTCCAAAATCGTGATATCTCATGATTCGAGCGTTTCTGAGATCGCAGTTTGGTGCAAATGGGTCGAAAACTTTAATTCTACCCAAATACACCACATCCATGCGTAAAAAGTTGTCTGGAACAGCCGAAGCGAACGATACTTTGAAAAACACAAAAATCATGATATCGTTTGTTTCGAGCGTTTCTGCAATCGCAGCTTGGTGCAAATGCATCAAAAACGTTCATTCTGCTCAAATACACCACATCCATGTTTTAAAAGTTTTCTGGCACAGACGAAGCGAACGAAACTTTGAAAACCACAGAAATCGTGTTACCTAGTGTTTCGAGCATTTCTGAGATCACAGGTTGGTGCAAATGTATCGAAAACGTACATTCTACTCAAATACACCACATCCATGTGCTAAAAATTGTCTGGTACAGACGAAGCGACCGAAACTTTGAAAACCACAGAAATCATGTTATCGAGTGTTTCGAGCGTTTCTCACATCACAGCTCGGTGCAACGGGATCGAAAACTTTCATTCTGCTCAAATACAACACATCCATGTGTTAAAAGTCGTCTGGCACAGACGAAGCGACCGAAACTTTGAAAACCACAGAAATCGTGTTATCGAGTGTTTCGAGCGTTTCTCACATCACAGCTCTGTGCAACGGGATCGAAAACTTTCATTCTGCTCAAATACACCGCATCCATGTGTTAAATGTTGTCTGGCACAGCCGAAGCGAACGAAACTTTGAAAACTACAGAAACCGTGTTATCGCGTGTTTCGAGCGTTTCTGAGATCACAGCTCGGTGCAAATGGATCAAAAACGTTCATTCTACTCAAATACACCACATCCATGTGTTAAAAGTTGTCTGGCACAGCCGAAGCGGACGAAACTTCGGATAACACAAAAATCGTGTTATCGAGTGTTTCGAGCGTTTCTCACATCACAGCTCGGTGCAACGGGATCGAAAACTTTCATTCTGCTCAAATACACCACATCCATGTGTTAAGGGCTTACATACAGTTAGAAGGCTTTAAAAAGACGGATTTTCAAGAATTTTTTTCGCGCAGACTATTCAATTTATTAATTTGAAAATTGGTGTACATATTATAATAACCTTATAATATATTAACATATTTTTTATTTGTAAAAATAATCATCGCGAATGTTGCTATCGCCGATCTCATAGAGCTCCGCAAAAAAAAACAATTTTGCGGTGATCACGATATCTCTGGACCGGATTATCTGAAATGAAAAAACCAAATAAATTTCGTTAATATAATACATTATCTAGTATTTAATCGAATCAATTAGCGAAAAAATAATTTTTGACAAAATGGCGGCTTCTCAAAATAAAAGACTCGATTTTGAACGAAAATTTAAGCCTTAAATTGTTTATAAAATGGAAAATATTTATCGCAGAAAAAAAATCTTCGATTAATTACTAAAAAATCTAGTTAAAAAGGTTGTGTTAAAATTTGAAACTGATCGGTTCAGCCGTTTTGGAGAAATCTTGATCACCGATTTTGAAAACATAGTTTTGAGAAAAACGCGTTTAAAGTTTCAAAAGCGTTTTACATGTGGTAAATTTTGTTTTTTTTTTTCAACTTACATGGAGTCATCTATTCCAGGGCCATATAATAATCCGTTCGCATCGTTGGCAGCTTTTAATAATTCGATTTGATGCTGTCTGCGAGCCATTCTTCCCTCTCTGGTGCTCTCGTGTGATCTCATGTCGGAGATCTTGATGCGCTGCGCATCTTCTTTATCTGTATATGAATGCGCATTGGACCCAAGTGAGACGCCCATTGCATTCATATAATATAAAAGGGCAGCTGTCGCTTCATTGAAGATGCCAGCAGCTATATATGCAGCCATTTCCACCGTTTTTGATCCGGCTGGAAATACTTTTGGAGAGATCTTCCACACCACTGGGTTATAGCTTTCATTATTGTTTTGGGTGAAACCAATACATTCCTTCTTCACGACTTCTTGATCACCGTATGGGGCAGCTTTCAAAATCCCGGAGTACGTTTTAGAATCACCGTCTCCAATGTAATTTCTGTACTGCACTCCGAATTTTTCCACTGAACGCTTGAATAGGTCGATCACTGCATCAACTTCCATTTTTCCAGAAGAACCTGAATGATTACAACTGCAATCATCTTGATGGTTTTCATACCATTGTTGATATTCTTCACTATCAAGTTTGCTTTTCCAAGTTTCGCATTGTTTGCAATAGGAACTTTTCACGAGGATATCAATTACTTTCCCAGAATAATATCCGATCAATGATGTCACTCCATACAAGGAAGTATATCCTCGCTTTTTCCAAGTGCCATCGCCGGACACGGTAAGCTTTGCAGATTTTTCGTCACCTTGGTGTTCAGCAGTCAAGTCTTTTTCTTCATGGCAAGCATGCTGAAAAAGTTTGTCGGTTGCTGTTTTCACACAGGAATGTATATTCTTCATAATTAAATCGTAGGTGGGCTGTGTTAGGAAAGCGGGCATGTCCATTAATCCACAAAATTTTGCAGCACCTTTTAACCCTAATCCAAGAACTCTCATTACAAACAAAAAACGCCGATTTATCTCATAAGAATGCTCGATAAAAGGACTAGAATTTATGCTACGAGATGGACACTGATCGCACAACAAAACAATTTTAAACCCGAGTCCTCGTTCAGAAGCAGTTTCACATTTCACATTTCCGTTACAGGTTTTGCACTGCACAAATACGGAGATGGCCGCGAAAACAGTAATAAAATTCAAAATTCGGTACTCAACGGACGGATCACGCGGCACCAAGATTTCCTCCTGCATTCTTATTTTTTTTGCAGAGGCACTGAAACTGGACTCATCCGTTTCAGCTGTTTTCGGATTGAAAACATTCTTTCGTTTCTTCGCTCTTGACTTGTACACTTTCGTTGATTTTCTAAGTTCTCTGCTAGACTTCATTTTCACGATATTATCGAAGGCACAAGTACACTGACACGACTTTACTGTTAGGCTTCTCTGCTGAGACTGACGACTACTTTTCAAATTTTGGCAACTGAGAAACATACAATAGAAAATGACAAAGGAAAGAGAGTAGGATAGACAAGGAAAGAAGGGACAGCGCCTCAGGTAGACAGCTGGCGCGCCGGTCCCCGACTGTGAGACACGCCTCCCTAACGCGCCTTCATAAATGTGTCTATAACTTCGAGAATATTCGTCTGATTGACATAAAATGTTGAGTGTGTATGCTCAAATATATGTACATTCAGAAAATACAAAAAACACGATTTTTTGAAAATTACAAGTGTATGTAAGCCCTTAAATGTTGTCTGGCACAGCCGAAGCGAACGAAACTTTGAAAACTACAGAAACCGTGTTATCGCGTGTTTCGAGCGTTTCTGAGATCACAGCTCGGTGCAAATGGATCAAAAACGTTCATTCTACTCAAATACACCACATCCATGTGTTAAAAGTTGTCTGGCACAGCCGAAGCGAACGAAACTTCGGAAAACACTAAAATCGTAATATCGCGTGTTTTGAGCGTTTCTGATATCACAGCTCGGTGCAAATGGATCAAAAACGTTCATTCTGCTCAAATACATCATATCCATGCATTAAAAGTCGTCTGGCACAGACGAAGCGACCGAAACTTTGAAAACCACAGAAATCGTGTTATCGAGTGTTTCGAGCGTTTCTCACTTCACAGCTCGGTGCAACGGGATCGAAAACTTTCATTCTGCTCAAATACACCACATCCATGTGTTCAATGTAGTCTGGCACAGCCGAAGCGAACGAAATTTTGAAAAACACAAAAATCGTGATGTCTCGTGATTCGAGCGTTTCTGAGATCGCAGTTTGGTGCAAATGGATCGAAAACTTTCATTCTACTCAAATACACCACATCCATGGGTAAAAAGTTGTCTGGAACAGCCGAAGCGAACGAAACTTTGAAGACACACAAAATTCGTGATATCGCGTGTTTCGAGCGTTTCTGAGATCACAGCTCGGTGCAAATGGATCAAGTACGTTCATTCTACTCAAATACACCAAATCCATGCGTTAAAAGTGGTCTTTACATATATTGCATTGGCCGTGTGTTTGTATATTTGAACTCCCCCTTTACGCGTCTTCATGGCCTATATTACTCTTTTTTTAAGATGGAAATTCGGCAAGCACAACTCGGGTCTGAGTCAGAGATGCCTAGATTCCTATGTTACCGATGATTTCCGGCAAACACGGAATAATTAATTTTCGTCGACTCTGACTGCTTCATCGATCCATTTTGAATCGATGGAGCAGCCAGAGGGAATTTTTTCTCAATTCGTTAAATTAGAATTTGTCGACTCTGGCTGCACCATCGATTCAAAATGGATCGATGAAGCAGTCAGAGTCGACGAAAATTAATTATTCCGTGTTTGCCGGAAATCATCGGTAACATAGGAATCTAGGCATCTCTGACTCAGACCCGAGTTGTGCTTGCCGAATTTCCATCTTAAAAAAAGAGTAATATAGGCCATGAAGACGCGTAAAGGGGGAGTTCAAATGTTAAAAGTGGTCTGGCACAGCCGAAGCGAACGAAACTTTGAAAAACTCAAAAATCGTGATATCTCGTGATTCGAGCGTTTCTGAGATCGCAGTTTGGTGAAAATGGATCGAAAACTTTCATTCTACACAAATACACCATATCCATGCGTTAAAAGTGGTCTGGTACAGCCGAAGCGAACGAAACTTTGAAAAACATAAAAATCGTGATATCGCTTGTTTCGAGCGTTTCTGAGATCGCAGCTTGGTGCAAATGCATGAAAAACTTTCATTCTGCTCAAATAAACCATACCCATGCGTTAAAAGTTGTCTGGCACAGCCGAAGCGAACGAAACTGTGAAAACTACAGAAACCGTGTTATCGGGTGTTTCGAGCGTTCCTGAGATCACAGCTCGGTGCAAATGGATCAAAAACGTTCATTCTACTCAAATACACCACATCCATGTGTTCAAAGTTGTCTGGCACAGACGAAGCGAACGAAACTTTGAAAACCACAGAAATCGGTTTATCGAGTGTTTCGAGCGTTTCTCAGATCAAAGCTCGGTGCAACTGCATCGAAAACTTCCATTCTGCTCAAATACACCACATCCATGTGTTAAAAGTTGTCTGGCACAGACGAAGCGAACGAAACTTTGAAAAACACAAAAATCGTGATATCGCTTGTTTCGAGCGTTTCTGCAATCGCAGCTTGGTGCAAATGCATCAAAAACGTTCATTCTGCTCAAAAACACCACATCCATGTGTTAAAAGTTGACTGGCACAGACGAAGCGAACGAAACTTTGAAAACCACAGAAATAGTTTTATCGAGTGTTTCGAGCGTTTCTCAGATCAAAGCTCGGTGCAACTGGATCGAAAACTTTCATTCTGCTCAAATACACCACATCCATGTGTTAAAAGTTGTCTGGCACAGACGAAGCGAACGAAACTTTGAAAAACACAGAAATCGTGTTATCGAGTGTTTCGAGCGTTTCTCACATCACAGCTCGGTGCAACGGGATCGAAAACTTTCATTCTGCTCAAATACACCACATCCATGTGTTAAATGTTGTCTGGCACAGCCGAAGCGAACGAAACTTTGAAAAACACAAAAATCGTGATATCGCTTGTTTCGAGCGTTTCTGAGATCGCAGCTTGGTGCAAATTCATCAAAAACGTTCATTCTGCTCAAATACACCATATCCATGCGTTAAAAGTTGTCTGGCACAGCCGAAGCGAACGAAACTTTGAAAACTACAGAAACCGTGTTATCGCGTGTTACGAGCGTTTCTGAGATCACAGCTCGGTGCAAATGGATCAAAAACGTTCATTCTACTCAAATACACCACATCCATGTGTTAAAAGTTGTCCGGCACAGCCGAAGCGAACGAAACTTCGGCAAACACCAAAATCGTAATATCGGGTGTTTTGAGCGTTTCTGATATCACAGCTCGGTGCAAATGGATGAAAAACGTTCATTCTGCTCAAATACATAATATCCATGCATTAAAAGTCGTCTGGAACAGACGAAGCGAACGAAACTTTGAAAACCACAGAAATCGTGTTATCGAGTGTTTCGAGCGTTTCTCACATCACAGCTCGGTGCAACGGGATCGAAAACTTTCATTCTGCTCAAATACACCACATCCATGTTTTAAAAGTTTTCTGGCACAGACGAAGCGAACGAAACTTTGAAAACCACGGAAATCGTGTTATCTAGTGTTTCGAGCATTTCTGAGATCGCAGGTTGGTGCAAATGTATCGAAAACGTACATTCTACTCAAATACACCACATCCATGTGCTAAAAATTGTCTGGTACAGACGAAGCGAACGAAACTTTGAAAACCACAGAAATCGTGTTATCGAGTGTTTCGAGCATTTCTGAGATCGCAGGTTGGTGCAAATGTATCGAAAACATACATTCTACTCAAATACACCACATCCATGTGTTAAAAGTTGTCTGGCACAGACGAAGCGAACGAAACTTTGAAAAACAACAAAATTGTTTTAACGCGCGTTTTGAGCGTTTCTGAGATCACAGCTCGGTGCAACTGCATCGAAAACTTTCATTCTGCTCAAATACACCACATCCATGTGTTAAAAGTTGTCTGGCACAGACGAAGAGAACGAAACTTTGAAAAACACAAAAATCGTGATATCGCTTGTTTCGAGCGTTTCTGCAATCGCAGCTTGGTGCAAATGCATCAAAAACGTTCATTCTGCTCAAATACACCACATCCATTTGTTAAAAGTTGTCTGGCACAGACGAAGCGAACGAAACTTTGAAAACCACAGAAATAGTTTTATCGAGTGTTTCGAGCGTTTCTCAGATCAAAGCTCGGTGCAACTGGATCGAAAACTTTCATTCTGCTCGAATACACCACATCCATGTGTTAAAAGTTGTCTGACACAGCCGAAGTGAACGAAACTTTGAAAACACACAAAAATCGTGATATCGCTTGTTTCGAGCGTTTCTGAGATCACAGCTCGGTGCAAATGGATCAAAAACGTTCATTCTGCTCAAATACATCATATCCATGCATTAAAAGTGGTCTGGCACAGACGAAGCGACCGAAACTTTGAAAACCACAGAAATCGTGTTATCGAGTGTTTCAAGCGTTTCTGAGATCGCAGTTTGGTGCAAATCCATCAAAAACTTTCATTCTGTTCAAATACACCACATCCATGTGTTAAAAGTTGTCTGGCACACACGAAGCGAACGAAACTTTGAAAACCACAGAAATCGTTTTATCGAGTGTTTCGAGCGTTTCTCAGATCAAAGCTCGGTGCAACTGGATCGAAAACTTTCATTCTGCTCAAATACACCACATCCATGTGTTAAAAGTTGTCTGGCACAGCCGAAGCGAACGAAACTTTAAAAACTCAAAAATCGTGATATCTCGTGATTCGAGAATTTCTGAGATCGCAGTTTGGTGCAAATGGATCGAAAACTTTCATTCTACTCAAATACACCACATCCATGCGTAAAAAGTTGTCTGGAACAGCCGAAGCGAACGAAATTTTGAAAAAGACAAAAATCGTGATATCGCTTGTTTCGAGCGTTTCTGCAATCGCAGCTTTGTGCAAATGCATCAAAAACGTTCATTCTGCTCAAATACACCACATCCATGTGTTAAAAGTTGTCTGGCACAGACGAAGCGAACGAAACTTTGAAGACACACAAAATTCGTGATATCGCGTGTTTCGAGCGTTTCTGAGATCACAGCTCGGTGCAAATGGATCAAAAACGTTCATTCTACTCAAATACACCACATCCATGTGTTAAAAGTTGTCTGGCACAGGCGAAGCGACCGAAACTTTGAAAACCACAGAAATCCTGTTATCGAGTGTTTCGAGCGTTTCTCACATCACAGCTCGGTGCAACGGGATCGAAAACTTTCATTCTGCTCAAATACACCACATCCATGTGTTAAATGTTGTCTGGCAGAGCCGAAGCGAACGAAACTTTGAAAAACACAAAAATCGTGATATCGCTTGTTTCGAGCGTTTCTGAGATCGCAGCTTGGTGCAAATGCATCAAAAACGTTCATCCTGCTCAAATACACCATATCCATGCGTTAAAAGTTGTCTGGCACAGCCGAAGCGAACGAAACTTTGAAAACTACAGAAACCGTGTTATCGCGTGTTTCGAGCGTTTCTGAGATCACAGCTCGGTGCAAATGGATCAAAAACGTTCATTCTACTCAAATACATCACATCCATGTGTTCAAAGTTGTCTGGCACAGACGAAGCGAACGAAACTTTGAAGACACACAAAATTCGTGATATCGCGTGTTTCGAGCGTTTCTGAGATCACAGCTCGGTGCAAATGGATCAAATACGTCCATTCTACACAAATACATCATATCCATGCATTAAGAGTGGTCTGGCACAGCCGAAGCGAACGAAACTTTGAAAAACTCAAAAATCGTGATATCTCGTGATTCGAGCGTTTCTGAGATCGCAGTTTGGTGCAAATGTATCGAAAACTTTCATTCTACTCAAATACACCACATCCATGCGTAAAAAGTTGTCTGGAACAGCCGAAGCGAACGAAACTTTGAAGACACACAAAATTCGTGATATCGCTTGTTTCGAGCGTTTCTGAGATCGCAGCTTGGTGCAAATGCATCAGAAACGTTCATTCTGCTCAAATACACCATACCCATGCATTAAAAGTTGTCTGGCACAGCCGAAGCGAACGAAACTTTGAAAACTACAGAAACCGTGTTATCGCGTGTTTCGAGCGTTTCTGAGATCACAGCTCGGTGCAAATGGATCAAAAACGTTCATTCTACTCAAATACATCACATCCATGTGTTCAAAGTTGTCTGGCACAGCCGAAGCGAACGAAACTTTGAAAAACTCAAAAATCGTGATATCTCGTGATTCGAGCGTTTCTGAGATCGCAGTTTGGTGCAAATGTATCGAAAACTTTCATTCTACTCAAATACACCACATCCATTCGTAAAAAGTTGTCTGGAACAGCCGAAGCGAACGAAACTTTGAAGACACACAAAATTCGTGATATCGCTTGTTTCGAGCGTTTCTGAGATCGCAGCTTGGTGCAAATGCATCAAAAACGTTCATTCTGCTCAAATACACCATACCCATGCATTAAAAGTTGTCTGGCACAGCCGAAGCGAACGAAACTTTGAAAACTACAGAAACCGTGTTATCGCGTGTTTCGAGCGTTTCTGAGATCACAGCTCGGTGCAACTGCATCGAAAACTTTCATTCTGCTCAAATACACCACATCCATGTGTTAAAAGTTGTCTAATAATATGTTGTTGGGGGTGTGGCCGTAAATGGTAATGGTGCTGCAGCTTCGGCGACGGTCGGCCTTCTCGAATAACTCCTCGTTGTTTTTACGTTTCGCCCTCTGGTCGGGGCCTCTTCAGAAAATGTTTATTGTCTGCATTTTAGAAGGAACTTAAGCTGTTGTTTCGCACGCATTTTGGATTCGTTCTCTTGCTTCCATTGTTTGTAGGCGCGGTGGATATGATGTCCAAATCGGTGAAATATTTGTTGG
This sequence comes from Pimpla rufipes, assembly GCA_963932165.1. Classification (NCBI taxonomy): domain Eukaryota; kingdom Metazoa; phylum Arthropoda; class Insecta; order Hymenoptera; family Ichneumonidae; genus Pimpla; species Pimpla rufipes. The sequence continues at coordinate 6,694,618 of OZ010643.1, forward strand.
AAAAAGTCCATCCTCATCGAATTTAACGCCAGATTCTTCAATATGTTGTTGGGGCTGTGGCCGTAAATGGTAATGGTGCTGCAGCTTCGGCGACGGTCGGCCTTCTCGAATAACTCCTCGTTGTTTTTACGTTTCGCCCTCTGGTCGGGGCCTCTTCAGAAAATGTTTATTGTCTGCATTTTAGAAGGAACTTAAGCTGTTGTTTCGCACGCATTTTGGATTCGTTCTCTTGCTTCCATTGTTTGTAGGCGCGGTGGATATGATGTCCAAATCGGTGAAATATTTGTTGGAAAAAGTCCGACTCGTTACTGGACCATAAAAAAGAGGTGGGAAAAATATTCCTGGTTCTCTCTCCTTTTTTTTTTTCTTTTTATTGCATTCGTTAATTGAGGGAATTTTCCGCCTCTTTTTTCTTTGTTCCAGCTCGTCAAGGGTATTCGGGGACGGCGTGGCCACCGAGGGTCCGTCCTTATTTCTCGCTGCTCACCTTTTTGGTAACAGGTAATGTTATTACGAATATTTTTTTTCGGGGTATCAATCGTTGTAGTCGCTATATATATTATAATTTTTTTTTTTTTCGCTGGGGATTTTTTTTATAACTTTCTGTGTCTTTGTTTGATTTCAGGAGCTGGTGTCTGCCGATAAATGTTTATACAGACCCCTTTTTTTAATTTTCGCGTCACAAAACTTGTATTTTGTAAAAATAAAGAGTGACATTCTTACTTGAAACCGTCTTCTCGTGTTTTTTTTTTCATTGTCAAGTTAACACCGAAGGAAGAGTTTTTTTTTTATGGTTTGCAATCCCCCTTTTTTTTGATAAAAAAAAAGAATGCATTTTGACTTCCTTTCGTGTTAGCTTTTCCTTTATACCATAGTGCATTTCACGGTGTAATCTATTTTACGCTGACAGTGGTCGCATAATTTCTTGGTTCTGGCGCACTTTGCGCAGCTAGTCGAATGCATACACGGCAAAAATACTACGTTTATTTCCCGGGAATGACAGGTTTGGCATAACTCAGTTTCGGTTGCTTCGGACGTGTCGGAGTGACTGGAGGGTACGGGAGTCGAGTTCGGTGCCGCGAGGACGGGGGTCGGGGGTCGGTTGATTCGGGTGACTCTCGCTCTTCCGGTCGCGCGTGTAGGGACCGTCCCGTTCAGCGCGGAGGATTTTCGCTTGTAATGACGTTCTTCGCGGGAAGACACCCGTTCGCGGGCGGAGTTACCGCGGCTTTGATCTTCCTCTGATAGGGGAGTCGAACTACGGCTCGGGGAGACGCGAGGAGAGCCAATGGTCATGTAAAGAAATTGACAATATGGGAACCATCGGGCGTGCTGTTCCCAGGGATTATCGGTGGGTTTCCAGTTGCGAATTTTTCCTCCGCAGTGGAAACACATTACTTTGTCTTTTGTTCCAGTGTAGAAAAATCCTGCCATCGCAAGAGTATCGGGGTTTAGTATATTTCCGTGTTTTTTCGGCCAACCACTAAAACTGTCCTTTCTTTTCATATATCCCTCGTAGTGCGGTTCTACCGGGTGTACATATTGTTTCAGAGTACCGTATCCGTCGAGCAGTTCGGGGAGCTCTGGTGTCTCTGCTTGCATGGAGTATGACGGGACTATACGTGGGTCAATGCCTATGGGCACATTCCCGCACGCGACTTTTCTTACAAATCGACAGTGCTCATGCTCTTTTTGATGTCTGACCATGGGGTCGTCGTTTTCCTCCCACGTAATGATCGTTGTTAAACAATCGAAACAGCTAACCGTATCTTCCCATCCCGTGTAGTAAAATCCTGCGGCGGCGAGAGCCGTGGGATTTATTATATGCAAATTCCATCTCCGAAAGCTGTCTAATCGAACTTGTTCAAATCCATATTTTTCGTGTATTGTTAGTACCGACATATTATTATTATTATTATTTTTTTTTTGTAGATATTTTCTTTTGGTGTAATTTTATTCCGAAAATTCGTTCATTTTAGTGCATTAACCTTTCCCTGTGGTTAATTAAATTATATATATTTATATATATTTTTTTTTCCAATTCTTTCAAATGTTGTTATTTTGTTAATATTGGTTACGAAGTCGTTTTTATTACTTGTTATAAATTTTTTTTTTTTTCCTTGATCCCCTTATTTATTATTTAAAATTCAACCGGTACTTTACCGTTTTTTTTCTTTTATTTTACTGGCACAATGTCATGAGGCTGTTTGCGGGATTCCGATTTTTCCGTGTGTTTTCTTTCGTCGCTACCTTTAAGAAAAAATATCGTTTCACTAACTTGAATAATCGATTTTATAATTGATACGTAAATTTGTTGAGACGTGGTGTTACTTTGTATGTTCACTATCGTAGTTTATTGTTGAATTATCATCCGTGTTTAAAGGAAAAGTTATTAAATCCCTTTCTTACGACTTTTGCTGTGAGTACGGTGGTCGTCCCCTTGATTTCTTTTCCGGTTCAATCGGTATCGTAGTTTCTACTATTTCGCGAATCAGTCCACTCATCGGTACGGGGTCAGACTGACAAGGTTCCGGTCCAAAATAAGGGGTGGTCATAAACAGAGATATTCTCAAAAAACCCTCGGCTTCTGTTTGAACGTCTGTCGATGATTGTAGATAGCGGCAATTTGCTTGTGGAAAAGCGTGTTGTTGCGACGGGATGTCGTGAGCTCGCCAATTGCTCATCGTGAGGTTACAAAAGTAGCATTTTACTGTGTCATTTATTCTTGTGTAGGAAAACCCTGCTTTTGCCATTTCTACCGCTCTTATCGGTATACTCGCTGGCCAGGTAACGAAAGAGTGTATGCGAGTCATGAAATTCTCGTACATTGGGTATATGGGATTCATCACCGGAGCGATCGTTAATGGGCCTTGGGGCGCCGCTGTTTCGGTGATGGGGACGGGCGGTTGTCCCGCTGAGGCGCTGGGTAGCCTAAAAGGGCGCTCGGGGAGAGGTACGTTACCACACGGGAGTCCTCTGATGAATCTACAATCACTCGAGCATTTTCGATGCACATTTTTGGGATCGTCGTTAGCTCTCCAGTTTCCAATTATTCTTTGACAGCAAAAGCATTTAGTTAAATCCCCTGTACCGAGATAAATAAATCCTGCCGCGGCTAATTTACCCGGATCGGGATTAGCGACACGCCAATTTACAAAACTTTCAAGTCGTATCTGCTCGAAACAATAAGTGAAGTTACAACCTCTTATTGCCATGATTTAGCTTCCGAAATATATATATATTTTTTTATAATTAATGTAATTAACAATTTAAATGATTGATTGTTTATGTTGTTTTTTTTTCTCTCTCTTTTTTTTTACTGTGACTCAGAATAGGCGTGCATGTGCAAGTATTTAAATTATTATTATTAGTCCCTTTATTTTGTTTACGCTGGGCTTGGAATTATTCTATGGTAATCTTTGATTTTTTTAGTCGATTAGCGTGCACTACCAGCTCCTTTCTCGGGAGTTTTATTCGTACGTTACCCTTCGTTAATATCGCCGTGACTTCGTGTGGTCCCGTGTAGTGATCGCCGAGTTTCCCTGGTTTGGGTCCTTTAAGCAAAAATACCTGTTCACCGACTTTAAGCGCGATGGGATTTATTTTTTTATCCTGATATTCTTTAGATTTTTCTTTTGAGTCTATCAAATTTTTCCGTCCCATTCCTTGAATTTCGTGGATTTGCGTTACTATTTCCGTTAAATAATCATCGTAAGTCGCGAGTTTCTCCATTTCCGACGGGGGCATACTGGAGGGAGTTCGCGCTCTTTTTCCGAATACCATTTCGTACGGCGTGTGTTTTGTTCCTTCGTGAACGTTCGTATTGTAATTAAAGATGGCCATTTCTACCCATTCATCCCAATTCTTTTGTTTTGTGGTAAATTGTTTCAAGTATTCATCGAGGGCATGATGGGATCTTTCCAACGATCCATTGGATTGTGGGTGGAACGCGGTAGTTCTAACCTTTCGAATTTTAAATAATTTTGCGATTTGTTTTAGGAAATTGGTCAAAAAATTACTGCCCTGATCGGTAAGTACTGCTTTCGATGACCCGAAATAGCAAATAAATCTTTTAACAAAGGCTTCGGCTATGGTCACAGCTCTTGCGTTGGGTAGTGATATTGCCACGGAATATTTAGTTAATTGGTCTTGTATGGTTAGGATGTATTCATTATCGAGATCTGTCTTGGGGAGCGGGCCTACTATATCCATTGCAATTTTATCAAAGGCTATGGCCGGTGTGTCGGTGATAATCATTGGCATTTTAGTTTTTGTTCTGACCAATTTTTTTAATTGGCAATGCAAACAACGTTGAATAAATAGTTGAATTTCTTCCTTTAAATTCTTCCAATAGTAATCGTGGCGAATTCTATTATAGGTTTTGCCAACTCCTCTGTGTCCGCCGACAGCTGAAGAATGCATTTCTTCAATAATTTTGTAACGATCTTCCGGGGGCGGTTCTCTGATTAGTCCCTGGCAAATAATAATTTTTACGTCGCTATGAGCGAAAATTAAACGAAGCTGTGTTACAATGTCCTCCCACGGAACGTTTAAGATGTGACTTGTCTTGGCTATACTGACTATTTGGAGGGACAATTTTTCAATTAAATGTCGGTCGCTCTTAAAAACTTCCACGATATTTCCGAGTATTAGGCTGGGGCCTTCTCCCGATTTATCGGTGATTGGAAGTGCCAAATTAAATCTACCATGTTTTTTGGAAATGGATTGCGCTTTATTCAGCGTTAAATTTTTTAGCTTGGGTAAACAATCTCTATCTTTTAGCATTACAGCTCCGGAGTCTACGGGTTCCCCCTCAGTTGAGACAAAGAATACCAAATTGTCTCTTCTTGTATAAAGTAGGTCACGGGATAGCTTAACGTTGTTGGCTACTACTCTTCCGGTCGTAGGTGCACGTGTCCCCGGGGAAGGCAATAAATTAGCCTCTGAGGTGTCAGAAAGATTGTCTTCGTCGCCCGATGCGTCGGACTCACGATCTTCGAGGGGTCTCGTTTTATGTCTTTTCTTTCTCCTTGATATGCTATCTTCATCGTCGTCGAGTTCGGTCTCGTCGCTGGGCACCTGATTGTCATGCAGAGTTTCCTTCTCCTCGCCTTCATTATTGATTCCATCTTGGAGCGATCGTCTGTCATCTTCGGTATTCGTCACGGAGCCTCTCTGGGTGACTTTTACGATGTCCTCCGGTCCTTTTTTTAATTCTCCATTTCTACGCGGGTCTACCGCGTTTTTTATGCTCGTGGTCGTCAGGGCTTCCTCCGGGCTCTCTCGGGTTGTAGCAGTTACTGGGTCTGTTTTCGCTGGCGGTTCGTTAGGGTCGAGGGCCTCTAATTCCCAGTTACATTCTTCTATTTCCGTGTATGGATGTGTGGGTTCGATTTCGTCGTTGGTGTGTGTAATGTCATCGTCCGACTCTTCTTCCAATAATCGTGAAATTTCTGCGTCCGTTAACTTCCGTCTGAATTTGGTTCTGTTGTCATTTATTGGATTAATTCGTATTGTGAAAACGTCGTTCGGTGTAATTGATTTCTCTACTGGGTTTCTTGACAATGCGTCGGCGTTGACATTAGTTTTCCCGGCTTTGTATACTATCTCATATTCGTACTCGGCTAATTTTAGTCTCCAGCGTAAGATTTTCGGATTGCCGTCGGTGGCTTTTCTGAACCACGTAAGCGGTTTATGGTCCGTCACCACGGTAAAGCGTCGTCCATATAAATACGGGCGGAAATGCAGTATCGAATATACAATCGCTAACGCTTCCTTTTCGTACGTGTCGTATCGCTCTTCGACCTGACTTAGAGCTCGCGAGGCGTAGGCACATGGGTGGTCGTGGTTAATTTCTCCCTGAGATAGGATGCTGCCGATAGCGTAGCCTGAGGCGTCCGTTGTGAAAATAAAAGGTTTGGAAAAATCCGGGTATTGTAATACAGGAGCGGAACAGAGTTTTTCTTTTAGTATTTCAAATGATTCTTGTTGTTCGGTTCCCCACTCGAAAGCATTTTCTTTTCGTAATAAAGCTGTGAGAGGCTTAGTGATTTTCGCGTATCCCTCAATAAATCGTCTGTAGTATCCCGTTAATCCTAAAAATTGACGGATGTTTTTAATGTTTTTTATCACGGGATAATTACGTACTGCTTCTAATTTTTTCGGATCAGGTCGTACTCCGTTATTCCCAATTATGTGGCCCAAATATGCAACTTCTTTTTTCAAAAATTCGCACTTGTCGGGTTGTAATTTAAAATTTGCGGCCTGTAGGCGTTTCATTAATACGCGATATATTTTTCCGTGTTCTTCTAAACTGTTGGCGTATATAACTATATCGTCTAAATAGACGAACACGCCCTGTCCAAGGAGTCCGCTTAGTGTGAGATCCATTGCTCGTTGAAAGGTGGGAGGGGCGTTCCGTAGGCCGAAAGGCATTCTCACAAACTCGTAGTGGTCTCGCGGTGTCGTGAAGGCGGTCTTATGTCTGTCTTACGGGGCTACTTCTATTTGATGAAAACCCGAAGCTAGATCAAATACGGAGAAATATTGCGCTCCACCGAGTTGATCCAGTATGTCATTAATATTGGGAATTGGGTATGCATCGGCAATAGTTTTTTCGTTCAGGGCGCGGTAGTCGAACACAACTCTCCATTTTTTATTACCTTGCGAGTCGGCTTTCTTAGGCACGACCCACACCGGGCAGTTGTACGGCGAAGTGGACGGTATTATTATTCCTTTGCTGAGCAAAGGAATAATAATACCTATTGTCTTCTATTTGTTTACCTATCTCTTCTTTAGTGCACTCGGGCCAACGATAACCTCTAGTATTGATGGGAAGATCATCCGTCGTTGGGATGCAATGTCGGAATATCGTTGTACAAGTTAATAAATCTCCCGGAATTTGATACAGATGTGCACTTTCTTCCAATAGCGTTTCTATACTGTCTTTTTCTTCTTCGTTCAACTCCGTGAGTCTCAATAATTTTTTTATTTGCTCCAAACGATTATTAGATATTTCTTTTGTTACTACATAACACGGGAATTCGTTAAGAGGAGATTGAATTTCTCTATATAGGTTATGACTGCTTAACCTTTGTACTAAAGCAACGTCCATAATTTCGTAATGTATGGTCGAGTGTTTATTGACTTCAATTTGATTTTTCGTTTTAATTTTAGCCCGTTCTTTACTCGTGGGTAATAGCGCAGTTGCAAGCGGCGAACCCTCCGATGACTTGCCAGGCGTATTTTCATTGTCTCGTGATCTCGAAGTGGCGTTTACGTCACTTATTAATGCAGTTAGTTTGCAATCCCTTTTTTCTATACGTTTTTCGAGGTCAATTTCTTCATTTATTTTTGCTTCAAAATCTGGTGTTTCTTCCGATTTATTTTCCTCGTTTTCCTGGATTTTATCTATTTCAAAAGTATTTTCCTGATTCATTATTTCGTTGTGCTCCAACTTTTTAATGTCGAGCCTAGCTTTGGCCGCTTCGACGAGCGAGTCGACCCTCATAAATTCTGGGTAGACCACCAGCGTGTCTTCGGCTGTGACTGACGGCGTCGCCTGCACCCGTGCCTCCGAAAGATCCGAGTGACACCCTTTTCTCATTGTCTCTGTTTCGTCGGTTTTTTTATTTTTCACTCCTGACCTACAGCCTTCAATTTCTATCATATTTATTTCCGTGGTTTTCTGAGAGTATTCTTCCGGTTTTTTCGTATAAATTTTATTCAATTGATTTTGATCTTCGCGAACTTCCGGTTTAATTTCCGTGAATAATTCCTTATTTGCCAATGGCTTTGTATCGTTAACTCGATTATTACATTGATTATTCATTATTTCGTTCTTACTAATTTCATTCCTGGGTTTTCTTTCCTTTTCTAATAATTTTTCACGATCTGAGATTTTCATTGAACTGACTTTTTCGACATCCTCGAGGGATTCTGTCCCTACTGTACATGCGAAATTTATGGTATTCTTAATATTTCTTTGAATCGTTCCTGCCCGTTCTCCGGTGTCAGGTATCTCGATTGGTAACTGGCAACCACTATTTTTACTTTCATTTTTACTCGATTCATTTCTAATATCTGGTTTTCCTGATTGACAATTGTTTACTTCATTTTTACTGGGATTGGTTTCCTTGAGCGTTTCTTTTTTTAATTCTATCTCTTTACCCGGTAATTGTTCAAAGACTCGATTTTTTACAAGATCGTGACGGTCGACATCCTCGAGGGATTCTGCCCCTACTGTCCATGCGACATCACACAAATTTTCAACTTCAATGGGTCCTGCCCGTTCCTCGGTGTCAGGTTTCCCTATTGCAAGAGAACAAACTTTAATTTCATCATAATTTTCCGTATTTCCACAAATTTTCGAGTCATCTACTTTTATCAGGGGCTGTGAAGGATAAAAATCAAAACCTCTTGGTTTTCCACTAGTTTCTGGGTTCTTCGTGTAATTCATTGTCTGGGCTTCATAATATTTATTTCTCTCTGTATCATTTTTCATTTCGCTTTTCTTTTCGTTTACTTGATTCGGGCTAATCTCGGGAGTTTCTTTCCTAGGGACTTGCGATTTCGTTTCTAATTCACTGCGTGTCGTTGTATTTTTTTCCGGGGATATTTCTCTTTTTACTGGCGATAGTTCTTGTGCGGTTCCGCGTCCTTTCTTTGCATTGTGAAAAGTGTCTTCTGAACTTGATTCGGTTTCGTAACTCTTATTTTTACTGAATTTATTTTCGTTGGAATATTCTCGGGATTCTAATTCCATTACAGGCACATGCAATTCAACGGCCCAATTACTACTGTTGGTGATGTAAATATATGCTTTCCCGTTATTGTTTTTAACAAAGCCATCTTGTATTTCTACGCCTTTTACCGTGCTCATTGGAGGTAAATAACCTTCCCTCATGGACAAATTTTTTACTCTTACGTAACACAACTTGGTAGATTTAGCAGGAACGACCATGGTTTCGGGTGTCGCGAATGGTATTATTACGCTTTGCATTTCTAACTGTCGATTTTCATAGTCAATTTTTACTCTATTTCCATCTAAGTAATCGGATCCTAAAATTCCGGCTTCTTTTATCGGAAAATCATAACCGACAACATGGAAGGTAGCATAGCGTCCGTATATTTGAATCGTGACGCAACCGTGCGTATAGATGGAATTTTTTGTGATTCCCTTTAGTTGGAGTATCTCTCCCTGATCTATCGGGGTACTGGGGTCCAAGAATTGTTCCTTGATAATATTTGGTCCGGCTCCGGTGTCGATCATGAGCAAAACAGGTCGTGTTAATTCGGGAGCTGTCGTCATTACGCTGGGCACGCTGCCCTCGTTGTTCAAGTGGATATTAAATATTCGAATTACTCGTACACTCGAGTAATTCGAGTGGTTGCGATACGGTGGATCGAGCGCTCGACCTGCGTAGTCTCCCTCACCGCGCTCTTGCTCGGGGGACCATTGTCGTTTCCCTGGTTGCCATATCTCGGTCCGTTGTTCGGACGAACGGGACAATCGCGAATAAAATGCCCAAGTTGCTTGCAATAATGACACGGCCCTGAAGGATCTGCGGCGTTATTGGGTCGTTCCATATATTGACGATTATTACCAGCATTATTGGTCAGCGGTTGCGAATGATAATTACGAAATGGACAAATATGAGCTCCGTGGCCTTCTTTTTTGCAAATTTGACATCTTACTTCGTTCGGACTCGGGTATCTCAGATTTTGCGGGACTTGTACTTGCGCCGGATGCACAGGTCTGAAGGACGAAGAGGGCAATCGCGAACATTTATCGGCTGTATGGCCGTTATTTTTGCACAACTGACAAGATGTGGTTTTTTCATGTTCTCTTTTTCCCGGGGGAAAAATTTTATAGCATCGATCGGCGGTGTGCCCACGTTTGTTACATACCTGACAAATTGTTAATGCAGGGGCTTCAGTGTTGGGCTTGCTGTTGTTTAAAGGAGGAAAAATTTTAAAACATTTGTCGGCTGAATGGCCGGTCTTCGTGCACACCTGGCATACGGGTGGGTTCTTTATCTCTTTTCCGTACGATTGGTCGCGTGCTACCTGCGTTTGGGCCGTCTCTTTCCTCACGCACTCCTTGGCGACGTGACCCCTCTTCTCACACAACTGGCACGTCGGCTCTTCGCTCACTACTACATGCACGCCGCGCCGCCCCTCGGTTTTACTAGCCTGGGCCTTAGGTGTCTCCGGCATGGCGCCTCTCAAGATTGCCTGTGAGACTAAGTTTTTCTCGATCTGCACCGCCTGCCTAATTAAGTAGTCAAAATCATTGTTCGGAGCTAAACGTTGTTCGATTTCAGGTTTTAATCCGTGTAGAAAACAAGTAGGCAGACTTTTCCTGGTGTTTTCAATAAATGCTACTGTCAGCGGGTGATTAATATTTCCTTCATAATTTTCGAGTATTGCCTTTCCCAGATCTCTTATGCGATTCGCGTAGGTTATTACTGATTCTTTGTCGAGTTGATATATTGATCCTAATTCCCCTTGAAGTTGATAAATATTACGTTTAGGTGCGTAGATTTCTTTAAGAAATTGTTCCAACTCAGAAATGGTATCAAAATTTTTCTCTTGTATTGTTCTGCGCGGTTCTCCGATTATTTTTATCCGCACGGCTTTCACTAGATTGACTTCGGCGCCTGGTCCCATCATGGCCAAGGCTTCCCTACATCCCTGAATGAATAAACCGAGTGACATGGTGTGCCCGTCATAATTAGGGATTACCGCTAAGGCATCCCTCAGTGAAAGGGTTTGATTGTGTAATCCCATTTTGTAAATGGGATTTTCGGATTCTTCAGTTATGCCTGTTTTTGGTTTTGTCCCTGGTTCCACGTTTGTGTTTTTATCTGTGTTCTCGTTAGGATGATCTTTAGAACACCCGGGAGCGGGTTCCTTATGTCGGAAAAACTGCGATAGACTTTCTAATAAATTCCTTGGTACGATTTTCGGTCTTTTCAATATTGATTTTACCGCGCGGTTTTGGTTTGTCGTATTCTTCGGGGTGTCGGAGAGAGCAGTTTTATATTCGGTAGCTTCGAGAGGCGTTGAAGTGCTTAAAGGTGTCCCAAATAATCCCGGTGAGGTGTTCGGGAGTGCGTGATTTCCGGTTGATGGGCCCGCGCGACCGGGGGGATTTTTACCTGCCTCGGCGCGTGCCACTTGTAATGGGGGGGACTCGAGGGGGACATCTGAGCGGTCGGGGACCGAGGGCGGTCTCTCTATTGTTTCGCCTTCGTTACTACGATCGCTGGATATAAGTAAATATTGGTTGGTCCCGTGAATGGGGTCTGGAATATATCCTACTAAGGCCCAATTATTTCCAGGGGATTTATTTTCTGTGTTCGAGGGTATTTGTCCGCTGATTCTAATGTGTTCTTGCGTCCGTGTTATTTCGGAAATCTCTTCAGGTAATCCGAACAATACTTGTGTTTTATTTAAATCTTCACTATCAACTGATTCTGTGTCGTCACTCTCGTCTACTGATTTCGTATTTTCCCCGTCGTCGGTTTCGATTCTATAAGTTCTCACGCCGTCTTCAGTTATTTCCGCGGTTTGTAAATTTTTGTCCGATTCGAAACTAATTCTCACTGTTTTTCCTCCTGTGTGTTCGGGGATTTGTTCGTCTTCCGTAACTGTCTCTGTTGATTCGTCCGATTCTGATTCAGAGGTTTTCTCCGAGTCAGCGATTCCTGGAAAGTCGGGGACGGTTTCTTCGAACGGTCTTTTACCTGCTGTCTCGGGGATTTCGTGGGTTTCGGTCACTGTGTTAAGGGTATTAGTATTGTCTCCTGTTGTACGTCGACTTCGTTCGCAGGGATATGTACTCAATATTTTATCGTCTAACGGAAGGTTTTTAGAACGAGTCCCGTGCATTTATAATTTTTTTTATGAGCGAGTTCTATGGATGTAATTATATTTGATTTTTTTATATGTTTTTGCTCTCTTCTTGTTGACCTTTGTTTTAATCTGACATGAATGTGCGCACCACTGAATTATTATTCGAAATATGTTTTGTACCCAGTCGCACAACATTTATAGGTGGAGAAGATTTTATCTCTTGTTGTTTTTAATCTGTTATCGGAGGAATCGGACTTGCAGGAGAGCAGTAAATCTCGGTGTAAGTCGTGTCAATGTTATCTTGGAGAAATTCACTATGAGTTTTCCACAGTCTGGGGTCTGAAGTCCATATGAAGGATATAACTGGTGGTGTTGGTGTGGGGATGTCAATTGGAATCAATTTGTATTCTTTACAAAAATAATCTTCGATTCGTTTTACTTTGCGTTCTCCGGAATGAATCAACTGTAGTTTTGTTACTTGATATTTTTTTCGACCACGACGTTTCCTTGCCATATACGGAAAAGGGGGTTGTGGTAGGAGACTAAGAGTGAAATCTCTGTAATCACCTGCCTTAGCTTTAGATTCGATTTCGTTGTTCTATTTCTCAAAAAAAAAATTTCCGTTGAAGGTTTCCGTTTTACTTACTAAACAACGAGATTTGTTCAATAATTATTCAAAGGATTGTAAAAGGTCGTGGGATACGTGTCTGAGTAAGAGGAGCCAGTAAGTTCTATTGGTGAGAGAAGTGCCTTATGTCCGTCGGGTCTGGGGCGTCGATCTAGCCAGGTAGAATAATTTTACTTTCTATTCGTTTTTGAGCTTGATATTTTCCTGAGGGATCTTCTCAATTGAGGTTTTGATACCGAGTTCTTTTTCCGGTTGATTTTTTTCAAAGAAAGTTTTTTCAAAAATTGTTCTTTTATAATTATATTAATAAGTTCTTGAGTGACGGCTTCTAATTCAACAATACGCATGTGAAGCTCTACTAGTTTTTCCAAAGTGTCCATGTAATATATTGAGTAGTTGTTACAAAATTTCAAAGTCAAATCATTGTAAATCGGAAAATGGTTCAGGCCTGTCAAATTATTTAAAGAAGCACTCTTAAGATCCCGGACGAGCCCCCAAAAATTTGTTACGTCAAAAGTGTCGTGGATTTTACTCGAGCAACAGTTTTACACGTATTAGTGCGGTTCAGCGTGATTTACCCGTGCTCTGGTCAAGAAGGAAGGCTCCTCCCTATACCACATCTGACGAAGTACACTAAACGCGCAAGCTCTGTTTCGAGTCTAACCTTTCGGAAAATTACTCGGGGACGAGCTGCGAATGCTTCTCCAAAGGGAATTTGACTGAGGTCTGAGATGATGATGATGTGACGATGGCTCGAGACAATGCGCGGATGATATTTCACCGATATAATTAAAAATTTCACTTACCCTTTTTGTATTGAACTGGATGCTGATGCTGCAGATGGAAAGGACACGATCGTAAAGAAACGGTGACACTGAATTTACGAATGCAACCGTCGAATTTTATTCGTAAAACGAGGAAATTAAATAGACCGATTTTTCTCAACAAAGAATGTTAACATGTAATTAATCGTGATGATGTTCACAAATATCGGCACCTCGTGGTGTAACAAAATTCAGAGTTCGGATGTACAAATTTCTCAAAATACGAAGCGTGCGAAATTATAAAATAAAATACAAAATTGGTCGATGCCCGAGAATACAAAACTGTAGAGTCTTATTTAAGTCTATGAACTCCTAAGTCCCCGTTTAGGACAAAGGTTCGAATTACGGAAAATGAAAATCTTGGCGAAGAACGGAATGGTCTAAGTCCGCGGTCGGATTAAAATTCGATGATGATTGGAGCTCGAAATTTTCTAAGTCCCTGTTATGATTTTAAATTCGGAGCTGATTTTCTTCTAAGTTCGCGTTACGATTTAAATTCGGAGCTGATTTTCTTCAAAGTCCGCGATATGATTTAAATTCGAAGCTGATTTTTTTCTAAGTCCGCGGTCGGTTTAAATGATTTTTTTCTAAGTCCGCGGTCGATTTAAATGATTTTTCTCTAAGTCCGCGGTCGGGCAGAAATTCGTCGTTAATTCGATTTTAAAGTTTCGGTCTATGCTCGGGCAGAGATTCGGTGTGGGCAGATCTAATTTTCGGGGCGCACTGCATACTTGTCGATACCCTTTTGTCTTTTTATATGATTGGGTCCCTTGTCTTTTGATTGAGCGATGGTAGGGGTAGTACCCACGTGATCTTCGACTCCCTATCTCATGTTAGAGGAGGACACCGCACTTTTCAGGTCGCGCGAGGCTCCCGTCCCCCGAGCCTGTCCCTTGCCCTGGCTCCACATTTACGACTTCCTCTTTCGTCAATGTCTTCTCGATGTTTCGACCAGGTGTTCACGCTTTTCGTTGGAACGATTTAGTTGTTGCCTTATTTGGACCTCTTCGCTTGTAAGTTTATAAGTTTGCTATAGAATACATTATCTGAGTCCTTGAATTTTTAACAAGATCGCGTTGATCCGGATTTGAATTTACAGACTGTAATTCTCGAATTTGTTGTTGAAAGTTCATCTTCGCTTGTTGTTGCTAATACGCGTTGTTATAAATTTTGTATAAAATTGCAGTTCCATATTCTCGTGAGGACGTATCTTGACTTTCTTAATTATTCTAATTGTGTAAATCCCAATTTATTGGGATGTTGAACCTTCCACCATTTTGTTTATATTAACAAGTATCCTACCGAATGTTATAATTTTCAAAAGTTATTCGTATCTAGATGTATGAATCCCGATTTTATAAACTATTAATCCCTTTACCATTTTCTTATGTTAACAAATTATCCTACCGAATATTATAACTTTTAAAAGTTATCCGTATTTAAATGTATGAATCCCGATTTTATAAACTATTAATCCTTTCACCATTTTCTTATGTTAACATATTATCCTACCGAATGTTATAACTTTTAAAAGTTATCCGTATTTAAATGTATGAATCCCGATTTTATAAACTATTAATCCTTTTACCATTTTCTTATGTTAACAAATTATCCTACCGAATGTTATAACTTTTAAAAGTTATCCGTATTTAAATGTATGAATCCCGATTTTATAAACTATTAATCCTTTTACCATTTTCTTATGTTAACAAACTATCATGGTGAGTTATATAATTCTTAACAATTGTTCTTAACAATTGCCTCTTTATCTTACGGGGCTCCGTCTTTTGAATTCCAAAGGTTCCTTGAGACATTGATTATTTCGTCTTGTTGCATTCTCTTATTCTTTAATCTGTGCATTTACAGGGGTCTTCAAGAAAAGCGGAAGAATAGTTTTAGTTATCTGGCCAGACTATAACTCCCTTACGCACTGTTGAATTAATTGCCGCGTTGGTGGATGATGGTGGAGCGGGGGCGGAAAAAATAAACGAAGGCGTGGAAACAATAGAAAAATCACTGATTTATTTTATAATAAAATCACGGTTATTTCCCGGGATGGCTGAGATGACACGAGATTCGAGCGGACCAATGAGCGAAAACCAGACGGCCGATTCGATTATATTAATTCCCCTCGACCGTGGGTTTGAGTTTCCCGACGACTGAACTTTACGACAAGTCGCCGCGTGCCGAGCAATCGAGAATTTTCACGCACGGAACATTCACGTAACCGAGTCGTCGAATTTTCCCGAGATGAGCTGAGCCAAAATTAATGAGCGCACGAAATGCCCCGTAACAAGCACTTCCCTGCATGAGCAATACGCAGTGAGCCGACAAGAGCAATTCGCGATAACCACTTGTTGAGTCGTACAGTAAGCACCGAATGGCCGCCGGCGGGCCTCCGGCGTCGCCTCGTGTCGACGCTGGGGAAGACGACGCTGCGCGCATGCGCAACGCCGTCGCAACGCAATCGCCCGCGAGGTGCTGCCCTCGCCCACTCGTGCGGCGTGAGCGGAACCCGATCAGCGACGACGGTAACGTCGCTGCTTGACTCTCCCCAACACGCACAAATCATGATTTCCGAGACGAAAAATGAAACAACGATTTTGGTGGAACGTAGTGCATTCACCCGGTGTTCTCATAATCTTCTAGCTATCAGGGCTAAGTAGATTTCTTTTATTTCCCTTTTTTGTAACCATAGGCGGGTTCGGCTGCAACGAGTGATCGAGGATCGTTAAGAGGCGTGGTAACGCAAGGCCAGCGGCTGACGGTCGATAACCGACCCGCCCAGTTGCTTCTAGTTTCGTCTATCGCCGCTCGCTCGAGTGGCGTAGGTGACTTTTTCTAGAGAGCTTAGTGTTTTGAAAAATCGGGCCCTGTTGTACCATCATCCGCACTCTTTTACTTCGACTGGCCCAGCGCTATCTGTTAACAGATATTGTAGTCTCCAGGGCCTGCAGGGACCGTTGCTCGTATAATTGCTTACGGAATGCCCCCCTTTCGCCAGAAGTCTCGAAACCCATGACTGAACTAAGAGTTCGTTTGTGCGAATAGCGCGAAGTTACGGCCTGACGTAACAGTGATATCGAGTGTTTCGAGCGTTTCTCACATCACAGCTCCTTGCAACGGGATCGAAAACTTTCATTCTGCTCAAATACACCACATCCATGTGTTAAAAGTCGTCTGGCACAGACGAAGCGACCGAAACTTTGAAAACCACAGAAATCGTGTTATCGAATGTTTCGAGCGTTTTTCACATCACAGCTCGGTGCAACGGGATCGAAAACTGTCATTCTGCTCAAATACATCACATCCATGTGTTAAATGTTGTCTGGCACAGCCGAAGCGAACGAAACTTTGAAAAACACAAAAATCGTGATATCGCTTGTTTCGAGCGTTTCTGAGATCGCAGCTCGGTGCAAATGCATCAAAAACGTTCATTCTGCTCAAATACACCATATCCATGCATTAAAAGTTGTCTGGCACAGACGAAGCGACTGAAATTTGAAAACCACAGAAATCGTGTTATCGAGTGTTTCGAGCGTTTCTCACTTCACAGCTCGGTGCAACGGGATCGAAAACTTTCATTCTGCTCAAATACACCACATCCATGTGTTCAATGTTGTCTGGCACAGCCGAAGCGAACGAAATTTTGAAAAACACAAAAATCGTGATATCGCTTGTTTCGAGCGTTTCTGAGATCGCAGCTTGGTGCAAATGCATCAAAAACGTTCATTCTGCTCAAATACACCATACCCATGCATTAAAAGTTGTCTGGCACAGACGAAGCGACCGAAATTTGAAAACCACAGAAATCGTGTTATCGAGTGTTTCGAGCGTTTCTCACATCACAGCTCGGTGCAACGGGATCGAAAACTTTCATTCTGCTCAAATACACCACATGCATGTGTTAAATGTTGTCTGGCACAGCCGAAGCGAACGAAACTTTGAAAACAACAGAAACCGTGTTATCGCGTGTTTCGAGCGTTTCTGAGATCACAGCTCAGTGCAAATGGATCAAAAACGTTAATTCTACTCAAATACACCACATCCATGCGTAAAAAGTTGTCTGGAACAGCCGAAGCGAACGAAACTTTGAAGACACACAAAATTCGTGATATCGCGTGTTTCGAGCGTTTCTGAGATCACAGCTCGGTGCAAATGGATCAAGTACGTTCATTCTACTCAAATACACCAAATCCATGAATTAAAAGTGGTCTGGCACAGCCGAAGCGAACGAAAGTTTGAAAACACACAAAAATCGTAATATCGCGTGTTTTGAGCGTTTCTGAGATCGCAGCTTGGTGCAAATGGACCAAGAACGTTCATTCTGCTCAAATACACCAAATCCATGCGTTAAAAGTGGTCTGGCACAGCCGAAGCGAACGAAACTTTGAAAACACACAAAAATCGTAATATCGCGTGTTTTGAGCGTTTCTGAGATCGCAGCTTGGTGCAAATCGATCAAGAACGTTCATTCTGCTCAAATACACCACTTCCATGTGTTAAAAGTTGTCTGGCACAGACGAATCGAACGAAACTTTGAAAAACTCAAAAATCGTGATAGCTCGTGATTCGAGCGTTTCTGAGATCGCAGTTTGGTGCAAATGGATCGAAAACTTTCATTCTACACAAATACACCATATCCATGCGTTAAAAGTGGTCTGGTTCAGCCGAAGCGAACGAAACATTGAAAAACATAAAAATCGTGATATCGCTTGTTTCGAGCGTTTCTGAGATCGCAGCTTGGTGCAAATGCATCAAAAACTTTCATTCTGCTCAAATACACCATACCCATGCGTTAAAAGTTGTCTGGCACAGCCGAAGCGAACGAAACTTTGAAAACTACAGAAACCGTGTTATCGGGTGTTTCGAGCGTTTCTGAGATGACAGCTCGGTGCAAATGGATCAAAAACGTTCATTCTACTCAAATACACCACATCCATGTGTTCAAAGTTGTCTGGCACAGACGAAGCGAACGAAACTTTGAAAACCACACAAATCGTTTTATCGAGTGTTTCGAGCGTTTTTCACATCACAGCTCGGTGCAACGGGATCGTAAACTTTCATTCTGCTCAAATACACCACATCCATGTGTTAAATGTTGTCTGGCACAGCCGAAGCGAACGAAACTTTGAAAAAAACAAAAATCGTGATATCGCTTGTTTCGAGCGTTTCTGAGATCACAGCTCGGTGCAAATGGATCAAAAACGTTCATTCTGCTCAAATACATCATATCCATGCATTAAAAGTGGTCTGGCACAGCCGAAGCGAACGAAACTTTGAAAAACTCAAAAATCGTGATATCTCGTGATTCGAGCGTTTCTGAGATCGCAGTTTGGTGCAAATGGATCGAAAACTTTCATTCTACTCAAAAACACCACATCCATGTGTTAAAAGTCGTCTGGCACAGACGAAGCGACCGAAACTTTGAAAACCACAGAAATCGTGTTATCGAGTGTTTCGAGCGTTTCTCACATCACAGCTCGGTGCAACGGGATCGAAAACTTTCATTCTGCTCAAATACACCACATCCATGTGTTAAAAGTCGTCTGGCACTGACGAAGCGACCGAAACTTTGAAAAACACAAAAATCGTGATATCGCTTGTTTCGAGCGTTTCTGAGATCGCAGCTCGGTGCAAATGCATCAAAAACGTTCATTCTGCTCAAATACACCATACCCATGCATTAAAAGTTGTCTGGCACAGCCGAAGCGAACGAAACTTTGAAAACTACAGAAACCGTGTTATCGCGTGTTTCGAGCGTTTCTGAGATCACAGCTCGGTGCAACTGCATCGAAAACTTTCATTCTGCTCAAATACACCACATCCATGTGTTAAAAGTTGTCTGGCACAGACGAAGCGAACGAAACTTTGAAAAACACAAAAATCGTGATATCGCTTGTTTCGAGCGTTTCTGCAATCGCAGCTTGGTGCAAATGCATCAAAAACGTTCATTCTGCTCAAATACACCACATCCATGTGTGAAAAGTTGTCTGGCACAGACGAAGCGAACGAAACTTTGAAGACACACAAAATTCGTGATATCGCGTGTTTCGAGCGTTTCTGCAATCGCAGCTTGGCGCTGTTACGTCAAAAGTGTCGTTGATTTTACTCGAACGCCAATTTTACACGCATTAGTGCGGTTCAGCGTGATTACCCGTACTCTGGTCAAGGAGAATTGATCCTCCCTATACCACACCTGACGTAGTACACTAAACGCGCAAGCTCTTGTTTCGAGTCTAACCTTTCGGAAAATTACTCGGGGACGAGCTGCGAATGCTTCTCTAAAGGGAATTTGACGGAGATATGGCGCGATGGTGAATTGAGACGAGGCGCGTTCTATCGTTTTATAATATAATTGAAAATTTCACTTACCCTTTTGTATTGCTGTGGACGATGAGGATGCAGATGGATGGGCACGTTCGAAAAGAAACTCGAGACACCGAATTTAATGTACAAGCGTCGAAAATTTATTCGTAAAACAAGGAAAAATGCTCAACTGAATTTTCTCAACGGACAAATGTTAACGTAAGATAAACGAGTCGTCGCACAAGGATCTCCGGTCGTATCGTACAAAATTCAAGGCTCTTGTGTACAAAAGTTCTTACAATCCGCAGCGCACAAAAATTATAAAAATCCGATGAATACAAAAATGACCGAATCGAGTCCGAAACGTACAAAATTATAAAATTTCAATTCGCTCAATGATTTCTTTAATCCCCAGTTAGGACAAAGAATGCGATTATAGGTGGCGGAATCGTTGCGAAGGATTGAATTCTTTTAAGTCCGCGGTTCGAAGAAAATGCGATATTAAGTTCGAACTGAATTTCTTAAGTCCGTGATTTGGAAGGAAATTCGATATTAAATTCGAACTGAATTTCTAAGTCCACGGTAGTAATAAAATTCGATATTTAATTCAAGGTGAATTTTTCTAAGTCCATGGTCGGACAAAATTCGAAGTTACCTCAAAATCAAAGTTTCGGACGTCGATCGGGCAGAGGTTCGATGTAGATAGAACTAATTTTCGGAGCGCACTGTCTGTCGTTCGGTGTTTTTTCGTCTTTTTATACTATTGCTCCTTTGTCTCACATAGACAAAAACTTAAGTAGGGGTAGTAGCTAGGTGTGATTCAATCCACCTCATCGCGGGCTAGGTGACGGCGCGCCCATCGGGATTCGCTGGCCAGCTAGAAGATCGAACACCTGGGCCTTGTTGCCAGATTCTCACAGACTTTAGTCGATTTGTCGCGTGTTTTATGCTGATTAAGAAAGGATGGAGTATACGCGTTTTATTACGGTCGCGAGGAGGACAGAGATGTCCCTACTATATTCTCGTTGCAGAGCATTCGTTTCTGGAAGTCTGGCATATATGCGCTAGGTAGACTCGCACCTAGGCATCGGACATACGAGAGGGACCGTAGATGCTGCGTCTCGAACCCCTCGTCGTCCGCGCGTTCGCTCGCTCGCGGTGTTTCCGTATTCCCCGAAATCTCATAGGTGCTCGCAGGTGGTGCACGCTTCCTACGCTTTTTTTTCTGACGTGGACATGTCACATCTCGCTGCTCGGGCGCGCTCTTATCTTAACTGATGTGGGAATGATCGAAGGTTTTAGATACGTTTTTGTTTCATTGTTAATTTGTTCCTCCGTGAATGTAGATTTTGTTCGTTGCATTAGCAAATAAATTCAAGGAAATTTTTCCGCGTGTTTTGACTGGTCTTGGTGTCTGATCGAAAATGAATTCTCAATAATACAATGAGGTCACTATGATTTTTACGACCGAGGATTTACAGACTCTGACTCGTACGTTGAAGACTCATCCTGGTACATTATTTCCAATGAGGATTACTGTTGCTTTATATATTTTTCAAATCCCTGGTTTGCGCAATGCATGTCCGTTTCCCTTCATTTTCCCCAAGATTTATATAACGTTGTTATATTGTTTAAACGTCAAAACTGTATTTTATAGTTAATTAATTCCTTCACCTTTCTATGTTAATAAGGTATCCTTGCGAATTCTACAATTCTTAGGCTTACTTTGTTATTTCATACATTTTCTTGTATGTTTCGTTAATATATTTATATATTTCTTTGTTTAATATTTTATTTTGTGGGACGGACGTCTTTTGAATTTCAAAGTTTATCTTGAATTGTTGATTACTTTAATTCGTTTCCCTTAATTTTTCCCAAGATTTATATAACGTTGTTATATTGTTTAACGTCAAAACTGTATTTTATAGTTAACTAATTCCTTCACCTTTCTATGTTAATAAAGTATCCTTGCGAATTCTACAATTCTTAGGCTTACTTTGTTATTTCGTACATTTTCTTGTATGTTTCGATAATATATTTATATATTTCTAGGTTTGATATTTTATTTTGTGGGACGCTCGTCTTTTGAATTCCAAAGTTTATCTTGAATTGTTGATTACTTTAGTTCGTTTCCCTTAACTGTTCATTATCTATTGTTTTCATTTATATCTTCGAGAAAGGCGGGAAAAATACTATAATTCGTTCGTCAAATTATTATTTGTTAGAATTGAACTCGTAGTTCTTTTGATGCGAGAAAGTCAGAGTGTCGGCTTCGGTGGGACGGAGAGCGTCTTCGCGGTGCCCCAGCATCTTTGTACTCTTAAGATCTAGTAGATTTCTTTTATTTTTACTGACACCTGGTGGTTTTCGGCTGTAACGGGCGATCGAGCATCGATCGGAGGCGAGGTGTCGCGCGGGCCTTGGACTGACGGTCGATAACCGTTGCGCTCGCTTGACACTAGTTTTGTCTATCGCCGCTCACTCGAGTGGCGTCAGCGACATTTCTAGAAAGGCCTGAGATTTGGGAAATCGGGCACTGTCGTACCATCTTCCGCACCCTTTTACCTCATCTGACCCACCGGTATTTGTGTCTAGATATAGTAACTGCGGGATCTACCAAGATCGTTTCCTCCGTCTCCACTAGTCGGGTAATTTTCTCTGCTTAAGATTTCAACAGGTCTACAGTCAAATTATCGACTCGATCGGTCAAAATAAAATGAAGTTACGGCTTGACGTAACACCTCCCCCCTTAAAACGATTATTAGGGTGAAAAACTAATAATCGAACGTGCGCCTATGGGCGGGGTGGGGTGTTTCCGCCTTTCTGGAATTTATTCGTTCTAATCAATGTTCTTTCACTGACGATATTACAAATAGGGATTTTTGGATTGGTTTGAACTACCCTTTCCTTGTCTTTCCCCCTTTTTTTTTTTTTCAGGTTTTCATTCTTTTTGTTAAAGGGTGATTCTTTTTTTTTTTTTGATTTCTTTGGAATTCATAAACGGTATTTCCCTAGATATATATATATATATGTATGTCTGTGTAAGTGTTTTTGAGATTGTTCATTTGAAAGTACTCATTGTTGCCTTGGACTTTCAGTGGTCTATCGTCGTGAATATCTTTATACTTGCTTACTCTAACTCGATTGGTACGAGCCTTTAACGCCCTATGGGCGCTTTTGCCCGTTTTCCGAGTGTTCTAGTCTGTCTAAATGTAAAGTGACTAGGGAGTAGTTTCCCTCGCATAATGGTTTTATAACGTATACTTTTTTAGAAATCTAAATCTGATAAACAACCTTTTGAACGAATTTGCTTTCTTCTTAACAATTTACTTTGTTTAAACTAGTGTTATCGTGGGGCCCTGCTTAAGTATATATGTATCGCAACGAGCTTAGATTGACACAAAAAATTTTCCCTTTCACCGTTTTTATAGCTACAATAGATAAAATTCTAAGGGGGTATTTTACTACGGTCTTAAAGTTGCGCAGGTGGCGATGACAGTCTCCGAGCGCCGCGTTGGTCCATGGTGCCCGTGGGATTGCTGTCGGCGGTCGTATTTCTCGGGCCGAACGCTCGGGTCTCGTCGTAGGTGTCAACCGCTCAATTAGTTGCTGCTGCCTCCACCTGTTCTTCGTAGGCCCATAGTCATAAGAGGCTGCGGATACCATTCGTTGAACTCGGATACTTTTTACGCTTGATATTCTCTGAACGGTGCAGTTCTTCTTCGTTGATGGTGATAGAGCGGGTTCACGCAAAATTTATGTAGATTTGCGATGGATCCCCGTTGATGTTTCCTCTTCAGTTTTTATTTACCGAGGATTTATCTTCTGGCCCGCACAGCATGATAATTAGTAATAGAATTACTCGCGAATTGCATTCGTGAGTTAATTCTTCGTGTGCGTTTACGGTGGGTGCCTTCGTTGCCGTTTATATAAAAAAAAGAAATGGAACCGTTCTCTCTCTTTTTTTTTTTTCACCGAGTTGCCTCGGTTGGTTTCGTAAGGAGGCGTGTTGACCGCTTCCTCGATGCCAGGTATCCGGGCCGCTAGACTTCTAGTCGCCGCATCGGTGTTCCCCTCGTTTCCCCCGTGCTTCGTGATAGCCCTCTTAGTCTCAGGTGACTAGGTGACTCATCTTGAGGGTATAATTAGGATGACCAATGCCTGTGTATTGGGCCAATAATTTTAGTAAAGGAACTGATACGTGCTACTTTTTTTTCTCTCTCTTTTTTTTTATATAAAAAAAAATGTATTATTATTATTATATCTATTTTTTTTTTATATATATTTTTTTTTATTAATAATTCCTAGTGTGCAAAAATTGTAGTAATTTCTTAATGTACATTAGTCCTACATATATGTGTGCTTTTTCTCTCTTTTCCCCTTTTCCCAAGCATTTGACCTTATTTTATTATTAATTACAAAAAAGATTATTAATTACACTTATAGTAATCCAGACAGATAAAATGTTTTACTCACTCAGTTGTTGGTGGTACTTGCGATTCCACCGTACGTGAGCGGACCTAATTTTTAATCTCGTTTACCTCGTAGTTGAACTCATAATTTGTTATGAGTGTGTGTATCAATTCGAGCTCTTCGCTCGTCAGGGACTCGTCATCTTCGTTTAGTGTTGATTGTTCATTGCACGGCGAATCCGATCTTAGTTCCAAATTCGTGGTTTTTATTTGGGTGCACTTGATCGATCCTTCCTCCATTTCCGAGTCGAGATTACCCAGTATTTCGGCGACCTCTTCCCCGCTTAGCCAAGGTATCGCCAATGCGTCTCCGCAGGTCACGTTGGGGATCGCCGGTGGTTCTCCCGAGGATGGCCCCTCTGCTGATTTAATCTGCCAGTCCTGGAGCTCGGGGTTTATTTGCGGGGTTCTAACATCACATTGTTTTGATAATTCCCCTTTTGTAGCAATTGCTCTCGCTCTGTTATTACTGAGCGCTGGGTAGTACGTTCTCGTCCGTTGGCGCCTGATATTTTGTAATTTCTTCTTGCGTCGGTCGTCGACCGGGTTTATCGTCGGTTTTTGGTCCACAGAAGGCATGTTGTAAACTAAAGATTATATATTTTTATTTATTTTGTTTCTTGTCCTTCGTAGTTGCATTCGTTAGTGCATTATTTTTTGACAGTTTCTTCCATGTGTAGCATGAAGTTCACCGATCTATAACTAAAATCTCATGAGTTAATTGTTATTAAAGGTACCGTGAAGTATTACGCACATTTCACTAAATTCATCTCTAATATATGAGGGAAAAATATAAACAAAAATTCTATGTTTACTCGTTAATTGTTTTTACGCACGAACTATGTATATACATTTTTTTCCTCTCTTTTTTTTTATTTTCCTCTCTGTCACATTATTCATTTCCTTCCACTTTTTCTTTTACGGAATGTCGGGTTTTTTTCTGTCTTGGGAATAGTTAGTTGAACCGGAAGGGTCGTGTCCCAGGTCGGGGTAGATTTTATTACTTTCTTCATGGTTAGCGGGAGTAGTAGAATCTGTTGATTTAGCTTTCTTTGCCTTGCGCTTCTCCGCTGACGGAGTGGCGGCGACGATATGTTGGGATGCGTTTGGGGCTTCAGCGGCCCAAACGACAGACAAGGGTTGAGCCAACGGATTTCTTATAAAGTACGGATTATATTGTGGCGGGGAGCAATTATCGGTAAATGTTTGGCTGGTCGGAGGATTATAAGTAGGAGCGGAGCCTCTTTGATTAGTTTCTGTATTTTCAATTTCGCGTCCGCTGTGAATTACGGCCACGTCATTCAACGAATATTCACATGACTTTTCTGCCCGAGGTTTCTCGTTGGCTGATTTTTCATCATTTCCGTTCGAAAATAACGGTGCGTCATTAGTTTTTTCGTTTTTCCCAGAATTACCAGGGCGATGACTTAAATGCAAAAGTAAATTTGTGACCGAATCCCAAATTGCTCCTAAAAGATATATTGACCATCCGTATACAGTGTGTAGTGTGTATCCGTGGATGATGGTGTCGAAAATTAATTTAACGATTCGACAAATCAATAAGAATCCGATTAGCCCTGCGCTAATATTCCCAAAAATTGATAAATATCCCCAGGTTTTATCCCAAGTGGATTGAATGATTTTCGTTACAGATGCATCGTCCAGTAAATTGGAAATTGATCCGCCCTGCATGATAGTGGGTTGTCCAACGATTCCTCGAGCTACCGAATTTAGTATAGCTGGGCGTTCTGCGGGGAACATTATGTGGTCTCTCAATTCGTCGAGGTCTTTCTGTGTGTATATCCCGCTAGTAGCGAGGCTATGAGGATTTCTGTACTGCCAGGTAGGCGCCGTGAGAGGTTTTATGACCGCGGGCGGCATAGCGCGCACGGGGTCCGGACCCATACTATACCACGCGCCGTCCAGCATATACATCGGTGATACCAAACGATTGCACGTAACTTGCAATCCCATTTTTGTTAAAATGTGCGTTCTAGGTGAAAAATAATATGTATTGTTTCCGATATAGACAGGTAATTGATCGTAACATTCCTTAGTTTGATGTATCTTTACGTCGATAGGAATGCATTTAATAATATGTACTACTTCTCCGGCTGGAAGAGCCATGTACCCGGGCCCTTTCATTAGGTTGTACGCGAATTCGTCAGGGGATCGTCGCGCGATAGTGAGAGCGTTTTGTAGAACTTGGCGCTCGAGATTGCATTTTTGCGTTAATATATCGTGATACATATGCTTGAGTTCAGTGCGAATGTGTTTCTCGACATACACGAATTTAGAATTTATATAAGCGAATAGGTCTAAATTGTTTACAGAAATAAATTCTTTCTTTATAAACGGATTTCCTTTTTCTATAGGTACGATAATTAATTTGGGATGTTCAGTGCGAATTAAAGTGTATCCGCAGACGTTCGTCGTGCCTTTCGCGGTAAGTGCGAATACTATTTCTCCTTCCGTCATGGAATATATTATTTGTTTAAAATCGGTGTGTATGTCCGTCGTCTGATCTGCATTTCCTTCGTACAGTAATCCGTATCTCTTTGTTTTACATGTGTCCTCCGGAAGCGGGTCCCAATAAGTATTTCCGCCGTCCACGTCGTCGCATTGTCCTTCATTCAGATTACACCTCGCGCCCGAACGCAAGTGTACCTTGTTTGCGTCGACGTTTACTTCGGCGGTATAATCCCTTAAAGATATTTTTACTGTCCCCTTTACTATCACGTTATCCCAGTTACCGTAAGGGTCAGAGTAATAAACTCCTTGGCAATTGCCATCTGAGTCTAAACTGCCGCTGATTGACACCGGCCTAGTAGTGGTGTAATTTGCTTTAACTCCCGTAATTTCCGTATTTCCGATTTTTATGTTTCCCTGACGATGCATCTGACGGCAACGATCTAATGATATATCGTCGACGTATGCATATTCTCCGTTTGGTACGTCCATAGTATGCGAGAACATTCCGCATTTTCTTATCGTGCGCATAATTTCTACTTTACATTGCATAACATGTATCGACCCGTATTGATTAATTTGCACTAATTGTATATAAGTTTTAGTCACATTAACCTCGGGTTGAGGAATATTGCATTCTCCTACTTCCAGTAAGGATAAGGTGGTGATGTTGCTGGCGGCTCCTCCGCAGTCGTAGCCAATCAGGGCGTCCGCGGGGAGTAGAAGGCGGCACAAGATCGCTAGGCTCCATAGTGCCCTCTCCGTCGGACTCATCTGGAATACGTCGTTAAACACACCTTTACCGCTGGCTTTATTTTCGTTCGAATTCCAAGTGTTTTCGTCGCGGGCTTCAGGTTTTCCCTTTCTTCGATGTTTGACCCTTTTTTTTCTGATTCTACCTGTCCGGTGGGTAGTGGCGTGTGGGAGTTCGACGGGGGAAAATACCATAAGTGGGAAAAATGGGAGGTCGTAGAGTTTACCTCGTGACGAAAGCGTTGGAGAAAAGTCATTCTTGTTTTCTTCACCGACAACAAAACACCCAAAGAAAAATGGCTTCAACCTCGACCACTATTGATGCTGCGTCGTACATCACTGGGTATGCGGGTAAGTTGGGCACATTTTTTTCTTTAAAAAATTTTGTAAACGTGACCTGATGAGATCTGCAAAGACTCCAGCTTCTTTCTAAACACGCTGGCGTCTTTACAGTTGCTCAATCAGGGCATGCTCTATTTTTTTTTTTATTAATTTCGTTGTGTTTTTTTTTTCAGTCGATTTCCCTCTGTCCGCAGAGGACATCAGGTGGATGGAGGACAGGCGGCCCTCCATGGCCCATCTGATTGAGCTCAAGGAGTCGCCCCCCGCACGTCCGGTGTCAAATATTCCGGCCGTATTGGGTAAGTTTCCCATTTTCTCTTTCCCTTTTTTTTTGTTGACCAGGTTTTCTAATGTTGTTTTTTTTTTGTGTGTTTTTTTTTTTTCAGATCTGGATAGGCGGACACGGTTCCCTGCTTTATGCCGGGACCATTGCTGGGATCCGGTGGCGGATCTATCGGTGTCCGTAGACGTTCGTTCGGGGGCCCGCACCGTGACGGAGACATGGGACGTCCTCGCGTCTCCTCTCCCACTGACAGGCCGCTGCGTGCGGTGCGAGCTGGGGGAACCCTCCCAGGTTCGAGAGGCACCTGGTATCGGACCCGACGAGAACGGGAATGCGCGCCTGGTGTATGACACCAGGGCCCGGTGATTTATTCCCGTTTTTTTTTTTTGTATTGATCCAAAAAAAATTTGTTTCTTCTGAATAAATTTATTTTTATTTTAATTGTTGCCTGTGGTTGAGTTTTTATTCACGAGAATCTGCGTTCCCTTTCCTTTATCCCTGAATATAGCAAGGTGGTTCTGTCCACTTGCTATTGCGATATTTTTACTGTGAGATCCGGCTGCTTGCGGGACGGTCGGTCGGTCGGTGGGTCGGTGGGTCGCTTCAGCGCGACGGGTCGGTGGGTCGCTCCAGCGCGACGTTGATTTCCTCGGGTCGGTCGGGTGTCGCTTCAGCGCGACGTTGGTGGATCGCTTCAGCGCGTCGTTGATTTCTTCGGGCCGGTCGGGTGTCGCTTCAGCGCGACGTTGGTCGGTCGTGGCGAAAAAGGCGTTCGTGGAGCAATCAAATCGCCTTTACTCCCTTGTTATTAAAAAAAAAATTTTGTTTGCTTTTATTATATATATATATATTTTTTTTTTTTTTTTTTTTTTTTTTTTTTTTTTCTTAAGGAGTTGATGAACGGGCTTCTGACGAGAGGTTCAAAAAATAGCGAAAAAATGTTCCTTTCTATTAATTAAATTCAGGGGGTGGTAATGGTATGATAGACGGGGGCCGAGACGCGGGGTAAGATACAACCCCGTTCGCCATGGTCATGTAGATGGGTTCTTCGGGTTTTAGCATAGGTGCGTATGCGTGTATTTCTTGGGTGAAAAAGGGGGTATTAGTGGTTTTGTCAAACGTTATGTAATGCTTGTTTAGTCTTTTCAGGGTGTCGGCGTCTACGGGTCTAGGCTGTCCCGGTACACTGTAAATTACCTCTTTGAACTGTATGTCGAGGGGAGGGCTCTCCTCTCGATGATAGCTAACGCTTTGTTCTTCTTCTTCTATGTTTGTACCGGACGTGCGTGTGAGTAGTATAATGTTTATGGTGCCAATAAAGATCCCGCATCCAATTACTATTGATGCCAGGACCGAAATGGCAAGCACTCCATTGTAGATACCGGTTTTCCTAGTGTCCTCTTTTTTACTCTCCTTGTAATTACTGATATGCGTCTGCAGTTCCCGGAGCGTGAGTTCGTACCGAGGTTCGATAGCGCCGTGGATGTTGGGTGGCCTATAAGCCATGGGCAGGAGCATATTCAATTCTTTCTGGTACTGCTGAACGTCTGGGAATAATTCTCCGATGTTCAAGGTAACTGCCGGCATGTAGTGATGCTCGTGAATTATTCCGAGGTCGCGTACGCCGTAGAAGTTAGCATATTTGTTGTGAGCTGTACATCCTTCGCGTAAATGCATAATTCCTTTACCCGCTACGCTGACAGTTTGCGTTTTATTGTTGCATGTAATAACCATTTGTTCTCTGTCGGGTAGTGAGAACAGCCATTGACTGGTGTGTCTAAGTTGTCTCCAGAACGAGACTTGATCTTTTGCTAACCTTATGTCGCAGGTGTCGTAAATCAATGGCAAATTTCCTGTGATTAATAATGTTTCGCAGATGGGTGATTCCGTTATGTCGTAAACCGGCTGACTTGGTACACATATTTTGTAGTCTTTGTATGGTCGGCAGTGGCTCAATTCTTCTTCCGAAGTGACTGTGTATTTATTATTTCCCCAGGACAGCATCAGCATCGATACCTTAGGTTGGACAAATACCGAGACCCTCGTGTAATTCCCTAGGGGTTGCGGGGTCGGAAGAGCGTGTATTTGGTACAGCGAATACTTCTTCGGCTCGATGAGTGGAATATGCATAATGATGATGATTTTTCCCCCTTGATAGGTTACCGTAAATCGTGACATGTCCATCAGGGCTTTGGGTTCTTCTGTGAGCGGCACCGGAAACCACAGTGGATAGTGAATTTGTGCGAAATCTAAGGCGACCTTTCTCAAGATTTCAGGGTTCAACAATTCTGGGTGAAATAATCCCTTTTTCGCAAATTGGATTATATCAATGGCTGTTTTTAAACTTGTCAGATAAACATTAACGATCATCTCTACGCTGTTTCTCCATTCTCGCATGCGTAATTTGTATTTTTGCATCGATTTTTCAGTCGCGTTGGAGATTAGAGTACTCGTGGTTTCCCATATTTTTTTATGAGTCAATTCCATTGCGTCTATTTGACTTCCGATTGTGCGATATCCCGATTTTACAATATGCGTTCGATTATTTGGTAGCCCTATTATTCCGTCCTTGCTAAGTTCTAATTTTTTAAATTGTTCGTTGTAAAATGCTACTTCATCTTCGGGTAATTTCTCAAGTAGCGCCTCGTCGGTTGCTCCGATATCGCTCAAGGGAATTTTTCCGCCGTTGGCGAATGTTTTGTCGTCTAGTTTGTGTATGAACTCGAGGTATTTGTTGATTAGATTGGTTTTGTGTTCGATCTCTTCTCTGTTGATGATCGAAATACATTGGTCGGCAAACATTATGTAACATTCTTCCGCCACTGAGTCCAAGGGTAAATGCGAAAAAATCGGGCGTCGTTTCTCGATCGGTCCTAGATCGAGGAACGTTACCAATTTCCATTCATCTAGTACCAAGTGTACGTCTTGCAATCTCTCGTAATATAGTCCTGCTTCATTTTTGATACGTCGTATAGCGAATTCTGGTGACCCGAGACCTCCTCCCAGAAAAAGAAGGATCAGCAGGCGGTGCATCGTTGCTTCCTTAAATCACAAATATTCGAAAATAGTCGTCTTCCTTCTTCTTGGCTTATCCGTTTATTAAGTTATTATTATATATGTGTATAATGTTATTATTTATATATATATAAAAAAAAATAATTATTATTATATTCTTTGTTATTCTTATTTTCTTTGAATATACATATTTTTCTCCCTTTTCACGATTTTGTTATAAAAGAAAATATTTTTTTTTTGTTGTTGTTGTTTTTTTTTTTTTTTTTTTTTTTTCGACCTCGTTTTATTGTTTCATAATTAAATTTTTGTCGTTGCTTTCGTTATCTGGTTCTTCAGTCAGTCCCACAGAGTGTGATTTTTTTTTCTTCATTTTCTTTTTTGTTGGTGGGACTTCGTAACGTGGGCGAGTCGCTGGGTCGGTGTGTGAGCACGTCAGGGGGAGGGGGAAAGGGCAGAGTCATAGGATTGCGTTAGAGATTTCCTCGATTTCTTGGATTCTGTGGTGGCACGTTGCGTACTCTTTTGATGGCTAGGTGGGGATCAGTGTCCTCAAGTTGATTCGATTTTTTTCTAGTTTTCTCATTCGTGATTGCTTCTCCGAGTTGGTCTCATCGTTGTGTCGCTGGGCTTATTCCATTCCGGGGATATATTTTTTTCCTCTGCGCTTCGTTTCTCGGTTTTCTTTCTTTTAATTCGTTTTTATTCATTGGGAAGAGAGAAAGAGAAAAAAAAATGATTACTACAGTGCTAGAGAATTTGAAAGCATATCTCGTGGTTACTCTAGAGTCACTGGAGAAGTGTCAGAATTCTGTGCGTCTTAGTGAATTGGATAGGAGAAGAGTCGCGTGGCGAGGCGACGTCGTCGGCGTATCGCGAGCTTTGCAACGCGTCGTGAACGAGCTAGTGTAAGTGTTACATTTTTTTTTTTGTAATGACAGTTCGAGTGCTTCTTTTGTTCATTGTGATTGCACAGGAAAAAATAAATTATCGATATATTTATTATTATTGTAATTATTATTATATAAAAAAAAAACATTTATTATTATTTTTTCTTTAGATGGGAGGATGACTTTTTCGACGGCGCCTTTAATTTGCGCAGTTTGTTTGGGATGGAGCCTTTGTCACGTACTTTGGAGGTT
Organism: Pimpla rufipes; assembly: GCA_963932165.1. Classification (NCBI taxonomy): domain Eukaryota; kingdom Metazoa; phylum Arthropoda; class Insecta; order Hymenoptera; family Ichneumonidae; genus Pimpla; species Pimpla rufipes. The sequence continues at coordinate 6,726,711 of OZ010643.1, forward strand.
GGTGGTGTTTCCCTCTGGATCCCGGAGTGTTATAACATCAACGGGGCCTATCTGACCGTTTTGACCTGGGAACCATGGACCCAAGATATGATTAATTATCTTCTGGTCTTCTTGGATGAGAATATGCCGCTGGCGAGGGCCGTCCGATCCGTGGTCCGCGTGCAACGTTTATTGAGAAGAACAACTGAGTTCGAGTGTGTATTGTTTATTTCCCCCTTTTTTCCTGCGTAATTTTTTGGTTCGATTTGTTGTTATTGTCTTCATTTTTTTTTTCTTTTAGCGAGGGTCCTGGTGAGGATCCCTGGGGTTTTCTCGTTTTATTCGGTTATCGTCTCCCATCTGATAATCGCGAAGCGGTAAGAAAAAAAATTTTTAAAGAAAAAATGGTTCTCATGCTTTCTTCTTTCTTTCTCTTTTTCTTTTTCTATTAATTTTATATTGTTAAAATGTATTTTTAACTGCGTGTATTATATTTTCTAGCCCCTACAACAGGTTCGCGGACTCCGAACTCATTGGAAATCTATCCTTGCCTCTCGCGACTTCGTTGACTGGTGATAATTGTCAACCATGGAACGCTTACGGTATTATTTTATTGTTATTTGTCTTCTTTTATTTTTCTTTTTGCCACGAGTTTTCTTTTTACTAATTTTGTTCTGTGTTCTTGTATGTTTCAGGGGCCGCTTGCCATCAAAGTGTTAATTATAGTTTTCCTTTCTCTCCCCCCTTTTTTTTTTTTTTTTTTTTTTTTAAAGAAAAAATGTTTATTTCGTTTGTTTTGCTAGCGTGTTATATATATATTTTTTTTTTCTTTGTAATAAAAAAAAAGGTGGTTTCAACTTGTAATGCGTCTTCCCTTTCCGTCCTGCTAAACCAATATATGTATGTATATATACCTTCTTTTTTTTTATTAATGGAAATATGGATGTCAAAAAAAAATTTCATCGACTTCCACTGTCAAAATTAGCGCGTTTTTTTAACTTTCGGCTGTGTTACCTCTCTTTTTTTTTATACCATGGTGCATTTTAGGGTAAAGTCTATTATACACTGACAGTGATCGCACAATTTCTTGGCCTTGGTACAATAAGAACAACTCGTTGAATGCAGGCACGGTAGGAATACCACGTTCACTGCTCGAGAATGACAAGTTTGGCATAGCTCGGTCTCGGTCACTTCCGTTGCGTCGGATTCTTCCGGGGAGGCGAGGGGTACTTGCGGCGACGGGAATCGAGGGGTCGGGGGTCTGCTGGCTCCGGCGCCTCTAGTTCCTACAGTAGCCTTACTCGGATTTGATAAATTCACCGCGGAGGACTTCCGTCTATAATGACGCTCTTCGCGAGATGCTCGGCGTGCTCGGTTGGAGGGTCCGCGCGGTCGGTTGTCCTCTGTTGCAGGCGACGGGCTGGCTCTTGGGGAGACGCGAGGGGCGCCTATGGTCGTAAATAGGTAGTGGCATTGCGGGTACCAACGAGCGTGTTGTTCCCAGGGATAATCCGTGGGTCTCCAGTTTCGAATTTTTCCTCCACAATGGAAGCACATGACTTTGTCCTTTTTTCCCGTATAGAAAAATCCTGCCATAGCTAGAGTGTCGGGATTCAATATATTTCCGTGTTTTTTCGGCCAATTAATGAAACTTTCTTTTCTTTGCTTATATCCCTCGTAGATTGGTTCTACCGGAGTCATGTATCGTCTCGGGGTATCAACTTTGTCGGGAAATGTGGGGGGGGTCCGGTGTTTCTGCTTGTGTGCAAAATGGCGCAATTAATCGTGGGTCTACCCCTATGGGGACATTTCCGCACGCGAGTCTTTTCACGAATCGACACTGATCGTGTTCCTTCAGGTGTCTCAACATAGGGCTGTCGTTTTCCTCCCATTCTATAATCGTTGCCAAACAGTCGAAACAAGTGACTGTATTGTCCCATCCCGTGTAATAGAACCCCGCGGCGGCGAGTGCCGAGGCACTTATAGAGTGCAGACTCCATCTCCGGTAGCTATCAAGCCGTACTTGTTCGAAACGATATTTTTCGTGTATCATTAGTACCGACATTTTACCTGGATTAGCGTACAATATTCTCCACCGAATTGCCTATCTCCCTTTTTCCTGTGTAATTTACACTAAAGATTTGTTATTTTCCTCAAACCAATTTTGTTTCGTGGTTAATTTAATTATTTACTCTCGCAATTAATATTATCGTTGTTATTTGTGAGAGAAAAAAAAAACGGTTATATGTATATGGTTTTTCCTTGTGACCCCAAAAAAATGTTGTTATTAATGTTACTTTATAAAGATTTGCCTTTAGTCCCTATGCCTCTTACCTAGAGTTTTATCGGTACTTTACCCGTTTTTATTTTATTGACGCGATCTCGTGACGATGAGTGTGGGATTCCAATATTTCCGAGTATTTTCTTTCGTCCCCCTTTAAGAAACAAAAATGTCGTTTTGACTAACCCGAATAATTGGCGTTGTGATTGCTGTGTGGGTATATATATATTTATCGCTCTCTTCCTATTTGTCTTTACTTATAACTCCGTATTCTCTTAAATAATTTTTTTTTTTTTATTATTATTTTTTTATTATTGTGGGTTCGTGGTAGATCTTCAAAATGTGTACACAGAATTATTTAGGTGTTCTCTTCCGGCGATTTTTCCTCGATTATGGTTTTTGACGATGAGCCCGGTTTTTCCGCTTTCGGTTTCTCCTGTCGTTTTAGGATCGGGGTTTTTAATATTTCGCGAATTCCGGTGCCCTTTGATAGAGCGCAGTGGGGGACGGGTAGTGTTTTAGAACTGGGGGTATTCATCCACAAAGAGATTCGTACAAAGCTTTCGGCTTCTGCGCGAACGTCCATTGCCGAGAGCAAATAACGGCAAATCGGTTGCAAGTACGCATGTTGCTGAGATGGAATATCGAAGGCTCGCCACCGGCTAATCGAGAGATCGCAGTGGTAGCATTTTATTGTGTCATCTACCCCGGTGTAGAAGAATCCCGCTTTTGCCATTTCCTCGGCTCTCGTTGGTATAAACTTAGGCCAGGTATAGAAACTTTGCACGCGAGCGGTGAAATTCTCGTATCGGGAGTGGACTGGGCTCATTACCATCGAGGCTGGGACTGGGGCTCGGAGTGGTATATTACCGCAAGGGAGTCCTTTGATAAATTTACAGTCACCTCCATATTTCCGATGCGCAGTTATAGGATCGTCAAACGGTTTCCAATTCGTCAATATTCTTTCGCATTGAAAACACTTAACTAAATCTTCCGCACCGAGATAGTAGAAGCCTGCCTCTGCTAATTTACCGGGTTCTTGGTAGGGTACGCGCCAATTTACAAAACTCTCGAGTCGTACCTGCTCAAAGCAATAGATGTGGTCACTATTCCCTTCTGCCATTATTAATTTTTCTATGATATGTTGAGGGAAATTATCCCAGGTTAATTTTTCTTGTGTGTTTTTTTTGTTTGTTTAAAATAACTGATAAATTTACGATAAATTGATTAAGTAAGCGTACGTGTGTTTTCTCCCCTATATCTATATCTCCCCCGTTTTTTCTATTATTAATTTATTGTTATTGGTTATCGTATTTTTGTGAATATTATTTCTGCTAATTTTGCCTTCCCCCTTTTTGGGTTACTCCACGGCAATCCTTGATTTTTTTAATCGATTAGTGTGCACCACTAATTCCCTTCTCGGAAGTTTTATTCGTACGTTACCCTTCGCTAGTATTGCTGTAACCTCGTGTGGTCCCGTGTAATGATCGCCAAGTTTGCCTGGTTTGGGTCCTTTAAGCAAAAATACTGGTTCACCAACTTTGAGCGAAATGGGATTTGTTTTTTTATCTTGGTATTCTTTAGATTTTTCCTTTGCGCTTATTAGATTTTTCCGTCCCATTCCCTGAATTTCGTGGATTTGTGTTACTATTTCCGTTAAATAATCGTCATAAGTCGCGAGTTTTTCCATTTCTGACGGGGGCATACTGGAGGGAGTGCGAGCTCTTTTTCCAAAAACCATCTCGTAAGGCGTATGTTTTGTCCCTTCGTGGACGTTAGTATTGTAATTATAAATGGCCATTTCCACCCATTCGTCCCAATTCTTTTGTTTAGAGGTGAATTGTTTCAAATATTCGCCGAGGGCGTGATGAGATCTTTCCAAAGATCCATTAGACTGTGGATGGAACGCAGTAGTCCTAACCTTTCGAATTCTAAATAATTTTGCAATTTGTTTCAGGAAGTTACTCAAAAAATTACTCCCTTGGTCGGTGAGCACCGCTTTAGGCGACCCGAAATAACAGATAAATCTTTTAACGAACGCTTCGGCAATTGTTACTGCTCTTGCGTTGGGTAATGGTATGGCCACTGAGTATTTAGTAAATTGATCTTGCATGGTAAGGATATACTCATTATCGAGATCTGTCTTAGGTAGCGGGCCTACTATGTCCATTGCGATTTTATCGAAGGCTATTGCCGGTGTATCTGTGATAATCATTGGCATTTTAGTTTTGGTCCTAACCAATTTTTTTAATTGACAATGTAGACAACGTTGGATATAGAGTTGAATTTCTGCCTTCAAATTTTTCCAATAATAATCATGACGGATTCTGTTATAGGTTTTTCCCACTCCTCTGTGTCCTCCAACAGCGGATGAATGCATTTCTTCAATAATTTTATACCGATCTTCGGGGGGCGGTTCCCTAATTAGCCCCTGACAAATTATAATTTTTACATCGCTGTGTGCGAAATTTAAACGAAGCTGCGCGACAATTTCTTCCCAAGGCGTGTTTAAAATATATTTTGATTTAGCGATGCTCACCATTTGTAGAGATAATTTTTCAATTAAATTACGAGCACTTTTAAAAACCTCTGAAATATTTCCAAGAATTAGGGTAGGGCCTTCTCCTGAATTATCGGTGATTAGTAGTGCTAAATTAAATCTCCCGTGTTTTCTTGAAATAGATTGTGCTTTATTTAACGTCAAATTTTTCAACTTGGGGAAGCAATCTCTGTCCCTTAACATTATGGCTCCGGAGTCTACAGGTTCTCCTTCGGTCGAGACAAAAAATATCAGATTATCTTTTCGAGTATAGAGTAAGTCGCGGGACAGCTTAACGTTATTGGCTATTATTCTCCCGCTCATTAATGCAGGTAGCTTCGAGGGTGGTGATGCGTCGATTTCTTCGGGGTCTTCGAAATTGTCTTCGTCACTCGAGGATTCTGACTCACTCGTTTCGAGGGGCCTTAAGTTGTTTTTCTTCCTTTTCACCGTTATGCTAATTTCTGGTATTTCGCTGGCCTTGTCGTTCGTTTCTTGGTCGTCGCGACATATTTCATTGTCTTTTGTTCGTTCGACTATTTCGGTCTCGGGTGAAGTATTCTTAAGTTCGTTTTCCAATCCTTTATTTTTTTCCGGATTTACCCCGTTTTTTATACACACTGTTGATGCGACCGTTTCCAGACCCTCCGGAGACATAGCAGTCGCCGGGGCGATCCCTTCCGTTGGCTCGCAAGGGTCTAGCGGTTCGTGTTCCCAGTCGCATTCCTCTATTTCTATATGCGGGGGGGTAACTTCGACCTCCTCGTCGGTGCAAGCGGCGTCGTCGTCCGAATCTTCCTCTAATAGCCGCGCGATTTCTGCGTCGGTTAAATTTTTTCTGAATTTATCTTTATTGCTGCATGTCGGGTTATTTCGTACCGAGAAAATATTGTTGTCTATAATTGACGTTTCCACCGGATTTCGCGATAATGCGTCGGCGTTAACGTTGGTTTTCCCTGCTTTATATATTATGTCATATTCGTACTCAGCCAATTTTAATCTCCAGCGTAGGATTTTTGGATTTCCATCAGTCGCTTTTCGGAACCACATGAGTGGTTTATGGTCCGTCACTACAGTGAAATGTCGGCCATATAGATAAGGGCGGAAATGTAGTATAGAGTATACAATTGCTAAAGCTTCTTTTTCGTATGTGTCGTATCGCTCTTCCACTTGGCTTAAGGCCCGAGAAGCGTAAGCGCACGGGTGGTCGTGGTTAATTTCTCCCTGGGACAAAATGCTGCCTATAGCGTATCCTGACGCGTCCGTTGTGAGAATAAAAGGTTTGGAAAAATCCGGGTATTGTAATACGGGAGCGGAGCACAGTTTCTCCTTTAATAATTCAAATGACTCTTGTTGTTCGGTTTTCCATTCGAAGGCGTTTTCCTTTCTTAGTAAGGCAGTGAGAGGTTTGGTGATTTTAGCGTAATTTTCAATAAATCGTCTGTAATATCCCGTTAATCCCAAAAATTGACGGATGTTCTTGATATTTTTAAGCACTGGGTAGTTGCGTACCGCTTCCAACTTTTTCGGGTCGGGTCGCACTCCGTGGTTCCCGATTACGTGCCCCAAATATGCGACCTCTTTTTTCAGGAATTCACATTTGTCGGGTTGCAATTTAAAATTTGCGGCTTCTAAACGTTTCATTAATTCGCGGTATATTTTCTTATGTTCGTCTAAATTGTGGGCGTATATAACGATATCATCTAAGTAAACGAACACGCCTTGCCCGAGGAGCCCGCTTAGCGTGAGGTCCATTGCCCGTTGAAAGGTAGGAGGGGCGTTCCGTAGACCGAAAGGCATCCTCACAAACTCGTAATGGCCACGTGGTGTCGTAAAGGCGGTCTTGTGTCGATCCTCGGGAGCGACTTCAATTTGGTGAAATCCAGAAGCCAAGTCGAATACGGAAAAATATTGCGCGCCACCGAGTTGATCCAATATATCATTAATATTTGGAATCGGGTATGCGTCGGCTATGGTTTTCTCATTCAGGGCTCGGTAGTCGAAAACGACTCTCCATTTTTTATTGCCTTGTGAGTCGGCTTTCTTAGGCACGACCCATACCGGACAGTTGTAAGGCGACGTTGAGGGAATTATTATTCCTTTGCCAAGCATATCTTCTATTTGTTTACCTATCTCTTCCTTAGTGCATTCTGGCCAGCGATAACCTCTGGTATTAATTGGCAAATCGTCGGTGGTTGGGATGCAATGACGCAATATTGTTGTGCAAGTTAATAAATCTCCTGGGATTTGATACAAATGTGCACTCTCCTCTAACAATGATTCTATACTATTGTTCTCCTCTTCGTTTAATTCTGTAAGTCTTAATAAGGGTTTTATTTGTTCAAACCGATCCTTTGATATTTCCTCGGTCATTACGCAACACTGTGTTTCGATAAGAGGGAGCTGGCATTTGCTACCCTTACTTAAATTCTGTATTAATGCGATGTTCATTATTTTATAATATATACTGGAATGATTATGGACTTCGATTTGATTTGCCTTTTTCATCGTGTTTCTTTCTTTATCATTTTTATTATCACGTGATACGATTGAGGTGTTACTCGTTGACTCTATTGACTCCTGATTTTTCTTTCCTATAATTCCTTCGATTTCGGTTTTTTCGTTCAATTGTGTTTTTAATTCCGGTTTTCCCTCTGATTTATCTCCTGCATTTTCCTCGATTCTCTTAATTTCGAATGAATTTTCTTTACTTTCCATTTCATTTTGCTCCTTGTTTGCGAAACTGGGACAAATTTTGACCTTTTCTGTGGGTGAACCAACCCTCATAAACTCTGAGTGGGGCGGCCCTGTCTCTTCGACGGCGGACAGCGGCGTCGCTGGCTCCCGCGTCTTCGTAAGGCCCGAGGGACCCCTTTTTTTTGTAACTGTTTCGAGAGAAATTTCTACCTTTCCTCCTGTTTCCCAGTCATTTTCTTCAATTCCTATCATATTTATTTTCATTATTTTCGGGAGGCAATAATCCGATTTGCTCGCGTTAGTTTCATCTGGCTCACTTCGATCCTTGTGGGTTTTCGGAGCAATTTTTGATTTTTCGTTTCTTTCTTTAGTTTGCTTCGGACCGATCTCAGGGACTCTCTGCAAATTGGCTTGACGTGTAGTTTTTATCTTTACTAGTATCGGTTTATTTTCTTTTACGAGTATTCCTTTCTCTAAGGGCCAAATTTCCGAAGGGAGTTCGTGTTCTTGGTTTTTCATGTTCGGGTCTACTTTCACTCCTCCTGCTGCCGAGGTGACCGCTATAAAATTTAAGTATGGTTGGCCCATGTCTTCGTCGTTGGTAGACGGTCCCTGCCGCGCACGTGAGAGCGTGGATCCTGCGTGACTCCCGGTTTCTTTTGTGACTTTTTTATCAATGTTACTTTCCTCAACCCGACTTATTATTTTCTCTGTTTCCTCCAATACCTCAGATTCGTAATGGTTTTTGCTTTGTGCAATTTCACGATTCAAATTTAATTGTTCTAAGGAGTAGCTAATTATCTCGTTTTTACCAGTTTCAATTTCCTCTTTTTCCCGTAATAACTTTTCACACTTCATTTTCTTTACGTGATTCAGATTTTCGACACCCTCGAGGGATTCTGTCCCCATTGTGTCTGCGAAATCTTCAATATTATTAATATTCTCAATCGGTTCTGCCCGTTCTTCGGTGTCAGATTTCTCGATTATTAGTTGACAAATTTCATTTTCCATTTTATTTTTACTGACTTTTACTCTCGTATCTATTTCTCTTGACTGTTCGTTATATATTTCTTTTTTGTTAGTGTTAATTTCCTCGAACATTTCGTTTTCCAATCTTATCTTCTCGCCCGGTGAATTTTCAAAGACTCTATTTTTAATAAAATCGTGACTGTCGACATCCTCGAGGGTTTCCTTCCCTACTGTCCATGCGACATCACATAAATTTTCAGCTTCAATGGGTCCTGCCCGTTCCTCGGTGTCAGGTTTCCCAATTGCAAGAGAACAATTTTTATTTTCAACACAAATTTCCATTTTTCCACAATTTCTAGAGTCTTCCCTTTTCACCACGGTTTTCGAGGGATAAGCTTCGAAATTTCTTGATTCTTTGCTAATCGCTGGATTTTTCCTAAACTCACTTGTTTCGTTCGCATAATTTTTATTTTGTTCCGCATTATTTAAAACTAATTTTTCATCCGAATTTGTCATTGCTTTTATACAGTTTCTATCTGTCTCTGAATTTGATGACTCTAATTTCAACTTTTTCCCAATATCGTTATTTTCACAGGTTTTTACAACCTTTGGTTGATCTTTCTTCAATTTATTTTTTTCCTCTTCCGGTTTTTTCAGTACCGGATTAATTATTTCTTTGCCAATGGAGATTCCCTTGTTTAATTGCCGTAATTCCGATGAGGGTTCGTGTTTTTCTTTTCGATGAAGGGGAGTCTCTTCAGAATTTAATTTGTCGTTGTAGCTTTCCTTTTTATTAGGTTTATTCTCGTAGGAATATTCTCGTGATTTTAGCTCCATTACCGGCACATGCAATTCTATTGCGCACTCGTTACTGTTGGTGATATAAATATACGCTTTTCCGTTATTATTTTTAACAAAACCGTTTTGTATTTCGACACCCTTTACTGTATTCATAGGATATAAATAACCTTCCCTCGTAGATAAATTCTTTACTCTGACATAGCATAACTTGGTGGATTTTGCTGGAACAACCATTGTCTCGGGTGTTGCGAACGGTATAATTACGCTTTGCATTTCTAATTGTCGGTTTTCATAATCAATTTTTACTCTATTTCCATCTAAATATTCAGATCCCAGAATCCCGGCTTCTTTTATTGGAAAATCGTATTCTACTACGTGAAAGGTAGCGTAGCGTCCGAACATTTGAAGAGTGACGCAACCGAGCGTATAAATGGAGTTTCTCGTGATTCCTTTCAACCGTAGTATCTCTCTCCGATCTATTGGGGTACTAGGGTCTACGAATTGCTCCTTGACAATATTTGGACCGGCTCCGGTGTCGATCATAAACGTGACAGGCTGTGTTAATTCCGAGGCTGTTATTATCACACTAGGAACGCTGCCTTCATCGTTCGCGTGAATATTAAATATACGAACTACTCGTACTGTTGATTCAGATTGGTGCCTGTGATATGGTGTACTGGGCGCGACGCTTGCGGGGTCTCCCTGATCGCGCTCGTGCTGGGGAGACCTCTGTCGTTTCCCTGGTTTCCATATCTCGGTCCATTGTTCGGTCGGACGGGGCAATCACGAATAAAATGCCCGGATTGTTTACAGTAATGACACAGACCTGAGGGCTCCGCGGCGTTGTTCGGGCTTTCGATATTTTGACGATTGTTCGCACTATTATTAGTCAAGGGTTGTGAATGATTATTACGGAATGGGCAGATGTGAGCTCCATGACCTTCTTTTTTACAGATTTGACATTTTATCTCGTTTGGACCCGGATATCTCAAATTTTGCGGGACCTGTCCCTGCGATGGATGCACTGGTCTGAAAGGAGAGCGGGGCAATCGAGAACATCTATCAGCTGCATGACCACTGTTTTTGCATAATTGGCAGAATGTATTTTTCTCATCTTCTCTTTTGCCCGGGGGAAAGATTTTATAACAGCGATCAGCGGTATGTCCCCGTTTGTCACATACCTGGCATATTGTCAATGACGGGGCTTCACCGGTGGGCTTGTTGCTATTAGTAGGAGGAAAAATTTTAAAGCATTTATCGGCGGAATGACCAGTCCTCTTGCACACCTGGCAAACGGGCGGGTTCTTTATTTCGTTTCCGTACGATTGGTCGCTGGCTACCTGCGCGTGGGCCGTCTCCTTCCTTACGCATTCTTTGGCGACGTGTCCCTTCTTCTCACACAACTGGCAGGCCGGTTCCTCGCTCACCACTACATGCACACCGCGACGCCCCTCGGCTTTACTACCTCGGGCGTTAGGTGCCTCTGGACTGGTTCCCCTCAAAATTGCTTGCGAAACTAAATTCTTTTCAACTTGTACTGCTTGGCCAATTAATGAATCAAGATCATCATTTGGAACTAATCTTTGTTCAATTTCGGGTTTTAATCCGTGTAAGAAACACGTGGGTAAGCTTTTCTTGGTATTTTCAATAAATGCCGCTGTTAATGGATGTTTGATATTTCCTTCATAGTTCTCGAGTATTGTCTTTCCCAGATCTCTTATGCGGTTCGAATAGGTAATTACTGACTCCTTTTCAAGTTGATATATTGATCCTAGTTCCCCTTGCAATTGGTAAATGTTTCGTTTAGGCGCGTAAATTTCTTTTAGGAATCGTTCCAATTCGGAAATATTTTCAAACTGTTTTTCTTGTATTGTCCTGCGTGGTTCTCCGATTATTTTTATTCGCACGGCCTTTACTAAGTTTTGCTCGGCTCCTGGTCCCATCATAGCTAAAGCTTCCCTGCATCCTTGAATGAATAACCCGAGTGACATGGTGTGCCCGTCGTAATTAGGGATTACCGCTAAAGCATCCCTCAAGGAAAGAGTTTGGTTGTATAGTCCCATTTTGGTACTCGGTTTTTCGATTTCTTTAATTACTACTGTTTTTACTTCTGTCTCTGGTTTTGTGTTTGTATTTTTATACGTATTTTCGCTAGGGTAATCTTTAGAACACCCAGGAGCGGGTTCGTTATTTTTAAAGTACAGGGCTATATTTTCCAATAAATTTCTGGGTATTATTTTCGGTTTCTTCAATATTGACTTTACTATTGTGTTTTGTTTTGCGGTATTCCTCGGGGTGTCGGGGAGAGCAGTTTTATATTCAGTAGCTTCGAGAGGTGTCGAGGTGCTTAACGGTGTCCCGTATACCTCTGGCGGGGTGTGTGTAGGTGCGGGCTTGCCGGTTGACGGGCCCGCTTGAGCGGAGATGTCTTTACCTGCCTCGGCGCGTGCCACCTTCGGTGCCTCTAAAAGATTTTTCGTGCGGTTGGGGATTGTGGGCCTTTGCACTGTACTATCGACTTCGCTACTAAGATCTCTTGATATGAGTAAATATTGGTTGGTCCCGTAATTGGGGTCTGGAATATATCCTACTACGGCCCAATTATTTGCGGGAGATTTATTTCCGTTATTTGAGAGTAAATGTTCACCGAGCCTATTGTGCTCTTGAATTTCTACTAGTTCGGGAGTTTCTCCGGGGACACTGAGTAATATCTGTGTTTTATTTAGGTCTTCACTGTCGTATGATTTCGTATCGTCACTTTCCTCTATGGATTTAGTATTTTCCTCGTCGTCGTTTTTAGTTCTGTGTGTTTTAACACCGTCCTCAGTTACTTCTGCAGATTGTAAATTTTTGTCAGACTCGAAACTAAGTCTCACTATCTTTCCTCCCGTAGGTTTGTCAGTTTGTTCGTCCTCCGTAACTGTTTCTGTTGATTCGTCGGATTCCGATTCGGAATCTTTTCCCGTGTCGGGGCTTGCAGGGGGATCGGGAATGCTCCTGTCGGGGGGGTCTTCACCTATTATCTCAGGGATCTCGTGGGTTCTGGTCGCTGGATCAAGAGTATCGGTATTGTCACCTGTTGTACGTCGGCTCCGTTCACAAGGATATTCTCTAACTATTTTATCATCTAATGAAATCTTTGACCGAGTTCCGTACATTTATGATGATTTTATATATATATATATATATATTTTTTTTTTTTTTTTTTTTTTTTTTATTTCCGAAGTTTGCGAATGTAAATAAATTTGTCTTTTTTACAAAGCTTCGGTCTTTTTGTGTTGATTCTTTGTTTAATTTGACATGCGCTTACACACCACCGAGTTATTTTTTTAAATATTTTCCTTACCCACTTGCACCACATCTATAATTAGAACCGATTTTTATTCCTCAGTCTGTCTCTTTGGTTTGTATAATTTTCCTCCGATTTGATTTTTCTCTCGAACTATTCCTCTTTTTTTTTTTTTTAATCGTAGTCGATGCGAACTATTTTATATTTGTTTTTGGTATTTAGTGTTTCCTCGCTCCGCACAATCGGGAGTTGTTTGCCTGTTAATTTGCGTGTTGCCTCTGCTCTTCGGCGACGTTCTATTAATTTTTGAAAATGTTTTCGTTCTAATTTTCGGAGTAAGTCTTCTCTGTGTTTTAATGACTGTTTGTGATACGGTCTTTTCGTTCCGTTCGGAAAATAATACAAGGGCTGGGGGCCTCTCGATTTGTTTGACTCGTTATTATTAATTTCAGAGTTTGTAGCGGGTTTTTTATTAACTTTAGTCAATTCCGTTGACTCGTTTGGGTTTGTCGTTGAATGATAATCGAATTGCGTTAAATCTCCTTCTCTGCTGGTAATGTTTCCCTGATAATCCTTACTCAGTTTTTTTAAATAATTCGCTCGTCCTCCGGACCTTCTCTTGCCCATTAGTGTGGTTTGGCAGATAAAAAGAAAATTTATTTACACCTTTCCTCGTATTGTCGCAGTGTTCGAATCGCGTTTTTAAGTTTCGGTACAACTTGCACAGAGTCTCTCGTTATAGGTTTCACAGGAGGTTTAAAGCCCTCGCCCCGTATGCCGCAGGTACTTGGACTGACGTTTGTAAAGACCACGTGAGGTCTCTCGTCCTTAAAAGGAGGGTATTTTGTTGAAGCCTCGCCTCGTATGGCGCAGGGTATTGAAGCACGTTTTCAAGACTTTGTTCTGTGAAAAATTCTACTGTTCCTTTCGCTATGGCTTTACGGGAGTGTATGCAATCTCGGGTCGTATGGTGCAGACAACTAAGTTGAAAATAATATTGAGTTCACTCAATAAATTGCGTAATACCTCTTGTTTTACGATTTTGGGTGTGTCACTTCGTAGCGGTGGATGTGAGTTTGAATTTCTTCTTTGATACGCGTATGTTTTTACCCGGTTTAAGTTTTATTACTATTATTGTTATAATATTATATATATATATATTTTTTTTTTTATTTAATTTTTTTGATGATATTATTGTTTCCCCCTTTGTACGCTTTGGGAGTTATTCAGTAATTACCGAAGGGCTGGTAAAGGACATGGAGTGTTCGTCGGAGTGTATGAAGATAAGTAAGTTTAGAAAAAAAAATAATAATTCAAGTCTGTCAGGTCGAGGACGTCGTTGTGGCCAGGTAGAATACTCTTATTCTGTATTAAATTTTTGAGTTTACCACCCTTTTTAGGGATTTTTTCAATTGGGATCTCACTACTGAATTTCTTTTACTGTTGATTTTTCTCAAAGAGAGTTTTTTCAGAAATTGTTCTTTTGTAATTATTTCGATAAGTTCTTGAGTAACTGCTTTTAACTCGGCAATGCGCATGTGAAGTTCTACCAGGTTTTTCCACGTCTCCATTTAATTTTCAAATACTCGATTTTTAGTTTCTACAAATCGATTTGTTATTATTTGTTGAATGGTTCATATCTCTCAAATTATTTAAAGAAGCACTCTAAGATCCCGGACGAGCCCCCAAAAATTTGTTACGTCAAAAGTGTCGTTGATTTTACTCGAACGCCAATTTTACACGCATTAGTGCGGTTCAGCGTGATTACCCGTACTCTGGTCAAGGAGAATTGATCCTCCCTATACCACACCTGACGTAGTACACTAAACGCGCAAGCTCTTGTTTCGAGTCTAACCTTTCGGAAAATTACTCGGGGACGAGCTGCGAATGCTTCTCTAAAGGGAATTTGACGGAGATATGGCGCGATGGTGAATTGAGACGAGGCGCGTTCTATCGTTTTATAATATAATTGAAAATTTCACTTACCCTTTTGTATTGCTGTGGACGATGAGGATGCAGATGGATGGGCACGTTCGAAAAGAAACTCGAGACACCGAATTTAATGTACAAGCGTCGAAAATTTATTCGTAAAACAAGGAAAAATGCTCAACTGAATTTTCTCAACGGACAAATGTTAACGTAAGATAAACGAGTCGTCGCACAAGGATCTCCGGTCGTATCGTACAAAATTCAAGGCTCTTGTGTACAAAAGTTCTTACAATCCGCAGCGCACAAAAATTATAAAAATCCGATGAATACAAAAATGACCGAATCGAGTCCGAAACGTACAAAATTATAAAATTTCAATTCGCTCAATGATTTCTTTAATCCCCAGTTAGGACAAAGAATGCGATTATAGGTGGCGGAATCGTTGCGAAGGATTGAATTCTTTTAAGTCCGCGGTTCGAAGAAAATGCAATATTAAGTTCGAACTGAATTTCTTAAGTCCGTGATTTGGAAGGAAATTCGATATTAAATTCGAACTGAATTTCTAAGTCCACGGTAGTAATAAAATTCGATATTTAATTCAAGGTGAATTTTTCTAAGTCCATGGTCGGACAAAATTCGAAGTTACCTCAAAATCAAAGTTTCGGACGTCGATCGGGCAGAGGTTCGATGTAGATAGAACTAATTTTCGGAGCGCACTGTCTGTCGTTCGGTGTTTTTTCGTCTTTTTATACTATTGCTCCTTTGTCTCACATAGACAAAAACTTAAGTAGGGGTAGTAGCTAGGTGTGATTCAATCCACCTCATCGCGGGCTAGGTGACGGCGCGCCCATCGGGATTCGCTGGCCAGCTAGAAGATCGAACACCTGGGCCTTGTTGCCAGATTCTCACAGACTTTAGTCGATTTGTCGCGTGTTTTATGCTGATTAAGAAAGGATGGAGTATACGCGTTTTATTACGGTCGCGAGGAGGACAGAGATGTCCCTACTATATTCTCGTTGCAGAGCATTCGTTTCTGGAAGTCTGGCATATATGCGCTAGGTAGACTCGCACCTAGGCATCGGACATACGAGAGGGACCGTAGATGCTGCGTCTCGAACCCCTCGTCGTCCGCGCGTTCGCTCGCTCGCGGTGTTTCCGTATTCCCCGAAATCTCATAGGTGCTCGCAGGTGGTGCACGCTTCCTACGCTTTTTTTTCTGACGTGGACATGTCACATCTCGCTGCTCGGGCGCGCTCTTATCTTAACTGATGTGGGAATGATCGAAGGTTTTAGATACGTTTTTGTTTCATTGTTAATTTGTTCCTCCGTGAATGTAGATTTTGTTCGTTGCATTAGCAAATAAATTCAAGGAAATTTTTCCGCGTGTTTTGACTGGTCTTGGTGTCTGATCGAAAATGAATTCTCAATAATACAATGAGGTCACTATGATTTTTACGACCGAGGATTTACAGACTCTGACTCGTACGTTGAAGACTCATCCTGGTACATTATTTCCAATGAGGATTACTGTTGCTTTATATATTTTTCAAATCCCTGGTTTGCGCAATGCATGTCCGTTTCCCTTCATTTTCCCCAAGATTTATATAACGTTGTTATATTGTTTAAACGTCAAAACTGTATTTTATAGTTAATTAATTCCTTCACCTTTCTATGTTAATAAGGTATCCTTGCGAATTCTACAATTCTTAGGCTTACTTTGTTATTTCATACATTTTCTTGTATGTTTCGTTAATATATTTATATATTTCTTTGTTTAATATTTTATTTTGTGGGACGGACGTCTTTTGAATTTCAAAGTTTATCTTGAATTGTTGATTACTTTAATTCGTTTCCCTTAATTTTTCCCAAGATTTATATAACGTTGTTATATTGTTTAACGTCAAAACTGTATTTTATAGTTAACTAATTCCTTCACCTTTCTATGTTAATAAAGTATCCTTGCGAATTCTACAATTCTTAGGCTTACTTTGTTATTTCGTACATTTTCTTGTATGTTTCGATAATATATTTATATATTTCTAGGTTTGATATTTTATTTTGTGGGACGGACGTCTTTTGAATTTCAAAGTTTATCTTGAATTGTTGATTACTTTAATTCGTTTCCCTTAATTTTTCCCAAGATTTATATAACGTTGTTATATTGTTTAACGTCAAAACTGTATTTTATAGTTAACTAATTCCTTCACCTTTCTATGTTAATAAAGTATCCTTGCGAATTCTACAATTCTTAGGCTTACTTTGTTATTTCGTACATTTTCTTGTATGTTTCGATAATATATTTATATATTTCTAGGTTTGATATTTTATTTTGTGGGACGCTCGTCTTTTGAATTCCAAAGTTTATCTTGAATTGTTGATTACTTTAGTTCGTTTCCCTTAACTGTTCATTATCTATTGTTTTCATTTATATCTTCGAGAAAGGCGGGAAAAATACTATAATTCGTTCGTCAAATTATTATTTGTTAGAATTGAACTCGTAGTTCTTTTGATGCGAGAAAGTCAGAGTGTCGGCTTCGGTGGGACGGAGAGCGTCTTCGCGGTGCCCCAGCATCTTTGTACTCTTAAGATCTAGTAGATTTCTTTTATTTTTACTGACACCTGGTGGTTTTCGGCTGTAACGGGCGATCGAGCATCGATCGGAGGCGAGGTGTCGCGCGGGCCTTGGACTGACGGTCGATAACCGTTGCGCTCGCTTGACACTAGTTTTGTCTATCGCCGCTCACTCGAGTGGCGTCAGCGACATTTCTAGAAAGGCCTGAGATTTGGGAAATCGGGCACTGTCGTACCATCTTCCGCACCCTTTTACCTCATCTGACCCACCGGTATTTGTGTCTAGATATAGTAACTGCGGGATCTACCAAGATCGTTTCCTCCGTCTCCACTAGTCGGGTAATTTTCTCTGCTTAAGATTTCAACAGGTCTACAGTCAAATTATCGACTCGATCGGTCAAAATAAAATGAAGTTACGGCTTGACGTAACAGCGCAAATGCATCAAAAACGTTCATTCTGCTCAAATACACCACATCCATGTGTTAAAAGTTGTCTGGCACAGACGAAGCGAACGCAACTTTGAAAAACAACAAAATTGTTTTAACGCGCGTTTTGAGCGTTTCTGAGATCACAGCTCGGTGCAAATGGATCAAAAACGTTCATTCTACTCAAATACACCACATCCATGTGTTCAAAGTTGTCTGGCACAGCCGAAGCGAACGAAACTTCGGAAAACACCAAAATCGTAATATCGCGTGTTTTGAGCGTTTCTGATATCACAGCTCGGTGCAAATGGATCAAAAACGTTCAATCTGCTCAAATACATCATGTCCATGCATTAAAAGTCGTCTGGCACAGACGAAGCGACCGAAACTTTGAAAACCAGAGAAATCGTGTTATCGAGTGTTTCGAGCGTTTCTCACATCACAGCTCGGTGCATAGGGATCGAAAACTTTCATTCTGCTCAAATACACCACATCCATGTGTTAAATGTTGTCTGGCACAGCCGAAGCGAACGAAACTTTGAAAAACACAAAAATCGTGATATCGCTTGTTTCGAGCGTTTCTGAGATCGCAGCTTGGTGCAAATGCATCAAAAACGTTCATCCTGCTCAAATACACCATATCCATGCGTTAAAAGTTGTCTGGCACAGCCGAAGCGAACGAAACTTTGAAAACACACAAAAATCGTAATATCGCGTGTTTTGAGCGTTTCTGAGATCGCAGCTTGGTGCAAATGGATCAAGAACGTTCATTCTGCTCAAATACACCAAATCCATGCGTTAAAAGTGGTCTGGCACAGCCGAAGCGAACGAAACTTTGAAAACACACAAAAATCGTATATCGCGTGTTTTGAGAGTTTCTGAGATCGCAGCTTGGTGCAAATGGATCAAGAACGTTCATTCTGCTCAAATACACCACTTCCATGTGTTAAAAGTTGTCTGGCACAGACGAATCGAACGAAACTTTGAAAAACACAAAAATCGTGATAGCTCGTGATTCGAGCGTTTCTGAGATCGCAGTTTGGTGCAAATGGATCGAAAACTTTCATTCTACACAAATACACCATATCCATGCGTTAAAAGTGGTCTGGTTCAGCCGAAGCGAACGAAACATTGAAAAACATAAAAATCGTGATATCGCTTGTTTCGAGCGTTTCTGAGATCGCAGCTTGGTGCAAATGCATCAAAAACTTTCATTCTGCTCAAATACACCATACCCATGCGTTAAAAGTTGTCTGGCACAGCCGAAGCGAACGAAACTTTGAAAACTACAGAAACCGTGTTATCGGGTGTTTCGAGCGTTTCTGAGATGACAGCTCGGTGCAAATGGATCAAAAACGTTCATTCTACTCAAATACACCACATCCATGTGTTCAAAGTTGTCTGGCACAGACGAAGCGAACGAAACATTGAAAACCACACAAATCGTTTTATCGAGTGTTTCGAGCGTTTTTCACATCACAGCTCGGTGCAACGGGATCGTAAACTTTCATTCTGCTCAAATACACCACATCCATGTGTTAAATGTTGTCTGGCACAGCCGAAGCGAACGAAACTTTGAAAAAAACAAAAATCGTGATATCGCTTGTTTCGAGCGTTTCTGAGATCACAGCTCGGTGCAAATGGATCAAAAACGTTCATTCTGCTCAAATACATCATATCCATGCATTAAAAGTGGTCTGGCACAGCCGAAGCGAACGAAACTTTGAAAAACTCAAAAATCGTGATATCTCGTGATTCGAGCGTTTCTGAGATAGCAGTTTGGTGCAAATGGATTGAAAACTTTCATTCTACTCAAAAACACCACATCCATGTGTTAAAATTCGTCTGGCACAGACGAAGCGACCGAAACTTTGAAAACCACAGAAATCGTGTTATCGAGTGTTTCGAGCGTTTCTCACATCACAGCTCGGTGCAACGGGATCGAAAACTTTCATTCTGCTCAAATACACCACATCCATGCGTTAAATGTTGTCTGGCACAGCCGAAGCGAACGAAACTTTGAAAACACACAAAAATCGTTATATCGCTTGTTTCGAGCGTTTCTGAGATCGCAGTTTGGTGCAAATGCATCAAAAACGTTCATTCTGCTCAAATAAGCCATACCCATGCATTAAAAGTTGTCTGGCACAGACGAAGCGACCGAAACTTTGAAAACCACAGAAATCGTGTTATCGAGTGTATCGAGCGTTTCTCACTTCACAGCTCGGTGCAACGGGATCGAAAACTTTCATTCTGCTCAAATACACCACATCCATGTGTTCAATGTTGTCTGGCACAGCCGAAGCGAACGAAATTTTGAAAAACAAAAATCGTGATGTCGCTTGTTTCGAGCGTTTAAACTTTCATTCTGCTCAAATACACCACATCCATGTGTTAAATGTTGTCTGGCACAGCCGAAGCGAACGAAACTTTGAAAAAAACAAAAATCGTGATATCGCTTGTTTTGAGCGTTTCTGAGATCACAGCTCGGTGCAAATGGATCAAAAACGTTCATTCTGCTGAAATACATCATATCCATGCATTAAAAGTGGTCTGGCACAGCCGAAACGAACGAAACTTTGAAAAACTCAAAAATCGTGATATCTCGTGATTCGAGCGTTTCTGAGATCGCAGTTTGGTGCAAATGGATCGAAAACTTTCATTCTACTAAAAAACACCACATCCATGTGTTAAAAGTCGTCTGGCACAGACGAAGCGACCGAAACTTTGAAAACCACAGAAATCGTGTTATCGAGTGTTTCGAGCGTTTCTCACATCACAGCTCGGTGCAACGGGATCGAAAACTTTCATTCTGCTCAAATACACCACATCCATGTGTTAAATTTTGTCTGGCACAGCCGAAGCGAACGAAACTTTGAAAACTACAGAAACCGTGTTATCGCGTGTTTCGAGCGTTTCTGAGATCACAGCTCGGTGCAAATGGATCAAAAACGTTCATTCTACTCAAATACACCACATCCATGTGTTAAAAGTTGTCTGGCACAGCCGAAGCGAACGAAACTTCGGAAAACACCAAAATCGTAATTTCGCGTGTTTTGAGCGTTTCTGATATCACAGCTCGGTGCAAATGGATCAAAAACTTTCATTCTACTCAAATACACCACATCCATGTGTTAAAAGTCTTCTGGCACAGACGAAGCGACCGAAACTTTGAAAACCACAGAAATCGTGTTATCGAGTGTTTCGAGCGTTTCTCACATCACAGCTCGGTGCAACGGGATCGAAAACTTTCATTCTGCTCAAATACACCACATCCATGTGTTAAATGTTGTCTGGGACAGCCGAAGCGAACGAAACTTTGAAAACTACAGAAACCGTGTTATCGCGTGTTTCGAGCGTTTCTGAGATCACAGCTCAGTGCAAATGGATCAAATACGTTCATTCTACACAAATACACCATATCCATGCGTTAAAAGTGGTCTGGTACAGCCGAAGCGAATGAAACTTCGAAAAACACAAAAATCGTAATATCGCGTGTTTTGAGCGTTTCTGAGATCACAGCTCGGTGCAAATGGATCAAATACGTTCATTCTACTCAAATACACCACATCCATGTGTTAAAAGTTTTCTGGAACAGACGAAGCGAACGAAACTTTGAAAAACTCAAAAATCGTGATATCTCGTGATTCGAGCGTTTCTGAGGTCGCAGTTTGGTGCAAATGGATCGAAAACTTTCATTCTACTCAAAAACACCACATCCATGTGTTAAAAGTCGTCTGGCACAGACGAAGCGACCGAAACTTTGAAAACCACAGAAATCGTGTTATCGAGTGTTTCGAGCGTTTCTCACATCACAGCTCGGTGCAACGGGATCGAAAACTTTCATTCTGCTCAAATACACCACATCCATGTGTTAAATGTTGTCTGGCACAGCCGAAGCGAACGAAACTTTGAAAACTACAGAAACCGTGTTATCGCGTGTTTCGAGCGTTTCTGAGATCACAGCTCGGTGCAAATGGATCAAAAACGTTCATTCTACTCAAATACACCACATCCATGTGTTAAAAGTTGTCTGGCACAGCCGAAGCGAACGAAACTTCGGAAAACACCAAAATCGTAATTTCGCGTGTTTTGAGCGTTTCTGATATCACAGCTCGGTGCAAATGGATCAAAAACTTTCATTCTACTCAAATACACCACATCCATGTGTTAAAAGTCTTCTGGCACAGACGAAGCGACCGAAACTTTGAAAACCACAGAAATCGTGTTATCGAGTGTTTCGAGCGTTTCTCACATCACAGCTCGGTGCAACGGGATCGAAAACTTTCATTCTGCTCAAATACACCACATCCATGTGTTAAATGTTGTCTGGGACAGCCGAAGCGACCGAAACTTTGAAAACTACAGAAACCGTGTTATCGCGTGTTTCGAGCGTTTCTGAGATCACAGCTCAGTGCAAATGGATCAAATACGTTCATTCTACTCAAATACACCATATCCATGCGTTAAAAGTGGTCTGGTACAGCCGAAGCGAACGAAACTTTGAAAACCACAGAAATCGTTTTATCGAATGTTTCGAGCGTTTTTCACATCACAGCTCGGTGCAACGGGATCGTAAACTTTCATTCTGCTCAAATACACCACATCCATGTGTTAAATGTTGTCTGGCACAGCCGAAGCGAACGAAACTTTGAAAAAAACAAAAATCGTGATATCGCTTGTTTCGAGCGTTTCTGAGATCACAGCTCGGTGCAAATGGATCAAAAACGTTCATTCTGCTCAAATACATCATATCCATGCATTAAAAGTGGTCTGGCACAGCCGAAGCGAACGAAACTTTGAAAAACTCAAAAATCGTGATATCTCGTGATTCGAGCGTTTCTGAGATCGCAGTTTGGTGCAAATGGATCGAAAATTTTCATTCTACTCAAAAACACCACATCCATGTGTTAAAAGTCGTCTGGCACTGACGAAGCGACCGAAACTTTGAAAAACACAAAAATCGTGATATCGCTTGTTTCGAGCGTTTCTGAGATCGCAGCTCGGTGCAAATGCATCAAAAACGTTCATTCTGCTCAAATACACCATACCCATGCATTAAAAGTTGTCTGGCACAGCCGAAGCGAACGAAACTTTGAAAACTACAGAAACCGTGTTATCGCGTGTTTCGAGCGTTTCCGAGATCACAGCTCGGTGCAACTGCATCGAAAACTTTCATTCTGCTCAAATACACCACATCCATGTGTTAAAAGTTGTCTGGCACAGACGAAGCGAACGAAACTTTGAAAAACACAAAAATCGTGATATCGCTTGTTTTCAGCGTTTCTGCAATCGCAGCTTGGTGCAAATGCATCAAAAACGTTCATTCTGTTCAAATACACCACATCCATGTGTGAAAAGTTGTCTGGCACAGACGAAGCGAACGAAACTTTGAAGACACACAAAATTCGTGATATCGCGTGTTTCGAGCGTTTCTGCAATCGCAGCTTGGCGCAAATGCATCAAAAACGTTCATTCTGCTCAAATACACCACATCCATGTGTTAAAAGTTGTCTGGCACAGACGAAGCGAACGAAACTTTGAAAAACAACAAAATTGTTTTAACGCGCGTTTTGAGCGTTTCTGAGATCACAGCTCGGTGCAAATGGATCAAAAACGTTCATTCTACTCAAATACACCACATCCATGTGTTCAAAGTTGTCTGGCACAGCCGAAGCGAACGAAACTTCGGAAAACACCAAAATCGTAATATCGCGTGTTTTGAGCGTTTCTGATATCACAGCTCGGTGCAAATGGATCAAAAACGTTCAATCTGCTCAAATACATCATATCCATGCATTAAAAGTCGTCTGGCACAGACGAAGCGACCGAAACTTTGAAAACCACAGAAATCGTGTTATCGAGTGTTTCGAGCGTTTCTCACATCACAGCTCGGTACAACGGGATCGAAAACTTTCATTCTGCTCAAATACACCACATCCATGTGTTAAATGTTGTCTGGCACAGCCGAAGCGAACGAAACTTTGAAAAACACAAAAATCGTGATATCGCTTGTTTCGAGCGTTTCTGAGATCGCAGCTTGGTGCAAATGCATCAAAAACGTTCATCCTGCTCAAATACACCATATCCATGCGTTAAAAGTTGTCTGGCACAGCCGAAGCGAACGAAACTTTGAAAACTACAGAAAACGTGTTATCGCG
The DNA here is from genome assembly GCA_963932165.1 of Pimpla rufipes. Lineage (NCBI taxonomy): Eukaryota > Metazoa > Arthropoda > Insecta > Hymenoptera > Ichneumonidae > Pimpla > Pimpla rufipes. Next base: position 6,750,353 of record OZ010643.1, read on the forward strand.
TGTTTCGAGCGTTTCTGAGATCACAGCTCGGTGCAAATGGATCAAAAACGTTCATTCTACTCAAATACACCACATCCATGTGTTAAAAGTTGTCTGGCACAGACGAAGCGAACGAAACTTTGAAAAACACAAAAATCGTGATATCGCTTGTTTCGAGCGTTTCTGCAATCGTCGCTTGGTGCAAATGCATCAAAAACTTTCATTCTGCTCAAATCCACCACATCCATGTGTTAAAAGTTGTCTGGCACAGAAGAAGTGAACGAAACTTTGAAAACACACAAAAATCGTGATATCGCTTGTTTCGAGCGTTTCTGAGATCACAGCTCGGTGCAAATGGATCAAAAACGTTCATTCTGCTCAAATACATCATATCCATGCATTAAAAGTGGTCTGGCACAGACGAAGCGACCGAAACTTTGAAAACCACAGAAATCGTGTTATCGAGTGTTTCGAGCGTTTCTCACATCACAGCTCGTTGCAACGGGATCGAAAACTTTCATTCTGCTCAAATACACCACATCCATGTGTTAAATGTTGTCTGGCACAGCCGAAGCGAACGAAACTTTGAAAAACACAAAAATCGTGATATCGCTTGTTTCGAGCGTTTCTGCAATCGCAGCTTTGTGCAAATGCATCAAAAACGTTCATTCTGCTCAAATACACCACATCCATGTGTTAAAAGTTGTCTGGCACAGCCGAAGCGAACGAAATTTTGAAAAACACAAAAATCGTGATATCGCTTGTTTCGAGCGTTTCTGCAATCGCAGCTTTGTGCAAATGCATCAAAAACGTTCATTCTGCTCAAATACACCACATCCATGTGTTAAAAGTTGTCTGGCACAGCCGAAGCGAACGAAACTTTGAAGACACACAAAATTCGTGATATCGCGTGTTTCGAGCGTTTCTGAGATCACAGCTCGGTGCAAATGGATCAAAAACGTTCATTCTACTCAAATACACCACATCCATGTGTTAAAAGTTGTCTGGCACAGGCGAAGCGACCGAAACTTTGAAAACCACAGAAATCGTGTTATCGAGTGTTTCGAGCGTTTCTCACATCACAGCTCGGTGCAACGGGATCGAAAACTTTCATTCTGCTCAAATACACCACATGCATGTGTTAAATGTTGTCTGGCACAGCCGAAGCGAACGAAACTTTGAAAACAACAGAAACCGTGTTATCGCGTGTTTCGAGCGTTTCTGAGATCACAGCTCAGTGCAAATGGATCAAAAACGTTAATTCTACTCAAATACACCACATCCATGCGTAAAAAGTTGTCTGGAACAGCCGAAGCGAACGAAACTTTGAAGACACACAAAATTCGTGATATCGCGTGCGTTACGTCGCGAATTGCTATTTTTGAGACACAAATGATAAAAGGCAAAGGGAAGAAAATCTCCCCCTATTGCTCTGCGGTATCAATGTGACTCGGCAAAACGCGGAGGTGTTCCGTTTAGAGCCTACCCTTTCGGGCAAAAGCTCGGGAAGGAACTTGAAAAAGTAATTCTGACTTTACATTAAATCACAAAAATAAAGACTAAAATGAATGAAATAAAAAAACTTATCCGTGTGGCGAAAATGAGCGAATATGGGATGGTACCGTGTGATTGATGAATAACAAGATGAATGAAAGGTGAGAATCAGAACGATCCCAATGATCCAACGCTGGCGATAACCCTCCGGCTCTCCACTCGAATATCAGATGAATAGAATTTTCCGATGACAAGGAAGGGCGATGGTGTGGTTCTTTCGGATTTAAACACTGGTCGTAATTCACTGGTAAAATTGATTTTTATTCTGCCCGTTCAGTTTGTCAGGGCAATGTCAAAATAATATTTCACAAAAAGTTTCAGTTCACAATTCGAAATTTGGATTATTGGCTGTTTCACAATTTCACAATTAAATTCTTGAAAATCGGAAATAAAAATATAATTCGTAATTTAGTACACCATATTTGATTTTAACAGGTCGATTCAGCACTCGAGATTTGGTTTTAAAGAAGGTAAAGTTCACAGTTCCACAAATACGGCGTATTATAAATGTCGAAGTTCGCAATTTCGAATTTGGATTAAAAGTGTCAAAGTTCACTATTACAGAAATACGGAGTTTTAATCACAAGATCAAAGAAAGGTGGGATTTCCGATATAAAGTCCGAACTATATTATTTAAAATATCGATGGTTTACAATTTTTAATGTTGGAGAGATTTAAGATCTCAAATTCACAAATTCACGATTTTAATTTCCTAAGTTGATCTGACAGATAATTCGGTGACAAAAATGGTTCGATTCGGGTCCGGAATATTAATGAGCTCCGTCGGCTTTTGCGGCTCATTAAATAACCTCCTCGCTATTTCCCCGCTGTCGCCTTAAGGAAGGGGTGACGGTCGAGCGGTGTGTTACGCGTCTTACCGTCCCCTCACGCTTCATACCTGACGGCTACTCTTATCGGTTTCTTACTATAGCTGTCGAACGGTGCGTTGCGCCTACCGTCCCCTCACGCCTCATACCTACCGGGCTACTCCCATCGCGCTTAGTCGCACTACCGCTATTTTAACTTTATTTTATCTGAATAATTAACTATGCAAAAAAAATCCTTTCACTTTATATGAATGATTTACCGATGTTCCTTACTGATTAAACCCTTAATTATAAATAATTACCTAATTAATCAATATTTTCCATTTAAATAATTTCTTCGAAAAATGTTAATAAACGTATTGATCCCCTAACTATTAATAATCTATCTTAAATATCGCCGTGCATTGATAATAAATTACAATATTTTGTCCATTATTATAACAGATCGTGCAGGTCACCGATGATCCCTCCTATGTGGTATTCTTGCTTTCATCCCTCCTTCCTTCTTTCTGATTTGATGATATTGCGTGACTTTATTTCTCCTCCTTCGATCTGGAGGGGATGTTGCTAGGTGCTTCAATTTCTTTTGTCGTCCATTCTTCTTGGGTGGTGTTTCTGCGTCGTGGATTGGAATTTTTCTGCACTGGATGGTGTGTTGTTTCACACCACCGACGATAAGTCGCACTTCGTTATTTCTTTCTTCGGTTTCAAAAATCGATATTACCATTTACCGGGTGTTTAACATTTGGATAATTATGATTTAATATTCATTCAATATTCATATTTTTCGTTATCTTCTGTTGGTTTATTTGTTTTTCTAATGTTTTTGTTTACCCAACTGTCTCGACTTGACCCGTAGATTTTTAATTCATAAACAAACTCAATTAATTTATTATTTTATTTACAACTGTTTCCCCACTAATTCACCATTAATTCACAAATCACGGCAACATAAGGAAAGGCACCACAAATATAATCCGTTTAGGTCAGTGGAGTACGAAAATGAGTGGAGATTACGAAAATGATATGATTCACACATTTTTGGTCACCCGGTAGACGCATCGCGAATCCCCGCGAAGAGTCACTGGAACGCACTGTCTTTCGGTTACTCGGTCGGGACAATACCTGACCCATTCGATATGATAAGATTCACCGATGCACGCCCGACTCGTTATACTTGCGATCTCCGGTGCCACACGACGCACCTCATATATATGGGTGACGCGTGTATGTGTGTCCACCTACGGTCGCTACTCACACTCTCTCCTCTTTGCCTTATTTATTCCATATAAAAAGGATATATTACCGTAATTGATTTTTCAGTTAAAACGTGTAGTCCCGAAAAGTCACGGGACGTAACACGTGTTTCGAGCATTTCTGAGATCACAGCTCGGTGCAAATGGATCAAGTACGTTCATTCTACTCAAATACACCAAATCCATGCGTTAAAAGTGGTCTGGCACAGCCGAAGCGAACGAAAGTTTGAAAACACACAAAAATCGTAATATCGCGTGTTTTGAGCGTTTCTGAGATCGCAGCTTGGTGCAAATGGATCAAGAACGTTCATTCTGCTCAAATACACCAAATCCATGCGTTAAAAGTGGTCTGGCACAGCCGAAGCGAACGAAACTTTGAAAACACACAAAAATCGTAATATCGCGTGTTTTGAGCGTTTCTGAGATCGCAGCTTGGTGCAAATGGATCAAGAACGTTCATTCTGCTCAAATACACCACTTCCATGTGTTAAAAGTTGTCTGGCACAGACGAATCGAACGAAACTTTGAAAAACTCAAAAATCGTGATAGCTCGTGATTCGAGCGTTTCTGAGATCGCAGTTTGGTGCAAATGGATCGAAAACTTTCATTCTACACAAATACACCATATCCATACGTTAAAAGTGGTCTGGTTCAGCCGAAGCGAACGAAACATTGAAAAACATAAAAATCGTGATATCGCTTGTTTCGAGCGTTTCTGAGATCGCAGCTTGGTGCAAATGCATCAAAAACTTTCATTCTGCTCAAATACACCATACCCATGCGTTAAAAGTTGTCTGGCACAGCCGAAGCGAACGAAACTTTGAAAACTACAGAAACCGTGTTATCGGGTGTTTCGAGCGTTTCTGAGATGACAGCTCGGTGCAAATGGATCAAAAACGTTCATTCTACTCAAATACACCACATCCATGTGTTCAAAGTTGTCTGGCACAGACGAAGCGAACGAAACTTTGAAAACCACACAAATCGTTTTATCGAGTGTTTCGAGCGTTTTTCACATCACAGCTCGGTGCAACGGGATCGTAAACTTTCATTCTGCTCAAATACACCACATCCATGTGTTAAATGTTGTCTGGCACAGCCGAAGCGAACGAAACTTTGAAAAAAACAAAAATCGTGATATCGCTTGTTTCGAGCGTTTCTGAGATCACAGCTCGGTGCAAATGGATCAAAAACGTTCATTCTGCTCAAATACATCATATCCATGCATTAAAAGTGGTCTGGCACAGCAGAAGCGAACGAAACTTTGAAAAACTCAAAAATCGTGATATCTCGTGATTCGAGCGTTTCTGAGATCGCAGTTTGGTGCAAATGGATCGAAAACTTTCATTCTACTCAAAAACACCACATCCATGTGTTAAAAGTCGTCTGGCACAGACGAAGCGACCGAAACTTTGAAAACCACAGAAATCGTGTTATCGAGTGTTTCGAGCGTTTCTCACATCACAGCTCGGTGCAACGGGATCGAAAACTTTAATTCTGCTCAAATACACCACATCCATGCGTTAAATGTTGTCTGGCACAGCCGAAGCGAACGAAACTTTGAAAACACACAAAAATCGTTATATCGCTTGTTTCGAGCGTTTCTGAGATCGCAGTTTGGTGCAAATGCATCAAAAACGTTCATTCTGCTCAAATAAGCCATACCCATGCATTAAAAGTTGTCTGGCACAGACGAAGCGACCGAAACTTTGAAAACCACAGAAATCGTGTTATCGAGTGTTTCGAGCGTTTCTCACATCACAGCTCGGTGCAACGGGATCGAAAACTTTCATTCTGCTCAAATACACCACATGCATGTGTTAAATGTTGTCTGGCACAGCCGAAGCGAACGAAACTTTGAAAACAACAGAAACCGTGTTATCGCGTGTTTCGAGCGTTTCTGAGATCACAGCTCAGTGCAAATGGATCAAAAACGTTAATTCTACTCAAATACACCACATCTATGCGTAAAAAGTTGTCTGGAACAGTCGAAGCGAACGAAACTTTGAAGACACACAAAATTCGTGATATCGCGTGTTTCGAGCGTTTCTGAGATCACAGCTCGGTGCAAATGGATCAAGTACGTTCATTCTACTCAAATACACCAAATCCATGCGTTAAAAGTTGTCTGGCACAGCCGAAGCGAACGAAAGTTTGAAAACACACAAAAATCGTATATCGCGTGTTTTGAGAGTTTCTGAGATCGCAGCTTGGTGCAAATGGATCAAGAACGTTCATTCTGCTCAAATACACCACTTCCATGTGTTAAAAGTTGTCTGGCACAGACGAATCGAACGAAACTTTGAAAAACTCAAAAATCGTGATAGCTCGTGATTCGAGCGTTTCTGAGATCGCAGTTTGGTGCAAATAGATCGAAAACTTTCATTCTACACAAATACACCATATCCATGCGTTAAAAGTGGTCTGGTTCAGCCGAAGCGAACGAAACATTGAAAAACATAAAAATCGTGATATCGCTTGTTTCGAGCGTTTCTGAGATCGCAGCTTGGTGCAAATGCATCAAAAACTTTCATTCTGCTCAAATACACCATACCCATGCGTTAAAAGTTGTCTGGCACAGCCGAAGCGAACGAAACTTTGAAAACTACAGAAACCGTGTTATCGGGTGTTTCGAGCGTTTCTGAGATGACAGCTCGGTGCAAATGGATCAAAAACGTTCATTCTACTCAAATACACCACATCCATGTGTTCAAAGTTGTCTGGCACAGACGAAGCGAACGAAACTTTGAAAACCACACAAATCGTTTTATCGAGTGTTTCGAGCGTTTTTCACATCACAGCTCGGTGCAACGGGATCGTAAACTTTCATTCTGCTCAAATACACCACATCCATGTGTTAAATGTTGTCTGGCACAGCCGAAGCGAACGAAACTTTGAAAAAAACAAAAATCGTGATATCGCTTGTTTCGAGCGTTTCTGAGATCACAGCTCGGTGCAAATGGATCAAAAACGTTCATTCTGCTCAAATACATCATATCCATGCATTAAAAGTGGTCTGGCACAGCAGAAGCGAACGAAACTTTGAAAAACTCAAAAATCGTGATATCTCGTGATTCGAGCGTTTCTGAGATCGCAGTTTGGTGCAAATGGATCGAAAACTTTCATTCTACTCAAAAACACCACATCCATGTGTTAAAAGTCGTCTGGCACAGACGAAGCGACCGAAACTTTGAAAACCACAGAAATCGTGTTATCGAGTGTTTCGAGCGTTTCTCACATCACAGCTCGGTGCAACGGGATCGAAAACTTTAATTCTGCTCAAATACACCACATCCATGCGTTAAATGTTGTCTAATATGTTGTTGGGGCTGTGGCCGTGAATGGTACTGTTGCTGCAGCTTCGGCGACGGTCGGCCTTCTCGAATAACTCCTCGTTGTTTTTACGTTTCGCCCTCTGGTCGGGGCCTCTTCAGAAAATGTTTATTGTCTGTATTGAATTGTACAAAATAACAGATTACTTATTTATCTAAACAATATAACTTCTCTTATCATCTATCATGTGAATTTACATTTAATATTTTATGTTACAGTAATGCGCCAACCCGCAAATGGAAACTCGCTTTATCGACGGTTAGATTACGGTAATATACGGCAAGTGGTAAGTATCTTTAATCCCGCTGATCCGCGGTCGGTAACCCTACTAATCGACTGTTAGATTACAGCGATGTCCGGTAAGTGGTAAGTATTCGGGAATTCCGCCGACCCGCCGTCGGTAACCGATTACCGGCCGTTGGAATCTCTATGTTTTATATGTGTTAGTTGAATATACGAATTAATTCATTTTTGCTCACCGATATTATTTGACATTCTAAATTGCGATTTGTTCTTGTTTTTCACTCATCTCGATGTTGTTACATGTGACGTTATTAATGCTTTTTTCTCCTTTTTTCTCTTTTTTCCCAGGTTTCCGAGACCTCCGGTCGTCGATGGAAAATGGGAGGTTATGCTCGATCTGCTATGTCATCATATTAAAAACAATACGTAAAAATCATCCCAGTTAAAACTATGTGTCAGTTGAAAAGAAACCCATTACCTTTACGCAGATGTTCTAATGCGTGGATCACTATTTATAAATGTAGAACCACCAAAAGATCTATCGACCGGAGAACCCGGTGCACGTGCCGTCACATTTTTCGAGGTACTGCGTGTCTCGTTAGTTTACAACCGTAATCACACCTATGAAATCGATATATTTGGTCGATGCGGCGGCCGGTGTTATCTCGCTCACTCATGGCGGCAAATTTTAAAAAACCGAGCTTCTACTGTAATACCTAGTCCTTATTGTAATAAATTATTATATTAGATAACAGACCTTATAAAATAAACAACCTTATAAAATAGAATTATACGCAATACTTAATTTCTCAATGTCAGTTCTACGGTTAATCGAATTTTTATCTGCCTTTATCTGGATCATCTCCCTGATTAATCTTTTATGATAAAACGGTTCTAACGCCAAGATTTTAGTGTTATCAAAGTCAAAACTGTGATGTGTGTTTTTCACATGCTCTGTTAACGCTGTATGGTCCGAATTTGGGTGGTTAGCCCTCGATTTGTGTTCAATTATCCTTTTTTTCAAGTATCTTTTCGTCTGACCAATGTACGTTCCTTGGCAGTCTTTGCACGGAATTCTATACACTAAATTTGACCTCATTAATGGGGAAATTTTATCTTTCGTGGTACCTGTTATTGTGTGTATGTTGTGTTTGTTGTTGTTAATCATATTAATGTCCAACGGTTTTAGCAATCGTAAAAGTGGATGGTGAATCTGCTCTACATAAGGAAAATTCATCATTCTTTTTGTGTCGAACTCCGGTCTGTCATCTGTTCCAATTCCTGACAAGATAGTAGCTATTCTTTTGCCTACATATTTATCTATCATTTGTTGCGGATAGCAGTTTTGACGGAGCGTTTTTTTAATTAATGCGATGTTGTTTTCATGAAATCTGGGGTCAGAAAGCTTTAGCGCTCTGTCCACCAGCATGTCAATAATGCCAATCTTTTGCTGCCTTGGATGATGCGAAAAATAATTCATGAGCCTACCCGACCATGTTGGTTTTCTATACCAATTAGTTGTAATTTTCCCATTTTCCCTGATCAGAGACATATCTAAAAACGGAATGCTATTGTTGATTTCGGTTTCGAACGTGAACTGTAATTTACTATGATACGAGTTGAAAGTGTCCAAAGTTTCCTGAATTTTGTCCGATGGTAATGCTATAATAACGTCGTCCACGTATCTTTTGTATAGCGGGGGTTGAAATGTTAACTTTTCCAAACAGGACTCTTCCAAATCTATCATCACGATGTTCGACAGGATCGGGGCCAATGGCGACCCCATAGGTAAACCCGAAATTTGCTTGTATACGACGTCTTCGAATGTAAAATACGTCGAATTCATAATTATCTCTACCGCTTTTTTAATTTCGTCAACGTCCATACTACCGAACTGGCTGCGTCGTTTTTCCAGGCTACTCAGGACAAGTTGTAACGGAATGTTAGTATATAGTGACATGACATCTAAGGAAACAAGAATATGGTCCGGTGGAAGCGACACTTTCTCTACAATCTTTTTCAACATAAAGCTGTCCTTGACGTCTGACCTATGAGCCGGTAAATGTCTTTTTATGAGCCTCTGAATAAAGTCTGCTATTTTGTGTGTTGGGAAGTTTATGGACGATACTATCGGTCTGTGAGGATAGTTGTTTTTGTGAATTTTCGGTAATGTATACAATCTAGCGAGGTTACAGTTTTCCGGTTTTAAATGGCGATGCATGTCGTCACTTATCAAACCTTGTTGTCTCCATCTGTCAACTAGTCTCGTGATCGTCTTCTGAAGTGCTGTGAGTGGATCCCTGTCAATCGTCTGGTATGTCGTTCTGTCTTCTAAAAGTGCTTTTGTTTTTTGCGTGTACATTTCCCTAGTCATCACTACCGTTGTGTTGCCCTTGTCTGCCCTGGTGGTAACCAATTCAGGGTGTGTTTTTAAGAAGCTTTTGGTGTCTTTAATGATCTTTTCGGTGTCCTTTTTCTTTTGGTTCTTGCTATGTGTCGAACGTAAAATGTCTATCAGTTTGCCTCTTGTTTCCTCTACAGCCTTAGGTGGTATTAGATTTATATTCGCCTCAAATTCCGTGATTATATTATATGTTGTTTCAGTTTTCTCATTTCTGTGGAAATATGGAAAACAAAACTTCGGTCCTAACGATAGAAAAATGGCTATGTGATCCGGGATTTCCACGTCGGTCAAATTCACCATCCACTTTCCCGATTGCGCGTCGCGTTGTGTGTTATTATTATCCCCTTGCTTGTGAGATAAAATCTCCTTAAACGGGTCAAATTGTGAAGTTTGCAATGCCGTTCTGTTCCTCAGGTGTTGTTTGTGACACGTATTATTGTTGTTGTTATCAATTGGTCGCTGGTTATCAGTACTATTTTCATTACGTTGCGAGTAAATTGTTGTCATAAAGTCTGTTGCGCTATGATTAAATCTATGTACGTTACGGTTTCTTATCGATCTCAGCAGTTTTAACTTTTTTAAATGTGTCTGGTAGAGTTTCTCCGCTATTATTTCTGATTTCTCAAGTTCAAACTTAAAAAATTGTTCATATATGTCTCTCGGTGTTTTTTTAATATCTGTCGTTAGTTTTAGTAGTCGTTTTTCGCAATTTCTTATATGACCATTCAAATCATCAATTTCCAAATTCAAAATCTGCCTGTGCGCTAAATTTAAAATTCTATCCAATTTAAAGTAATTGTTCTGACAGTTTAACCATAAATTGTTCATTTTAGATTAAATGTTGTCTGGCACAGCCGAAGCGAACGAAACTTTGAAAACACACAAAAATCGTTATATCGCTTGTTTCGAGCGTTTCTGAGATCGCAGTTTGGTGCAAATGCATCAAAAACGTTCATTCTGCTCAAATAAGCCATACCCATGCATTAAAAGTTGTCTGGCACAGACGAAGCGACCGAAACTTTGAAAACCACAGAAATCGTGTTATCGAGTGTTTCGAGCGTTTCTCACATCACAGCTCGGTGCAACGGGATCGAAAACTTTCATTCTGCTCAAATACACCACATGCATGTGTTAAATGTTGTCTGGCACAGCCGAAGCGAACGAAACTTTGAAAACAACAGAAACCGTGTTATCGCGTGTTTCGAGCGTTTCTGAGATCACAGCTCAGTGCAAATGGATCAAAAACGTTAATTCTACTCAAATACACCACATCTATGCGTAAAAAGTTGTCTGGAACAGTCGAAGCGAACGAAACTTTGAAGACACACAAAATTCGTGATATCGCGTGTTTCGAGCGTTTCTGAGATCACAGCTCGGTGCAAATGGATCAAGTACGTTCATTCTACTCAAATACACCAAATCCATGCGTTAAAAGTTGTCTGGCACAGCCGAAGCGAACGAAAGTTTGAAAACACACAAAAATCGTATATCGCGTGTTTTGAGAGTTTCTGAGATCGCAGCTTGGTGCAAATGGATCAAGAACGTTCATTCTGCTCAAATACACCACTTCCATGTGTTAAAAGTTGTCTGGCACAGACGAATCGAACGAAACTTTGAAAAACTCAAAAATCGTGATAGCTCGTGATTCGAGCGTTTCTGAGATCGCAGTTTGGTGCAAATGGATCGAAAACTTTCATTCTACACAAATACACCATATCCATGCGTTAAAAGTGGTCTGGTTCAGCCGAAGCGAACGAAACATTGAAAAACATAAAAATCGTGATATCGCTTGTTTCGAGCGTTTCTGAGATCGCAGCTTGGTGCAAATGCATCAAAAACTTTCATTCTGCTCAAATACACCATACCCATGCGTTAAAAGTTGTCTGGCACAGCCGAAGCGAACGAAACTTTGAAAACTACAGAAACCGTGTTATCGGGTGTTTCGAGCGTTTCTGAGATGACAGCTCGGTGCAAATGGATCAAAAACGTTCATTCTGCTCAAATACACCACTTCCATGTGTTAAAAGTTTTCTGGAACAGACGAAGCGAACGAAACTTTGAAAAACTCCAAAATCGTGATATCTCGTGATTCGAGCGTTTCTGAGGTCGCAGCTCGGTGCAAATGGATCAAAAACGTTCAATCTGCTCAAATACATCATATCCATGCATTAAAAGTCGTCTGGCACAGACGAAGCGACCGAAACTTTGAAAACCACAGAAATCGTGTTATCGAGTGTTTCGAGCGTTTCTCACATCACAGCTCGGTGCAACGGGATCGAAAACTTTCATTCTGCTCAAATACACCACATCCATGTGTTAAATGTTGTCTGGCACAGCCGAAGCGAACGAAACTTTGAAAAACACAAAAATCGTGATATCGCTTGTTTCGAGCGTTTCTGAGATCGCAGCTTGGTGCAAATGCATCAAAAACGTTCATCCTGCTCAAATACACCATATCCATGCGTTAAAAGTTGTCTGGCATAGCCGAAGCGAACGAAACTTTGAAAACTACAGAAATCGTGTTATCGCGTGTTTCGAGCGTTTCTGAGATCACAGCTCGGTGCAAATGGATCAAAAACGTTCAGTCTGCTCAAATACACCACATCCATGTGTTAAAAGTTGTCTGGCACAGACGAAGCGAACGAAACTTTGAAAACCACAGAAATAGTTTTATCGAGTGTTTCGAGCGTTTCTCAGATCAAAGCTCGGTGCAACTGGATCGAAAACTTTCATTCTGCTCAAATCCACCACATCCATGTGTTAAAAGTTGTCTGGCACAGAAGAAGTGAACGAAACTTTGAAAACACACAAAAATCGTGATATCGCTTGTTTCGAGCGTTTCTGAGATCACAGCTCGGTGCAAATGGATCAAAAACGTTCATTCTGCTCAAATACATCATATCCATGCATTAAAAGTGGTCTGGCACAGACGAAGCGACCGAAACTTTGAAAACCACAGAAATCGTGTTATCGAGTGTTTCGAGCGTTTCTCACATCACAGCTCGTTGCAACGGGATCGAAAACTTTCATTCTGCTCAAATACACCACATCCATGTGTTAAATGTTGTCTGGCACAGCCGAAGCGAACGAAACTTTGAAAAACACAAAAATCGTGATATCGCTTGTTTCGAGCGTTTCTGCAATCGCAGCTTTGTGCAAATGCATCAAAAACGTTCATTCTGCTCAAATACACCACATCCATGTGTTAAAAGTTGTCTGGCACAGCCGAAGCGAACGAAATTTTGAAAAACACAAAAATCGTGATATCGCTTGTTTCGAGCGTTTCTGCAATCGCAGCTTTGTGCAAATGCATCAAAAACGTTCATTCTGCTCAAATACACCACATCCATGTGTTAAAAGTTGTCTGGCACAGACGAAGCGAACGAAACTTTGAAGACACACAAAATTCGTGATATCGCGTGTTTCGAGCGTTTCTGAGATCACAGCTCGGTGCAAATGGATCAAAAACGTTCATTCTACTCAAATACACCACATCCATGTGTTAAAAGTTGTCTGGCACAGGCGAAGCGACCGAAACTTTGAAAACCACAGAAATCGTGTTATCGAGTGTTTCGAGCGTTTCTCACATCACAGCTCGGTGCAACGGGATCGAAAACTTTCATTCTGCTCAAATACACCACATGCATGTGTTAAATGTTGTCTGGCACAGCCGAAGCGAACGAAACTTTGAAAACAACAGAAACCGTGTTATCGCGTGTTTCGAGCGTTTCTGAGATCACAGCTCAGTGCAAATGGATCAAAAACGTTAATTCTACTCAAATACACCACATCCATGCGTAAAAAGTTGTCTGGAACAGCCGAAGCGAACGAAACTTTGAAGACACACAAAATTCGTGATATCGCGTGTTTCGAGCGTTTCTGAGATCACAGCTCGGTGCAAATGGATCAAGTACGTTCATTCTACTCAAATACACCAAATCCATGCGTTAAAAGTGGTCTGGCACAGCCGAAGCGAACGAAAGTTTGAAAACACACAAAAATCGTAATATCGCGTGTTTTGAGCGTTTCTGAGATCGCAGCTTGGTGCAAATGGATCAAGAACGTTCATTCTGCTCAAATACACCAAATCCATGCGTTAAAAGTGGTCTGGCACAGCCGAAGCGAACGAAACTTTGAAAACACACAAAAATCGTAATATCGCGTGTTTTGAGCGTTTCTGAGATCGCAGCTTGGTGCAAATGGATCAAGAACGTTCATTCTGCTCAAATACACCACTTCCATGTGTTAAAAGTTGTCTGGCACAGACGAATCGAACGAAACTTTGAAAAACTCAAAAATCGTGATAGCTCGTGATTCGAGCGTTTCTGAGATCGCAGTTTGGTGCAAATGCATCAAAAACTTTCATTCTGCTCAAATACACCATACCCATGCGTTAAAAGTTGTCTGGCACAGCCGAAGCGAACGAAACTTTGAAAACTACAGAAACCGTGTTATCGGGTGTTTCGAGCGTTTCTGAGATGACAGCTCGGTGCAAATGGATCAAAAACGTTCATTCTACTCAAATACACCACATCCATGTGTTCAAAGTTGTCTGGCACAGACGAAGCGAACGAAACTTTGAAAACCACACAAATCGTTTTATCGAGTGTTTCGAGCGTTTTTCACATCACAGCTCGGTGCAACGGGATCGTAAACTTTCATTCTGCTCAAATACACCACATCCATGTGTTAAATGTTGTCTGGCACAGCCGAAGCGAACGAAACTTTGAAAACACACAAAAATCGTTATATCGCTTGTTTCCAGCGTTTCTGAGATCGCAGTTTGGTGCAAATGCATCAAAAACGTTCATTCTGCTCAAATAAGCCATAACCATGCATTAAAAGTTGTCTGGCACAGACGAAGCGACCGAAACTTTGAAAACCACAGAAATCGTGTTATCGAGTGTATCGAGCGTTTCTCACTTCACAGCTCGGTGCAACGGGATCGAAAACTTTCATTCTGCTCAAATACACCACATCCATGTGTTCAATGTTGTCTGGCACAGGCGAAGCGAACGAAATTTTGAAAAACACAAAAATCGTGATGTCGCTTGTTTCGAGCGTTTAAACTTTCATTCTGCTCAAATACACCACATCCATGTGTTAAATGTTGTCTGGCACAGCCGAAGCGAACGAAACTTTGAAAAAAACAAAAATCGTGATATCGCTTGTTTCGAGCGTTTCTGAGATCACAGCTCGGTGCAAATGGATCAAAAACGTTCATTCTGCTGAAATACATCATATCCATGCATTAAAAGTGGTCTGGTACAGCCGAAGCGAACGAAACTTTGAAAAACTCAAAAATCGTTATATCTCGTGATTCGAGCGTTTCTGAGATCGCAGTTTGGTGCAAATGGATCGAAAACTTTCATTCTACTCAAAAACACCACATCCATGTGTTAAAAGTCGTCTGGCACAGACGAAGCGACCGAAACTTTGAAAACCACAGAAATCGTGTTATCGAGTGTTTCGAGCGTTTCTCACATCACAGCTCGGTGCAACGGGATCGAAAACTTTCATTCTGCTCAAATACACCACATCCATGCGTTAAATGTTGTCTGGCACAGCCGAAGCGAACGAAACTTTGAAAAACACAAAAATCGTGATATCGCTTGTTTCGAGCGTTTCTGAGATCGCAGCTTGGTGCAAATGCATCAAAAACGTTCATCCTGCTCAAATACACCATATCCATGCGTTAAAAGTTGTCTGGCACAGCCGAAGCGAACGAAACTTTGAAAACTACAGAAAACGTGTTATCGCGTGTTTCGAGCGTTTCTGAGATCACAGCTCGGTGCAAATGGATCAAAAACGTTCATTCTACTCAAATACACCACATCCATGTGTTAAAAGTTGTCTGGCACAGACGAAGCGAACGAAACTTTGAAAAACACAAAAATCGTGATATCGCTTGTTTCGAGCGTTTCTGCAATCGCGGCTTGGTGCAAATGCATCAAAAACGTTCATTCTGCTCAAATACACCACATCCATGTGTTAAAAGTTGTCTGGCACAGACGAAGCGAACGAAACTTTGAAAACACACAAAAATCGTGATATCGCTTGTTTCGAGCGTTTCTGCAATCGCAGCTTGGTGCAAATGCATCAAAAACGTTCATTCTGCTCAAATACACCACATCCATGTGTTAAAAGTTGTCTGGCACAGACGAAGCGAACGAAACTTTGAAAAACAATAAAATTGTTTTAACGCGCGTTTTGAGCGTTTCTGAGATCACAACTCGGTGCAAATAGATCAAAAACGTTCATTCTGCTCAAATACATCATATCCATGCATTAAAAGTCGTCTGGCATAGACGAAGCGACCGAAACTTTGAAAACCACAGAAATCGTGTTATCGAGTGTTTCGAGCGTTTCTCACATCACAGCTCGGTGCAACGGGATCGAAAACTTTCATTCTGCTCAAATACACCACATCCATGTGTTAAATGTTGTCTGGCACAGCCGAAGAGAACGAAACTTTGAAAACACACAAAAATCGTGATATCACTTGTTTCGAGCGTTTCTGCAATCGCAGCTTGGTGCAAATGCATCAAAAACGTTCATTCTGCTCAAATACACCACATCCATGTGTTAAAAGTTGTCTGGCACAGCCGTAGCGAACGAAACTTCGGAAAACACCAAAATCGTAATATCGCGTGTTTTGAGCGTTTCTGAGATTACAGCTGGGTGCAAATGGATCAAAAACGTTCATTCTACTCAAATACACCACATCCATGTGTTAAAAGTTGTCTGGCACAGCCGAAGCGAACGAAACTTCGGAAAACACCAAAACCGTAATATCGCGTGTTTTGAGTGTTTCTGATATCACAGCTCGGTGCAAATGGATCGAAAACTTTCATTCTACTCAAATACACCACATCCATATGTTAAATGTTGTCTGGCACAGCCGAAGCGAACGAAACTTTGAAAACTACAGAAACCGTGTTATCGCGTGTTTCGAGCGTTTCTGAGATCACAGCTCGGTGCAAATGGATCAAAAACGTTCATTCTACTCAAATACACCACATCCATGTGTTAAAAGTTGTCTGGCACAGCCGAAGCGAACTAAACTTCGGAAAACACCAAAATCGTAATATCGCGTGTTTTGAGCGTTTCTGATATCACAGCTCGGTGCAAATGGATCAAAAACGTTCAATCTGCTCAAATACATCATATCCATGCATTAAAAGTCGTCTGGCACAGACGAAGCGACCGAAACTTTGAAAACCACAGAAATCGTGTTATCGAGTGTTTCGAGCGTTTCTCACATCACAGCTCGGTGCAACGGGATCGAAAACTTTCATTCTGCTCAAATACACCACATCCATGTGTTAAATGTTGTCTGGCACAGCCGAAGCGAACGAAACTTTGAAAAACACAAAAATCGTGATATCGCTTGTTTCGAGCGTTTCTGAGATCGCAGCTTGGTGCAAATGCATCAAAAACGTTCATCCTGCTCAAATACACCATATCCATGCGTTAAAAGTTGTCTGGCACAGCCGAAGCGAACGAAACTTTGAAAACTACAGAAAACGTGTTATCGCGTGTTTCGAGCGTTTCTGAGATCACAGCTAGGTGCAAATGGATCAAAAACGTTCATTCTACTCAAATACACCACATCCATGTGTTAAAAGTTGTCTGGCACAGACGAAGCGAACGAAACTTTGAAAAACACAAAAATCGTGATATCGCTTGTTTCGAGCGTTTCTGCAATCGCGGCTTGGTGCAAATGCATCAAAAACGTTCATTCTGCTCAAATACACCACATCCATGTGTTAAAAGTTGTCTGGCACAGACGAAGCGAACGAAACTTTGAAAACCACAGAAATAGTTTTATCGAGTGTTTCGAGCGTTTCTCAGATCAAAGCTCGGTGCAACTGGATCGAAAACTTTCATTCTGCTCAAATCCACCACATCCATGTGTTAAAAGTTGTCTGGCACATAAGAAGTGAACGAAACTTTGAAAACACACAAAAATCGTGATATCGCTTGTTTCGAGCGTTTCTGAGATCACAGATCGGTGCAAATGGATCAAAAACGTTCATTCTGCTCAAATACATCATATCCATGCATTAAAAGTGGTCTGGCACAGACGAAGCGACCGAAACTTTGAAAACCACAGAAATCGTGTTATCGAGTGTTTCGAGCGTTTCTCACATCACAGCTCGTTGCAACGGGATCGAAAACTTTCATTCTGCTCAAATACACCACATCCATGTGTTAAATGTTGTCTGGCACAGCCGAAGCGAACGAAACTTTGAAAAACACAAAAATCGTGATATCGCTTGTTTCGAGCGTATCTGAGATCACAGCTCGGTGCAAATGGATCAAAATCGTTCATTCTACTCAAATACACCACATCCATGTGTTAAAAGTCGTCTGGCACAGACGAAGCGACCGAAACTTTGAAAACCACAGAAATCGTTTTATCGAGTGTTTCGAGCGTTTCTCAGATCAAAGCTCGGTGCATCTGCATCGAAAACTTTAATTCTGCTCAAATACACCACATCCATGTGTTAAAAGTTGTCTGGCACAGGCGAAGCGACCGAAACTTTGAAAACCACAGAAATCGTGTTATCGAGTGTTTCGAGCGTTTCTCACATCACAGCTCGGTGCAACGGGATCGAAAACTTTCATTCTGCTCAAATACACCACATACATGTGTTAAATGTTGTCTGGCACAGCCGAAGCGAACGAAACTTTGAAAACAACAGAAACCGTGTTATCGCGTGTTTCGAGCGTTTCTGAGATCACAGCTCAGTGCAAATGGATCAAAAACGTTAATTCTACTCAAAAACACCACATCCATGCGTAAAAAGTTGTCTGGAACAGCCGAAGCGAACGAAACTTTGAAGACACACAAAATTCGTGATATCGCGTGTTTCGAGCGTTTCTGAGATCACAGCTCGGTGCAACGGGATCAAAAACTTTCATTCTGCTCAAATACACCACATCCATGTGTTAAATGTTGTCTGGCAGAGCCGAAGCGAACGAAACTTTGAAAAACTCAAAAATCGTGATATCTCGTGATTCGAGCGTTTCTGAGATCGCAGTTTGGTGCAAATGTATCGAAAACTTTCATTCTACTCAAATACACCACATCGATGCGTAAAAAGTTGTCTTTAACAGCCGAAGCGAACGAAACTTTGAAGACACACAAAATTCGTGATATCGCTTGTTTCGAGCGTTTCTGAGATCGCAGCTTGGTGCAAATGCATCAAAAACGTTCATTCTGCTCAAATACACCATACCCATGCATTAAAAGTTGTCTGGCACAGCCGAAGCGAACGAAACTTTGAAAACTACAGAAACCGTGTTATCGCGTGTTTCGAGCGTTTCTGAGATCACAGCTCGGTGCAACTGCATCGAAAACTTTCATTCTGCTCAAATACACCATATCCATGCGTTAAAAGTGGTCTGGTACAGCCGAAGCGAATGAAACTTCGAAAAACACAAAAATCGTAATATCGCGTGTTTTGAGCATTTCTGAGATCGCAGGTTGGTGCAAATAGATCAAAAACGTTCATTCTGCTCAAATACACCACATCCATGTGTTAAAAGATGTCTGGCACAGCCGAAGCGAACGAAACTTCGGAAAACACCAAAATCGTAATATCGCGTGTTATGAGCGTTTCTGATATGATAGCTCGGTGCAAATGGATCAAAAACGTTCATTCTGCTCAAATACATCATGTCCATACATTAAAAGTCGTCTGGCACGAAGCGAACGAAAGTTTGAAAAACTCCAAAATCGTGATATCTCGTGATTCGAGCGTTTCTGAGATCGCCGTTTGGTGCAAACGGATCGAAAACTTTCATTCTACTCAAATACACCACATCCATGCGTAAAAAGTTGTCTGGAACAGCCGAAGCGAACGAAACTTTGAAGGCACACAAAATTCGTGATATCGCGTGTTTTGAGCGTTTCTGAGATCACAGCTCGGTGCAAATAGATCAAAAACGTTCGTTCTGCTCAAATACACCACATCCATGTGTTAAAAGATGTCTGGCACAGCCGAAGCGAACGAAACTTCGTAAACACCAAAATCGTAATATCGCGTGTTATGAGCGTTTCTGATATGACAGCTCGGTGTAAATGGATCAAAAACGTTCATTCTACTCAAATACACCACATCCATGTGTTAAAAGTTGTCTGGCACAGCCGAAGCGAACGAAACTTCGGAAAACACCAAAATCGTAATATCGCGTGTTTTGAGCGTTTCTGAGATCACAGCTGGGTGCAAATGGATCAAAAACGTTCATTCTACTCAAATACATCACATCCATGTGTTAAAAGTTGTCTGGCACAGCCGAAGCGAACGAAACTTCGGAAAACACCAAAATCGTAATATCGCGTGTTTTGAGCGTTTCTGATATCACAGCTCGGTGCAAATGGATCAAAAACGTTCATTCTGCTCAAATACATCATATCCATACATTAAAAGTCGTCTGGCACAGGCGAAGCGACCGAAACTTTGAAAACCACAGAAACCGTGTTATCGCGTGTTTCGAGCGTTTCTGCGATCACAGTTCGGTGCAACTGCATCGAAACCTTTCATTCTGCTCAAATACACCACATCCATGTGTTAAAATTTGTCTGGCACAGACGAAGCGAACGAAACTTTGAAAAACACAAAAATCGTGATATCGCTTGTTTCGAGCGTTTCTGCAATCGCAGCTTTGTGCAAATGCATCAAAAACGTTCATTCTGCTCAAATACACCACATCCATGTGTTAAAAGTTGTCTGGCACAGACGAAGCGAACGAAACTTTGAAGACACACAAAATTCGTGATATCGCGTGTTTCGAGCGTTTCTGAGATCACAGCTCGGTGCAAATGGATCAAAAACGTTCATTCTACTCAAATACACCACATCCATGTGTTAAAAGTTGTCTGGCACAGGCGAAGCGACCGAAACTTTGAAAACCACAGAAATCGTGTTATCGAGTGTTTCGAGCGTTTCTCACATCACAGCTCGGTGCAACGGGATCGAAAACTTTCATTCTGCTCAAATACACCACATCCATGTGTTAAATGTTGTCTGGCAGAGCCGAAGCGAACGAAACTTTGAAAAACTCAAAAATCGTGATATCTCGTGATTCGAGCGTTTCTGAGGTCGCAGTTTGGTGCAAATGTATCGAAAACTTTCATTCTACTCAAATACACCACATCGATGCGTAAAAAGTTGTCTGGAACAGCCGAAGCGAACGAAACTTTGAAGACACACAAAATTCGTGATATCGCTTGTTTCGAGCGTTTCTGAGATCGCAGCTTGGTGCAAATGCATCAAAAACGTTCATTCTGCTCAAATACACCATACCCATGCATTAAAAGTTGTCTGGCACAGCCGAAGCGAACGAAACTTTGAAAACTACAGAAACCGTGTTATCGCGTGTTTCGAGCGTTTCTGAGATCACAGCTCGGTGCAACTGCATCGAAAACTTTCATTCTGCTCAAATACACCATATCCATGCGTTAAAAGTGGTCTGGTACAGCCGAAGCGAATGAAACTTCGAAAAACACAAAAATCGTAATATCGCGTGTTTTGAGCATTTCTGAGATCGCAGGTTGGTGCAAATAGATCAAAAACGTTCATTCTGCTCAAATACACCACATCCATGTGTTAAAAGATGTCTGGCACAGCCGAAGCGAACGAAACTTCGTAAACACCAAAATCGTAATATCGCGTGTTATGAGCGTTTCTGATATGACAGCTCGGTGCAAATGGATCAAAAACGTTCATTCTACTCAAATACACCACATCCATGTGTTAAATGTTGTCTGGCACAGCCGAAGCGACCGAAACTTTGAAAACCACAGAAATCGTGTTATCGAGTGTTTCGAGCGTTTCTCACATCACAGCTCGGTGCAACGGGATCGAAAACTTTCATTCTGCTCAAATACACCACATCCATGTGTTAAATGTTGTCTGGCAGAGCCGAAGCGAACGAAACTTTGAAAAACTCAAAAATCGTGATATCTCGTGATTCGAGCGTTTCTGAGGTCGCAGTTTGGTGCAAATGTATCGAAAACTTTCATTCTACTCAAATACACCACATCGATGCGTAAAAAGTTGTCTGGAACAGCCGAAGCGAACGAAACTTTGAAGACACACAAAATTCGTGATATCGCTTGTTTCGAGCGTTTCTGAGATCGCAGCTTGGTGCAAATGCATCAAAAACGTTCATTCTGCTCAAATACACCATACCCATGCATTAAAAGTTGTCTGGCACAGCCGAAGCGAACGAAACTTTGAAAACTACAGAAACCGTGTTATCGCGTGTTTCGAGCGTTTCTGAGATCACAGCTCGGTGCAACTGCATCGAAAACTTTCATTCTGCTCAAATACACCATATCCATGCGTTAAAAGTGGTCTGGTACAGCCGAAGCGAATGAAACTTCGAAAAACACAAAAATCGTAATATCGCGTGTTTTGAGCATTTCTGAGATCGCAGGTTGGTGCAAATAGATCAAAAACGTTCATTCTGCTCAAATACACCACATCCATGTGTTAAAAGATGTCTGGCACAGCCGAAGCGAACGAAACTTCGTAAACACCAAAATCGTAATATCGCGTGTTATGAGCGTTTCTGATATGACAGCTCGGTGCAAATGGATCAAAAACGTTCATTCTACTCAAATACACCACATCCATGTGTTAAATGTTGTCTGGCACAGCCGAAGCGAACGAAACTTTGAAAACTACAGAAACCGTGTTATCGCGTGTTTCGAGCGTTTCTCACATCACAGCTCGGTGCAACGGGATCAAAAACTTTCATTCTGCTCAAATACACCACATCCATGTGTTAAATGTTGTCTGGCACAGCCGAAGCGAACGAAACTTTGAAAAACACAAAAATCGTGATATCGTTTGTTTCGAGCGTTTCTGCAATCGCAGCTTGGTGCAAATGCATCAAAAACGTTCATTCTGCTCAAATACACCACATCCATGTGTGAAAAGTTGTCTGGCACAGACGAAGCGAACGAAACTTTGAAGACACACAAAATTCGTGATATCGCGTGTTTCGAGCGTTTCTGTGATCACAGCTCGGTGCAAATGGATCAAAAACGTTCATTCTACTCAAATACACCACATCCATGTGTTAAAAGTTGTCTGGCACAGCCGAAGCGAACGAAACTTCGGAAAACACCAAAATCGTAATATCGCGTGTTTTGAGCGTTTCTGAGATCACAGCTGGGTGCAAATGGATCAAAAACGTTCATTCTACTCAAATACACCACATCCATGTGTTAAAAGTTGTCTGGCACAGCCGAAGCGAACGAAACTTCGGAAAACACCAAAACCGTAATATCGCGTGTTTTGAGTGTTTCTGATATCACAGCTCGGTGCAAATGGATCAAAAACGTTCATTCTGCTCAAATACATCATATCCATGCATTAAAAGTCGTCTGGCACAGACGAAGCGACCGAAACTTTGAAAACCACAGAAATCGTGTTATCGAGTGTTTCGAGCGTTTCTCACTTCACATCTCGGTGCAACGGGATCGAAAACTTTCATTCTGCTCAAATACACCACATCCATGTGTTAAATGTTGTCTGGCACAGCCGAAGCAAACGAAACTTTGAAAACTACAGAAACCGTGATATCGCGTGTTTCTAGCGTTTCTGAGATCACAGCTCGGTGCAACTGCATCGAAAACTTTCATTCTGCTCAAATACACCATATCCATGCGTTAAAAGTGGTCTGGTACAGCCGAAGCGAATGAAACTTCGAAAAACACAAAAATCGTAATATCGCGTGTTTTGAGCATTTCTGAGATCGCAGGTTGGTGCAAATAGATCAAAAACGTTCATTCTGCTCAAATACACCACATCCATGTGTTAAAAGATGTCTGGCACAGCCGAAGCGAACGAAACTTCGTAAACACCAAAATCGTAATATCGCGTGTTATGAGCGTTTCTGATATGACAGCTCGGTGCAAATGGATCAAAAACGTTCATTCTACTCAAATACACCACATCCATGTGTTAAATGTTGTCTGGCACAGCCGAAGCGAACGAAACTTTGAAAACTACAGAAACCGTGTTATCGCGTGTTTCGAGCGTTTCTCACATCACAGCTCGGTGCAACGGGATCAAAAACTTTCATTCTGCTCAAATACACCACATCCATGTGTTAAATGTTGTCTGGCACAGCCGAAGCGAACGAAACTTTGAAAAACACAAAAATCGTGATATCGTTTGTTTCGAGCGTTTCTGCAATCGCAGCTTGGTGCAAATGCATCAAAAACGTTCATTCTGCTCAAATACACCACATCCATGTGTGAAAAGTTGTCTGGCACAGACGAAGCGAACGAAACTTTGAAGACACACAAAATTCGTGATATCGCGTGTTTCGAGCGTTTCTGAGATCACAGCTCGGTGCAAATGGATCAAAAGAGTTCATTCTACTCAAATACACCACATCCATATGTTAAATGTTGTCTGGCACAGCCGAAGCGAACGAAACTTTGAAAACTACAGAAACCGTGTTATCGCGTGTTTCGAGCGTTTCTGAGATCACAGCTCGGTGCAAATGGATCAAAAACGTTCATTCTACTCAAATACACCACATCCATGTGTTCAAAGTTGTCTGGCACAGCCGAAGCGAACGAAACTTCGGAAAACACCAAAATCGTAATATCGCGTGTTTTGAGCGTTTCTGATATCACAGCTCGGTGCAAATGGATCAAAAACGTTCAATCTGCTCAAATACATCATATCCATGCATTAAAAGTCGTCTGGCACAGACGAAGCGACCGAAACTTTGAAAACCACAGAAATCGTGTTATCGAGTGTTTCGAGCGTTTCTCACATCACAGCTCGGTGCAACGGGATCGAAAACTTTCATTCTGCTCAAATCCACCACATCCATGTGTTAAAAGTTGTCTGGCACAGAAGAAGTGAACGAAACTTTGAAAACACACAAAAATCGTGATATCGCTTGTTTCGAGCGTTTCTGAGATCACAGCTCGGTGCAAATGGATCAAAAACGTTCATTCTGCTCAAATACATCATATCCATGCATTAAAAGTGGTCTGGCACAGACGAAGCGACCGAAACTTTGAAAACCACAGAAATCGTGTTATCGAGTGTTTCGAGCGTTTCTCACATCACAGCTCGTTGCAACGGGATCGAAAACTTTCATTCTGCTCAAATACACCACATCCATGTGTTAAATGTTGTCTGGCACAGCCGAAGAGAACGAAACTTTGAAAACACACAAAAATCGTGATATCACTTGTTTCGAGCGTTTCTGCAATCGCAGCTTGGTGCAAATGCATCAAAAACGTTCATTCTGCTCAAATACACCACATCCATGTGTTAAAAGTTGTCTGGCACAGCCGTAGCGAACGAAACTTCGGAAAACACCAAAATCGTAATATCGCGTGTTTTGAGCGTTTCTGAGATTACAGCTGGGTGCAAATGGATCAAAAACGTTCATTCTACTCAAATACACCACATCCATGTGTTAAAAGTTGTCTGGCACAGCCGAAGCGAACGAAACTTCGGAAAACACCAAAACCGTAATATCGCGTGTTTTGAGTGTTTCTGATATCACAGCTCGGTGCAAATGGATCGAAAACTTTCATTCTACTCAAATACACCACATCCATATGTTAAATGTTGTCTGGCACAGCCGAAGCGAACGAAACTTTGAAAACTACAGAAACCGTGTTATCGCGTGTTTCGAGCGTTTCTGAGATCACAGCTCGGTGCAAATGGATCAAAAACGTTCATTCTACTCAAATACACCACATCCATGTGTTAAAAGTTGTCTGGCACAGCCGAAGCGAACGAAACTTCGGAAAACACCAAAATCGTAATATCGCGTGTTTTGAGCGTTTCTGATATCACAGCTCGGTGCAAATGGATCAAAAACGTTCAATCTGCTCAAATACATCATATCCATGCATTAAAAGTCGTCTGGCACAGACGAAGCGACCGAAACTTTGAAAACCACAGAAATCGTGTTATCGAGTGTTTCGAGCGTTTCTCACATCACAGCTCGGTGCAACGGGATCGTAAACTTTCATTCTGCTCAAATACACCACATCCATGTGTTAAATGTTGTCTGGCACAGCCGAAGCGAACGAAACTTTGAAAAACACAAAAATCGTGATATCGCTTGTTTCGAGCGTTTCTGAAATCGCAGCTTGGTGCAAATGCATCAAAAACGTTCATCCTGCTCAAATACACCATATCCATGCGTTAAAAGTTGTCTGGCACAGCCGAAGCGAACGAAACTTTGAAAACTACAGAAAACGTGTTATCGCGTGTTTCGAGCGTTTCTGAGATCACAGCTAGGTGCAAATGGATCAAAAACGTTCATTCTACTCAAATACACCACATCCATGTGTTAAAAGTTGTCTGGCACAGACGAAGCGAACGAAACTTTGAAAAACACAAAAATCGTGATATCGCTTGTTTCGAGCGTTTCTGCAATCGCGGCTTGGTGCAAATGCATCAAAAACGTTCATTCTGCTCAAATACACCACATCCATGTGTTAAAAGTTGTCTGGCACAGCCGAAGCGAACGAAACTTTGAAAACTACAGAAACCGTGTTATCGCGTGTTTCGAGCGTTTCTGAGATCACAGCTCGGTGCAAATGGATCAAAAACGTTCATTCTACTCAAATACACCACATGAATGTGTTCAAAGTTGTCTGGCACAGCCGAAGCGAACGAAACTTCGGAAAACACCAAAATCGTAATATCGCGTGTTTTGAGCGTTTCTGATATCACAGCTCGGTGCAAATGGATCAAAAACGTTCAATCTGCTCAAATACATCATATCCATGCATTAAAAGTCGTCTGGCACAGACGAAGCGACCGAAACTTTGAAAACCACAGAAATCGTGTTATCGAGTGTTTCGAGCGTTTCTGAGGTCGCAGTTTGGTGCAAATGTATCGAAAACTTTCATTCTACTCAAATACACCACATCGATGCGTAAAAAGTTGTCTGGAACAGCCGAAGCGAACGAAACTTTGAAGACACACAAAATTCGTGATATCGCTTGTTTCGAGCGTTTCTGAGATCGCAGCTTGGTGCAAATGCATCAAAAACGTTCATTCTGCTCAAATACACCATACCCATGCATTAAAAGTTGTCTGGCACAGCCGAAGCGAACGAAACTTTGAAAACTACAGAAACCGTGTTATCGCGTGTTTCGAGCGTTTCTGAGATCACAGCTCGGTGCAACTGCATCGAAAACTTTCATTCTGCTCAAATACACCATATCCATGCGTTAAAAGTGGTCTGGTACAGCCGAAGCGAATGAAACTTCGAAAAACACAAAAATCGTAATATCGCGTGTTTTGAGCATTTCTGAGATCGCAGGTTGGTGCAAATAGATCAAAAACGTTCATTCTGCTCAAATACACCACATCCATGTGTTAAAAGATGTCTGGCACAGCCGAAGCGAACGAAACTTCGTAAACACCAAAATCGTAATATCGCGTGTTATGAGCGTTTCTGATATGACAGCTCGGTGCAAATGGATCAAAAACGTTCATTCTACTCAAATACACCACATCCATGTGTTAAATGTTGTCTGGCACAGCCGAAGCGATCGAAACTTTGAAAACTACAGAAA
This sequence comes from Pimpla rufipes, assembly GCA_963932165.1. Classification (NCBI taxonomy): domain Eukaryota; kingdom Metazoa; phylum Arthropoda; class Insecta; order Hymenoptera; family Ichneumonidae; genus Pimpla; species Pimpla rufipes. Next base: position 6,777,542 of record OZ010643.1, read on the forward strand.
CCGTGTTATCGCGTGTTTCGAGCGTTTCTCACATCACAGCTCGGTGCAACGGGATCAAAAACTTTCATTCTGCTCAAATACACCACATCCATGTGTTAAATGTTGTCTGGCACAGCCGAAGCGAACGAAACTTTGAAAAACACAAAAATCGTGATATCGTTTGTTTCGAGCGTTTCTGCAATCGCAGCTTGGTGCAAATGCATCAAAAACGTTCATTCTGCTCAAATACACCACATCCATGTGTGAAAAGTTGTCTGGCACAGACGAAGCGAACGAAACTTTGAAGACACACAAAATTCGTGATATCGCGTGTTTCGAGCGTTTCTGAGATCACAGCTCGGTGCAAATGGATCAAAAACGTTCATTCTACTCAAATACACCACATCCATGTGTTAAAAGTTGTCTGGCACAGCCGAAGCGAACGAAACTTCGGAAAACACCAAAATCGTAATATCGCGTGTTTTGAGAATTTCTGAGATCACAGCTGGGTGCAAATGGATCAAAAACGTTCATTCTACTCAAATACACCACATCCATGTGTTAAAAGTTGTCTGGCACAGCCGAAGCGAACGAAACTTCGGAAAACACCAAAACCGTAATATCGCGTGTTTTGAGTGTTTCTGATATCACAGCTCGGTGCAAATGGATCAAAAACGTTCATACTGCTCAAATACATCATATCCATGCATTAAAAGTCGTCTGGCACAGACGAAGCGACCGAAACTTTGAAAACCACAGAAATCGTGTTATCGAGTGTTTCGAGCGTTTCTCACTTCACATCTCGGTGCAACGGGATCGAAAACTTTCATTCTGCTCAAATACACCACATCCATGTGTTAAATGTTGTCTGGCACAGCCGAAGCGAACGAAACTTTGAAAAACACAAAAATCGTGATATCGCGTGTTTCTAGCGTTTCTGAGATCACAGCTCGGTGCAAATGGATCAAAAACGTTCATTCTACTCAAATACACCACATCCATGTGTTAAAAGTTGTCTGGCACAGCCGAAGCGAACGAAACTTCGGAAAACACCAAAATCGTAATATCGCGTGTTATGAGCGTTTCTGATATGGCAGCTCGGTGCAAATGGATCAAAAACGTTCATTCTGCTCAAATACATCATGTCCATACATTAAAAGTCGTCTGGCACGAAACGAACGAAAGTTTGAAAAACTCCAAAATCGTGAAATCTCGTGATTCGAGCGTTTCTGAGATCGCAGTTTGGTGCAAACGGATCGAAAACTTTCATTCTACTCAAATACACCACATCCATATGTTAAATGTTGTCTGGCATAGCCGAAGCGAACGAAACTTTGAAAACTACAGAAACCGTGTTATCGCGTGTTTCGAGCGTTTCTGAGATCACAGCTCGGTGCAAATGGATCAAAAACGTTCATTCTACTCAAATACACCACATCCATGTGTTCAAAGTTGTCTGGCACAGCCGAAGCGAACGAAACTTCGGAAAACACCAAAATCGTAATATCGCGTGTTTTGAGCGTTTCTGATATCACAGCTCGGTGCAAATGGATCAAAAACGTTCAATCTGCTCAAATACATCATATCCATGCATTAAAAGTCGTCTGGCACAGACGAAGCGACCGAAACTTTGAAAACCACAGAAATCGTGTTATCGAGTGTTTCGAGCGTTTCTCACATCACAGCTCGGTGCAACGGGATCGAAAACTTTCATTCTGCTCAAATACACCACATCCATGTGTTAAATGTTGTCTGGCACAGCCGAAGCGAACGAAACTTTGAAAACTACAGAAAACGTGTTATCGCGTGTTTCGAGCGTTTCTGAGATCACAGCTCGGTGCAAATGGATCAAAAACGTTCATTCTACTCAAATACACCACATCCATGTGTTAAAAGTTGTCTGGCACAGACGAAGCGAACGAAACTTTGAAAAACACAAAAATCGTGATATCGCTTGTTTCGAGCGTTTCTGCAATCGCGGCTTGGTGCAAATGCATCAAAAACGTTCATTCTGCTCAAATACACCACATCCATGTGTTAAAAGTTGTCTGGCACAGACGAAGCGAACGAAACTTTGAAAACCACAGAAATAGTTTTATCGAGTGTTTCGAGCGTTTCTCAGATCAAAGCTCGGTGCAACTGGATCGAAAACTTTCATTCTGCTCAAATCCACCACATCCATGTGTTAAAAGTTGTCTGGCACAGAAGAAGTGAACGAAACTTTGAAAACACACAAAAATCGTGATATCGATTGTTTCGAGCGTTTCTGAGATCACAGCTCGGTGCAAATGGATCAAAAACGTTCATTCTGCTCAAATACATCATATCCATGCATTAAAAGTGGTCTGGCACAGACGAAGCGACCGAAACTTTGAAAACCACAGAAATCGTGTTATCGAGTGTTTCGAGCGTTTCTCACATCACAGCTCGTTGCAACGGGATCGAAAACTTTCATTCTGCTCAAATACACCACATCCATGTGATAAATGTTGTCTGGCACAGCCGAAGCGAACGAAACTTTGAAAAACACAAAAATCGTGATATCGCTTGTTTCGAGCGTTTCTGCAATCGCAGCTTTGTGCAAATGCATCAAAAACGTTCATTCTGCTCAAATACACCACATCCATGTGTTAAAAGTTGTCTGGCACAGCCGAAGCGAACGAAATTTTGAAAAACACAAAAATCGTGATATCGCTTGTTTCGAGCGTTTCTGCAATCGCAGCTTTGTGCAAATACATCAAAAACGTTCATTCTGCTCAAATACACCACATCCATGTGTTAAAAGTTGTCTGGCACAGACGAAGCGAACGAAACTTTGAAGACACACAAAATTCGTGATATCGCGTGTTTCGAGCGTTTCTGAGATCACAGCTCGGTGCAAATGGATCAAAAACGTTAATTCTACTCAAATACACCACGTCCATGTGTTAAAAGTTGTCTGGCACAGGCGAAGCGACCGAAACTTTGAAAACCACAGAAATCGTGTTATCGAGTGTTTCGAGCGTTTCTCACATCACAGCTCGGTGCAACGGGATCGAAAACTTTCATTCTGCTCAAATACACCACATCCATGTGTTAAATGTTGTCTGGCAGAGCCGAAGCGAACGAAACTTTGAAAAACTCAAAAATCGTGATATCTCGTGATTCGAGCGTTTCTGAGATCGCAGTTTGGTGCAAATGTATCGAAAACTTTCATTCTACTCAAATACACCATATCGATGCGTAAAAAGTTGTCTGGAACAGCCGAAGCGAACGAAACTTTGAAGACACACAAAATTCGTGATATCGCTTGTTTCGAGCGTTTCTGAGATCGCAGCTTGGTGCAAATGCATCAAAAACGTTCATTCTGCTCAAATACACCATACCCATGCATTAAAAGTTGTCTGGCACAGCCGAAGCGAACGAAACTTTGAAAACTACAGAAACCGTGTTATCGCGTGTTTCGAGCGTTTCTGAGATCACAGCTCGGTGCAACTGCATCGAAAACTTTCATTCTGCTCAAATACACCATATCCATGCGTTAAAAGTGGTCTGGTACAGCCGAAGCGAATGAAACTTCGAAAAACACAAAAATCGTAATATCGCGTGTTTTGAGCATTTCTGAGATCGCAGGTTGGTGCAAATAGATCAAAAACGTTCATTCTGCTCAAATACACCACATCCATGTGTTAAAAGATGTCTGGCACAGCCGAAGCGAACGAAACTTCGGAAAACACCAAAATCGTAATATCGCGTGTTATGAGCGTTTCTGATATGATAGCTCGGTGCAAATGGATCAAAAACGTTCATTCTGCTCAAATACATCATGTCCATACATTAAAAGTCGTCTGGCACGAAGCGAACGAAAGTTTGAAAAACTCCAAAATCGTGATATCTCGTGATTCGAGCGTTTCTGAGATCGCCGTTTGGTGCAAACGGATCGAAAACTTTCATTCTACTCAAATACACCACATCCATGCGTAAAAAGTTGTCTGGAACAGCCGAAGCGAACGAAACTTTGAAGGCACACAAAATTCGTGATATCGCGTGTTTTGAGCGTTTCTGAGATCACAGCTCGGTGCAAATAGATCAAAAACGTTCGTTCTGCTCAAATACACCACATCCATGTGTTAAAAGATGTCTGGCACAGCCGAAGCGAACGAAACTTCGTAAACACCAAAATCGTAATATCGCGTGTTATGAGCGTTTCTGATATGACAGCTCGGTGCAAATGGATCAAAAACGTTCATTCTACTCAAATACACCACATCCATGTGTTAAATGTTGTCTGGCACAGCCGAAGCGAACGAAACTTTGAAAACTACAGAAACCGTGTTATCGCGTGTTTCGAGCGTTTCTGAGATCACAGCTCGGTGCAAATGGATTAAAAACGTTCATTCTACTCAAATACACTACATCCATGTGTTAAAAGTTGTCTGGCACAGCCGAAGCGAACGAAACTTCGGAAAACACCAAAATCGTAATATCGCGTGTTTTGAGCGTTTCTGATATCACAGCTCGGTGCAAATGAATCAAAAACGTTCAATCTGCTCAAATACATCATATCCATGCATTAAAAGTCGTCTGGCACAGACGAGGCGACCGAAACTTTGAAAACCACAGAAATCGTGTTATCGAGTGTTTCGAGCGTTTCTCACATCACAGCTCGGTGCAACGGGATCGAAAACTTTCATTCTGCTCAAATACACCACATCCATGTGTTAAATGTTGTCTGGCACAGCCGAAGCGAACGAAACTTTGAAAAACACAAAAATCGTGATATCGTTTGTTTCGAGCGTTTCTGCAATCGCAGCTTGGTGCAAATGCATCAAAAACGTTCATTCTGCTCAAATACACCACATCCATGTGTGAAAAGTTGTCTGGCACAGACGAAGCGAACGAAACTTTGAAGACACACAAAATTCGTGATATCGCGTGTTTCGAGCGTTTCTGAGATCACAGCTCGGTGCAAATGGATCAAAAACGTTCATTCTACTCAAATACACCACATCCATGTGTTAAAAGTTGTCTGGCACAGCCGAAGCGAACGAAACTTCGGAAAACACCAATATCGTAATATCGCGTGTTTTGAGCGTTTCTGAGATCACAGCTGGGTGCAAATGGATCAAAAACGTTCATTCTACTCAAATACACCACATCCATGTGTTAAAATTTGTCTGGCACAGACGAAGCGAACGAAACTTTGAAAAACACAAAAATCGTGATATCGCTTGTTTCGAGCGTTTCTGCAATCGCAGCTTGGTGCAAATGCATCAAAAACGTTCATTCTGCTCAAATACACCACATCCATGTGTTAAAAGTTGTCTGGCACAGACGAAGCGAACGAAACTTTGAAAAACACAAAAATCGTGATATCGCTTGTTTCGAGCGTTTCTGAGATCGCAGCTTGGTGCAAATGCATCAAAAACGTTCATCCTGCTCAAATACACCATATCCATGCGTTAAAAGTTGTCTGGCACAGCCGAAGCGAACGAAACTTTGAAAACTACAGAAAACGTGTTATCGCGTGTTTCGAGCGTTTCTGAGATCACAGCTCGGTGCAAATGGATCAAAAACGTTCATTCTACTCAAATACACCACATCCATGTGTTAAAAGTTGTCTGGCACAGACGAAGCGAACGAAACTTTGAAAAACACAAAAATCGTGATATCGCTTGTTTCGAGCGTTTCTGCAATCGCGGCTTGGTGCAAATGCATCAAAAACGTTCATTCTGCTCAAATACACCACATCCATGTGTTAAAAGTTGTCTGGCACAGACGAAGCGAACGAAACTTTGAAAACCACAGAAATAGTTTTATCGAGTGTTTCGAGCGTTACTCAGATCAAAGCTCGGTGCAACTGGATCGAAAACTTTCATTCTGCTCAAATCCACCACATCCATGTGTTAAAAGTTGTCTGGCACAGAAGAAGTGAACGAAACTTTGAAAACACACAAAAATCGTGATATCGCTTGTTTCGAGCGTTTCTGAGATCACAGCTCGGTGCAAATGGATCAAAAACGTTCATTCTGCTCAAATACATCATATCCATGCATTAAAAGTGGTCTGGCACAGACGAAGCGACCGAAACTTTGAAAACCACAGAAATCGTGTTATCGAGTGTTTCGAGCGTTTCTCACATCACAGCTCGTTGCAACGGGATCGAAAACTTTCATTCTGCTCAAATACACCACATCCATGTGTTAAATGTTGTCTGGCACAGCCGAAGCGAACGAAACTTTGAAAAACACAAAAATCGTGATATCGCATGTTTCGAGCGTTTCTGCAATCGCAGCTTTGTGCAAATGCATCAAAAACGTTCATTCTGCTCAAATACACCACATCCATGTGTTAAAAGTTGTCTGGCACAGCCGAAGCGAACGAAATTTTGAAAAACACAAAAATCGTGATATCGCTTGTTTCGAGCGTTTCTGCAATCGCAGCTTTGTGCAAATGCATCAAAAACGTTCATTCTGCTCAAATACACCACATCCATGTGTTAAAAGTTGTCTGGCACAGACGAAGCGAACGAAACTTTGAAGACACACAAAATTCGTGATATCGCGTGTTTCGAGCGTTTCTGAGATCACAGCTCGGTGCAAATGGATCAAAAACGTTCATTCTACTCAAATACACCACATCCATGTGTTAAAAGTTGTCTGGCACAGGCGAAGCGACCGAAACTTCGGAAAACACCAAAATCGTAATATCGCGTGTTATGAGCGTTTCTGATATGATAGCTCGGTGCAAATGGATCAAAAACGTTCATTCTGCTCAAATACATCATGTCCATACATTAAAAGTCGTCTGGCACGAAGCGAACGAAAGTTTGAAAAACTCCAAAATCGTGATATCTCGTGATTCGAGCGTTTCTGAGATCGCAGTTTGGTGCAAACGGATCGAAAACTTTCATTCTACTCAAATACACCACATCCATGCGTAAAAAGTTGTCTGGAACAGCCGAAGCGAACGAAACTTTGAAGGCACACAAAATTCGTGATATCGCGTGTTTTGAGCGTTTCTGAGATCACAGCTCGGTGCAAATAGATCAAAAACGTTCGTTCTGCTCAAATACACCACATCCATGTGTTAAAAGATGTCTGGCACAGCCGAAGCGAACGAAACTTCGTAAACACCAAAATCGTAATATCGCGTGTTATGAGCGTTTCTGATATGACAGCTCGGTGCAAATGGATCAAAAACGTTCATTCTACTCAAATACACCACATCCATGTGTTAAATGTTGTCTGGCACAGCCGAAGCGAACGAAACTTTGAAAACTACAGAAACCGTGTTATCGCGTGTTTCGAGCGTTTCTGAGATCACAGCTCGGTGCAACTGCATCGAAAACTTTCATTCTGCTCAAATACACCACATCCATGTGTTAAAATTTGTCTGGCACAGACGAAGCGAACGAAACTTTGAAAAACACAAAAATCGTGATATCGCTTATTTCGAGCGTTTCTGCAATCGCAGCTTGGTGCAAATGCATCAAAAACGTTCATTCTGCTCAAATACAAGACATCCATGTGTTAAATGTTGTCTGGCACAGCCGAAGCGAACGAAACTTTGAAAACTACAGAAACCGTGTTATCGCGTGTTTCGAGCGTTTCTGAGATCACGGCTCGGTGCAAATGGATCAAAAACGTTCATTCTACTCAAATACGCCACATCCATGTGTTAAAAGTTGTCTGGCACAGCCGAAGCGAACGAAACTTCGGAAAACACCAAAATCGTAATATCGCGTGTTTTGAGCGTTTCTGATATCACAGCTCGGTGCAAATGGATCAAAATCGTTCAATCTGCTCAAATACATCATATCCATGCATTAAAAGTCTTCTGGCACAGACGAAGCGACCGAAACTTTGAAGACCACAGAAATCGTGTTATCGAGTGTTTCGAGCGTTTCTCACATCACAGCTCGGTGCAACGGGATCGAAAACTTTCATTCTGCTCAAATACACCACATCCATGTGTTAAATGTTGTCTGGCACAGCCGAAGCGAACGAAACTTTGAAAAACACAAAAATCGTGATATCGCTTGTTTCGAGCGTTTCTGAGATCGCAGCTTGGTGCAAATGCATCAAAAACGTTCATCCTGCTCAAATACACCATATCCATGCGTTAAAAGTTGTCTGGCACAGCCGAAGCGAACGAAACTTTGAAAACTACAGAAACCGTGTTATCGCGTGTTTCGAGCGTTTCCGAGATCACAGCTCGGTGCAAATGGATCAAAAACTTTCATTCTACTCAAATACATCATATCCATGTGTTCAAAGTTGTCTGGCACAGACGAAGCGAACGAAACTTTGAAAAACACACAAATCGTGATATCGCTTGTTTCGAGCGTTTCTGAGATCGCAGCTTGGTGCAAATGCATCAAAAACGTTCATTCTGCTCAAATACACCATACCCATGCATTAAAAGTTGTCTGGCACAGCCGAAGCGAACGAAACTTTGAAAACTACAGAAACCGTGTTATCGCGTGTTTCGAGCGTTTCTGAGATCACAGCTCGGTGCAACTGCATCGAAAACTTTCATTCTGCTCAAATACACCACATCCATGTGTTAAAAGTTGTCTGGCACAGACGAAGCGAACGAAACTTTGAAAAACACAAAAATCGTGATATCGCTTGTTTCGAGCGTTTCTGCAATCGCAGCTTGGTGCAAATGCATCAAAAACGTTCATTCTGCTCAAATACACCACATCCATGTGTGAAAAGTTGTCTGGCACAGACGAAGCGAACGAAACTTTGAAGACACACAAAATTCGTGATATCGCGTGTTTCGAGCGTTTCTGAGATCACAGCTCTGTGCAAATGGATCAAAAACGTTCATTCTACTCAAATACACCACATCCATGTGTTAAAAGTTGTCTGGCACAGCCGAAGCGAACGAAACTTCGGAAAACACCAAAATCGTAATATCGCGTGTTTTGAGCGTTTCTGAGATCACAGCTGGGTGCAAATGGATCAAAAACGTTCATTCTACTCAAATACACCACATCCATGTGTTAAAAGTTGTCTGGCACAGCCGAAGCGAACGAAACTTCGGAAAACACCAAAATCGTAATATCGCGTGTTTTGAGCGTTTCTGATATCACAGCTCGGTGCAAATGGATCAAAAACGTTCATTCTGCTCAAATACATCATATCCATGCATTAAAAGTCGTCTGGCACAGGCGAAGCGACCGAAACTTTGAAAACCACAGAAACCGTGTTATCTCGTGTTTCGAGCGTTTCTGAGATCACAGTTCGGTGCAACTGCATCGAAAACTTTCATTCTGCTCAAATACACCACATCCATGTGTTAAAATTTGTCTGGCATAGACGAAGCGAACGAAACTTTGAAAAACACAAAAATCGTGATATCGCTTGTTTCGAGCGTTTCTGCAATCGCAGCTTGGTGCAAATGCATCAACAACGTTCATTCTGCTCAAATACACCTCATCCATGTGTTAAAAGTTGTCTGGCACAGACGAAGCGAACGAAACTTTGAAAACACACAAAAATCGTGATATCGCTTGTTTCGAGCGTTTCTGAGATCACAGCTCTGTGCAAATGGATCAAAAACGTTCATTCTACTCAAATACACCACATCCATGTGTTAAAAGTTGTCTGGCACAGCCGAAGCGAACGAAACTTCGGAAAACACCAAAATCGTAATATCGCGTGTTTTGAGCGTTTCTGAGATCACAGCTGGGTGCAAATGGAACAAAAACGTTCATTCTACTCAAATACACCACATCCATGTGTTAAAAGTTGTCTGGCACAGCCGAAGCGAACGAAACTTCGGAAAACACCAAAATCGTAATATCGCGTGTTTTGAGCGTTTCTGATATCACAGCTCGGTGCAAATGGATAAAAAACGTTCATTCTGCTCAAATACATCATATCCATGCATTAAAAGTCGTCTGGCACAGGCGAAGCGACCGAAACTTTGAAAACCACAGAAACCGTGTTATCTCGTGTTTCGAGCGTTTCTGAGATCACAGTTCGGTGCAACTGCATCGAAAACTTTCATTCTGCTCAAATACACCACATCCATGTGTTAAAATTTGTCTGGCATAGACGAAGCGAACGAAACTTTGAAAAACACAAAAATCGTGATATCGCTTGTTTCGAGCGTTTCTGCAATCGCAGCTTGGTGCAAATGCATCAAAAACGTTCATTCTGCTCAAATACACCTCATCCATGTGTTAAAAGTTGTCTGGCACAGACGAAGCGAACGAAACTTTGAAAACACACAAAAATCGTGATATCGCTTGTTTCGAGCGTTTCTGCAATCGCAGCTTGGTGCAAATGCATCAAAAACGTTCATTCTGCTCAAATACACCACATCCATGTGTTAAAAGTTGTCTGGCACAGACGAAGCGAACGAAACTTTGAAAAACAACAAAATTGTTTTAACGCGCGTTTTGAGCGTTTCTGAGATCACAACTCGGTGCAAATAGATCAAAAACGTTCATTCTGCTCAAATACATCATATCCATGCATTAAAAGTCGTCTGGCACAGACGAAGCGACCGAAACTTTGAAAACCACAGAAATCGTGTTATCGAGTGTTTCGAGCGTTTCTCACATCACAGCTCGGTGCAACGGGATCGAAAACTTTCATTCTGCTCAAATACACCACATCCATGTGTTAAATGTTGTCTGGCACAGCCGAAGAGAACGAAACTTTGAAAACACACAAAAATCGTGATATCGCTTGTTTCGAGCGTTTCTGCAATCGCAGCTTGGTGCAAATGCATCAAAAACGTTCATCCTGCTCAAATACACCACATCCATGTGTTAAAAGTCGTCTGGCACAGACGAAGCGACCGAAACTTTGAAAACCACAGAAATCGTTTTATCGAGTGTTTCGAGCGTTTCTCAGATCAAAGCTCGGTGCATCTGCATCGAAAACTTTAATTCTGCTCAAATACACCACATCCATGTGTTAAAAGTTGTCTGGCACAGCCGAAGCGAACGAAATTTTGAAAAACACAAAAATCGTGATATCGCTTGTTTCGAGCGTTTCTGCAATCGCAGCTTTGTGCAAATGCATCAAAAACGTTCATTCTGCTCAAATACACCACATCCATGTGTTAAAAGTTGTCTGGCACAGACGAAGCGAACGAAACTTTGAAGACACACAAAATTCGTGATATCGCGTGTTTCGAGCGTTTCTGAGATCACAGCTCGGTGCAAATGGATCAAAAACGTTCATTCTACTCAAATACACCACATCCATGTGTTAAAAGTTGTCTGGCACAGGCGAAGCGACCGAAACTTTGAAAACCACAGAAATCGTGTTATCGAGTGTTTCGAGCGTTTCTCACATCACAGCTCGGTGCAACGGGATCGAAAACTTTCATTCTGCTCAAATACACCACATCCATGTGTTAAATGTTGTCTGGCACAGCCGAAGCGAACGAAACTTTGAAAAACACAAAAATCGTGATATCGCTTTTTTCGAGCGTTTCTGAGATCGCAGCTTGGTGCAAATGCATCAAAAACGTTCATTCTGCTCAAATACACCATACCCATGCATTAAAAGTTGTCTGGCACAGCCGAAGCGAACGAAACTTTGAAAACTACAGAAACCGTGTTATCGCGTGTTTCGAGCGTTTCTGAGATCACAGCTCGGTGCAACTGCATCGAAAACATTCATTCTGCTCAAATACACCACATCCATGTGTAAAAAGTTGTCTGGCACAGACGAAGCGAACGAAACTTTGAAAAACACAAAAATCGTGATATCGCTTGTTTCGAGCGTTTCTGCAATCGCAGCTTGGTGCAAATGCATCAAAAACGTTCATTCTGCTCAAATACACCACATCCATGTGTTAAAAGTTGTCTGGCACAGACGAAGCGAACGAAACTTAGAAGACACACAAAATTCGTGATATCGCGTGTTTCGAGCGTTTCTGAGATCACAGCTCGGTGCAAATGGATCAAAAACGTTCATGCTACTCAAATACACCACATACATGTGTTAAAAGTTGTCTGGCACAGCCGAAGCGATCGAAACTTCGGAAAACACCAAAATCGTAATATCGCGTGTTTTGAGCGTTTCTGAGATCACAGCTGGGTGCAAATGGATCAAAAACGTCATTCTACTCAAATACACCACATCCATGTGTTAAAAGTTGTCTGGCACAGCCGAAGTGAACGAAACTTTCAAAACACACAAAAATCGTGATATCGCTTGTTTCGAGCGTTTCTGAGAGCACAGCTCGGTGCAAATGGATCAGAAACGTTCATTCTGCTCAAATACATCATATCCATGCATTAAAAGTGGTCTGGCACAGACGAAGCGACCGAAACTTTGAAAAACACAGAAATCGTGTTATCGAGTGTTTCGAGCGTTCCTGAGATCACAGCTCGGTGCAACTGCATCGAAAACTTTCATTCTGCTCAAATACACCACATCCATGTGTTAAAAGTTGTCTGGCACAGCCGAAGCGAACGAAACTTTGAAAAACTCCAAAATCGTGATATCTCATGATTCGAGCGTTTCTGAGATCGCAGTTTGGTGCAAAAGGGTCGAAAACTTTAATTCTACTCAAATACACCACATCCATGTGTTAAAAGTTGTCTGGCACAGCCGAAGCGAACGAAACTTCGGAAAACACCAAAATCGTAATATCGCGTGTTTTGAGCGTTTCTGAGATCACAGCTGGGTGCAAATGGATCAAAAACGTCATTCTACTCAAATACACCACATCCATGTGTTAAAAGTTGTCTGGCACAGCCGAAGCGAACGAAATTTTGAAAAACACAAAAATCGTGATATCGCTTGTTTCGAGCGTTTCTGCAATCGCAGCTTTGTGCAAATGCATCAAAAACGTTCATTCTGCTCAAATACACCACATCCATGTGTTAAAAGTTGTCTGGCACAGACGAAGCGAACGAAACTTTGAAGACACACAAAATTCGTGATATCGCGTGTTTCGAGCGTTTCTGAGATCACAGCTCGGTGCAAATGGATCAAAAACGTTCATTCTACTCAAATACACCACATCCATGTGTTAAAAGTTGTCTGGCACAGACGAAGCGAACGAAACTTTGAAAAACACAAAAATCGTGATATCGCTTGTTTCGAGCGTTTCTGCAATCGCAGCTTGGTGCAAATGCATCAAAAACGTTCATTCTGCTCAAATACACCACATCCATGTGTTAAAAGTCTTCTGGCACAGACGAAGCGAACGAAACTTTGAAGACACACAAAATTCGTGATATCGCGTGTTTCGAGCGTTTCTGAGATCACAGCTCGGTGCAAATGGATCAAAAACGTTCATTCTACTCAAATACACCACATCCATGTGTTAAAAGTTGTCTGGCACAGCCGAAGCGAACGAAACTTCGGAAAACACCAAAATCGTAATATCGCGTGTTTTGAGCTTTTCTGAGATCACAGCTGGGTGCAAATGGATCAAAAACGTTCATTCTACTCAAATACACCACATCCATGTGTTAAAAGTTGTCTGGCACAGCCGAAGCGAACGAAACTTCGGAAAACACCAAAATCGTAATATCGCGTGTTTTGAGCGTTTCTGATATCACAGCTCGGTGCAAATGGATCAAAAACGTTCATTCTGCTCAAATACATCATATCCATGCATTAAAAGTAGTCTGGCACAGGCGAAGCGACCGAAACTTTGAAAACCACAGAAATGGTGTTATCGAGTGTTTCGAGCGTTTCTCACATGACAGCTCGGTGCAACGGGATCGAAAACTTTCATTCTGTTCAAATACACCACATCCATGTGTTAAATGTTGTCTGGCACAGCCGAAGCGAACGAAACTTTGAAAAACACAAAAATCGTGATATCGCTTGTTTCGAGCGTTTCTGAGATCGCAGCTTGGTGCAAATGCATGAAAAACGTTCATCCTGCTCAAATACACCATATCCATGCGTTAAAAGTTGTCTTTTGGAAATCTTTTGGAAATCAATTTCAACATTAAAAGTTGTCTGGCACAGCCGAAGCGAACGAAACTTTGAAAACTACAGAAACCTTGTTATCGCGTGATTCGAGCGTTTCTGAGATCGCAGTTTGGTGCAAATGGATCGAAAACTTTCATTCTACTCAAATACACCACATCCATGCGTAAAATTTGTCTGGAACAGCCGAAGCGAACGAAACTTTGAAAAACTCCAAAATCGTGATATCTCGTGATTCGAGCGATTCTGAGATCGCAGTTTGGTGCAAATGGATCGAAAACTTTCATTCTACTCAAATACACCACATCCATGCGTAAAAAGTTGTCTGGAACAGCCAAAGCGAACGAAATTTTGAAAAACACAAAAATCGTGATATCGCTTGTTTCGAGCGTTTCTGCAATCGCAGCTTTGTGCAAATGCATCAAAAACGTTCATTCTGCTCAAATACACCACATCCATGTGTTAAAAGTTGTCTGGCACAGACGAAGCGAACGAAACATTGAAGACACACAAAATTCGTGCTATCGAGTGTTTCGAGCGTTTCTCACATCACAGCTCCTTGCAACGGGATCGAAAACTTTCATTCTGCTCAAATACACCACATCCATGTGTTAAAAGTCGTCTGGCACAGACGAAGCGACCGAAACTTTGAAAACCACAGAAATCGTGTTATCGAGTGTTTCGAGCGTTTTTCACATCACAGCTCGGTGCAACGGGATCGAAAACTTTCATTCTGCTCAAATACACCACATCCATGTGTTAAATGTTGTCTGGCACAGCCGAAGCGAACGAAACTTTGAAAAACACAAAAATCGTGATATCGCTTGTTTCGAGCGTTTCTGAGATCGCAGCTTGGTGCAAATGCATCAAAAACGTTCATTCTGCTCAAATACACCATATCCATGCATTAAAAGTAGTCTGGCACAGGCGAAGCGACCGAAACTTTGAAAACCACAGAAATGGTGTTATCGAGTGTTTCGAGCGTTTCTCACATGACAGCTCGGTGCAACGGGATCGAAAACTTTCATTCTGTTCAAATACACCACATCCATGTGTTAAATGTTGTCTGGCACAGCCGAAGCGAACGAAACTTTGAAAACCACAGAAATCGTGTTATCGAGTGTTTCGAGCGTTTCTGAGATCACAGCTCGGTGCAACTGCATCGAAAACTTTCATTCTGCTCAAATACACCATACCCATGCATTAAAAGTTGTCTGGCACAGACGAAGCGACCGAAATTTGAAAACCACAGAAATCGTGTTATCGAGTGTTTCGAGCGTTTCTCACTTCACAGCTCGGTGCAACGGGATCGAAAACTTTCATTCTGCTCAAATACACCACATCCATGTGTTAAATGTTGTCTGGCACAGCCGAAGCGAACGAAACTTTGAAAAACACAAAAATCGTGATATCGCATGTTTCGAGCGTTTCTGCAATCGCAGCTTTGTGCAAATGCATCAAAAACGTTCATTCTGCTCAAATACACCACATCCATGTGTTAAAAGTTGTCTGGCACAGCCGAAGCGAACGAAATTTTGAAAAACACAAAAATCGTGATATCGCTTGTTTCGAGCGTTTCTGCAATCGCAGCTTTGTGCAAATGCATCAAAAACGTTCATTCTGCTCAAATACACCACATCCATGTGTTAAAAGTTGTCTGGCACAGACGAAGCGAACGAAACTTTGAAGACACACAAAATTCGTGATATCGCGTG
Source organism: Pimpla rufipes (assembly GCA_963932165.1). Classification (NCBI taxonomy): domain Eukaryota; kingdom Metazoa; phylum Arthropoda; class Insecta; order Hymenoptera; family Ichneumonidae; genus Pimpla; species Pimpla rufipes. The sequence goes on from OZ010643.1 coordinate 6,793,143, forward strand.
TTTCGAGCGTTTCTGAGATCACAGCTCGGTGCAAATGGATCAAAAACGTTCATTCTACTCAAATACACCACATCCATGTGTTAAAAGTTGTCTGGCACAGGCGAAGCGACCGAAACTTCGGAAAACACCAAAATCGTAATATCGCGTGTTATGAGCGTTTCTGATATGATAGCTCGGTGCAAATGGATCAAAAACGTTCATTCTGCTCAAATACATCATGTCCATACATTAAAAGTCGTCTGGCACGAAGCGAACGAAAGTTTGAAAAACTCCAAAATCGTGATATCTCGTGATTCGAGCGTTTCTGAGATCGCAGTTTGGTGCAAACGGATCGAAAACTTTCATTCTACTCAAATACACCACATCCATGCGTAAAAAGTTGTCTGGAACAGCCGAAGCGAACGAAACTTTGAAGGCACACAAAATTCGTGATATCGCGTGTTTTGAGCGTTTCTGAGATCACAGCTCGGTGCAAATAGATCAAAAAAGTTCGTTCTGCTCAAATACACCACATCCATGTGTTAAAAGTTGTCTGGCACAGACGAAGCGAACGAAACTTTGAAAAACACAAAAATCGTGATATCGCTTGTTTCGAGGGTTTCTGAGATCGCAGCTTGGTGCAAATGCATCAAAAACGTTCATTCTGCTCAAATACACCATACCCATGCATTAAAAGTTGTCTGGCACAGCCGAAGCGAACGAAACTTTGAAAACTACAGAAACCGTGTTATCGCGTGTTTCGAGCGTTTCTGAGATCACAGCTCGGTGCAACTGCATCGAAAACTTTCATTCTGCTCAAATACACCACATCCATGTGTTAAAAGTTGTCTGGCACAGACGAAGCGAACGAAACTTTGAAAAACACAAAAATCGTGATATCGCTTGTTTCGAGCGTTTCTACAATCGCAGCTTGGTGCAAATGCATCAAAAACGTTCATTCTGCTCAAATACACCACATCCATGTGTTAAAAGTCTTCTGGCACAGACGAAGCGAACGAAACTTTGAAGACACACAAAATTCGTGATATCGCGTGTTTCGAGCGTTTCTGAGATCACAGCTCGGTGCAAATGGATCAAAAACGTTCATTCTACTCAAATACACCACATCCATGTGTTAAAAGTTGTCTGGCACAGCCGAAGCGAACGAAACTTCGGAAAACACCAAAATCGTAATATCGCGTGTTTTGAGCTTTTCTGAGATCACAGCTGGGTGCAAATGGATCAAAAACGTTCATTCTACTCAAATACACCACATCCATGTGTTAAAAGTTGTCTGGCACAGCCGAAGCGAACGAAACTTCGGAAAACACCAAAATCGTAATATCGCGTGTTTTGAGCGTTTCTGATATCACAGCTCGGTGCAAATGGATCAAAAACGTTCATTCTGCTCAAATACATCATATCCATGCATTAAAAGTAGTCTGGCACAGGCGAAGCGACCGAAACTTTGAAAACCACAGAAATGGTGTTATCGAGTGTTTCGAGCGTTTCTCACATGACAGCTCGGTGCAACGGGATCGAAAACTTTCATTCTGTTCAAATACACCACATCCATGTGTTAAATGTTGTCTGGCACAGCCGAAGCGAACGAAACTTTGAAAACCACAGAAATCGTGTTATCGAGTGTTTCGAGCGTTTCTGAGATCACAGCTCGGTGCAAATGGATCAAGTACGTTCATTCTACTCAAATACACCAAATCCATGCGTTAAAAGTGGTCTGGCACAGCCGAAGCGAACGAAACTTTGAAAACACACAAAAATCGTAATATCGCGTGTTTTGAGCGTTTCTGAGATCGCAGCTTGGTGCAAATGGATCAAGAACGTTCATTCTGCTCAAATACACCACATCCATGTGTTAAAAGTTGTCTGGCACAGACGAATCGAACGAAACTTTGAAAAACTCAAAAATCGTGATATCTCGTGATTCGAGCGTTTCTGAGATGGCAGTTTGGTGCAAAAGGATCGAAAACTTTCATTCTCCACAAATACACCATATCCATGCGTTAAAAGTGGTCTGGTTCAGCCAAAGCGAACGAAACTTTGAAAAACATAAAATTCGTGATATCGCTTGTTTCGAGAATTTCTGAGATCGCAGCTTGGTGCAAATGCATCAAAAACTTTCATTCTGCTCAAATGCACCATACCCAGGCGTTAAAAGTTGTCTGGCACAGCCGAAGCGAACGAAACTTCGGAAAACACCAAAATCGTAATATCACAGCTGGGTGCAAATGGATCAAAAACGTTCATTCTACTCAAATACACCGCATCCATGTGTTAAAAGTTGTCTGGCACAGCCGAAGCGAACGAAACTTTGAAAAACACAAAAATCGTGATATCGCTTGTTTCGAGGGTTTCTGAGATCGCAGCTTGGTGCAAATGCATCAAAAACGTTCATTCTGCTCAAATACACCATACCCATGCATTAAAAGTTGTCTGGCACAGCCGAAGCGAACGAAACTTTGAAAACTACAGAAACCGTGTTATCGCGTGTTTCGAGCGTTTCTGAGATCACAGCTCGGTGCAACTGCATCGAAAACTTTCATTCTGCTCAAATACACCACATCCATGTGTTAAAAGTTGTCTGGCACAGACGAAGCGAACGAAACTTTGAAAAACACAAAAATCGTGATATCGCTTGTTTCGAGCGTTTCTGCAATCGCAGCTTGGTGCAAATGGATCAAAAACGTTCATTCTACTCAAATACACCACATCCATGTGTTAAAAGTTGTCTGGCACAGCCGAAGCGAACGAAACTTCGGAAAACACCAAAATCGTAATATCGCGTGTTTTGAGCTTTTCTGAGATCACAGCTGGGTGCAAATGGATCAAAAACGTTCATTCTACTCAAATACACCACATCCATGTGTTAAAAGTTGTCTGGCACAGCCGAAGCGAACGAAACTTCGGAAAACACCAAAATCGTAATATCGCGTGTTTTGAGCGTTTCTGATATCACAGCTCGGTGCAAATGGATCAAAAACGTTCATTCTGCTCAAATACATCATATCCATGCATTAAAAGTAGTCTGGCACAGGCGAAGCGACCGAAACTTTGAAAACCACAGAAATGGTGTTATCGAGTGTTTCGAGCGTTTCTCACATGACAGCTCGGTGCAACGGGATCGAAAACTTTCATTCTGTTCAAATACACCACATCCATGTGTTAAATGTTGTCTGGCACAGCCGAAGCGAACGAAACTTTGAAAAACACAAAAATCGTGATATCGCTTGTTTCGAGCGTTTCTGAGATCGCAGCTTGGTGCAAATGCATGAAAAACGTTCATCCTGCTCAAATACACCATATCCATGCGTTAAAAGTTGTCTTTTGGAAATCTTTTGGAAATCAATTTCAACATTAAAAGTTGTCTGGCACAGCCGAAGCGAACGAAACTTTGAAAACTACAGAAACCTTGTTATCGCGTGATTCGAGCGTTTCTGAGATCGCAGTTTGGTGCAAATGGATCGAAAACTTTCATTCTACTCAAATACACCACATCCATGCGTAAAATTTGTCTGGAACAGCCGAAGCGAACGAAACTTTGAAAAACTCCAAAATCGTGATATCTCGTGATTCGAGCTATTCTGAGATCGCAGTTTGGTGCAAATGGATCGAAAACTTTCATTCTACTCAAATACACCACATCCATGCGTAAAAAGTTGTCTGGAACAGCCAAAGCGAACGAAATTTTGAAAAACACAAAAATCGTGATATCGCTTGTTTCGAGCGTTTCTGCAATCGCAGCTTTGTGCAAATGCATCAAAAACGTTCATTCTGCTCAAATACACCACATCCATGTGTTAAAAGTTGTCTGGCACAGACGAAGCGAACGAAACATTGAAGACACACAAAATTCGTGCTATCGAGTGTTTCGAGCGTTTCTCACATCACAGCTCCTTGCAACGGGATCGAAAACTTTCATTCTGCTCAAATACACCACATCCATGTGTTAAAAGTCGTCTGGCACAGACGAAGCGACCGAAACTTTGAAAACCACAGAAATCGTGTTATCGAGTGTTTCGAGCGTTTTTCACATCACAGCTCGGTGCAACGGGATCGAAAACTTTCATTCTGCTCAAATACACCACATCCATGTGTTAAATGTTGTCTGGCACAGCCGAAGCGAACGAAACTTTGAAAAACACAAAAATCGTGATATCGCTTGTTTCGAGCGTTTCTGAGATCGCAGCTTGGTGCAAATGCATCAAAAACGTTCATTCTGCTCAAATACACCATATCCATGCATTAAAAGTAGTCTGGCACAGGCGAAGCGACCGAAACTTTGAAAACCACAGAAATGGTGTTATCGAGTGTTTCGAGCGTTTCTCACATGACAGCTCGGTGCAACGGGATCGAAAACTTTCATTCTGTTCAAATACACCACATCCATGCATTAAAAGTTGTCTGGCACAGCCGAAGCGAACGAAACTTTGAAAACTACAGAAACCGTGTTATCGCGTGTTTCGAGCGTTTCTGAGATCACAGCTCGGTGCAACTGCATCGAAAACTTTCATTCTGCTCAAATACACCATATCCATGCGTTAAAAGTGGTCTGGTACAGCCGAAGCGAATGAAACTTCGAAAAACACAAAAATCGTAATATCGCGTGTTTTGAGCATTTCTGAGATCGCAGGTTGGTGCAAATAGATCAAAAACGTTCATTCTGCTCAAATACACCACATCCATGTGTTAAAAGATGTCTGGCACAGCCGAAGCGAACGAAACTTCGTAAACACCAAAATCGTAATATCGCGTGTTATGAGCGTTTCTGATATGACAGCTCGGTGCAAATGGATCAAAAACGTTCATTCTACTCAAATACACCACATCCATGTGTTAAATGTTGTCTGGCACAGCCGAAGCGAACGAAACTTTGAAAACTACAGAAACCGTGTTATCGCGTGTTTCGAGCGTTTCTCACATCACAGCTCGGTGCAACGGGATCAAAAACTTTCATTCTGCTCAAATACACCACATCCATGTGTTAAATGTTGTCTGGCACAGCCGAAGCGAACGAAACTTTGAAAAACACAAAAATCGTGATATCGTTTGTTTCGAGCGTTTCTGCAATCGCAGCTTGGTGCAAATGCATCAAAAACGTTCATTCTGCTCAAATACACCACATCCATGTGTGAAAAGTTGTCTGGCACAGACGAAGCGAACGAAACTTTGAAGACACACAAAATTCGTGATATCGCGTGTTTCGAGCGTTTCTGTGATCACAGCTCGGTGCAAATGGATCAAAAACGTTCATTCTACTCAAATACACCACATCCATGTGTTAAAAGTTGTCTGGCACAGCCGAAGCGAACGAAACTTCGGAAAACACCAAAATCGTAATATCGCGTGTTTTGAGCGTTTCTGAGATCACAGCTGGGTGCAAATGGATCAAAAACGTTCATTCTACTCAAATACACCACATCCATGTGTTAAAAGTTGTCTGGCACAGCCGAAGCGAACGAAACTTCGGAAAACACCAAAACCGTAATATCGCGTGTTTTGAGTGTTTCTGATATCACAGCTCGGTGCAAATGGATCAAAAACGTTCATTCTGCTCAAATACATCATATCCATGCATTAAAAGTCGTCTGGCACAGACGAAGCGACCGAAACTTTGAAAACCACAGAAATCGTGTTATCGAGTGTTTCGAGCGTTTCTCACTTCACATCTCGGTGCAACGGGATCGAAAACTTTCATTCTGCTCAAATACACCACATCCATGTGTTAAATGTTGTCTGGCACAGCCGAAGCAAACGAAACTTTGAAAACTACAGAAACCGTGATATCGCGTGTTTCTAGCGTTTCTGAGATCACAGCTCGGTGCAACTGCATCGAAAACTTTCATTCTGCTCAAATACACCATATCCATGCGTTAAAAGTGGTCTGGTACAGCCGAAGCGAATGAAACTTCGAAAAACACAAAAATCGTAATATCGCGTGTTTTGAGCATTTCTGAGATCGCAGGTTGGTGCAAATAGATCAAAAACGTTCATTCTGCTCAAATACACCACATCCATGTGTTAAAAGATGTCTGGCACAGCCGAAGCGAACGAAACTTCGTAAACACCAAAATCGTAATATCGCGTGTTATGAGCGTTTCTGATATGACAGCTCGGTGCAAATGGATCAAAAACGTTCATTCTACTCAAATACACCACATCCATGTGTTAAATGTTGTCTGGCACAGCCGAAGCGAACGAAACTTTGAAAACTACAGAAACCGTGTTATCGCGTGTTTCGAGCGTTTCTCACATCACAGCTCGGTGCAACGGGATCAAAAACTTTCATTCTGCTCAAATACACCACATCCATGTGTTAAATGTTGTCTGGCACAGCCGAAGCGAACGAAACTTTGAAAAACACAAAAATCGTGATATCGTTTGTTTCGAGCGTTTCTGCAATCGCAGCTTGGTGCAAATGCATCAAAAACGTTCATTCTGCTCAAATACACCACATCCATGTGTGAAAAGTTGTCTGGCACAGACGAAGCGAACGAAACTTTGAAGACACACAAAATTCGTGATATCGCGTGTTTCGAGCGTTTCTGAGATCACAGCTCGGTGCAAATGGATCAAAAACGTTCATTCTACTCAAATACACCACATCCATGTGTTAAAAGTTGTCTGGCACAGCCGAAGCGAACGAAACTTCGGAAAACACCAAAATCGTAATATCGCGTGTTTTGAGCGTTTCTGAGATCACAGCTGGGTGCAAATGGATCAAAAACGTTCATTCTACTCAAATACACCACATCCATGTGTTAAAAGTTGTCTGGCACAGCCGAAGCGAACGAAACTTCGGAAAACACCAAAACCGTAATATCGCGTGTTTTGAGTGTTTCTGATATCACAGCTCGGTGCAAATGGATCAAAAACGTTCATTCTGCTCAAATACATCATATCCATGCATTAAAAGTCGTCTGGCACAGACGAAGCGACCGAAACTTTGAAAACCACAGAAATCGTGTTATCGAGTGTTTCGAGCGTTTCTCACTTCACATCTCGGTGCAACGGGATCGAAAACTTTCATTCTGCTCAAATACACCACATCCATGTGTTAAATGTTGTCTGGCACAGCCGAAGCGAACGAAACTTTGAAAAACACAAAAATCGTGATATCGCGTGTTTCTAGCGTTTCTGAGATCACAGCTCGGTGCAAATGGATCAAAAACGTTCATTCTACTCAAATACACCACATCCATGTGTTAAAAGTTGTCTGGCACAGCCGAAGCGAACGAAACTTCGGAAAACACCAAAATCGTAATATCGCGTGTTATGAGCGTTTCTGATATGGCAGCTCGGTGCAAATGGATCAAAAACGTTCATTCTGCTCAAATACATCATGTCCATACATTAAAAGTCGTCTGGCACGAAACGAACGAAAGTTTGAAAAACTCCAAAATCGTGATATCTCGTGATTCGAGCGTTTCTGAGATCGCAGTTTGGTGCAAACGGATCGAAAACTTTCATTCTACTCAAATACACCACATCCATATGTTAAATGTTGTCTGGCACAGCCGAAGCGAACGAAACTTTGAAAACTACAGAAACCGTGTTATCGCGTGTTTCGAGCGTTTCTGAGATCACAGCTCGGTGCAAATGGATCAAAAACGTTCATTCTACTCAAATACACCACATCCATGTGTTAAAAGTTGTCTGGCACAGCCGAAGCGAACGAAACTTCGGAAAACACCAAAATCGTAATATCGCGTGTTTTGAGCGTTTCTGATATCACAGCTCGGTGCAAATGGATCAAAAACGTTCAATCTGCTCAAATACATCATATCCATGCATTAAAAGTCGTCTGGCACAGACGAAGCGACCGAAACTTTGAAAACCACAGAAATCGTGTTATCGAGTGTTTCGAGCGTTTCTCACATCACAGCTCGGTGCAACGGGATCGTAAACTTTCATTCTGCTCAAATACACCACATCCATGTGTTAAATGTTGTCTGGCACAGCCGAAGCGAACGAAACTTTGAAAAACACAAAAATCGTGATATCGCTTGTTTCGAGCGTTTCTGAAATCGCAGCTTGGTGCAAATGCATCAAAAACGTTCATCCTGCTCAAATACACCATATCCATGCGTTAAAAGTTGTCTGGCACAGCCGAAGCGAACGAAACTTTGAAAACTACAGAAAACGTGTTATCGCGTGTTTCGAGCGTTTCTGAGATCACAGCTAGGTGCAAATGGATCAAAAACGTTCATTCTACTCAAATACACCACATCCATGTGTTAAAAGTTGTCTGGCACAGACGAAGCGAACGAAACTTTGAAAAACACAAAAATCGTGATATCGCTTGTTTCGAGCGTTTCTGCAATCGCGGCTTGGTGCAAATGCATCAAAAACGTTCATTCTGCTCAAATACACCACATCCATGTGTTAAAAGTTGTCTGGCACAGCCGAAGCGAACGAAACTTTGAAAACTACAGAAACCGTGTTATCGCGTGTTTCGAGCGTTTCTGAGATCACAGCTCGGTGCAAATGGATCAAAAACGTTCATTCTACTCAAATACACCACATCCATGTGTTCAAAGTTGTCTGGCACAGCCGAAGCGAACGAAACTTCGGAAAACACCAAAATCGTAATATCGCGTGTTTTGAGCGTTTCTGATATCACAGCTCGGTGCAAATGGATCAAAAACGTTCAATCTGCTCAAATACATCATATCCATGCATTAAAAGTCGTCTGGCACAGACGAAGCGACCGAAACTTTGAAAACCACAGAAATCGTGTTATCGAGTGTTTCGAGCGTTTCTCACATCACAGCTCGGTGCAACGGGATCGAAAACTTTCATTCTGCTCAAATACACCACATCCATGTGTTAAATGTTGTCTGGCACAGCCGAAGCGAACGAAACTTTGAAAACTACAGAAAACGTGTTATCGCGTGTTTCGAGCGTTTCTGAGATCACAGCTCGGTGCAAATGGATCAAAAACGTTCATTCTACTCAAATACACCACATCCATGTGTTAAAAGTTGTCTGGCACAGACGAAGCGAACGAAACTTTGAAAAACACAAAAATCGTGATATCGCTTGTTTCGAGCGTTTCTGCAATCGCGGCTTGGTGCAAATGCATCAAAAACGTTCATTCTGCTCAAATACACCACATCCATGTGTTAAAAGTTGTCTGGCACAGACGAAGCGAACGAAACTTTGAAAACCACAGAAATAGTTTTATCGAGTGTTTCGAGCGTTTCTCAGATCAAAGCTCGGTGCAACTGGATCGAAAACTTTCATTCTGCTCAAATCCACCACATCCATGTGTTAAAAGTTGTCTGGCACAGAAGAAGTGAACGAAACTTTGAAAACACACAAAAATCGTGATATCGCTTGTTTCGAGCGTTTCTGAGATCACAGCTCGGTGCAAATGGATCAAAAACGTTCATTCTGCTCAAATACATCATATCCATGCATTAAAAGTGGTCTGGCACAGACGAAGCGACCGAAACTTTGAAAACCACAGAAATCGTGTTATCGAGTGTTTCGAGCGTTTCTCACATCACAGCTCGTTGCAACGGGATCGAAAACTTTCATTCTGCTCAAATACACCACATCCATGTGTTAAATGTTGTCTGGCACAGCCGAAGCGAACGAAACTTTGAAAAACACAAAAATTGTGATATCGCTTGTTTCGAGCGTTTCTGCAATCGCAGCTTTGTGCAAATGCATCAAAAACGTTCATTCTGCTCAAATACACCACATCCATGTGTTAAATGTTGTCTGGCATAGCCGAAGCGAACGAAACTTTGAAAAACTCAAAAATCGTGATATCTCGTGATTCGAGCGTTTCTGAGATCGCAGTTTGGTGCAAATGTATCGAAAACTTTCATTCTACTCAAATACACCACATCGATGCGTAAAAAGTTGTCTTTAACAGCCGAAGCGAACGAAACTTTGAAGACACACAAAATTCGTGATATCGCTTGTTTCAAGCGTTTCTGAGATCGCAGCTTGGTGCAAATGCATCAAAAACGTTCATTCTGCTCAAATACACCATACCCATGCATTAAAAGTTGTCTGGCACAGCCGAAGCGAACGAAACTTTGAAAACTACAGAAACCGTGTTATCGCGTGTTTCGAGCGTTTCTGAGATCACAGCTCGGTGCAACTGCATCGAAAACTTTCATTCTGCTCAAATACACCATATCCATGCGTTAAAAGTGGTCTGGTACAGCCGAAGCGAATGAAACTTCGAAAAACACAAAAATCGTAATATCGCGTGTTTTGAGCATTTCTGAGATCGCAGGTTGGTGCAAATAGATCAAAAACGTTCATTCTGCTCAAATACACCACATCCATGTGTTAAAAGATGTCTGGCACAGCCGAAGCGAACGAAACTTCGGAAAACACCAAAATCGTAATATCGCGTGTTATGAGCGTTTCTGATATGATAGCTCGGTGCAAATGGATCAAAAACGTTCATTCTGCTCAAATACATCATGTCCATACATTAAAAGTCGTCTGGCACGAAGCGAACGAAAGTTTGAAAAACTCCAAAATCGTGATATCTCGTGATTCGAGCGTTTCTGAGATCGCCGTTTGGTGCAAACGGATCGAAAACTTTCATTCTACTCAAATACACCACATCCATGCGTAAAAAGTTGTCTGGAACAGCCGAAGCGAACGAAACTTTGAAGGCACACAAAATTCGTGATATCGCGTGTTTTGAGCGTTTCTGAGATCACAGCTCGGTGCAAATAGATCAAAAACGTTCGTTCTGCTCAAATACACCACATCCATGTGTTAAAAGATGTCTGGCACAGCCGAAGCGAACGAAACTTCGTAAACACCAAAATCGTAATATCGCGTGTTATGAGCGTTTCTGATATGACAGCTCGGTGTAAATGGATCAAAAACGTTCATTCTACTCAAATACACCACATCCATGTGTTAAAAGTTGTCTGGCACAGCCGAAGCGAACGAAACTTCGGAAAACACCAAAATCGTAATATCGCGTGTTTTGAGCGTTTCTGAGATCACAGCTGGGTGCAAATGGATCAAAAACGTTCATTCTACTCAAATACACCACATCCATGTGTTAAAAGTTGTCTGGCACAGCCGAAGCGAACGAAACTTCGGAAAACACCAAAATCGTAATATCGCGTGTTTTGAGCGTTTCTGATATCACAGCTCGGTGCAAATGGATCAAAAACGTGAATTCTGCTCAAATACATCATATCCATGCATTAAAAGTCGTCTGGCACAGGCGAAGCGACCGAAACTTTGAAAACCACAGAAACCGTGTTATCGCGTGTTTCGAGCGTTTCTGAGATCACAGTTCGGTGCAACTGCATCGAAACCTTTCATTCTGCTCAAATACACCACATCCATGTGTTAAAATTTGTCTGGCACAGACGAAGCGAACGAAACTTTGAAAAACACAAAAATCGTGATATCGCTTGTTTCGAGCGTTTCTGCAATCGCAGCTCGGTGCATCTGCATCGAAAAGTTTAATTCTGCTCAAATACACCACATCCATGTGTTAAAAGTTGTCTGGCACAGCCGAAGCGAACGAAATTTTGAAAAACACAAAAATCGTGATATCGCTTGTTTCGAGCGTTTCTGCAATCGCAGCTTTGTGCAAATGCATCAAAAACGTTCATTCTGCTCAAATACACCACATCCATGTGTTAAAAGTTGTCTGGCACAGACGAAGCGAACGAAACTTTGAAGACACACAAAATTCGTGATATCGCGTGTTTCGAGCGTTTCTGAGATCACAGCTCGGTGCAAATGGATCAAAAACGGTTCATTCTACTCAAATACACCACATCCATGTGTTAAAAGTTGTCTGGCACAGGCGAAGCGACCGAAACTTTGAAAACCACAGAAATCGTGTTATCGAGTGTTTCGAGCGTTTCTCACATCACAGCTCGGTGCAACGGGATCGAAAACTTTCATTCTGCTCAAATACACCACATCCATGTGTTAAATGTTGTCTGGCAGAGCCGAAGCGAACGAAACTTTGAAAAACTCAAAAATCGTGATATCTCGTGATTCGAGCGTTTCTGAGGTCGCAGTTTGGTGCAAATGTATCGAAAACTTTCATTCTACTCAAATACACCACATCGATGCGTAAAAAGTTGTCTGGAACAGCCGAAGCGAACGAAACTTTGAAGACACACAAAATTCGTGATATCGCTTGTTTCGAGCGTTTCTGAGATCGCAGCTTGGTGCAAATGCATCAAAAACGTTCATTCTGCTCAAATACACCATACCCATGCATTAAAAGTTGTCTGGCACAGCCGAAGCGAACGAAACTTTGAAAACTACAGAAACCGTGTTATCGCGTGTTTCGAGCGTTTCTGAGATCACAGCTCGGTGCAACTGCATCGAAAACTTTCATTCTGCTCAAATACACCATATCCATGCGTTAAAAGTGGTCTGGTACAGCCGAAGCGAATGAAACTTCGAAAAACACAAAAATCGTAATATCGCGTGTTTTGAGCATTTCTGAGATCGCAGGTTGGTGCAAATAGATCAAAAACGTTCATTCTGCTCAAATACACCACATCCATGTGTTAAAAGATGTCTGGCACAGCCGAAGCGAACGAAACTTCGTAAACACCAAAATCGTAATATCGCGTGTTATGAGCGTTTCTGATATGACAGCTCGGTGCAAATGGATCAAAAACGTTCATTCTACTCAAATACACCACATCCATGTGTTAAATGTTGTCTGGCACAGCCGAAGCGATCGAAACTTTGAAAACTACAGAAACCGTGTTATCGCGTGTTTCGAGCGTTTCTCACATCACAGCTCGGTGCAACGGGATCAAAAACTTTCATTCTGCTCAAATACACCACATCCATGTGTTAAATGTTGTCTGGCACAGCCGAAGCGAACGAAACTTTGAAAAACACAAAAATCGTGATATCGTTTGTTTCGAGCGTTTCTGCAATCGCAGCTTGGTGCAAATGCATCAAAAACGTTCATTCTGCTCAAATACACCACATCCATGTGTGAAAAGTTGTCTGGCACAGACGAAGCGAACGAAACTTTGAAGACACACAAAATTCGTGATATCGCGTGTTTCGAGCGTTTCTGAGATCACAGCTCGGTGCAAATGGATCAAAAACGTTCATTCTACTCAAATACACCACATCCATGTGTTAAAAGTTGTCTGGCACAGCCGAAGCGAACGAAACTTCGGAAAACACCAAAATCGTAATATCGCGTGTTTTGAGCGTTTCTGAGATCACAGCTGGGTGCAAATGGATCAAAAACGTTCATTCTACTCAAATACACCACATCCATGTGTTAAAAGTTGTCTGGCACAGCCGAAGCGAACGAAACTTCGGAAAACACCAAAACCGTAATATCGCGTGTTTTGAGTGTTTCTGATATCACAGCTCGGTGCAAATGGATCAAAAACGTTCATACTGCTCAAATACATCATATCCATGCATTAAAAGTCGTCTGGCACAGACGAAGCGACCGAAACTTTGAAAACCACAGAAATCGTGTTATCGAGTGTTTCGAGCGTTTCTCACTTCACATCTCGGTGCAACGGGATCGAAAACTTTCATTCTGCTCAAATACACCACATCCATGTGTTAAATGTTGTCTGGCACAGCCGAAGCGAACGAAACTTTGAAAAACACAAAAATCGTGATATCGCGTGTTTCTAGCGTTTCTGAGATCACAGCTCGGTGCAAATGGATCAAAAACGTTCATTCTACTCAAATACACCACATCCATGTGTTAAAAGTTGTCTGGCACAGCCGAAGCGAACGAAACTTCGGAAAACACCAAAATCGTAATATCGCGTGTTATGAGCGTTTCTGATATGGCAGCTCGGTGCAAATGGATCAAAAACGTTCATTCTGCTCAAATACATCATGTCCATACATTAAAAGTCGTCTGGCACGAAACGAACGAAAGTTTGAAAAACTCCAAAATCGTGATATCTCGTGATTCGAGCGTTTCTGAGATCGCAGTTTGGTGCAAACGGATCGAAAACTTTCATTCTACTCAAATACACCACATCCATATGTTAAATGTTGTCTGGCATAGCCGAAGCGAACGAAACTTTGAAAACTACAGAAACCGTGTTATCGCGTGTTTCGAGCGTTTCTGAGATCACAGCTCGGTGCAAATGGATCAAAAACGTTCATTCTACTCAAATACACCACATCCATGTGTTCAAAGTTGTCTGGCACAGCCGAAGCGAACGAAACTTCGGAAAACACCAAAATCGTAATATCGCGTGTTTTGAGCGTTTCTGATATCACAGCTCGGTGCAAATGGATCAAAAACGTTCAATCTGCTCAAATACATCATATCCATGCATTAAAAGTCGTCTGGCACAGACGAAGCGACCGAAACTTTGAAAACCACAGAAATCGTGTTATCGAGTGTTTCGAGCGTTTCTCACATCACAGCTCGGTGCAACGGGATCGAAAACTTTCATTCTGCTCAAATACACCACATCCATGTGTTAAATGTTGTCTGGCACAGCCGAAGCGAACGAAACTTTGAAAACTACAGAAAACGTGTTATCGCGTGTTTCGAGCGTTTCTGAGATCACAGCTCGGTGCAAATGGATCAAAAACGTTCATTCTACTCAAATACACCACATCCATGTGTTAAAAGTTGTCTGGCACAGACGAAGCGAACGAAACTTTGAAAAACACAAAAATCGTGATATCGCTTGTTTCGAGCGTTTCTGCAATCGCGGCTTGGTGCAAATGCATCAAAAACGTTCATTCTGCTCAAATACACCACATCCATGTGTTAAAAGTTGTCTGGCACAGACGAAGCGAACGAAACTTTGAAAACCACAGAAATAGTTTTATCGAGTGTTTCGAGCGTTTCTCAGATCAAAGCTCGGTGCAACTGGATCGAAAACTTTCATTCTGCTCAAATCCACCACATCCATGTGTTAAAAGTTGTCTGGCACAGAAGAAGTGAACGAAACTTTGAAAACACACAAAAATCGTGATATCGCTTGTTTCGAGCGTTTCTGAGATCACAGCTCGGTGCAAATGGATCAAAAACGTTCATTCTGCTCAAATACATCATATCCATGCATTAAAAGTGGTCTGGCACAGACGAAGCGACCGAAACTTTGAAAACCACAGAAATCGTGTTATCGAGTGTTTCGAGCGTTTCTCACATCACAGCTCGTTGCAACGGGATCGAAAACTTTCATTCTGCTCAAATACACCACATCCATGTGATAAATGTTGTCTGGCACAGCCGAAGCGAACGAAACTTTGAAAAACACAAAAATCGTGATATCGCTTGTTTCGAGCGTTTCTGCAATCGCAGCTTTGTGCAAATGCATCAAAAACGTTCATTCTGCTCAAATACACCACATCCATGTGTTAAAAGTTGTCTGGCACAGCCGAAGCGAACGAAATTTTGAAAAACACAAAAATCGTGATATCGCTTGTTTCGAGCGTTTCTGCAATCGCAGCTTTGTGCAAATACATCAAAAACGTTCATTCTGCTCAAATACACCACATCCATGTGTTAAAAGTTGTCTGGCACAGACGAAGCGAACGAAACTTTGAAGACACACAAAATTCGTGATATCGCGTGTTTCGAGCGTTTCTGAGATCACAGCTCGGTGCAAATGGATCAAAAACGTTAATTCTACTCAAATACACCACGTCCATGTGTTAAAAGTTGTCTGGCACAGGCGAAGCGACCGAAACTTTGAAAACCACAGAAATCGTGTTATCGAGTGTTTCGAGCGTTTCTCACATCACAGCTCGGTGCAACGGGATCGAAAACTTTCATTCTGCTCAAATACACCACATCCATGTGTTAAATGTTGTCTGGCAGAGCCGAAGCGAACGAAACTTTGAAAAACTCAAAAATCGTGATATCTCGTGATTCGAGCGTTTCTGAGATCGCAGTTTGGTGCAAATGTATCGAAAACTTTCATTCTACTCAAATACACCACATCCATGTGTTAAAAGTTGTCTGGCACAGAAGAAGTGAACGAAACTTTGAAAACACACAAAAATCGTGATATCGCTTGTTTCGAGCGTTTCTGAGATCACAGCTCGGTGCAAATGGATCAAAAACGTTCATTCTGCTCAAATACATCATATCCATGCATTAAAAGTGGTCTGGCACAGACGAAGCGACCGAAACTTTGAAAACCACAGAAATCGTGTTATCGAGTGTTTCGAGCGTTTCTCACATCACAGCTCGTTGCAACGGGATCGAAAACTTTCATTCTGCTCAAATACACCACATCCATGTGATAAATGTTGTCTGGCACAGCCGAAGCGAACGAAACTTTGAAAAACACAAAAATCGTGATATCGCTTGTTTCGAGCGTTTCTGCAATCGCAGCTTTGTGCAAATGCATCAAAAACGTTCATTCTGCTCAAATACACCACATCCATGTGTTAAAAGTTGTCTGGCACAGCCGAAGCGAACGAAATTTTGAAAAACACAAAAATCGTGATATCGCTTGTTTCGAGCGTTTCTGCAATCGCAGCTTTGTGCAAATACATCAAAAACGTTCATTCTGCTCAAATACACCACATCCATGTGTTAAAAGTTGTCTGGCACAGACGAAGCGAACGAAACTTTGAAGACACACAAAATTCGTGATATCGCGTGTTTCGAGCGTTTCTGAGATCACAGCTCGGTGCAAATGGATCAAAAACGTTAATTCTACTCAAATACACCACGTCCATGTGTTAAAAGTTGTCTGGCACAGGCGAAGCGACCGAAACTTTGAAAACCACAGAAATCGTGTTATCGAGTGTTTCGAGCGTTTCTCACATCACAGCTCGGTGCAACGGGATCGAAAACTTTCATTCTGCTCAAATACACCACATCCATGTGTTAAATGTTGTCTGGCAGAGCCGAAGCGAACGAAACTTTGAAAAACTCAAAAATCGTGATATCTCGTGATTCGAGCGTTTCTGAGATCGCAGTTTGGTGCAAATGTATCGAAAACTTTCATTCTACTCAAATACACCACATCGATGCGTAAAAAGTTGTCTGGAACAGCCGAAGCGAACGAAACTTTGAAGACACACAAAATTCGTGATATCGCTTGTTTCGAGCGTTTCTGAGATCGCAGCTTGGTGCAAATGCATCAAAAACGTTCATTCTGCTCAAATACACCATACCCATGCATTAAAAGTTGTCTGGCACAGCCGAAGCGAACGAAACTTTGAAAACTACAGAAACCGTGTTATCGCGTGTTTCGAGCGTTTCTGAGATCACAGCTCGGTGCAACTGCATCGAAAACTTTCATTCTGCTCAAATACACCATATCCATGCGTTAAAAGTGGTCTGGTACAGCCGAAGCGAATGAAACTTCGAAAAACACAAAAATCGTAATATCGCGTGTTTTGAGCATTTCTGAGATCGCAGGTTGGTGCAAATAGATCAAAAACGTTCATTCTGCTCAAATACACCACATCCATGTGTTAAAAGATGTCTGGCACAGCCGAAGCGAACGAAACTTCGGAAAACACCAAAATCGTAATATCGCGTGTTATGAGCGTTTCTGATATGATAGCTCGGTGCAAATGGATCAAAAACGTTCATTCTGCTCAAATACATCATGTCCATACATTAAAAGTCGTCTGGCACGAAGCGAACGAAAGTTTGAAAAACTCCAAAATCGTGATATCTCGTGATTCGAGCGTTTCTGAGATCGCCGTTTGGTGCAAACGGATCGAAAACTTTCATTCTACTCAAATACACCACATCCATGCGTAAAAAGTTGTCTGGAACAGCCGAAGCGAACGAAACTTTGAAGGCACACAAAATTCGTGATATCGCGTGTTTTGAGCGTTTCTGAGATCACAGCTCGGTGCAAATAGATCAAAAACGTTCGTTCTGCTCAAATACACCACATCCATGTGTTAAAAGATGTCTGGCACAGCCGAAGCGAACGAAACTTCGTAAACACCAAAATCGTAATATCGCGTGTTATGAGCGTTTCTGATATGACAGCTCGGTGCAAATGGATCAAAAACGTTCATTCTACTCAAATACACCACATCCATGTGTTAAATGTTGTCTGGCACAGCCGAAGCGAACGAAACTTTGAAAACTACAGAAACCGTGTTATCGCGTGTTTCGAGCGTTTCTGAGATCACAGCTCGGTGCAAATGGATTAAAAACGTTCATTCTACTCAAATACACTACATCCATGTGTTAAAAGTTGTCTGGCACAGCCGAAGCGAACGAAACTTCGGAAAACACCAAAATCGTAATATCGCGTGTTTTGAGCGTTTCTGATATCACAGCTCGGTGCAAATGAATCAAAAACGTTCAATCTGCTCAAATACATCATATCCATGCATTAAAAGTCGTCTGGCACAGACGAGGCGACTGAAACTTTGAAAACCACAGAAATCGTGTTATCGAGTGTTTCGAGCGTTTCTCACATCACAGCTCGGTGCAACGGGATCGAAAACTTTCATTCTGCTCAAATACACCACATCCATGTGTTAAATGTTGTCTGGCACAGCCGAAGCGAACGAAACTTTGAAAAACACAAAAATCGTGATATCGCTTGTTTCGAGCGTTTCTGCAATCGCAGCTTGGTGCAAATGCATCAAAAACGTTCATTCTGCTCAAATACACCACATCCATGTGTTAAAAGTTGTCTGGCACAGACGAAGCGAACGAAACTTTGAAAAACACAAAAATCGTGATATCGCTTGTTTCGAGCGTTTCTGAGATCGCAGCTTGGTGCAAATGCATCAAAAACGTTCATCCTGCTCAAATACACCATATCCATGCGTTAAAAGTTGTCTGGCACAGCCGAAGCGAACGAAACTTTGAAAACTACAGAAAACGTGTTATCGCGTGTTTCGAGCGTTTCTGAGATCACAGCTCGGTGCAAATGGATCAAAAACGTTCATTCTACTCAAATACACCACATCCATGTGTTAAAAGTTGTCTGGCACAGACGAAGCGAACGAAACTTTGAAAAACACAAAAATCGTGATATCGCTTGTTTCGAGCGTTTCTGCAATCGCGGCTTGGTGCAAATGCATCAAAAACGTTCATTCTGCTCAAATACACCACATCCATGTGTTAAAAGTTGTCTGGCACAGACGAAGCGAACGAAACTTTGAAAACCACAGAAATAGTTTTATCGAGTGTTTCGAGCGTTACTCAGATCAAAGCTCGGTGCAACTGGATCGAAAACTTTCATTCTGCTCAAATCCACCACATCCATGTGTTAAAAGTTGTCTGGCACAGAAGAAGTGAACGAAACTTTGAAAACACACAAAAATCGTGATATCGCTTGTTTCGAGCGTTTCTGAGATCACAGCTCGGTGCAAATGGATCAAAAACGTTCATTCTGCTCAAATACATCATATCCATGCATTAAAAGTGGTCTGGCACAGACGAAGCGACCGAAACTTTGAAAACCACAGAAATCGTGTTATCGAGTGTTTCGAGCGTTTCTCACATCACAGCTCGTTGCAACGGGATCGAAAACTTTCATTCTGCTCAAATACACCACATCCATGTGTTAAATGTTGTCTGGCACAGCCGAAGCGAACGAAACTTTGAAAAACACAAAAATCGTGATATCGCATGTTTCGAGCGTTTCTGCAATCGCAGCTTTGTGCAAATGCATCAAAAACGTTCATTCTGCTCAAATACACCACATCCATGTGTTAAAAGTTGTCTGGCACAGCCGAAGCGAACGAAATTTTGAAAAACACAAAAATCGTGATATCGCTTGTTTCGAGCGTTTCTGCAATCGCAGCTTTGTGCAAATGCATCAAAAACGTTCATTCTGCTCAAATACACCACATCCATGTGTTAAAAGTTGTCTGGCACAGACGAAGCGAACGAAACTTTGAAGACACACAAAATTCGTGATATCGCGTGTTTCGAGCGTTTCTGAGATCACAGCTCGGTGCAAATGGATCAAAAACGTTCATTCTACTCAAATACACCACATCCATGTGTTAAAAGTTGTCTGGCACAGGCGAAGCGACCGAAACTTCGGAAAACACCAAAATCGTAATATCGCGTGTTATGAGCGTTTCTGATATGATAGCTCGGTGCAAATGGATCAAAAACGTTCATTCTGCTCAAATACATCATGTCCATACATTAAAAGTCGTCTGGCACGAAGCGAACGAAAGTTTGAAAAACTCCAAAATCGTGATATCTCGTGATTCGAGCGTTTCTGAGATCGCAGTTTGGTGCAAACGGATCGAAAACTTTCATTCTACTCAAATACACCACATCCATGCGTAAAAAGTTGTCTGGAACAGCCGAAGCGAACGAAACTTTGAAGGCACACAAAATTCGTGATATCGCGTGTTTTGAGCGTTTCTGAGATCACAGCTCGGTGCAAATAGATCAAAAACGTTCGTTCTGCTCAAATACACCACATCCATGTGTTAAAAGATGTCTGGCACAGCCGAAGCGAACGAAACTTCGTAAACACCAAAATCGTAATATCGCGTGTTATGAGCGTTTCTGATATGACAGCTCGGTGCAAATGGATCAAAAACGTTCATTCTACTCAAATACACCACATCCATGTGTTAAATGTTGTCTGGCACAGCCGAAGCGAACGAAACTTTGAAAACTACAGAAACCGTGTTATCGCGTGTTTCGAGCGTTTCTGAGATCACAGCTCGGTGCAACTGCATCGAAAACTTTCATTCTGCTCAAATACACCACATCCATGTGTTAAAATTTGTCTGGCACAGACGAAGCGAACGAAACTTTGAAAAACACAAAAATCGTGATATCGCTTGTTTCGAGCGTTTCTGCAATCGCAGCTTGGTGCAAATGCATCAAAAACGTTCATTCTGCTCAAATACAAGACATCCATGTGTTAAATGTTGTCTGGCACAGCCGAAGCGAACGAAACTTTGAAAACTACAGAAACCGTGTTATCGCGTGTTTCGAGCGTTTCTGAGATCACGGCTCGGTGCAAATGGATCAAAAACGTTCATTCTACTCAAATACGCCACATCCATGTGTTAAAAGTTGTCTGGCACAGCCGAAGCGAACGAAACTTCGGAAAACACCAAAATCGTAATATCGCGTGTTTTGAGCGTTTCTGATATCACAGCTCGGTGCAAATGGATCAAAATCGTTCAATCTGCTCAAATACATCATATCCATGCATTAAAAGTCTTCTGGCACAGACGAAGCGACCGAAACTTTGAAGACCACAGAAATCGTGTTATCGAGTGTTTCGAGCGTTTCTCACATCACAGCTCGGTGCAACGGGATCGAAAACTTTCATTCTGCTCAAATACACCACATCCATGTGTTAAATGTTGTCTGGCACAGCCGAAGCGAACGAAACTTTGAAAAACACAAAAATCGTGATATCGCTTGTTTCGAGCGTTTCTGAGATCGCAGCTTGGTGCAAATGCATCAAAAACGTTCATCCTGCTCAAATACACCATATCCATGCGTTAAAAGTTGTCTGGCACAGCCGAAGCGAACGAAACTTTGAAAACTACAGAAACCGTGTTATCGCGTGTTTCGAGCGTTTCCGAGATCACAGCTCGGTGCAAATGGATCAAAAACTTTCATTCTACTCAAATACATCATATCCATGTGTTCAAAGTTGTCTGGCACAGACGAAGCGAACGAAACTTTGAAAAACACACAAATCGTGATATCGCTTGTTTCGAGCGTTTCTGAGATCGCAGCTTGGTGCAAATGCATCAAAAACGTTCATTCTGCTCAAATACACCATACCCATGCATTAAAAGTTGTCTGGCACAGCCGAAGCGAACGAAACTTTGAAAACTACAGAAACCGTGTTATCGCGTGTTTCGAGCGTTTCTGAGATCACAGCTCGGTGCAACTGCATCGAAAACTTTCATTCTGCTCAAATACACCACATCCATGTGTTAAAAGTTGTCTGGCACAGACGAAGCGAACGAAACTTTGAAAAACACAAAAATCGTGATATCGCTTGTTTCGAGCGTTTCTGCAATCGCAGCTTGGTGCAAATGCATCAAAAACGTTCATTCTGCTCAAATACACCACATCCATGTGTGAAAAGTTGTCTGGCACAGACGAAGCGAACGAAACTTTGAAGACACACAAAATTCGTGATATCGCGTGTTTCGAGCGTTTCTGAGATCACAGCTCTGTGCAAATGGATCAAAAACGTTCATTCTACTCAAATACACCACATCCATGTGTTAAAAGTTGTCTGGCACAGCCGAAGCGAACGAAACTTCGGAAAACACCAAAATCGTAATATCGCGTGTTTTGAGCGTTTCTGAGATCACAGCTGGGTGCAAATGGATCAAAAACGTTCATTCTACTCAAATACACCACATCCATGTGTTAAAAGTTGTCTGGCACAGCCGAAGCGAACGAAACTTCGGAAAACACCAAAATCGTAATATCGCGTGTTTTGAGCGTTTCTGATATCACAGCTCGGTGCAAATGGATCAAAAACGTTCATTCTGCTCAAATACATCATATCCATGCATTAAAAGTCGTCTGGCACAGGCGAAGCGACCGAAACTTTGAAAACCACAGAAACCGTGTTATCTCGTGTTTCGAGCGTTTCTGAGATCACAGTTCGGTGCAACTGCATCGAAAACTTTCATTCTGCTCAAATACACCACATCCATGTGTTAAAATTTGTCTGGCATAGACGAAGCGAACGAAACTTTGAAAAACACAAAAATCGTGATATCGCTTGTTTCGAGCGTTTCTGCAATCGCAGCTTGGTGCAAATGCATCAACAACGTTCATTCTGCTCAAATACACCTCATCCATGTGTTAAAAGTTGTCTGGCACAGACGAAGCGAACGAAACTTTGAAAACACACAAAAATCGTGATATCGCTTGTTTCGAGCGTTTCTGAGATCACAGCTCTGTGCAAATGGATCAAAAACGTTCATTCTACTCAAATACACCACATCCATGTGTTAAAAGTTGTCTGGCACAGCCGAAGCGAACGAAACTTCGGAAAACACCAAAATCGTAATATCGCGTGTTTTGAGCGTTTCTGAGATCACAGCTGGGTGCAAATGGAACAAAAACGTTCATTCTACTCAAATACACCACATCCATGTGTTAAAAGTTGTCTGGCACAGCCGAAGCGAACGAAACTTCGGAAAACACCAAAATCGTAATATCGCGTGTTTTGAGCGTTTCTGATATCACAGCTCGGTGCAAATGGATAAAAAACGTTCATTCTGCTCAAATACATCATATCCATGCATTAAAAGTCGTCTGGCACAGGCGAAGCGACCGAAACTTTGAAAACCACAGAAACCGTGTTATCTCGTGTTTCGAGCGTTTCTGAGATCACAGTTCGGTGCAACTGCATCGAAAACTTTCATTCTGCTCAAATACACCACATCCATGTGTTAAAATTTGTCTGGCATAGACGAAGCGAACGAAACTTTGAAAAACACAAAAATCGTGATATCGCGTGTTTCGAGCGTTTCTGAGATCACAGCTCGGTGCAAATGGATCAAAAACGTTCATTCTACTCAAATACACCACATCCATGTGTTAAAAGTTGTCTGGCACAGCCGAAGCGAACGAAACTTCGGAAAACACCAAAATCGTAATATCGCGTGTTTTGAGCGTTTCTGAGATCACAGCTGGGTGCAAATGGATCAAAAACGTTCATTCTACTCAAATACACCACATCCATGTGTTAAAAGTTGTCTGGCACAGCCGAAGCGAACGAAACTTCGGAAAACACCAAAACCGTAATATCGCGTGTTTTGAGTGTTTCTGATATCACAGCTCGGTGCAAATGGATCAAAAACGTTCATACTGCTCAAATACATCATATCCATGCATTAAAAGTCGTCTGGCACAGACGAAGCGACCGAAACTTTGAAAACCACAGAAATCGTGATATCGCGTGTTTCTAGCGTTTCTGAGATCACAGCTCGGTGCAAATGGATCAAAAACGTTCATTCTACTCAAATACACCACATCCATGTGTTAAAAGTTGTCTGGCACAGCCGAAGCGAACGAAACTTCGGAAAACACCAAAATCGTAATATCGCGTGTTATGAGCGTTTCTGATATGGCAGCTCGGTGCAAATGGATCAAAAACGTTCATTCTGCTCAAATACATCATGTCCATACATTAAAAGTCGTCTGGCACGAAACGAACGAAAGTTTGAAAAACTCCAAAATCGTGATATCTCGTGATTCGAGCGTTTCTGAGATCGCAGTTTGGTGCAAACGGATCGAAAACTTTCATTCTACTCAAATACACCACATCCATATGTTAAATGTTGTCTGGCATAGCCGAAGCGAACGAAACTTTGAAAACTACAGAAACCGTGTTATCGCGTGTTTCGAGCGTTTCTGAGATCACAGCTCGGTGCAAATGGATCAAAAACGTTCATTCTACTCAAATACACCACATCCATGTGTTCAAAGTTGTCTGGCACAGCCGAAGCGAACGAAACTTCGGAAAACACCAAAATCGTAATATCGCGTGTTTTGAGCGTTTCTGATATCACAGCTCGGTGCAAATGGATCAAAAACGTTCAATCTGCTCAAATACATCATATCCATGCATTAAAAGTCGTCTGGCACAGACGAAGCGACCGAAACTTTGAAAACCACAGAAATCGTGTTATCGAGTGTTTCGAGCGTTTCTCACATCACAGCTCGGTGCAACGGGATCGAAAACTTTCATTCTGCTCAAATACACCACATCCATGTGTTAAATGTTGTCTGGCACAGCCGAAGCGAACGAAACTTTGAAAACTACAGAAAACGTGTTATCGCGTGTTTCGAGCGTTTCTGAGATCACAGCTCGGTGCAAATGGATCAAAAACGTTCATTCTACTCAAATACACCACATCCATGTGTTAAAAGTTGTCTGGCACAGACGAAGCGAACGAAACTTTGAAAAACACAAAAATCGTGATATCGCTTGTTTCGAGCGTTTCTGCAATCGCGGCTTGGTGCAAATGCATCAAAAACGTTCATTCTGCTCAAATACACCACATCCATGTGTTAAAAGTTGTCTGGCACAGACGAAGCGAACGAAACTTTGAAAACCACAGAAATAGTTTTATCGAGTGTTTCGAGCGTTTCTCAGATCAAAGCTCGGTGCAACTGGATCGAAAACTTTCATTCTGCTCAAATCCACCACATCCATGTGTTAAAAGTTGTCTGGCACAGAAGAAGTGAACGAAACTTTGAAAACACACAAAAATCGTGATATCGCTTGTTTCGAGCGTTTCTGAGATCACAGCTCGGTGCAAATGGATCAAAAACGTTCATTCTGCTCAAATACATCATATCCATGCATTAAAAGTGGTCTGGCACAGACGAAGCGACCGAAACTTTGAAAACCACAGAAATCGTGTTATCGAGTGTTTCGAGCGTTTCTCACATCACAGCTCGTTGCAACGGGATCGAAAACTTTCATTCTGCTCAAATACACCACATCCATGTGATAAATGTTGTCTGGCACAGCCGAAGCGAACGAAACTTTGAAAAACACAAAAATCGTGATATCGCTTGTTTCGAGCGTTTCTGCAATCGCAGCTTTGTGCAAATGCATCAAAAACGTTCATTCTGCTCAAATACACCACATCCATGTGTTAAAAGTTGTCTGGCACAGCCGAAGCGAACGAAATTTTGAAAAACACAAAAATCGTGATATCGCTTGTTTCGAGCGTTTCTGCAATCGCAGCTTTGTGCAAATACATCAAAAACGTTCATTCTGCTCAAATACACCACATCCATGTGTTAAAAGTTGTCTGGCACAGACGAAGCGAACGAAACTTTGAAGACACACAAAATTCGTGATATCGCGTGTTTCGAGCGTTTCTGAGATCACAGCTCGGTGCAAATGGATCAAAAACGTTAATTCTACTCTAATACACCACGTCCATGTGTTAAAAGTTGTCTGGCACAGGCGAAGCGACCGAAACTTTGAAAACCACAGAAATCGTGTTATCGAGTGTTTCGAGCGTTTCTCACATCACAGCTCGGTGCAACGGGATCGAAAACTTTCATTCTGCTCAAATACACCACATCCATGTGTTAAATGTTGTCTGGCAGAGCCGAAGCGAACGAAACTTTGAAAAACTCAAAAATCGTGATATCTCGTGATTCGAGCGTTTCTGAGATCGCAGTTTGGTGCAAATGTATCGAAAACTTTCATTCTACTCAAATACACCACATCCATGTGTTAAAAGTTGTCTGGCACAGAAGAAGTGAACGAAACTTTGAAAACACACAAAAATCGTGATATCGCTTGTTTCGAGCGTTTCTGAGATCACAGCTCGGTGCAAATGGATCAAAAACGTTCATTCTGCTCAAATACATCATATCCATGCATTAAAAGTGGTCTGGCACAGACGAAGCGACCGAAACTTTGAAAACCACAGAAATCGTGTTATCGAGTGTTTCGAGCGTTTCTCACATCACAGCTCGTTGCAACGGGATCGAAAACTTTCATTCTGCTCAAATACACCACATCCATGTGATAAATGTTGTCTGGCACAGCCGAAGCGAACGAAACTTTGAAAAACACAAAAATCGTGATATCGCTTGTTTCGAGCGTTTCTGCAATCGCAGCTTTGTGCAAATGCATCAAAAACGTTCATTCTGCTCAAATACACCACATCCATGTGTTAAAAGTTGTCTGGCACAGCCGAAGCGAACGAAATTTTGAAAAACACAAAAATCGTGATATCGCTTGTTTCGAGCGTTTCTGCAATCGCAGCTTTGTGCAAATACATCAAAAACGTTCATTCTGCTCAAATACACCACATCCATGTGTTAAAAGTTGTCTGGCACAGACGAAGCGAACGAAACTTTGAAGACACACAAAATTCGTGATATCGCGTGTTTCGAGCGTTTCTGAGATCACAGCTCGGTGCAAATGGATCAAAAACGTTAATTCTACTCAAATACACCACGTCCATGTGTTAAAAGTTGTCTGGCACAGGCGAAGCGACCGAAACTTTGAAAACCACAGAAATCGTGTTATCGAGTGTTTCGAGCGTTTCTCACATCACAGCTCGGTGCAACGGGATCGAAAACTTTCATTCTGCTCAAATACACCACATCCATGTGTTAAATGTTGTCTGGCAGAGCCGAAGCGAACGAAACTTTGAAAAACTCAAAAATCGTGATATCTCGTGATTCGAGCGTTTCTGAGATCGCAGTTTGGTGCAAATGTATCGAAAACTTTCATTCTACTCAAATACACCACATCGATGCGTAAAAAGTTGTCTGGAACAGCCGAAGCGAACGAAACTTTGAAGACACACAAAATTCGTGATATCGCTTGTTTCGAGCGTTTCTGAGATCGCAGCTTGGTGCAAATGCATCAAAAACGTTCATTCTGCTCAAATACACCATACCCATGCATTAAAAGTTGTCTGGCACAGCCGAAGCGAACGAAACTTTGAAAACTACAGAAACCGTGTTATCGCGTGTTTCGAGCGTTTCTGAGATCACAGCTCGGTGCAACTGCATCGAAAACTTTCATTCTGCTCAAATACACCATATCCATGCGTTAAAAGTGGTCTGGTACAGCCGAAGCGAATGAAACTTCGAAAAACACAAAAATCGTAATATCGCGTGTTTTGAGCATTTCTGAGATCGCAGGTTGGTGCAAATAGATCAAAAACGTTCATTCTGCTCAAATACACCACATCCATGTGTTAAAAGATGTCTGGCACAGCCGAAGCGAACGAAACTTCGGAAAACACCAAAATCGTAATATCGCGTGTTATGAGCGTTTCTGATATGATAGCTCGGTGCAAATGGATCAAAAACGTTCATTCTGCTCAAATACATCATGTCCATACATTAAAAGTCGTCTGGCACGAAGCGAACGAAAGTTTGAAAAACTCCAAAATCGTGATATCTCGTGATTCGAGCGTTTCTGAGATCGCCGTTTGGTGCAAACGGATCGAAAACTTTCATTCTACTCAAATACACCACATCCATGCGTAAAAAGTTGTCTGGAACAGCCGAAGCGAACGAAACTTTGAAGGCACACAAAATTCGTGATATCGCGTGTTTTGAGCGTTTCTGAGATCACAGCTCGGTGCAAATAGATCAAAAACGTTCGTTCTGCTCAAATACACCACATCCATGTGTTAAAAGATGTCTGGCACAGCCGAAGCGAACGAAACTTCGTAAACACCAAAATCGTAATATCGCGTGTTATGAGCGTTTCTGATATGACAGCTCGGTGCAAATGGATCAAAAACGTTCATTCTACTCAAATACACCACATCCATGTGTTAAATGTTGTCTGGCACAGCCGAAGCGAACGAAACTTTGAAAACTACAGAAACCGTGTTATCGCGTGTTTCGAGCGTTTCTGAGATCACAGCTCGGTGCAAATGGATTAAAAACGTTCATTCTACTCAAATACACTACATCCATGTGTTAAAAGTTGTCTGGCACAGCCGAAGCGAACGAAACTTCGGAAAACACCAAAATCGTAATATCGCGTGTTTTGAGCGTTTCTGATATCACAGCTCGGTGCAAATGAATCAAAAACGTTCAATCTGCTCAAATACATCATATCCATGCATTAAAAGTCGTCTGGCACAGACGAGGCGACCGAAACTTTGAAAACCACAGAAATCGTGTTATCGAGTGTTTCGAGCGTTTCTCACATCACAGCTCGGTGCAACGGGATCGAAAACTTTCATTCTGCTCAAATACACCACATCCATGTGTTAAATGTTGTCTGGCACAGCCGAAGCGAACGAAACTTTGAAAAACACAAAAATCGTGATATCGTTTGTTTCGAGCGTTTCTGCAATCGCAGCTTGGTGCAAATGCATCAAAAACGTTCATTCTGCTCAAATACACCACATCCATGTGTGAAAAGTTGTCTGGCACAGACGAAGCGAACGAAACTTTGAAGACACACAAAATTCGTGATATCGCGTGTTTCGAGCGTTTCTGAGATCACAGCTCGGTGCAAATGGATCAAAAACGTTCATTCTACTCAAATACACCACATCCATGTGTTAAAAGTTGTCTGGCACAGCCGAAGCGAACGAAACTTCGGAAAACACCAATATCGTAATATCGCGTGTTTTGAGCGTTTCTGAGATCACAGCTGGGTGCAAATGGATCAAAAACGTTCATTCTACTCAAATACACCACATCCATGTGTTAAAATTTGTCTGGCACAGACGAAGCGAACGAAACTTTGAAAAACACAAAAATCGTGATATCGCTTGTTTCGAGCGTTTCTGCAATCGCAGCTTGGTGCAAATGCATCAAAAACGTTCATTCTGCTCAAATACACCACATCCATGTGTTAAAAGTTGTCTGGCACAGACGAAGCGAACGAAACTTTGAAAAACACAAAAATCGTGATATCGCTTGTTTCGAGCGTTTCTGAGATCGCAGCTTGGTGCAAATGCATCAAAAACGTTCATCCTGCTCAAATACACCATATCCATGCGTTAAAAGTTGTCTGGCACAGCCGAAGCGAACGAAACTTTGAAAACTACAGAAAACGTGTTATCGCGTGTTTCGAGCGTTTCTGAGATCACAGCTCGGTGCAAATGGATCAAAAACGTTCATTCTACTCAAATACACCACATCCATGTGTTAAAAGTTGTCTGGCACAGACGAAGCGAACGAAACTTTGAAAAACACAAAAATCGTGATATCGCTTGTTTCGAGCGTTTCTGCAATCGCGGCTTGGTGCAAATGCATCAAAAACGTTCATTCTGCTCAAATACACCACATCCATGTGTTAAAAGTTGTCTGGCACAGACGAAGCGAACGAAACTTTGAAAACCACAGAAATAGTTTTATCGAGTGTTTCGAGCGTTACTCAGATCAAAGCTCGGTGCAACTGGATCGAAAACTTTCATTCTGCTCAAATCCACCACATCCATGTGTTAAAAGTTGTCTGGCACAGAAGAAGTGAACGAAACTTTGAAAACACACAAAAATCGTGATATCGCTTGTTTCGAGCGTTTCTGAGATCACAGCTCGGTGCAAATGGATCAAAAACGTTCATTCTGCTCAAATACATCATATCCATGCATTAAAAGTGGTCTGGCACAGACGAAGCGACCGAAACTTTGAAAACCACAGAAATCGTGTTATCGAGTGTTTCGAGCGTTTCTCACATCACAGCTCGTTGCAACGGGATCGAAAACTTTCATTCTGCTCAAATACACCACATCCATGTGTTAAATGTTGTCTGGCACAGCCGAAGCGAACGAAACTTTGAAAAACACAAAAATCGTGATATCGCATGTTTCGAGCGTTTCTGCAATCGCAGCTTTGTGCAAATGCATCAAAAACGTTCATTCTGCTCAAATACACCACATCCATGTGTTAAAAGTTGTCTGGCACAGCCGAAGCGAACGAAATTTTGAAAAACACAAAAATCGTGATATCGCTTGTTTCGAGCGTTTCTGCAATCGCAGCTTTGTGCAAATGCATCAAAAACGTTCATTCTGCTCAAATACACCACATCCATGTGTTAAAAGTTGTCTGGCACAGACGAAGCGAACGAAACTTTGAAGACACACAAAATTCGTGATATCGCGTGTTTCGAGCGTTTCTGAGATCACAGCTCGGTGCAAATGGATCAAAAACGTTCATTCTACTCAAATACACCACATCCATGTGTTAAAAGTTGTCTGGCACAGGCGAAGCGACCGAAACTTCGGAAAACACCAAAATCGTAATATCGCGTGTTATGAGCGTTTCTGATATGATAGCTCGGTGCAAATGGATCAAAAACGTTCATTCTGCTCAAATACATCATGTCCATACATTAAAAGTCGTCTGGCACGAAGCGAACGAAAGTTTGAAAAACTCCAAAATCGTGATATCTCGTGATTCGAGCGTTTCTGAGATCGCAGTTTGGTGCAAACGGATCGAAAACTTTCATTCTACTCAAATACACCACATCCATGCGTAAAAAGTTGTCTGGAACAGCCGAAGCGAACGAAACTTTGAAGGCACACAAAATTCGTGATATCGCGTGTTTTGAGCGTTTCTGAGATCACAGCTCGGTGCAAATAGATCAAAAACGTTCGTTCTGCTCAAATACACCACATCCATGTGATAAAAGATGTCTGGCACAGCCGAAGCGAACGAAACTTCGTAAACACCAAAATCGTAATATCGCGTGTTATGAGCGTTTCTGATATGACAGCTCGGTGCAAATGGATCAAAAACGTTCATTCTACTCAAATACACCACATCCATGTGTTAAATGTTGTCTGGCACAGCCGAAGCGAACGAAACTTTGAAAACTACAGAAACCGTGTTATCGCGTGTTTCGAGCGTTTCTGAGATCACAGCTCGGTGCAACTGCATCGAAAACTTTCATTCTGCTCAAATACACCACATCCATGTGTTAAAATTTGTCTGGCACAGACGAAGCGAACGAAACTTTGAAAAACACAAAAATCGTGATATCGCTTGTTTCGAGCGTTTCTGCAATCGCAGCTTGGTGCAAATGCATCAAAAACGTTCATTCTGCTCAAATACAAGACATCCATGTGTTAAATGTTGTCTGGCACAGCCGAAGCGAACGAAACTTTGAAAACTACAGAAACCGTGTTATCGCGTGTTTCGAGCGTTTCTGAGATCACGGCTCGGTGCAAATGGATCAAAAACGTTCATTCTACTCAAATACGCCACATCCATGTGTTAAAAGTTGTCTGGCACAGCCGAAGCGAACGAAACTTCGGAAAACACCAAAATCGTAATATCGCGTGTTTTGAGCGTTTCTGATATCACAGCTCGGTGCAAATGGATCAAAATCGTTCAATCTGCTCAAATACATCATATCCATGCATTAAAAGTCTTCTGGCACAGACGAAGCGACCGAAACTTTGAAGACCACAGAAATCGTGTTATCGAGTGTTTCGAGCGTTTCTCACATCACAGCTCGGTGCAACGGGATCGAAAACTTTCATTCTGCTCAAATACACCACATCCATGTGTTAAATGTTGTCTGGCACAGCCGAAGCGAACGTAACTTTGAAAAACACAAAAATCGTGATATCGCTTGTTTCGAGCGTTTCTGAGATCGCAGCTTGGTGCAAATGCATCAAAAACGTTCATCCTGCTCAAATACACCATATCCATGCGTTAAAAGTTGTCTGGCACAGCCGAAGCGAACGAAACTTTGAAAACTACAGAAACCGTGTTATCGCGTGTTTCGAGCGTTTCCGAGATCACAGCTCGGTGCAAATGGATCAAAAACTTTCATTCTACTCAAATACATCATATCCATGTGTTCAAAGTTGTCTGGCACAGACGAAGCGAACGAAACTTTGAAAAACACACAAATCGTGATATCGCTTGTTTCGAGCGTTTCTGAGATCGCAGCTTGGTGCAAATGCATCAAAAACGTTCATTCTGCTCAAATACACCATACCCATGCATTAAAAGTTTTCTGGCACAGCCGAAGCGAACGAAACTTTGAAAACTACAGAAACCGTGTTATCGCGTGTTTCGAGCGTTTCTGAGATCACAGCTCGGTGCAACTGCATCGAAAACTTTCATTCTGCTCAAATACACCACATCCATGTGTTAAAAGTTGTCTGGCACAGACGAAGCGAACGAAACTTTGAAAAACACAAAAATCGTGATATCGCTTGTTTCGAGCGTTTCTGCAATCGCAGCTTGGTGCAAATGCATCAAAAACGTTCATTCTGCTCAAATACACCACATCCATGTGTGAAAAGTTGTCTGGCACAGACGAAGCGAACGAAACTTTGAAGACACACAAAATTCGTGATATCGCGTGTTTCGAGCGTTTCTGAGATCACAGCTCTGTGCAAATGGATCAAAAACGTTCATTCTACTCAAATACACCACATCCATGTGTTAAAAGTTGTCTGGCACAGCCGAAGCGAACGAAACTTCGGAAAACACCAAAATCGTAATATCGCGTGTTTTGAGCGTTTCTGAGATCACAGCTGGGTGCAAATGGATCAAAAACGTTCATTCTACTCAAATACACCACATCCATGTGTTAAAAGTTGTCTGGCACAGCCGAAGCGAACGAAACTTCGGAAAACACCAAAATCGTAATATCGCGTGTTTTGAGCGTTTCTGATATCACAGCTCGGTGCAAATGGATCAAAAACGTTCATTCTGCTCAAATACATCATATCCATGCATTAAAAGTCGTCTGGCACAGGCGAAGCGACCGAAACTTTGAAAACCACAGAAACCGTGTTATCTCGTGTTTCGAGCGTTTCTGAGATCACAGTTCGGTGCAACTGCATCGAAAACTTTCATTCTGCTCAAATACACCACATCCATGTGTTAAAATTTGTCTGGCATAGACGAAGCGAACGAAACTTTGAAAAACACAAAAATCGTGATATCGCTTGTTTCGAGCGTTTCTGCAATCGCAGCTTGGTGCAAATGCATCAACAACGTTCATTCTGCTCAAATACACCTCATCCATGTGTTAAAAGTTGTCTGGCACAGACGAAGCGAACGAAACTTTGAAAACACACAAAAATCGTGATATCGCTTGTTTCGAGCGTTTCTGAGATCACAGCTCTGTGCAAATGGATCAAAAACGTTCATTCTACTCAAATACACCACATCCATGTGTTAAAAGTTGTCTGGCACAGCCGAAGCGAACGAAACTTCGGAAAACACCAAAATCGTAATATCGCGTGTTTTGAGCGTTTCTGAGATCACAGCTGGGTGCAAATGGAACAAAAACGTTCATTCTACTCAAATACACCACATCCATGTGTTAAAAGTTGTCTGGCACAGCCGAAGCGAACGAAACTTCGGAAAACACCAAAATCGTAATATCGCGTGTTTTGAGCGTTTCTGATATCACAGCTCGGTGCAAATGGATAAAAAACGTTCATTCTGCTCAAATACATCATATCCATGCATTAAAAGTCGTCTGGCACAGGCGAAGCGACCGAAACTTTGAAAACCACAGAAACCGTGTTATCTCGTGTTTCGAGCGTTTCTGAGATCACAGTTCGGTGCAACTGCATCGAAAACTTTCATTCTGCTCAAATACACCACATCCATGTGTTAAAATTTGTCTGGCATAGACGAAGCGAACGAAACTTTGAAAAACACAAAAATCGTGATATCGCTTGTTTCGAGCGTTTCTGCAATCGCAGCTTGGTGCAAATGCATCAAAAACGTTCATTCTGCTCAAATACACCTCATCCATGTGTTAAAAGTTGTCTGGCACAGACGAAGCGAACGAAACTTTGAAAACACACAAAAATCGTGATATCGCTTGTTTCGAGCGTTTCTGCAATCGCAGCTTGGTGCAAATGCATCAAAAACGTTCATTCTGCTCAAATACACCACATCCATGTGTTAAAAGTTGTCTGGCACAGACGAAGCGAACGAAACTTTGAAAAACAACAAAATTGTTTTAACGCGCGTTTTGAGCGTTTCTGAGATCACAACTCGGTGCAAATAGATCAAAAACGTTCATTCTGCTCAAATACATCATATCCATGCATTAAAAGTCGTCTGGCACAGACGAAGCGACCGAAACTTTGAAAACCACAGAAATCGTGTTATCGAGTGTTTCGAGCGTTTCTCACATCACAGCTCGGTGCAACGGGATCGAAAACTTTCATTCTGCTCAAATACACCACATCCATGTGTTAAATGTTGTCTGGCACAGCCGAAGAGAACGAAACTTTGAAAACACACAAAAATCGTGATATCGCTTGTTTCGAGCGTTTCTGCAATCGCAGCTTGGTGCAAATGCATCAAAAACGTTCATCCTGCTCAAATACACCACATCCATGTGTTAAAAGTCTTCTGGCACAGACGAAGCGACCGAAACTTTGAAAACCACAGAAATCGTTTTATCGAGTGTTTCGAGCGTTTCTCAGATCAAAGCTCGGTGCATCTGCATCGAAAACTTTAATTCTGCTCAAATACACCACATCCATGTGTTAAAAGTTGTCTGGCACAGCCGAAGCGAACGAAATTTTGAAAAACACAAAAATCGTGATATCGCTTGTTTCGAGCGTTTCTGCAATCGCAGCTTTGTGCAAATGCATCAAAAACGTTCATTCTGCTCAAATACACCACATCCATGTGTTAAAAGTTGTCTGGCACAGACGAAGCGAACGAAACTTTGAAGACACACAAAATTCGTGATATCGCGTGTTTCGAGCGTTTCTGAGATCACAGCTCGGTGCAAATGGATCAAAAACGTTCATTCTACTCAAATACACCACATCCATGTGTTAAAAGTTGTCTGGCACAGGCGAAGCGACCGAAACTTTGAAAACCACAGAAATCGTGTTATCGAGTGTTTCGAGCGTTTCTCACATCACAGCTCGGTGCAACGGGATCGAAAACTTTCATTCTGCTCAAATACACCACATCCATGTGTTAAATGTTGTCTGGCACAGCCGAAGCGAACGAAACTTTGAAAAACACAAAAATCGTGATATCGCTTTTTTCGAGCGTTTCTGAGATCGCAGCTTGGTGCAAATGCATCAAAAACGTTCATTCTGCTCAAATACACCATACCCATGCATTAAAAGTTGTCTGGCACAGCCGAAGCGAACGAAACTTTGAAAACTACAGAAACCGTGTTATCGCGTGTTTCGAGCGTTTCTGAGATCACAGCTCGGTGCAACTGCATCGAAAACATTCATTCTGCTCAAATACACCACATCCATGTGTTAAAAGTTGTCTGGCACAGACGAAGCGAACGAAACTTTGAAAAACACAAAAATCGTGATATCGCTTGTTTCGAGCGTTTCTGCAATCGCAGCTTGGTGCAAATGCATCAAAAACGTTCATTCTGCTCAAATACACCACATCCATGTGTTAAAAGTTGTCTGGCACAGACGAAGCGAACGAAACTTAGAAGACACACAAAATTCGTGATATCGCGTGTTTCGAGCGTTTCTGAGATCACAGCTCGGTGCAAATGGATCAAAAACGTTCATGCTACTCAAATACACCACATACATGTGTTAAAAGTTGTCTGGCACAGCCGAAGCGATCGAAACTTCGGAAAACACCAAAATCGTAATATCGCGTGTTTTGAGCGTTTCTGAGATCACAGCTGGGTGCAAATGGATCAAAAACGTCATTCTACTCAAATACACCACATCCATGTGTTAAAAGTTGTCTGGCACAGCCGAAGTGAACGAAACTTTCAAAACACACAAAAATCGTGATATCGCTTGTTTCGAGCGTTTCTGAGAGCACAGCTCGGTGCAAATGGATCAGAAACGTTCATTCTGCTCAAATACATCATATCCATGCATTAAAAGTGGTCTGGCACAGACGAAGCGACCGAAACTTTGAAAAACACAGAAATCGTGTTATCGAGTGTTTCGAGCGTTCCTGAGATCACAGCTCGGTGCAACTGCATCGAAAACTTTCATTCTGCTCAAATACACCACATCCATGTGTTAAAAGTTGTCTGGCACAGCCGAAGCGAACGAAACTTTGAAAAACTCCAAAATCGTGATATCTCATGATTCGAGCGTTTCTGAGATCGCAGTTTGGTGCAAAAGGGTCGAAAACTTTAATTCTACTCAAATACACCACATCCATGTGTTAAAAGTTGTCTGGCACAGCCGAAGCGAACGAAACTTCGGAAAACACCAAAATCGTAATATCGCGTGTTTTGAGCGTTTCTGAGATCACAGCTGGGTGCAAATGGATCAAAAACGTCATTCTACTCAAATACACCACATCCATGTGTTAAAAGTTGTCTGGCACAGCCGAAGCGAACGAAATTTTGAAAAACACAAAAATCGTGATATCGCTTGTTTCGAGCGTTTCTGCAATCGCAGCTTTGTGCAAATGCATCAAAAACGTTCATTCTGCTCAAATACACCACATCCATGTGTTAAAAGTTGTCTGGCACAGACGAAGCGAACGAAACTTTGAAGACACACAAAATTCGTGATATCGCGTGTTTCGAGCGTTTCTGAGATCACAGCTCGGTGCAAATGGATCAAAAACGTTCATTCTACTCAAATACACCACATCCATGTGTTAAAAGTTGTCTGGCACAGGCGAAGCGACCGAAACTTCGGAAAACACCAAAATCGTAATATCGCGTGTTATGAGCGTTTCTGATATGATAGCTCGGTGCAAATGGATCAAAAACGTTCATTCTGCTCAAATACATCATGTCCATACATTAAAAGTCGTCTGGCACGAAGCGAACGAAAGTTTGAAAAACTCCAAAATCGTGATATCTCGTGATTCGAGCGTTTCTGAGATCGCAGTTTGGTGCAAACGGATCGAAAACTTTCATTCTACTCAAATACACCACATCCATGCGTAAAAAGTTGTCTGGAACAGCCGAAGCGAACGAAACTTTGAAGGCACACAAAATTCGTGATATCGCGTGTTTTGAGCGTTTCTGAGATCACAGCTCGGTGCAAATAGATCAAAAAAGTTCGTTCTGCTCAAATACACCACATCCATGTGTTAAAAGTTGTCTGGCACAGACGAAGCGAACGAAACTTTGAAAAACACAAAAATCGTGATATCGCTTGTTTCGAGGGTTTCTGAGATCGCAGCTTGGTGCAAATGCATCAAAAACGTTCATTCTGCTCAAATACA
Organism: Pimpla rufipes; assembly: GCA_963932165.1. Taxonomy (NCBI): domain Eukaryota; kingdom Metazoa; phylum Arthropoda; class Insecta; order Hymenoptera; family Ichneumonidae; genus Pimpla; species Pimpla rufipes. The sequence continues at coordinate 6,830,665 of OZ010643.1, forward strand.
CCATACCCATGCATTAAAAGTTGTCTGGCACAGCCGAAGCGAACGAAACTTTGAAAACTACAGAAACCGTGTTATCGCGTGTTTCGAGCGTTTCTGAGATCACAGCTCGGTGCAACTGCATCGAAAACTTTCATTCTGCTCAAATACACCACATCCATGTGTTAAAAGTTGTCTGGCACAGACGAAGCGAACGAAACTTTGAAAAACACAAAAATCGTGATATCGCTTGTTTCGAGCGTTTCTGCAATCGCAGCTTGGTGCAAATGCATCAAAAACGTTCATTCTGCTCAAATACACCACATCCATGTGTTAAAAGTCTTCTGGCACAGACGAAGCGAACGAAACTTTGAAGACACACAAAATTCGTGATATCGCGTGTTTCGAGCGTTTCTGAGATCACAGCTCGGTGCAAATGGATCAAAAACGTTCATTCTACTCAAATACACCACATCCATGTGTTAAAAGTTGTCTGGCACAGCCGAAGCGAACGAAACTTCGGAAAACACCAAAATCGTAATATCGCGTGTTTTGAGCTTTTCTGAGATCACAGCTGGGTGCAAATGGATCAAAAACGTTCATTCTACTCAAATACACCACATCCATGTGTTAAAAGTTGTCTGGCACAGCCGAAGCGAACGAAACTTCGGAAAACACCAAAATCGTAATATCGCGTGTTTTGAGCGTTTCTGATATCACAGCTCGGTGCAAATGGATCAAAAACGTTCATTCTGCTCAAATACATCATATCCATGCATTAAAAGTAGTCTGGCACAGGCGAAGCGACCGAAACTTTGAAAACCACAGAAATGGTGTTATCGAGTGTTTCGAGCGTTTCTCACATGACAGCTCGGTGCAACGGGATCGAAAACTTTCATTCTGTTCAAATACACCACATCCATGTGTTAAATGTTGTCTGGCACAGCCGAAGCGAACGAAACTTTGAAAAACACAAAAATCGTGATATCGCTTGTTTCGAGCGTTTCTGAGATCGCAGCTTGGTGCAAATGCATGAAAAACGTTCATCCTGCTCAAATACACCATATCCATGCGTTAAAAGTTGTCTTTTGGAAATCTTTTGGAAATCAATTTCAACATTAAAAGTTGTCTGGCACAGCCGAAGCGAACGAAAGTTTGAAAACTACAGAAACCTTGTTATCGCGTGATTCGAGCGTTTCTGAGATCGCAGTTTGGTGCAAATGGATCGAAAACTTTCATTCTACTCAAATACACCACATCCATGCGTAAAATTTGTCTGGAACAGCCGAAGCGAACGAAACTTTGAAAAACTCCAAAATCGTGATATCTCGTGATTCGAGCGATTCTGAGATCGCAGTTTGGTGCAAATGGATCGAAAACTTTCATTCTACTCAAATACACCACATCCATGCGTAAAAAGTTGTCTGGAACAGCCAAAGCGAACGAAATTTTGAAAAACACAAAAATCGTGATATCGCTTGTTTCGAGCGTTTCTGCAATCGCAGCTTTGTGCAAATGCATCAAAAACGTTCATTCTGCTCAAATACACCACATCCATGTGTTAAAAGTTGTCTGGCACAGACGAAGCGAACGAAACATTGAAGACACACAAAATTCGTGCTATCGAGTGTTTCGAGCGTTTCTCACATCACAGCTCCTTGCAACGGGATCGAAAACTTTCATTCTGCTCAAATACACCACATCCATGTGTTAAAAGTCGTCTGGCACAGACGAAGCGACCGAAACTTTGAAAACCACAGAAATCGTGTTATCGAGTGTTTCGAGCGTTTTTCACATCACAGCTCGGTGCAACGGGATCGAAAACTTTCATTCTGCTCAAATACACCACATCCATGTGTTAAATGTTGTCTGGCACAGCCGAAGCGAACGAAACTTTGAAAAACACAAAAATCGTGATATCGCTTGTTTCGAGCGTTTCTGAGATCGCAGCTTGGTGCAAATGCATCAAAAACGTTCATTCTGCTCAAATACACCATATCCATGCATTAAAAGTAGTCTGGCACAGGCGAAGCGACCGAAACTTTGAAAACCACAGAAATGGTGTTATCGAGTGTTTCGAGCGTTTCTCACATGACAGCTCGGTGCAACGGGATCGAAAACTTTCATTCTGTTCAAATACACCACATCCATGTGTTAAATGTTGTCTGGCACAGCCGAAGCGAACGAAACTTTGAAAACCACAGAAATCGTGTTATCGAGTGTTTCGAGCGTTTCTGAGATCACAGCTCGGTGCAAATGGATCAAAAACGTTCATGCTACTCAAATACACCACATACATGTGTTAAAAGTTGTCTGGCACAGCCGAAGCGATCGAAACTTCGGAAAACACCAAAATCGTAATATCGCGTGTTTTGAGCGTTTCTGAGATCACAGCTGGGTGCAAATGGATCAAAAACGTCATTCTACTCAAATACACCACATCCATGTGTTAAAAGTTGTCTGGCACAGCCGAAGTGAACGAAACTTTCAAAACACACAAAAATCGTGATATCGCTTGTTTCGAGCGTTTCTGAGAGCACAGCTCGGTGCAAATGGATCAGAAACGTTCATTCTGCTCAAATACATCATATCCATGCATTAAAAGTGGTCTGGCACAGACGAAGCGACCGAAACTTTGAAAAACACAGAAATCGTGTTATCGAGTGTTTCGAGCGTTCCTGAGATCACAGCTCGGTGCAACTGCATCGAAAACTTTCATTCTGCTCAAATACACCACATCCATGTGTTAAAAGTTGTCTGGCACAGCCGAAGCGAACGAAACTTTGAAAAACTCCAAAATCGTGATATCTCATGATTCGAGCGTTTCTGAGATCGCAGTTTGGTGCAAAAGGGTCGAAAACTTTAATTCTACTCAAATACACCACATCCATGTGTTAAAAGTTGTCTGGCACAGCCGAAGCGAACGAAACTTCGGAAAACACCAAAATCGTAATATCGCGTGTTTTGAGCGTTTCTGAGATCACAGCTGGGTGCAAATGGATCAAAAACGTCATTCTACTCAAATACACCACATCCATGTGTTAAAAGTTGTCTGGCACAGCCGAAGTGAACGAAACTTTCAAAACACACAAAAATCGTGATATCGCTTGTTTCGAGCGTTTCTGAGAGCACAGCTCGGTGCAAATGGATCAAAAACGTTCATTCTGCTCAAATACATCATATCCATGCATTAAAAGTGGTCTGGCACAGACGAAGCGACCGAAACTTTGAAAAACACAGAAATCGTGTTATCGAGTGTTTCGAGCGTTTCTGAGATCACAGCTCGGTGCAACTGCATCGAAAACTTTCATTCTGCTCAAATACACCATACCCATGCATTAAAAGTTGTCTGGCACAGACGAAGCGACCGAAATTTGAAAACCACAGAAATCGTGTTATCGAGTGTTTCGAGCGTTTCTCACTTCACAGCTCGGTGCAACGGGATCGAAAACTTTCATTCTGCTCAAATACACCACATCCATGTGTTAAATGTTGTCTGGCACAGCCGAAGCGAACGAAACTTTGAAAAACACAAAAATCGTGATATCGCATGTTTCGAGCGTTTCTGCAATCGCAGCTTTGTGCAAATGCATCAAAAACGTTCATTCTGCTCAAATACACCACATCCATGTGTTAAAAGTTGTCTGGCACAGCCGAAGCGAACGAAATTTTGAAAAACACAAAAATCGTGATATCGCTTGTTTCGAGCGTTTCTGCAATCGCAGCTTTGTGCAAATGCATCAAAAACGTTCATTCTGCTCAAATACACCACATCCATGTGTTAAAAGTTGTCTGGCACAGACGAAGCGAACGAAACTTTGAAGACACACAAAATTCGTGATATCGCGTGTTTCGAGCGTTTCTGAGATCACAGCTCGGTGCAAATGGATCAAAAACGTTCATTCTACTCAAATACACCACATCCATGTGTTAAAAGTTGTCTGGCACAGGCGAAGCGACCGAAACTTCGGAAAACACCAAAATCGTAATATCGCGTGTTATGAGCGTTTCTGATATGATAGCTCGGTGCAAATGGATCAAAAACGTTCATTCTGCTCAAATACATCATGTCCATACATTAAAAGTCGTCTGGCACGAAGCGAACGAAAGTTTGAAAAACTCCAAAATCGTGATATCTCGTGATTCGAGCGTTTCTGAGATCGCAGTTTGGTGCAAACGGATCGAAAAAGTTCGTTCTGCTCAAATACACCACATCCATGTGTTAAAAGTTGTCTGGCACAGACGAAGCGAACGAAACATTGAAAAACACAAAAATCGTGATATCGCTTGTTTCGAGGGTTTCTGAGATCGCAGCTTGGTGCAAATGCATCAAAAACGTTCATTCTGCTCAAATACACCATACCCATGCATTAAAAGTTGTCTGGCACAGCCGAAGCGAACGAAACTTTGAAAACTACAGAAACCGTGTTATCGCGTGTTTCGAGCGTTTCTGAGATCACAGCTCGGTGCAACTGCATCGAAAACTTTCATTCTGCTCAAATACACCACATCCATGTGTTAAAAGTTGTCTGGCACAGACGAAGCGAACGAAACTTTGAAAAACACAAAAATCGTGATATCGCTTGTTTCGAGCGTTTCTGCAATCGCAGCTTGGTGCAAATGCATCAAAAACGTTCATTCTGCTCAAATACACCACATCCATGTGTTAAAAGTCTTCTGGCACAGACGAAGCGAACGAAACTTTGAAGACACACAAAATTCGTGATATCGCGTGTTTCGAGCGTTTCTGAGATCACAGCTCGGTGCAAATGGATCAAAAACGTTCATTCTACTCAAATACACCACATCCATGTGTTAAAAGTTGTCTGGCACAGCCGAAGCGAACGAAACTTCGGAAAACACCAAAATCGTAATATCGCGTGTTTTGAGCTTTTCTGAGATCACAGCTGGGTGCAAATGGATCAAAAACGTTCATTCTACTCAAATAAACCACATCCATGTGTTAAAAGTTGTCTGGCACAGCCGAAGCGAACGAAACTTCGGAAAACACCAAAATCGTAATATCGCGTGTTTTGAGCGTTTCTGATATCACACCTCGGTGCAAATGGATCAAAAACGTTCATTCTGCTCAAATACATCATATCCATGCATTAAAAGTAGTCTGGCACAGGCGAAGCGACCGAAACTTTGAAAACCACAGAAATGGTGTTATCGAGTGTTTCGAGCGTTTCTCACATGACAGCTCGGTGCAACGGGATCGAAAACTTTCATTCTGTTCAAATACACCACATCCATGTGTTAAATGTTGTCTGGCACAGCCGAAGCGAACGAAACTTTGAAAAACACAAAAATCGTGATATCGCTTGTTTCGAGCGTTTCTGAGATCGCAGCTTGGTGCAAATGCATGAAAAACGTTCATCCTGCTCAAATACACCATATCCATGCGTTAAAAGTTGTCTTTTGGAAATCTTTTGGAAATCAATTTCAACATTAAAAGTTGTCTGGCACAGCCGAAGCGAACGAAACTTTGAAAACTACAGAAACCTTGTTATCGCGTGATTCGAGCGTTTCTGAGATCGCAGTTTGGTGCAAATGGATCGAAAACTTTCATTCTACTCAAATACACCACATCCATGCGTAAAATTTGTCTGGAACAGCCGAAGCGAACGAAACTTTGAAAAACTCCAAAATCGTGATATCTCGTGATTCGAGCGATTCTGAGATCGCAGTTTGGTGCAAATGGATCGAAAACTTTCATTCTACTCAAATACACCACATCCATGCGTAAAAAGTTGTCTGGAACAGCCAAAGCGAACGAAATTTTGAAAAACACAAAAATCGTGATATCGCTTGTTTCGAGCGTTTCTGCAATCGCAGCTTTGTGCAAATGCATCAAAAACGTTCATTCTGCTCAAATACACCACATCCATGTGTTAAAAGTTGTCTGGCACAGACGAAGCGAACGAAACATTGAAGACACACAAAATTCGTGCTATCGAGTGTTTCGAGCGTTTCTCACATCACAGCTCCTTGCAACGGGATCGAAAACTTTCATTCTGCTCAAATACACCACATCCATGTGTTAAAAGTCGTCTGGCACAGACGAAGCGACCGAAACTTTGAAAACCACAGAAATCGTGTTATCGAGTGTTTCGAGCGTTTTTCACATCACAGCTCGGTGCAACGGGATCGAAAACTTTCATTCTGCTCAAATACACCACATCCATGTGTTAAATGTTGTCTGGCACAGCCGAAGCGAACGAAACTTTGAAAAACACAAAAATCGTGATATCGCTTGTTTCGAGCGTTTCTGAGATCGCAGCTTGGTGCAAATGCATCAAAAACGTTCATTCTGCTCAAATACACCATATCCATGCATTAAAAGTAGTCTGGCACAGGCGAAGCGACCGAAACTTTGAAAACCACAGAAATGGTGTTATCGAGTGTTTCGAGCGTTTCTCACATGACAGCTCGGTGCAACGGGATCGAAAACTTTCATTCTGTTCAAATACACCACATCCATGTGTTAAATGTTGTCTGGCACAGCCGAAGCGAACGAAACTTTGAAAACCACAGAAATCGTGTTATCGAGTGTTTCGAGCGTTTCTGAGATCACAGCTCGGTGCAAATGGATCAAGTACGTTCATTCTACTCAAATACACAAAATCCATGCGTTAAAAGTGGTCTGGCACAGCCGAAGCGAACGAAACTTTGAAAACACACAAAAATCGTAATATCGCGTGTTTTGAGCGTTTCTGAGATCGCAGCTTGGTGCAAATGGATCAAGAACGTTCATTCTGCTCAAATACACCACATCCATGTGTTAAAAGTTGTCTGGCACAGACGAATCGAACGAAACTTTGAAAAACTCAAAAATCGTGATATCTCGTGATTCGAGCGTTTCTGAGATGGCAGTTTGGTGCAAAAGGATCGAAAACTTTCATTCTCCACAAATACACCATATCCATGCGTTAAAAGTGGTCTGGTTCAGCCAAAGCGAACGAAACTTTGAAAAACATAAAATTCGTGATATCGCTTGTTTCGAGAATTTCTGAGATCGCAGCTTGGTGCAAATGCATCAAAAACTTTCATTCTGCTCAAATGCACCATACCCAGGCGTTAAAAGTTGTCTGGCACAGCCGAAGCGAACGAAACTTCGGAAAACACCAAAATCGTAATATCACAGCTGGGTGCAAATGGATCAAAAACGTTCATTCTACTCAAATACACCGCATCCATGTGTTAAAAGTTGTCTGGCACAGCCGAAGCGAACGAAACTTTGAAAAACACAAAAATCGTGATATCGCTTGTTTCGAGGGTTTCTGAGATCGCAGCTTGGTGCAAATGCATCAAAAACGTTCATTCTGCTCAAATACACCATACCCATGCATTAAAAGTTGTCTGGCACAGCCGAAGCGAACGAAACTTTGAAAACTACAGAAACCGTGTTATCGCGTGTTTCGAGCGTTTCTGAGATCACAGCTCGGTGCAACTGCATCGAAAACTTTCATTCTGCTCAAATACACCACATCCATGTGTTAAAAGTTGTCTTTCACAGACGAAGCGAACGAAACTTTGAAAAACACAAAAATCGTGATATCGCTTGTTTCGAGCGTTTCTGCAATCGCAGCTTGGTGCAAATGCATCAAAAACGTTCATTCTGCTCAAATACACCACATCCATGTGTTAAAAGTCTTCTGGCACAGACGAAGCGAACGAAACTTTGAAGACACACAAAATTCGTGATATCGCGTGTTTCGAGCGTTTCTGAGATCACAGCTCGGTGCAAATGGATCAAAAACGTTCATTCTACTCAAATACACCACATCCATGTGTTAAAAGTTGTCTGGCACAGCCGAAGCGAACGAAACTTCGGAAAACACCAAAATCGTAATATCGCGTGTTTTGAGCTTTTCTGAGATCACAGCTGGGTGCAAATGGATCAAAAACGTTCATTCTACTCAAATACACCACATCCATGTGTTAAAAGTTGTCTGGCACAGCCGAAGCGAACGAAACTTCGGAAAACACCAAAATCGTAATATCGCGTGTTTTGAGCGTTTCTGATATCACAGCTCGGTGCAAATGGATCAAAAACGTTCATTCTGCTCAAATACATCATATCCATGCATTAAAAGTAGTCTGGCACAGGCGAAGCGACCGAAACTTTGAAAACCACAGAAATGGTGTTATCGAGTGTTTCGAGCGTTTCTCACATGACAGCTCGGTGCAACGGGATCGAAAACTTTCATTCTGTTCAAATACACCACATCCATGTGTTAAATGTTGTCTGGCACAGCCGAAGCGAACGAAACTTTGAAAACCACAGAAATCGTGTTATCGAGTGTTTCGAGCGTTTCTGAGATCACAGCTCGGTGCAAATGGATCAAGTACGTTCATTCTACTCAAATACACCAAATCCATGCGTTAAAAGTGGTCTGGCACAGCCGAAGCGAACGAAACTTTGAAAACACACAAAAATCGTAATATCGCGTGTTTTGAGCGTTTCTGAGATCGCAGCTTGGTGCAAATGGATCAAGAACGTTCATTCTGCTCAAATACACCACATCCATGTGTTAAAAGTTGTCTGGCACAGACGAATCGAACGAAACTTTGAAAAACTCAAAAATCGTGATATCTCGTGATTCGAGCGTTTCTGAGATGGCAGTTTGGTGCAAAAGGATCGAAAACTTTCATTCTCCACAAATACACCATATCCATGCGTTAAAAGTGGTCTGGTTCAGCCAAAGCGAACGAAACTTTGAAAAACATAAAATTCGTGATATCGCTTGTTTCGAGAATTTCTGAGATCGCAGCTTGGTGCAAATGCATCAAAAACTTTCATTCTGCTCAAATGCACCATACCCAGGCGTTAAAAGTTGTCTGGCACAGCCGAAGCGAACGAAACTTCGGAAAACACCAAAATCGTAATATCACAGCTGGGTGCAAATGGATCAAAAACGTTCATTCTACTCAAATACACCGCATCCATGTGTTAAAAGTTGTCTGGCACAGCCGAAGCGAACGAAACTTTGAAAAACACAAAAATCGTGATATCGCTTGTTTCGAGGGTTTCTGAGATCGCAGCTTGGTGCAAATGCATCAAAAACGTTCATTCTGCTCAAATACACCATACCCATGCATTAAAAGTTGTCTGGCACAGCCGAAGCGAACGAAACTTTGAAAACTACAGAAACCGTGTTATCGCGTGTTTCGAGCGTTTCTGAGATCACAGCTCGGTGCAACTGCATCGAAAACTTTCATTCTGCTCAAATACACCACATCCATGTGTTAAAAGTTGTCTGGCACAGACGAAGCGAACGAAACTTTGAAAAACACAAAAATCGTGATATCGCTTGTTTCGAGCGTTTCTGAGATCACAGCTCGGTGCAAATGGATCAAAAACGTTCATTCTACTCAAATACACCACATCCATGTGTTAAAAGTTGTCTGGCACAGCCGAAGCGAACGAAACTTCGGAAAACACCAAAATCGTAATATCGCGTGTTTTGAGCTTTTCTGAGATCACAGCTGGGTGCAAATGGATCAAAAACGTTCATTCTACTCAAATACACCACATCCATGTGTTAAAAGTTGTCTGGCACAGCCGAAGCGAACGAAACTTCGGAAAACACCAAAATCGTAATATCGCGTGTTTTGAGCGTTTCTGATATCACAGCTCGGTGCAAATGGATCAAAAACGTTCATTCTGCTCAAATACATCATATCCATGCATTAAAAGTAGTCTGGCACAGGCGAAGCGACCGAAACTTTGAAAACCACAGAAATGGTGTTATCGAGTGTTTCGAGCGTTTCTCACATGACAGCTCGGTGCAACGGGATCGAAAACTTTCATTCTGTTCAAATACACCACATCCATGTGTTAAATGTTGTCTGGCACAGCCGAAGCGAACGAAACTTTGAAAACCACAGAAATCGTGTTATCGAGTGTTTCGAGCGTTTCTGAGATCACAGCTCGGTGCAAATGGATCAAGTACGTTCATTCTACTCAAATACACCAAATCCATGCGTTAAAAGTGGTCTGGCACAGCCGAAGCGAACGAAACTTTGAAAACACACAAAAATCGTAATATCGCGTGTTTTGAGCGTTTCTGAGATCGCAGCTTGGTGCAAATGGATCAAGAACGTTCATTCTGCTCAAATACACCACATCCATGTGTTAAAAGTTGTCTGGCACAGACGAATCGAACGAAACTTTGAAAAACTCAAAAATCGTGATATCTCGTGATTCGAGCGTTTCTGAGATGGCAGTTTGGTGCAAAAGGATCGAAAACTTTCATTCTCCACAAATACACCATATCCATGCGTTAAAAGTGGTCTGGTTCAGCCAAAGCGAACGAAACTTTGAAAAACATAAAATTCGTGATATCGCTTGTTTCGAGAATTTCTGAGATCGCAGCTTGGTGCAAATGCATCAAAAACTTTCATTCTGCTCAAATGCACCATACCCAGGCGTTAAAAGTTGTCTGGCACAGCCGAAGCGAACGAAACTTCGGAAAACACCAAAATCGTAATATCACAGCTGGGTGCAAATGGATCAAAAACGTTCATTCTACTCAAATACACCGCATCCATGTGTTAAAAGTTGTCTGGCACAGCCGAAGCGAACGAAACTTTGAAAAACACAAAAATCGTGATATCGCTTGTTTCGAGGGTTTCTGAGATCGCAGCTTGGTGCAAATGCATCAAAAACGTTCATTCTGCTCAAATACACCATACCCATGCATTAAAAGTTGTCTGGCACAGCCGAAGCGAACGAAACTTTGAAAACTACAGAAACCGTGTTATCGCGTGTTTCGAGCGTTTCTGAGATCACAGCTCGGTGCAACTGCATCGAAAACTTTCATTCTGCTCAAATACACCACATCCATGTGTTAAAAGTTGTCTGGCACAGACGAAGCGAACGAAACTTTGAAAAACACAAAAATCGTGATATCGCTTGTTTCGAGCGTTTCTGCAATCGCAGCTCGGTGCAAATGGATCAAAAACGTTCATTCTACTCAAATACACCACATCCATGTGTTAAAAGTTGTCTGGCACAGCCGAAGCGAACGAAACTTCGGAAAACACCAAAATCGTAATATCGCGTGTTTTGAGCTTTTCTGAGATCACAGCTGGGTGCAAATGGATCAAAAACGTTCATTCTACTCAAATACACCACATCCATGTGTTAAAAGTTGTCTGGCACAGCCGAAGCGAACGAAACTTCGGAAAACACCAAAATCGTAATATCGCGTGTTTTGAGCGTTTCTGATATCACAGCTCGGTGCAAATGGATCAAAAACGTTCATTCTGCTCAAATACATCATATCCATGCATTAAAAGTAGTCTGGCACAGGCGAAGCGACCGAAACTTTGAAAACCACAGAAATGGTGTTATCGAGTGTTTCGAGCGTTTCTCACATGACAGCTCGGTGCAACGGGATCGAAAACTTTCATTCTGTTCAAATACACCACATCCATGTGTTAAATGTTGTCTGGCACAGCCGAAGCGAACGAAACTTTGAAAAACACAAAAATCGTGATATCGCTTGTTTCGAGCGTTTGTGAGATCGCAGCTTGGTGCAAATGCATGAAAAACGTTCATCCTGCTCAAATACACCATATCCATGCGTTAAAAGTTGTCTTTTGGAAATCTTTTGGAAATCAATTTCAACATTAAAAGTTGTCTGGCACAGCCGAAGCGAACGAAACTTTGAAAACTACAGAAACCTTGTTATCGCGTGATTCGAGCGTTTCTGAGATCGCAGTTTGGTGCAAATGGATCGAAAACTTTCATTCTACTCAAATACACCACATCCATGCGTAAAATTTGTCTGGAACAGCCGAAGCGAACGAAACTTTGAAAAACTCCAAAATCGTGATATCTCGTGATTCGAGCTATTCTGAGATCGCAGTTTGGTGCAAATGGATCGAAAACTTTCATTCTACTCAAATACACCACATCCATGCGTAAAAAGTTGTCTGGAACAGCCAAAGCGAACGAAATTTTGAAAAACACAAAAATCGTGATATCGCTTGTTTCGAGCGTTTCTGCAATCGCAGCTTTGTGCAAATGCATCAAAAACGTTCATTCTGCTCAAATACACCACATCCATGTGTTAAAAGTTGTCTGGCACAGACGAAGCGAACGAAACATTGAAGACACACAAAATTCGTGCTATCGAGTGTTTCGAGCGTTTCTCACATCACAGCTCCTTGCAACGGGATCGAAAACTTTCATTCTGCTCAAATACACCACATCCATGTGTTAAAAGTCGTCTGGCACAGACGAAGCGACCGAAACTTTGAAAACCACAGAAATCGTGTTATCGAGTGTTTCGAGCGTTTTTCACATCACAGCTCGGTGCAACGGGATCGAAAACTTTCATTCTGCTCAAATACACCACATCCATGTGTTAAATGTTGTCTGGCACAGCCGAAGCGAACGAAACTTTGAAAAACACAAAAATCGTGATATCGCTTGTTTCGAGCGTTTCTGAGATCGCAGCTTGGTGCAAATGCATCAAAAACGTTCATTCTGCTCAAATACACCATATCCATGCATTAAAAGTAGTCTGGCACAGGCGAAGCGACCGAAACTTTGAAAACCACAGAAATGGTGTTATCGAGTGTTTCGAGCGTTTCTCACATGACAGCTCGGTGCAACGGGATCGAAAACTTTCATTCTGTTCAAATACACCACATCCATGTGTTAAATGTTGTCTGGCACAGCCGAAGCGAACGAAACTTTGAAAACCACAGAAATCGTGTTATCGAGTGTTTCGAGCGTTTCTGAGATCACAGCTCGGTGCAAATGGATCAAGTACGTTCATTCTACTCAAATACACCAAATCCATGCGTTAAAAGTGGTCTGGCACAGCCGAAGCGAACGAAACTTTGAAAACACACAAAAATCGTAATATCGCGTGTTTTGAGCGTTTCTGAGATCGCAGCTTGGTGCAAATGGATCAAGAACGTTCATTCTGCTCAAATACACCACATCCATGTGTTAAAAGTTGTCTGGCACAGACGAATCGAACGAAACTTTGAAAAACTCAAAAATCGTGATATCTCGTGATTCGAGCGTTTCTGAGATGGCAGTTTGGTGCAAAAGGATCGAAAACTTTCATTCTCCACAAATACACCATATCCATGCGTTAAAAGTGGTCTGGTTCAGCCAAAGCGAACGAAACTTTGAAAAACATAAAATTCGTGATATCGCTTGTTTCGAGAATTTCTGAGATCGCAGCTTGGTGCAAATGCATCAAAAACTTTCATTCTGCTCAAATGCACCATACCCAGGCGTTAAAAGTTGTCTGGCACAGCCGAAGCGAACGAAACTTTGAAAACCACAGAAATCGTTTTATCGAGTGTTTCGAGAGTTTCTCAGATCACAGCTCGGTGCAAATGGATCAAAAACGTTCATTCTACTCAAATACATCACATCCATGTGTTAAAAGTTGTGTGGCTCAGCCGAAGCGAACGAAACTTCGGAAAACACCAAAATCGTAAGATCGCGTGTTTTGAGCGTTTCTGAGATCACAGCTGGGTGCAAATGGATCAAAAACGTTCATTCTACTCAAATACACCGCATCCATGTGTTAAAAGTTGTCTGGCACAGCCGAAGCGAACGAAACTTCGGAAAACACCAAAATCGTAATATCGCGTGTTTTGAGCGTTTCTGATATCACAGCTCGGTGCAGATGGATCAAAAACGTTCATTCTGCTCAAATACATCATATCCATGCATTAAAAGTCGTCTGGCACAGGCGAAGCGACCGAAGCTTTGAAAACCACAGAAATCGTGTTATCGAGTGTTTCGAGCGTTTCTCACATCACAGCTCGGTGCAACGGGATCGAAAACTTTCATTCTGCTCAAATACACCACATCCATGTGTTAAATGTTGTCTGGCACAGCCGAAGCGAACGAAACTTTGAAAACTACAGAAACCGTGTTATCGCGTGTTTCGAGCGTTTCTGAGATCACAGCTCGGTGCAAATGGATCAAAAACGTTCATTCTACTCAAATACACCACATCCATGTGTTAAAAGTTGTCTGGCACAGCCGAAGCGAACGAAACTTCGGAAAACACCAAAATCGTAATATCGCGTGTTTTGAGCGTTTCTGATATCACAGCTCGGTGCAAATGGATCAAAAACGTTCAATCTGCTCAAATACATCATATCCATGCATTAAAAGTCTTCTGGCACAGACGAAGCGACCGAAACTTTGAAAACCACAGAAATCGTGTTATCGAGTGTTTCGAGCGTTTCTCACATCACAGCTCGGTGCAACGGGATCGAAAACTTTCATTCTGCTCAAATACACCACATCCATGTGTTAAATGTTGTCTGGCACAGCCGAAGCGAACGAAACTTTGAAAACACACAAAAATCGTTATATCGCTTGTTTCGAGCTTTTCTGAGATCGCAGCTCGGTGCAAATGGACCAATAACGTTCATGTGTTCAAAGTTGGCTGGCACTGACGAAGCGAACGAAACTTTGAAAAACACAAAAACCGTGTTATCGCGTGTTTCGAGCGTTTCTGAGATCACAGCTCGGTGCAAATGGACCAATAACGTTCATGTGTTCAAAGTTGGCTGGCACTGACGAAGCGAACGAAACTTTGAAGACACACAAAATTCGTGATATCGCGTGTTTCGAGCGTTTCTGAGATCACAGCTCGGTGCAAATGGATCAAATACGTTCATTCTACACAAATACACCATATCCATGCGTTAAAAGTGGTCTGGTACAGCCGAAGCGAATGAAACTTCGAAAAACACAAAAATCGTAATATCGCGTGTTTTGAGCGTTTCTGAGATCACAGCTCGGTGCAAATGGATCAAATACGTTCATTCTACTCAAGTACACCACATCCATGTGTTAAAAGTTGTCTGGTACAGACGAAGCGAACGAAACTTTGAAAAACTCCAAAATCGTGATATCTCGTGATTCGAGCGTTTCTGAGGTCGCAGTTTGGTGCAAATGGATCGAAAACTTTCATTCTACTCAAAAACACCACATCCATGTGTTAAAAGTCGTCTGGCACAGACGAAGCGACCGAAACTTTGAAAACCACAGAAATCGTGTTATCGAGTGTTTCGAGCGTTTCTCACATCACAGCTCGGTGCAACGGGATCGAAAACTTTCATTCTGCTCAAATACACCACATCCATGTGTTAAATGTTGTCTGGCACAGCCGA
Organism: Pimpla rufipes; assembly: GCA_963932165.1. Lineage (NCBI taxonomy): Eukaryota > Metazoa > Arthropoda > Insecta > Hymenoptera > Ichneumonidae > Pimpla > Pimpla rufipes. The sequence goes on from OZ010643.1 coordinate 6,845,812, forward strand.
AGCGAACGAAAGTTTGAAAAACACAAAAATCGTGATATCGCTTGTTTCGAGCGTTTCTGAGATCGCAGCTTGGTGCAAATGCATCAAAAACGTTCATTCTGCTCAAATACACCATACCCATGCATTAAAAGTTGTCTGGCACAGACGAAGCGACCGAAACTTTGAAAACCACAGAAATCGTGTTATCGAGTGTTTCGAGCGTTTCTGAGATCACAGCTCGGTGCAAATGGATCAAGTACGTTCATTCTACTCAAATACACCAAATCCATGCGTTAAAAGTGGTCTGGCACAGCCGAAGCGAACGAAACTTTGAAAACACACAAAAATCGTAATATCGCGTGTTTTGAGCGTTTCTGAGATCGCAGCTTGGTGCAAATGGATCAAGAACGTTCATTCTGCTCAAATACACCACATCCATGTGTTAAAAGTTGTCTGGCACAGACGAATCGAACGAAACTTTGAAAAACTCAAAAATCGTGATATCTCGTGATTCGAGCGTTTCTGAGATGGCAGTTTGGTGCAAAAGGATCAAAAACGTTCATTCTGCTCAAATACATCATATCCATGCATTAAAAGTAGTCTGGCACAGGCGAAGCGACCGAAACTTTGAAAACCACAGAAATGGTGTTATCGAGTGTTTCGAGCGTTTCTCACATGACAGCTCGGTGCAACGGGATCGAAAACTTTCATTCTGTTCAAATACACCACATCCATGTGTTAAATGTTGTCTGGCACAGCCGAAGCGAACGAAACTTTGAAAAACACAAAAATCGTGATATCGCTTGTTTCGAGCGTTTCTGAGATCGCAGCTTGGTGCAAATGCATGAAAAACGTTCATCCTGCTCAAATACACCATATCCATGCGTTAAAAGTTGTCTTTTGGAAATCTTTTGGAAATCAATTTCAACATTAAAAGTTGTCTGGCACAACCGAAGCAAACGAAACTTTGAAAACTACAGAAACCGTGATATCGCGTGTTTCTAGCGTTTCTGAGATCACAGCTCGGTGCAACTGCATCGAAAACTTTCATTCTGCTCAAATACACCATATCCATGCGTTAAAAGTGGTCTGGTACAGCCGAAGCGAATGAAACTTCGAAAAACACAAAAATCGTAATATCGCGTGTTTTGAGCATTTCTGAGATCGCAGGTTGGTGCAAATAGATCAAAAACGTTCATTCTGCTCAAATACACCACATCCATGTGTTAAAAGATGTCTGGCACAGCCGAAGCGAACGAAACTTCGTAAACACCAAAATCGTAATATCGCGTGTTATGAGCGTTTCTGATATGACAGCTCGGTGCAAATGGATCAAAAACGTTCATTCTACTCAAATACACCACATCCATGTGTTAAATGTTGTCTGGCACAGCCGAAGCGAACGAAACTTTGAAAACTACAGAAACCGTGTTATCGCGTGTTTCGAGCGTTTCTCACATCACAGCTCGGTGCAACGGGATCAAAAACTTTCATTCTGCTCAAATACACCACATCCATGTGTTAAATGTTGTCTGGCACAGCCGAAGCGAACGAAACTTTGAAAAACACAAAAATCGTGATATCGTTTGTTTCGAGCGTTTCTGCAATCGCAGCTTGGTGCAAATGCATCAAAAACGTTCATTCTGCTCAAATACACCACATCCATGTGTGAAAAGTTGTCTGGCACAGACGAAGCGAACGAAACTTTGAAGACACACAAAATTCGTGATATCGCGTGTTTCGAGCGTTTCTGAGATCACAGCTCGGTGCAAATGGATCAAAAACGTTCATTCTACTCAAATACACCACATCCATGTGTTAAAAGTTGTCTGGCACAGCCGAAGCGAACGAAACTTCGGAAAACACCAAAATCGTAATATCGCGTGTTTTGAGCGTTTCTGAGATCACAGCTGGGTGCAAATGGATCAAAAACGTTCATTCTACTCAAATACACCACATCCATGTGTTAAAAGTTGTCTGGCACAGCCGAAGCGAACGAAACTTCGGAAAACACCAAAACCGTAATATCGCGTGTTTTGAGTGTTTCTGATATCACAGCTCGGTGCAAATGGATCAAAAACGTTCATTCTGCTCAAATACATCATATCCATGCATTAAAAGTCGTCTGGCACAGACGAAGCGACCGAAACTTTGAAAACCACAGAAATCGTGTTATCGAGTGTTTCGAGCGTTTCTCACTTCACATCTCGGTGCAACGGGATCGAAAACTTTCATTCTGCTCAAATACACCACATCCATGTGTTAAATGTTGTCTGGCACAGCCGAAGCGAACGAAACTTTGAAAAACACAAAAATCGTGATATCGCGTGTTTCTAGCGTTTCTGAGATCACAGCTCGGTGCAAATGGATCAAAAACGTTCATTCTACTCAAATACACCACATCCATGTGTTAAAAGTTGTCTGGCACAGCCGAAGCGAAGGAAACTTCGGAAAACACCAAAATCGTAATATCGCGTGTTATGAGCGTTTCTGATATGGCAGCTCGGTGCAAATGGATCAAAAACGTTCATTCTGCTCAAATACATCATGTCCATACATTAAAAGTCGTCTGGCACGAAACGAACGAAAGTTTGAAAAACTCCAAAATCGTGATATCTCGTGATTCGAGCGTTTCTGAGATCGCAGTTTGGTGCAAACGGATCGAAAACTTTCATTCTACTCAAATACACCACATCCATATGTTAAATGTTGTCTGGCACAGCCGAAGCGAACGAAACTTTGAAAACTACAGAAACCGTGTTATCGCGTGTTTCGAGCGTTTCTGAGATCACAGCTCGGTGCAAATGGATCAAAAACGTTCATTCTACTCAAATACACCACATCCATGTGTTCAAAGTTGTCTGGCACAGCCGAAGCGAACGAAACTTCGGAAAACACCAAAATCGTAATATCGCGTGTTTTGAGCGTTTCTGATATCACAGCTCGGTGCAAATGGATCAAAAACGTTCAATCTGCTCAAATACATCATATCCATGCATTAAAAGTCGTCTGGCACAGACGAAGCGACCGAAACTTTGAAAACCACAGAAATCGTGTTATCGAGTGTTTCGAGCGTTTCTCACATCACAGCTCGGTGCAACGGGATCGAAAACTTTCATTCTGCTCAAATCCACCACATCCATGTGTTAAAAGTTGTCTGGCACAGAAGAAGTGAACGAAACTTTGAAAACACACAAAAATCGTGATATCGCTTGTTTCGAGCGTTTCTGAGATCACAGCTCGGTGCAAATGGATCAAAAACGTTCATTCTGCTCAAATACATCATATCCATGCATTAAAAGTGGTCTGGCACAGACGAAGCGACCGAAACTTTGAAAACCACAGAAATCGTGTTATCGAGTGTTTCGAGCGTTTCTCACATCACAGCTCGTTGCAACGGGATCGAAAACTTTCATTCTGCTCAAATACACCACATCCATGTGTTAAATGTTGTCTGGCACAGCCGAAGCGAACGAAACTTTGAAAAACACAAAAATCGTGATATCGCTTGTTTCGAGCGTTTCTGCAATCGCAGCTTTGTGCAAATGCATCAAAAACGTTCATTCTGCTCAAATACACCACATCCATGTGTTAAAAGTTGTCTGGCACAGACGAAGCGAACGAAACTTTGAAAACACACAAAAATCGTGATATCGCTTGTTTCGAGCGTTTCTGCAATCGCAGCTTGGTGCAAATGCATCAAAAACGTTCATTCTGCTCAAATACACCACATCCATGTGTTAAAAGTTGTCTGGCACAGACGAAGCGAACGAAACTTTGAAAAACAATAAAATTGTTTTAACGCGCGTTTTGAGCGTTTCTGAGATCACAACTCGGTGCAAATAGATCAAAAACGTTCATTCTGCTCAAATACATCATATCCATGCATTAAAAGTCGTCTGGCACAGACGAAGCGACCGAAACTTTGAAAACCACAGAAATCGTGTTATCGAGTGTTTCGAGCGTTTCTCACATCACAGCTCGGTGCAACGGGATCGAAAACTTTCATTCTGCTCAAATACACCACATCCATGTGTTAAATGTTGTCTGGCACAGCCGAAGAGAACGAAACTTTGAAAACACACAAAAATCGTGATATCACTTGTTTCGAGCGTTTCTGCAATCGCAGCTTGGTGCAAATGCATCAAAAACGTTCATTCTGCTCAAATACACCACATCCATGTGTTAAAAGTTGTCTGGCACAGCCGTAGCGAACGAAACTTCGGAAAACACCAAAATCGTAATATCGCGTGTTTTGAGCGTTTCTGAGATTACAGCTGGGTGCAAATGGATCAAAAACGTTCATTCTACTCAAATACACCACATCCATGTGTTAAAAGTTGTCTGGCACAGCCGAAGCGAACGAAACTTCGGAAAACACCAAAACCGTAATATCGCGTGTTTTGAGTGTTTCTGATATCACAGCTCGGTGCAAATGGATCGAAAACTTTCATTCTACTCAAATACACCACATCCATATGTTAAATGTTGTCTGGCACAGCCGAAGCGAACGAAACTTTGAAAACTACAGAAACCGTGTTATCGCGTGTTTCGAGCGTTTCTGAGATCACAGCTCGGTGCAAATGGATCAAAAACGTTCATTCTACTCAAATACACCACATCCATGTGTTAAAAGTTGTCTGGCACAGCCGAAGCGAACGAAACTTCGGAAAACACCAAAATCGTAATATCGCGTGTTTTGAGCGTTTCTGATATCACAGCTCGGTGCAAATGGATCAAAAACGTTCAATCTGCTCAAATACATCATATCCATGCATTAAAAGTCGTCTGGCACAGACGAAGCGACCGAAACTTTGAAAACCACAGAAATCGTGTTATCGAGTGTTTCGAGCGTTTCTCACATCACAGCTCGGTGCAACGGGATCGTAAACTTTCATTCTGCTCAAATACACCACATCCATGTGTTAAATGTTGTCTGGCACAGCCGAAGCGAACGAAACTTTGAAAAACACAAAAATCGTGATATCGCTTGTTTCGAGCGTTTCTGAAATCGCAGCTTGGTGCAAATGCATCAAAAACGTTCATCCTGCTCAAATACACCATATCCATGCGTTAAAAGTTGTCTGGCACAGCCGAAGCGAACGAAACTTTGAAAACTACAGAAAACGTGTTATCGCGTGTTTCGAGCGTTTCTGAGATCACAGCTAGGTGCAAATGGATCAAAAACGTTCATTCTACTCAAATACACCACATCCATGTGTTAAAAGTTGTCTGGCACAGACGAAGCGAACGAAACTTTGAAAAACACAAAAATCATGATATCGCTTGTTTCGAGCGTTTCTGCAATCGCGGCTTGGTGCAAATGCATCAAAAACGTTCATTCTGCTCAAATACACCACATCCATGTGTTAAAAGTTGTCTGGCACAGCCGAAGCGAACGAAACTTTGAAAACTACAGAAACCGTGTTATCGCGTGTTTCGAGCGTTTCTGAGATCACAGCTCGGTGCAAATGGATCAAAAACGTTCATTCTACTCAAATACACCACATCCATGTGTTCAAAGTTGTCTGGCACAGCCGAAGCGAACGAAACTTCGGAAAACACCAAAATCGTAATATCGCGTGTTTTGAGCGTTTCTGATATCACAGCTCGGTGCAAATGGATCAAAAACGTTCAATCTGCTCAAATACATCATATCCATGCATTAAAAGTCGTCTGGCACAGACGAAGCGACCGAAACTTTGAAAACCACAGAAATCGTGTTATCGAGTGTTTCGAGCGTTTCTCACATCACAGCTCGGTGCAACGGGATCGAAAACTTTCATTCTGCTCAAATACACCACATCCATGTGTTAAATGTTGTCTGGCACAGCCGAAGCGAACGAAACTTTGAAAACTACAGAAAACGTGTTATCGCGTGTTTCGAGCGTTTCTGAGATCACAGCTCGGTGCAAATGGATCAAAAACGTTCATTCTACTCAAATACACCACATCCATGTGTTAAAAGTTGTCTGGCACAGACGAAGCGAACGAAACTTTGAAAAACACAAAAATCGTGATATCGCTTGTTTCGAGCGTTTCTGAGATCACAGCTCGGTGCAAATGGATCAAAAACGTTCATTCTGCTCAAATACATCATATCCATGCATTAAAAGTGGTCTGGCACAGACGAAGCGACCGAAACTTTGAAAACCACAGAAATCGTGTTATCGAGTGTTTCGAGCGTTTCTCACATCACAGCTCGTTGCAACGGGATCGAAAACTTTCATTCTGCTCAAATACACCACATCCATGTGTTAAATGTTGTCTGGCACAGCCGAAGCGAACGAAACTTTGAAAAACACAAAAATTGTGATATCGCTTGTTTCGAGCGTTTCTGCAATCGCAGCTTTGTGCAAATGCATCAAAAACGTTCATTCTGCTCAAATACACCACATCCATGTGTTAAATGTTGTCTGGCAGAGCCGAAGCGAACGAAACTTTGAAAAACTCAAAAATCGTGATATCTCGTGATTCGAGCGTTTCTGAGATCGCAGTTTGGTGCAAATGTATCGAAAACTTTCATTCTACTCAAATACACCACATCGATGCGTAAAAAGTTGTCTTTAACAGCCGAAGCGAACGAAACTTTGAAGACACACAAAATTCGTGATATCGCTTGTTTCGAGCGTTTCTGAGATCGCAGCTTGGTGCAAATGCATCAAAAACGTTCATTCTGCTCAAATACACCATACCCATGCATTAAAAGTTGTCTGGCACAGCCGAAGCGAACGAAACTTTGAAAACTACAGAAACCGTGTTATCGCGTGTTTCGAGCGTTTCTGAGATCACAGCTCGGTGCAACTGCATCGAAAACTTTCATTCTGCTCAAATACACCATATTCATGCGTTAAAAGTGGTCTGGTACAGCCGAAGCGAATGAAACTTCGAAAAACACAAAAATCGTAATATCGCGTGTTTTGAGCATTTCTGAGATCGCAGGTTGGTGCAAATAGATCAAAAACGTTCATTCTGCTCAAATACACCACATCCATGTGTTAAAAGATGTCTGGCACAGCCGAAGCGAACGAAACTTCGTAAACACCAAAATCGTAATATCGCGTGTTATGAGCGTTTCTGATATGACAGCTCGGTGCAAATGGATCAAAAACGTTCATTCTACTCAAATACACCACATCCATGTGTTAAATGTTGTCTGGCACAGCCGAAGCGATCGAAACTTTGAAAACTACAGAAACCGTGTTATCGCGTGTTTCGAGCGTTTCTCACATCACAGCTCGGTGCAACGGGATCAAAAACTTTCATTCTGCTCAAATACACCACATCCATGTGTTAAATGTTGTCTGGCACAGCCGAAGCGAACGAAACTTTGAAAAACACAAAAATCGTGATATCGTTTGTTTCGAGCGTTTCTGCAATCGCAGCTTGGTGCAAATGCATCAAAAACGTTCATTCTGCTCAAATACACCACATCCATGTGTGAAAAGTTGTCTGGCACAGACGAAGCGAACGAAACTTTGAAGACACACAAAATTCGTGATATCGCGTGTTTCGAGCGTTTCTGAGATCACAGCTCGGTGCAAATGGATCAAAAACGTTCATTCTACTCAAATACACCACATCCATGTGTTAAAAGTTGTCTGGCACAGCCGAAGCGAACGAAACTTCGGAAAACACCAAAATCGTAATATCGCGTGTTTTGAGCGTTTCTGAGATCACAGCTGGGTGCAAATGGATCAAAAACGTTCATTCTACTCAAATACACCACATCCATGTGTTAAAAGTTGTCTGGCACAGCCGAAGCGAACGAAACTTCGGAAAACACCAAAACCGTAATATCGCGTGTTTTGAGTGTTTCTGATATCACAGCTCGGTGCAAATGGATCAAAAACGTTCATACTGCTCAAATACATCATATCCATGCATTAAAAGTCGTCTGGCACAGACGAAGCGACCGAAACTTTGAAAACCACAGAAATCGTGTTATCGAGTGTTTCGAGCGTTTCTCACTTCACATCTCGGTGCAACGGGATCGAAAACTTTCATTCTGCTCAAATACACCACATCCATGTGTTAAATGTTGTCTGGCACAGCCGAAGCGAACGAAACTTTGAAAAACACAAAAATCGTGATATCGCGTGTTTCTAGCGTTTCTGAGATCACAGCTCGGTGCAAATGGATCAAAAACGTTCATTCTACTCAAATACACCACATCCATGTGTTAAAAGTTGTCTGGCACAGCCGAAGCGAACGAAACTTCGGAAAACACCAAAATCGTAATATCGCGTGTTATGAGCGTTTCTGATATGGCAGCTCGGTGCAAATGGATAAAAAACGTTCATTCTGCTCAAATACATCATGTCCATACATTAAAAGTCGTCTGGCACGAAACGAACGAAAGTTTGAAAAACTCCAAAATCGTGATATCTCGTGATTCGAGCGTTTCTGAGATCGCAGTTTGGTGCAAACGGATCGAAAACTTTCATTCTACTCAAATACACCACATCCATATGTTAAATGTTGTCTGGCATAGCCGAAGCGAACGAAACTTTGAAAACTACAGAAACCGTGTTATCGCGTGTTTCGAGCGTTTCTGAGATCACAGCTCGGTGCAAATGGATCAAAAACGTTCATTCTACTCAAATACACCACATCCATGTGTTCAAAGTTGTCTGGCACAGCCGAAGCGAACGAAACTTCGGAAAACACCAAAATCGTAATATCGCGTGTTTTGAGCGTTTCTGATATCACAGCTCGGTGCAAATGGATCAAAAACGTTCAATCTGCTCAAATACATCATATCCATGAATTAAAAGTCGTCTGGCACAGACGAAGCGACCGAAACTTTGAAAACCACAGAAATCGTGTTATCGAGTGTTTCGAGCGTTTCTCACATCACAGCTCGGTGCAACGGGATCGAAAACTTTCATTCTGCTCAAATACACCACATCCATGTGTTAAATGTTGTCTGGCACAGCCGAAGCGAACGAAACTTTGAAAACTACAGAAAACGTGTTATCGCGTGTTTCGAGCGTTTCTGAGATCACAGCTCGGTGCAAATGGATCAAAAACGTTCATTCTACTCAAATACACCACATCCATGTGTTAAAAGTTGTCTGGCACAGACGAAGCGAACGAAACTTTGAAAAACACAAAAATCGTGATATCGCTTGTTTCGAGCGTTTCTGCAATCGCGGCTTGGTGCAAATGCATCAAAAACGTTCATTCTGCTCAAATACACCACATCCATGTGTTAAAAGTTGTCTGGCACAGACGAAGCGAACGAAACTTTGAAAACCACAGAAATAGTTTTATCGAGTGTTTCGAGCGTTTCTCAGATCAAAGCTCGGTGCAACTGGATCGAAAACTTTCATTCTGCTCAAATCCACCACATCCATGTGTTAAAAGTTGTCTGGCACAGAAGAAGTGAACGAAACTTTGAAAACACACAAAAATCGTGATATCGCTTGTTTCGAGCGTTTCTGAGATCACAGCTCGGTGCAAATGGATCAAAAACGTTCATTCTGCTCAAATACATCATATCCATGCATTAAAAGTGGTCTGGCACAGACGAAGCGACCGAAACTTTGAAAACCACAGAAATCGTGTTATCGAGTGTTTCGAGCGTTTCTCACATCACAGCTCGTTGCAACGGGATCGAAAACTTTCATTCTGCTCAAATACACCACATCCATGTGATAAATGTTGTCTGGCACAGCCGAAGCGAACGAAACTTTGAAAAACACAAAAATCGTGATATCACTTGTTTCGAGCGTTTCTGCAATCGCAGCTTTGTGCAAATGCATCAAAAACGTTCATTCTGCTCAAATACACCACATCCATGTGTTAAAAGTTGTCTGGCACAGCCGAAGCGAACGAAATTTTGAAAAACACAAAAATCGTGATATCGCTTGTTTCGAGCGTTTCTGCAATCGCAGCTTTGTGCAAATACATCAAAAACGTTCATTCTGCTCAAATACACCACATCCATGTGTTAAAAGTTGTCTGGCACAGACGAAGCGAACGAAACTTTGAAGACACACAAAATTCGTGATATCGCGTGTTTCGAGCGTTTCTGAGATCACAGCTCGGTGCAAATGGATCAAAAACGTTAATTCTACTCAAATACACCACGTCCATGTGTTAAAAGTTGTCTGGCACAGGCGAAGCGACCGAAACTTTGAAAACCACAGAAATCGTGTTATCGAGTGTTTCGAGCGTTTCTCACATCACAGCTCGGTGCAACGGGATCGAAAACTTTCATTCTGCTCAAATACACCACATCCATGTGTTAAATGTTGTCTGGCAGAGCCGAAGCGAACGAAACTTTGAAAAACTCAAAAATCGTGATATCTCGTGATTCGAGCGTTTCTGAGATCGCAGTTTGGTGCAAATGTATCGAAAACTTTCATTCTACTCAAATACACCACATCGATGCGTAAAAAGTTGTCTGGAACAGCCGAAGCGAACGAAACTTTGAAGACACACAAAATTCGTGATATCGCTTGTTTCGAGCGTTTCTGAGATCGCAGCTTGGTGCAAATGCATCAAAAACGTTCATTCTGCTCAAATACACCATACCCATGCATTAAAAGTTGTCTGGCACAGCCGAAGCGAACGAAACTTTGAAAACTACAGAAACCGTGTTATCGCGTGTTTCGAGCGTTTCTGAGATCACAGCTCGGTGCAACTGCATCGAAAACTTTCATTCTGCTCAAATACACCATATCCATGCGTTAAAAGTGGTCTGGTACAGCCGAAGCGAATGAAACTTCGAAAAACACAAAAATCGTAATATCGCGTGTTTTGAGCATTTCTGAGATCGCAGGTTGGTGCAAATAGATCAAAAACGTTCATTCTGCTCAAATACACCACATCCATGTGTTAAAAGATGTCTGGCACAGCCGAAGCGAACGAAACTTCGGAAAACACCAAAATCGTAATATCGCGTGTTATGAGCGTTTCTGATATGATAGCTCGGTGCAAATGGATCAAAAACGTTCATTCTGCTCAAATACATCATGTCCATACATTAAAAGTCGTCTGGCACGAAGCGAACGAAAGTTTGAAAAACTCCAAAATCGTGATATCTCGTGATTCGAGCGTTTCTGAGATCGCAGTTTGGTGCAAACGGATCGAAAACTTTCATTCTACTCAAATACACCACATCCATGCGTAAAAAGTTGTCTGGAACAGCCGAAGCGAACGAAACTTTGAAGGCACACAAAATTCGTGATATCGCGTGTTTTGAGCGTTTCTGAGATCACAGCTCGGTGCAAATAGATCAAAAAAGTTCGTTCTGCTCAAATACACCACATCCATGTGTTAAAAGTTGTCTGGCACAGACGAAGCGAACGAAACTTTGAAAAACACAAAAATCGTGATATCGCTTGTTTCGAGGGTTTCTGAGATCGCAGCTTGGTGCAAATGCATCAAAAACGTTCATTCTGCTCAAATACACCATACCCATGCATTAAAAGTTGTCTGGCACAGCCGAAGCGAACGAAACTTTGAAAACTACAGAAACCGTGTTATCGCGTGTTTCGAGCGTTTCTGAGATCACAGCTCGGTGCAACTGCATCGAAAACTTTCATTCTGCTCAAATACACCACATCCATGTGTTAAAAGTTGTCTGGCACAGACGAAGCGAACGAAACTTTGAAAAACACAAAAATCGTGATATCGCTTGTTTCGAGCGTTTCTGCAATCGCAGCTTGGTGCAAATGCATCAAAAACGTTCATTCTGCTCAAATACACCACATCCATGTGTTAAAAGTCTTCTGGCACAGACGAAGCGAACGAAACTTTGAAGACACACAAAATTCGTGATATTGCGTGTTTCGAGCGTTTCTGAGATCACAGCTCGGTGCAAATGGATCAAAAACGTTCATTCTACTCAAATACACCACATCCATGTGTTAAAAGTTGTCTGGCACAGCCGAAGCGAACGAAACTTCGGAAAACACCAAAATCGTAATATCGCGTGTTTTGAGCTTTTCTGAGATCACAGCTGGGTGCAAATGGATCAAAAACGTTCATTCTACTCAAATACACCACATCCAAGTGTTAAAAGTTGTCTGGCACAGCCGAAGCGAACGAAACTTCGGAAAACACCAAAATCGTAATATCGCGTGTTTTGAGCGTTTCTGATATCACAGCTCGGTGCAAATGGATCAAAAACGTTCATTCTGCTCAAATACATCATATCCATGCATTAAAAGTAGTCTGGCACAGGCGAAGCGACCGAAACTTTGAAAACCACAGAAATGGTGTTATCGAGTGTTTCGAGCGTTTCTCACATGACAGCTCGGTGCAACGGGATCGAAAACTTTCATTCTGTTCAAATACACCACATCCATGTGTTAAATGTTGTCTGGCACAGCCGAAGCGAACGAAACTTTGAAAAACACAAAAATCGTGATATCGCTTGTTTCGAGCGTTTCTGAGATCGCAGCTTGGTGCAAATGCATGAAAAACGTTCATCCTGCTCAAATACACCATATCCATGCGTTAAAAGTTGTCTTTTGGAAATCTTTTGGAAATCAATTTCAACATTAAAAGTTGTCTGGCACAGCCGAAGCGAACGAAACTTTGAAAAACTCCAAAATCGTGATATCTCGTGATTCGAGCTATTCTGAGATCGCAGTTTGGTGCAAATGGATCGAAAACTTTCATTCTACTCAAATACACCACATCCATGCGTAAAAAGTTGTCTGGAACAGCCAAAGCGAACGAAATTTTGAAAAACACAAAAATCGTGATATCGCTTGTTTCGAGCGTTTCTGCAATCGCAGCTTTGTGCAAATGCATCAAAAACGTTCATTCTGCTCAAATACACCACATCCATGTGTTAAAAGTTGTCTGGCACAGACGAAGCGAACGAAACATTGAAGACACACAAAATTCGTGCTATCGAGTGTTTCGAGCGTTTCTCACATCACAGCTCCTTGCAACGGGATCGAAAACTTTCATTCTGCTCAAATACACCACATCCATGTGTTAAAAGTCGTCTGGCACAGACGAAGCGACCGAAACTTTGAAAACCACAGAAATCGTGTTATCGAGTGTTTCGAGCGTTTTTCACATCACAGCTCGGTGCAACGGGATCGAAAACTTTCATTCTGCTCAAATACACCACATCCATGTGTTAAATGTTGTCTGGCACAGCCGAAGCGAACGAAACTTTGAAAAACACAAAAATCGTGATATCGCTTGTTTCGAGCGTTTCTGAGATCGCAGCTTGGTGCAAATGCATCAAAAACGTTCATTCTGCTCAAATACACCATATCCATGCATTAAAAGTAGTCTGGCACAGGCGAAGCGACCGAAACTTTGAAAACCACAGAAATGGTGTTATCGAGTGTTTCGAGCGTTTCTCACATGACAGCTCGGTGCAACGGGATCGAAAACTTTCATTCTGTTCAAATACACCACATCCATGTGTTAAATGTTGTCTGGCACAGCCGAAGCGAACGAAACTTTGAAAACCACAGAAATCGTGTTATCGAGTGTTTCGAGCGTTTCTGAGATCACAGCTCGGTGCAAATGGATCAAGTACGTTCATTCTACTCAAATACACCAAATCCATGCGTTAAAAGTGGTCTGGCACAGCCGAAGCGAACGAAACTTTGAAAACACACAAAAATCGTAATATCGCGTGTTTTGAGCGTTTCTGAGATCGCAGCTTGGTGCAAATGGATCAAGAACGTTCATTCTGCTCAAATACACCACATCCATGTGTTAAAAGTTGTCTGGCACAGACGAATCGAACGAAACTTTGAAAAACTCAAAAATCGTGATATCTCGTGATTCGAGCGTTTCTGAGATGGCAGTTTGGTGCAAAAGGATCGAAAACTTTCATTCTCCACAAATACACCATATCCATGCGTTAAAAGTGGTCTGGTTCAGCCAAAGCGAACGAAACTTTGAAAAACATAAAATTCGTGATATCGCTTGTTTCGAGAATTTCTGAGATCGCAGCTTGGTGCAAATGCATCAAAAACTTTCATTCTGCTCAAATGCACCATACCCAGGCGTTAAAAGTTGTCTGGCACAGCCGAAGCGAACGAAACTTTGAAAACCACAGAAATCGTTTTATCGAGTGTTTCGAGAGTTTCTCAGATCACAGCTCGGTGCAAATGGATCAAAAACGTTCATTCTACTCAAATACACCACATCCATGTGTTAAAAGTTGTGTGGCTCAGCCGAAGCGAACGAAACTTCGGAAAACACCAAAATCGTAAGATCGCGTGTTTTGAGCGTTTCTGAGATCACAGCTGGGTGCAAATGGATCAAAAACGTTCATTCTACTCAAATACACCGCATCCATGTGTTAAAAGTTGTCTGGCACAGCCGAAGCGAACGAAACTTCGGAAAACACCAAAATCGTAATATCGCGTGTTTTGAGCGTTTCTGATATCACAGCTCGGTGCAGATGGATCAAAAACGTTCATTCTGCTCAAATACATCATATCCATGCATTAAAAGTCGTCTGGCACAGGCGAAGCGACCGAAGCTTTGAAAACCACAGAAATCGTGTTATCGAGTGTTTCGAGCGTTTCTCACATCACAGCTCGGTGCAACGGGATCGAAAACTTTCATTCTGCTCAAATACACCACATCCATGTGTTAAATGTTGTCTGGCACAGCCGAAGCGAACGAAACTTTGAAAACTACAGAAACCGTGTTATCGCGTGTTTCGAGCGTTTCTGAGATCACAGCTCGGTGCAAATGGATCAAAAACGTTCATTCTACTCAAATACACCACATCCATGTGTTAAAAGTTGTCTGGCACAGCCGAAGCGAACGAAACTTCGGAAAACACCAAAATCGTAATATCGCGTGTTTTGAGCTTTTCTGAGATCACAGCTGGGTGCAAATGGATCAAAAACGTTCATTCTACTCAAATACACCACATCCATGTGTTAAAAGTTGTCTGGCACAGCCGAAGCGAACGAAACTTCGGAAAACACCAAAATCGTAATATCGCGTGTTTTGAGCGTTTCTGATATCACAGCTCGGTGCAAATGGATCAAAAACGTTCATTCTGCTCAAATACATCATATCCATGCATTAAAAGTAGTCTGGCACAGGCGAAGCGACCGAAACTTTGAAAACCACAGAAATGGTGTTATCGAGTGTTTCGAGCGTTTCTCACATGACAGCTCGGTGCAACGGGATCGAAAACTTTCATTCTGTTCAAATACACCACATCCATGTGTTAAAAGTTGTCTGGCACAGACGAAGCGAACGAAACTTTGAAAAACACAAAAATCGTGATATCGCTTGTTTCGAGCGTTTCTGCAATCGCAGCTTGGTGCAAATGCATCAAAAACGTTCATTCTGCTCAAATACACCACATCCATGTGTTAAAAGTCTTCTGGCACAGACGAAGCGAACGAAACTTTGAAGACACACAAAATTCGTGATATTGCGTGTTTCGAGCGTTTCTGAGATCACAGCTCGGTGCAAATGGATCAAAAACGTTCATTCTACTCAAATACACCACATCCATGTGTTAAAAGTTGTCTGGCACAGCCGAAGCGAACGAAACTTCGGAAAACACCAAAATCGTAATATCGCGTGTTTTGAGCTTTTCTGAGATCACAGCTGGGTGCAAATGGATCAAAAACGTTCATTCTACTCAAATACACCACATCCATGTGTTAAAAGTTGTCTGGCACAGCCGAAGCGAACGAAACTTCGGAAAACACCAAAATCGTAATATCGCGTGTTTTGAGCGTTTCTGATATCACAGCTCGGTGCAAATGGATCAAAAACGTTCATTCTGCTCAAATACATCATATCCATGCATTAAAAGTAGTCTGGCACAGGCGAAGCGACCGAAACTTTGAAAACCACAGAAATGGTGTTATCGAGTGTTTCGAGCGTTTCTCACATGACAGCTCGGTGCAACGGGATCGAAAACTTTCATTCTGTTCAAATACACCACATCCATGTGTTAAATGTTGTCTGGCACAGCCGAAGCGAACGAAACTTTGAAAAACACAAAAATCGTGATATCGCTTGTTTCGAGCGTTTCTGAGATCGCAGCTTGGTGCAAATGCATGAAAAACGTTCATCCTGCTCAAATACACCATATCCATGCGTTAAAAGTTGTCTTTTGGAAATCTTTTGGAAATCAATTTCAACATTAAAAGTTGTCTGGCACAGCCGAAGCGAACGAAACTTTGAAAACTACAGAAACCTTGTTATCGCGTGATTCGAGCGTTTCTGAGATCGCAGTTTGGTGCAAATGGATCGAAAACTTTCATTCTACTCAAATACACCACATCCATGCGTAAAATTTGTCTGGAACAGCCGAAGCGAACGAAACTTTGAAAAACTCCAAAATCGTGATATCTCGTGATTCGAGCTATTCTGAGATCGCAGTTTGGTGCAAATGGATCGAAAACTTTCATTCTACTCAAATACACCACATCCATGCGTAAAAAGTTGTCTGGAACAGCCAAAGCGAACGAAATTTTGAAAAACACAAAAATCGTGATATCGCTTGTTTCGAGCGTTTCTGCAATCGCAGCTTTGTGCAAATGCATCAAAAACGTTCATTCTGCTCAAATACACCACATCCATGTGTTAAAAGTTGTCTGGCACAGACGAAGCGAACGAAACATTGAAGACACACAAAATTCGTGCTATCGAGTGTTTCGAGCGTTTCTCACATCACAGCTCCTTGCAACGGGATCGAAAACTTTCATTCTGCTCAAATACACCACATCCATGTGTTAAAAGTCGTCTGGCACAGACGAAGCGACCGAAACTTTGAAAACCACAGAAATCGTGTTATCGAGTGTTTCGAGCGTTTTTCACATCACAGCTCGGTGCAACGGGATCGAAAACTTTCATTCTGCTCAAATACACCACATCCATGTGTTAAATGTTGTCTGGCACAGCCGAAGCGAACGAAACTTTGAAAAACACAAAAATCGTGATATCGCTTGTTTCGAGCGTTTCTGAGATCGCAGCTTGGTGCAAATGCATCAAAAACGTTCATTCTGCTCAAATACACCATATCCATGCATTAAAAGTAGTCTGGCACAGGCGAAGCGACCGAAACTTTGAAAACCACAGAAATGGTGTTATCGAGTGTTTCGAGCGTTTCTCACATGACAGCTCGGTGCAACGGGATCGAAAACTTTCATTCTGTTCAAATACACCACATCCATGTGTTAAATGTTGTCTGGCACAGCCGAAGCGAACGAAACTTTGAAAACCACAGAAATCGTGTTATCGAGTGTTTCGAGCGTTTCTGAGATCACAGCTCGGTGCAAATGGATCAAGTACGTTCATTCTACTCAAATACACCAAATCCATGCGTTAAAAGTGGTCTGGCACAGCCGAAGCGAACGAAACTTTGAAAACACACAAAAATCGTAATATCGCGTGTTTTGAGCGTTTCTGAGATCGCAGCTTGGTGCAAATGGATCAAGAACGTTCATTCTGCTCAAATACACCACATCCATGTGTTAAAAGTTGTCTGGCACAGACGAATCGAACGAAACTTTGAAAAACTCAAAAATCGTGATATCTCGTGATTCGAGCGTTTCTGAGATGGCAGTTTGGTGCAAAAGGATCGAAAACTTTCATTCTCCACAAATACACCATATCCATGCGTTAAAAGTGGTCTGGTTCAGCCAAAGCGAACGAAACTTTGAAAAACATAAAATTCGTGATATCGCTTGTTTCGAGAATTTCTGAGATCGCAGCTTGGTGCAAATGCATCAAAAACTTTCATTCTGCTCAAATGCACCATACCCAGGCGTTAAAAGTTGTCTGGCACAGCCGAAGCGAACGAAACTTTGAAAACCACAGAAATCGTTTTATCGAGTGTTTCGAGAGTTTCTCAGATCACAGCTCGGTGCAAATGGATCAAAAACGTTCATTCTACTCAAATACACCACATCCATGTGTTAAAAGTTGTGTGGCTCAGCCGAAGCGAACGAAACTTCGGAAAACACCAAAATCGTAAGATCGCGTGTTTTGAGCGTTTCTGAGATCACAGCTGGGTGCAAATGGATCAAAAACGTTCATTCTACTCAAATACACCGCATCCATGTGTTAAAAGTTGTCTGGCACAGCCGAAGCGAACGAAACTTCGGAAAACACCAAAATCGTAATATCGCGTGTTTTGAGCGTTTCTGATATCACAGCTCGGTGCAGATGGATCAAAAACGTTCATTCTGCTCAAATACATCATATCCATGCATTAAAAGTCGTCTGGCACAGGCGAAGCGACCGAAGCTTTGAAAACCACAGAAATCGTGTTATCGAGTGTTTCGAGCGTTTCTCACATCACAGCTCGGTGCAACGGGATCGAAAACTTTCATTCTGCTCAAATACACCACATCCATGTGTTAAATGTTGTCTGGCACAGCCGAAGCGAACGAAACTTTGAAAACTACAGAAACCGTGTTATCGCGTGTTTCGAGCGTTTCTGAGATCACAGCTCGGTGCAAATGGATCAAAAACGTTCATTCTACTCAAATACACCACATCCATGTGTTAAAAGTTGTCTGGCACAGCCGAAGCGAACGAAACTTCGGAAAACACCAAAATCGTAATATCGCGTGTTTTGAGCGTTTCTGATATCACAGCTCGGTGCAAATGGATCAAAAACGTTCAATCTGCTCAAATACATCATATCCATGCATTAAAAGTCTTCTGGCACAGACGAAGCGACCGAAACTTTGAAAACCACAGAAATCGTGTTATCGAGTGTTTCGAGCGTTTCTCACATCACAGCTCGGTGCAACGGGATCGAAAACTTTCATTCTGCTCAAATACACCACATCCATGTGTTAAATGTTGTCTGGCACAGCCGAAGCGAACGAAACTTTGAAAACACACAAAAATCGTTATATCGCTTGTTTCGAGCTTTTCTGAGATCGCAGCTCGGTGCAAATGGACCAATAACGTTCATGTGTTCAAAGTTGGCTGGCACTGACGAAGCGAACGAAACTTTGAAAAACACAAAAACCGTGTTATCGCGTGTTTCGAGCGTTTCTGAGATCACAGCTCGGTGCAAATGGACCAATAACGTTCATGTGTTCAAAGTTGGCTGGCACTGACGAAGCGAACGAAACTTTGAAGACACACAAAATTCGTGATATCGCGTGTTTCGAGCGTTTCTGAGATCACAGCTCGGTGCAAATGGATCAAATACGTTCATTCTACACAAATACACCATATCCATGCGTTAAAAGTGGTCTGGTACAGCCGAAGCGAATGAAACTTCGAAAAACACAAAAATCGTAATATCGCGTGTTTTGAGCGTTTCTGAGATCACAGCTCGGTGCAAATGGATCAAATACGTTCATTCTACTCAAGTACACCACATCCATGTGTTAAAAGTTGTCTGGTACAGACGAAGCGAACGAAACTTTGAAAAACTCCAAAATCGTGATATCTCGTGATTCGAGCGTTTCTGAGGTCGCAGTTTGGTGCAAATGGATCGAAAACTTTCATTCTACTCAAAAACACCACATCCATGTGTTAAAAGTCGTCTGGCACAGACGAAGCGACCGAAACTTTGAAAACCACAGAAATCGTGTTATCGAGTGTTTCGAGCGTTTCTCACATCACAGCTCGGTGCAACGGGATCGAAAACTTTCATTCTGCTCAAATACACCACATCCATGTGTTAAATGTTGTCTGGCACAGCCGAAGCGAACGAAAGTTTGAAAAACACAAAAATCGTGATATCGCTTGTTTCGAGCGTTTCTGAGATCGCAGCTTGGTGCAAATGCATCAAAAACGTTCATTCTGCTCAAATACACCATACCCATGCATTAAAAGTTGTCTGGCACAGACGAAGCGACCGAAACTTTGAAAACCACAGAAATCGTGTTATCGAGTGTTTCGAGCGTTTCTGAGATCACAGCTCGGTGCAAATGGATCAAGTACGTTCATTCTACTCAAATACACCAAATCCATGCGTTAAAAGTGGTCTGGCACAGCCGAAGCGAACGAAACTTTGAAAACACACAAAAATCGTAATATCGCGTGTTTTGAGCGTTTCTGAGATCGCAGCTTGGTGCAAATGGATCAAGAACGTTCATTCTGCTCAAATACACCACATCCATGTGTTAAAAGTTGTCTGGCACAGACGAATCGAACGAAACTTTGAAAAACTCAAAAATCGTGATATCTCGTGATTCGAGCGTTTCTGAGATGGCAGTTTGGTGCAAAAGGATCAAAAACGTTCATTCTGCTCAAATACATCATATCCATGCATTAAAAGTAGTCTGGCACAGGCGAAGCGACCGAAACTTTGAAAACCACAGAAATGGTGTTATCGAGTGTTTCGAGCGTTTCTCACATGACAGCTCGGTGCAACGGGATCGAAAACTTTCATTCTGTTCAAATACACCACATCCATGTGTTAAATGTTGTCTGGCACAGCCGAAGCGAACGAAACTTTGAAAAACACAAAAATCGTGATATCGCTTGTTTCGAGCGTTTCTGAGATCGCAGCTTGGTGCAAATGCATGAAAAACGTTCATCCTGCTCAAATACACCATATCCATGCGTTAAAAGTTGTCTTTTGGAAATCTTTTGGAAATCAATTTCAACATTAAAAGTTGTCTGGCACAGCCGAAGCAAACGAAACTTTGAAAACTACAGAAACCGTGATATCGCGTGTTTCTAGCGTTTCTGAGATCACAGCTCGGTGCAACTGCATCGAAAACTTTCATTCTGCTCAAATACACCATATCCATGCGTTAAAAGTGGTCTGGTACAGCCGAAGCGAATGAAACTTCGAAAAACACAAAAATCGTAATATCGCGTGTTTTGAGCATTTCTGAGATCGCAGGTTGGTGCAAATAGATCAAAAACGTTCATTCTGCTCAAATACACCACATCCATGTGTTAAAAGATGTCTGGCACAGCCGAAGCGAACGAAACTTCGTAAACACCAAAATCGTAATATCGCGTGTTATGAGCGTTTCTGATATGACAGCTCGGTGCAAATGGATCAAAAACGTTCATTCTACTCAAATACACCACATCCATGTGTTAAATGTTGTCTGGCACAGCCGAAGCGAACGAAACTTTGAAAACTACAGAAACCGTGTTATCGCGTGTTTCGAGCGTTTCTCACATCACAGCTCGGTGCAACGGGATCAAAAACTTTCATTCTGCTCAAATACACCACATCCATGTGTTAAATGTTGTCTGGCACAGCCGAAGCGAACGAAACTTTGAAAAACACAAAAATCGTGATATCGTTTGTTTCGAGCGTTTCTGCAATCGCAGCTTGGTGCAAATGCATCAAAAACGTTCATTCTGCTCAAATACACCACATCCATGTGTGAAAAGTTGTCTGGCACAGACGAAGCGAACGAAACTTTGAAGACACACAAAATTCGTGATATCGCGTGTTTCGAGCGTTTCTGAGATCACAGCTCGGTGCAAATGGATCAAAAACGTTCATTCTACTCAAATACACCACATCCATGTGTTAAAAGTTGTCTGGCACAGCCGAAGCGAACGAAACTTCGGAAAACACCAAAATCGTAATATCGCGTGTTTTGAGCGTTTCTGAGATCACAGCTGGGTGCAAATGGATCAAAAACGTTCATTCTACTCAAATACACCACATCCATGTGTTAAAAGTTGTCTGGCACAGCCGAAGCGAACGAAACTTCGGAAAACACCAAAACCGTAATATCGCGTGTTTTGAGTGTTTCTGATATCACAGCTCGGTGCAAATGGATCAAAAACGTTCATTCTGCTCAAATACATCATATCCATGCATTAAAAGTCGTCTGGCACAGACGAAGCGACCGAAACTTTGAAAACCACAGAAATCGTGTTATCGAGTGTTTCGAGCGTTTCTCACTTCACATCTCGGTGCAACGGGATCGAAAACTTTCATTCTGCTCAAATACACCACATCCATGTGTTAAATGTTGTCTGGCACAGCCGAAGCGAACGAAACTTTGAAAAACACAAAAATCGTGATATCGCGTGTTTCTAGCGTTTCTGAGATCACAGCTCGGTGCAAATGGATCAAAAACGTTCATTCTACTCAAATACACCACATCCATGTGTTAAAAGTTGTCTGGCACAGCCGAAGCGAACGAAACTTCGGAAAACACCAAAATCGTAATATCGCGTGTTATGAGCGTTTCTGATATGGCAGCTCGGTGCAAATGGATCAAAAACGTTCATTCTGCTCAAATACATCATGTCCATACATTAAAAGTCGTCTGGCACGAAACGAACGAAAGTTTGAAAAACTCCAAAATCGTGATATCTCGTGATTCGAGCGTTTCTGAGATCGCAGTTTGGTGCAAACGGATCGAAAACTTTCATTCTACTCAAATACACCACATCCATATGTTAAATGTTGTCTGGCACAGCCGAAGCGAACGAAACTTTGAAAACTACAGAAACCGTGTTATCGCGTGTTTCGAGCGTTTCTGAGATCACAGCTCGGTGCAAATGGATCAAAAACGTTCATTCTACTCAAATACACCACATCCATGTGTTCAAAGTTGTCTGGCACAGCCGAAGCGAACGAAACTTCGGAAAACACCAAAATCGTAATATCGCGTGTTTTGAGCGTTTCTGATATCACAGCTCGGTGCAAATGGATCAAAAACGTTCAATCTGCTCAAATACATCATATCCATGCATTAAAAGTCGTCTGGCACAGACGAAGCGACCGAAACTTTGAAAACCACAGAAATCGTGTTATCGAGTGTTTCGAGCGTTTCTCACATCACAGCTCGGTGCAACGGGATCGAAAACTTTCATTCTGCTCAAATCCACCACATCCATGTGTTAAAAGTTGTCTGGCACAGAAGAAGTGAACGAAACTTTGAAAACACACAAAAATCGTGATATCGCTTGTTTCGAGCGTTTCTGAGATCACAGCTCGGTGCAAATGGATCAAAAACGTTCATTCTGCTCAAATACATCATATCCATGCATTAAAAGTGGTCTGGCACAGACGAAGCGACCGAAACTTTGAAAACCACAGAAATCGTGTTATCGAGTGTTTCGAGCGTTTCTCACATCACAGCTCGTTGCAACGGGATCGAAAACTTTCATTCTGCTCAAATACACCACATCCATGTGTTAAATGTTGTCTGGCACAGCCGAAGCGAACGAAACTTTGAAAAACACAAAAATCGTGATATCGCTTGTTTCGAGCGTTTCTGCAATCGCAGCTTTGTGCAAATGCATCAAAAACGTTCATTCTGCTCAAATACACCACATCCATGTGTTAAAAGTTGTCTGGCACAGACGAAGCGAACGAAACTTTGAAAACACACAAAAATCGTGATATCGCTTGTTTCGAGCGTTTCTGCAATCGCAGCTTGGTGCAAATGCATCAAAAACGTTCATTCTGCTCAAATACACCACATCCATGTGTTAAAAGTTGTCTGGCACAGACGAAGCGAACGAAACTTTGAAAAACAATAAAATTGTTTTAACGCGCGTTTTGAGCGTTTCTGAGATCACAACTCGGTGCAAATAGATCAAAAACGTTCATTCTGCTCAAATACATCATATCCATGCATTAAAAGTCGTCTGGCACAGACGAAGCGACCGAAACTTTGAAAACCACAGAAATCGTGTTAT
Organism: Pimpla rufipes; assembly: GCA_963932165.1. NCBI lineage: Eukaryota > Metazoa > Arthropoda > Insecta > Hymenoptera > Ichneumonidae > Pimpla > Pimpla rufipes. Next base: position 6,869,365 of record OZ010643.1, read on the forward strand.
CGAGTGTTTCGAGCGTTTCTCACATCACAGCTCGGTGCAACGGGATCGAAAACTTTCATTCTGCTCAAATACACCACATCCATGTGTTAAATGTTGTCTGGCACAGCCGAAGAGAACGAAACTTTGAAAACACACAAAAATCGTGATATCACTTGTTTCGAGCGTTTCTGCAATCGCAGCTTGGTGCAAATGCATCAAAAACGTTCATTCTGCTCAAATACACCACATCCATGTGTTAAAAGTTGTCTGGCACAGCCGTAGCGAACGAAACTTCGGAAAACACCAAAATCGTAATATCGCGTGTTTTGAGCGTTTCTGAGATTACAGCTGGGTGCAAATGGATCAAAAACGTTCATTCTACTCAAATACACCACATCCATGTGTTAAAAGTTGTCTGGCACAGCCGAAGCGAACGAAACTTCGGAAAACACCAAAACCGTAATATCGCGTGTTTTGAGTGTTTCTGATATCACAGCTCGGTGCAAATGGATCGAAAACTTTCATTCTACTAAAATACACCACATCCATATGTTAAATGTTGTCTGGCACAGCCGAAGCGAACGAAACTTTGAAAACTACAGAAACCGTGTTATCGCGTGTTTCGAGCGTTTCTGAGATCACAGCTCGGTGCAAATGGATCAAAAACGTTCATTCTACTCAAATACACCACATCCATGTGTTAAAAGTTGTCTGGCACAGCCGAAGCGAACGAAACTTCGGAAAACACCAAAATCGTAATATCGCGTGTTTTGAGCGTTTCTGATATCACAGCTCGGTGCAAATGGATCAAAAACGTTCAATCTGCTCAAATACATCATATCCATGCATTAAAAGTCGTCTGGCACAGACGAAGCGACCGAAACTTTGAAAACCACAGAAATCGTGTTATCGAGTGTTTCGAGCGTTTCTCACATCACAGCTCGGTGCAACGGGATCGTAAACTTTCATTCTGCTCAAATACACCACATCCATGTGTTAAATGTTGTCTGGCACAGCCGAAGCGAACGAAACTTTGAAAAACACAAAAATCGTGATATCGCTTGTTTCGAGCGTTTCTGAAATCGCAGCTTGGTGCAAATGCATCAAAAACGTTCATCCTGCTCAAATACACCATATCCATGCGTTAAAAGTTGTCTGGCACAGCCGAAGCGAACGAAACTTTGAAAACTACAGAAAACGTGTTATCGCGTGTTTCGAGCGTTTCTGAGATCACAGCTAGGTGCAAATGGATCAAAAACGTTCATTCTACTCAAATACACCACATCCATGTGTTAAAAGTTGTCTGGCACAGACGAAGCGAACGAAACTTTGAAAAACACAAAAATCGTGATATCGCTTGTTTCGAGCGTTTCTGCAATCGCGGCTTGGTGCAAATGCATCAAAAACGTTCATTCTGCTCAAATACACCACATCCATGTGTTAAAAGTTGTCTGGCACAGCCGAAGCGAACGAAACTTTGAAAACTACAGAAACCGTGTTATCGCGTGTTTCGAGCGTTTCTGAGATCACAGCTCGGTGCAAATGGATCAAAAACGTTCATTCTACTCAAATACACCACATCCATGTGTTCAAAGTTGTCTGGCACAGCCGAAGCGAACGAAACTTCGGAAAACACCAAAATCGTAATATCGCGTGTTTTGAGCGTTTCTGATATCACAGCTCGGTGCAAATGGATCAAAAACGTTCAATCTGCTCAAATACATCATATCCATGCATTAAAAGTCGTCTGGCACAGACGAAGCGACCGAAACTTTGAAAACCACAGAAATCGTGTTATCGAGTGTTTCGAGCGTTTCTCACATCACAGCTCGGTGCAACGGGATCGAAAACTTTCATTCTGCTCAAATACACCACATCCATGTGTTAAATGTTGTCTGGCACAGCCGAAGCGAACGAAACTTTGAAAACTACAGAAAACGTGTTATCGCGTGTTTCGAGCGTTTCTGAGATCACAGCTCGGTGCAAATGGATCAAAAACGTTCATTCTACTCAAATACACCACATCCATGTGTTAAAAGTTGTCTGGCACAGACGAAGCGAACGAAACTTTGAAAAACACAAAAATCGTGATATCGCTTGTTTCGAGCGTTTCTGCAATCGCGGCTTGGTGCAAATGCATCAAAAACGTTCATTCTGCTCAAATACACCACATCCATGTGTTAAAAGTTGTCTGGCACAGACGAAGCGAACGAAACTTTGAAAACCACAGAAATAGTTTTATCGAGTGTTTCGAGCGTTTCTCAGATCAAAGCTCGGTGCAACTGGATCGAAAACTTTCATTCTGCTCAAATCCACCACATCCATGTGTTAAAAGTTGTCTGGCACAGAAGAAGTGAACGAAACTTTGAAAACACACAAAAATCGTGATATCGCTTGTTTCGAGCGTTTCTGAGATCACAGCTCGGTGCAAATGGATCAAAAACGTTCATTCTGCTCAAATACATCATATCCATGCATTAAAAGTGGTCTGGCACAGACGAAGCGACCGAAACTTTGAAAACCACAGAAATCGTGTTATCGAGTGTTTCGAGCGTTTCTCACATCACAGCTCGTTGCAACGGGATCGAAAACTTTCATTCTGCTCAAATACACCACATCCATGTGTTAAATGTTGTCTGGCACAGCCGAAGCGAACGAAACTTTGAAAAACACAAAAATTGTGATATCGCTTGTTTCGAGCGTTTCTGCAATCGCAGCTTTGTGCAAATGCATCAAAAACGTTCATTCTGCTCAAATACACCACATCCATGTGTTAAATGTTGTCTGGCAGAGCCGAAGCGAACGAAACTTTGAAAAACTCAAAAATCGTGATATCTCGTGATTCGAGCGTTTCTGAGGTCGCAGTTTGGTGCAAATGTATCGAAAACTTTCATTCTACTCAAATACACCACATCGATGCGTAAAAAGTTGTCTGGAACAGCCGAAGCGAACGAAACTTTGAAGACACACAAAATTCGTGATATCGCTTGTTTCGAGCGTTTCTGAGATCGCAGCTTGGTGCAAATGCATCAAAAACGTTCATTCTGCTCAAATACACCATACCCATGCATTAAAAGTTGTCTGGCACAGCCGAAGCGAACGAAACTTTGAAAACTACAGAAACCGTGTTATCGCGTGTTTCGAGCGTTTCTGAGATCACAGCTCGGTGCAACTGCATCGAAAACTTTCATTCTGCTCAAATACACCATATCCATGCGTTAAAAGTGGTCTGGTACAGCCGAAGCGAATGAAACTTCGAAAAACACAAAAATCGTAATATCGCGTGTTTTGAGCATTTCTGAGATCGCAGGTTGGTGCAAATAGATCAAAAACGTTCATTCTGCTCAAATACACCACATCCATGTGTTAAAAGATGTCTGGCACAGCCGAAGCGAACGAAACTTCGTAAACACCAAAATCGTAATATCGCGTGTTATGAGCGTTTCTGATATGACAGCTCGGTGCAAATGGATCAAAAACGTTCATTCTACTCAAATACACCACATCCATGTGTTAAATGTTGTCTGGCACAGCCGAAGCGATCGAAACTTTGAAAACTACAGAAACCGTGTTATCGCGTGTTTCGAGCGTTTCTCACATCACAGCTCGGTGCAACGGGATCAAAAACTTTCATTCTGCTCAAATACACCACATCCATGTGTTAAATGTTGTCTGGCACAGCCGAAGCGAACGAAACTTTGAAAAACACAAAAATCGTGATATCGTTTGTTTCGAGCGTTTCTGCAATCGCAGCTTGGTGCAAATGCATCAAAAACGTTCATTCTGCTCAAATACACCACATCCATGTGTGAAAAGTTGTCTGGCACAGACGAAGCGAACGAAACTTTGAAGACACACAAAATTCGTGATATCGCGTGTTTCGAGCGTTTCTGAGATCACAGCTCGGTGCAAATGGATCAAAAACGTTCATTCTACTCAAATACACCACATCCATGTGTTAAAAGTTGTCTGGCACAGCCGAAGCGAACGAAACTTCGGAAAACACCAAAATCGTAATATCGCGTGTTTTGAGCGTTTCTGAGATCACAGCTGGGTGCAAATGGATCAAAAACGTTCATTCTACTCAAATACACCACATCCATGTGTTAAAAGTTGTCTGGCACAGCCGAAGCGAACGAAACTTCGGAAAACACCAAAACCGTAATATCGCGTGTTTTGAGTGTTTCTGATATCACAGCTCGGTGCAAATGGATCAAAAACGTTCATACTGCTCAAATACATCATATCCATGCATTAAAAGTCGTCTGGCACAGACGAAGCGACCGAAACTTTGAAAACCACAGAAATCGTGTTATCGAGTGTTTCGAGCGTTTCTCACTTCACATCTCGGTGCAACGGGATCGAAAACTTTCATTCTGCTCAAATACACCACATCCATGTGTTAAATGTTGTCTGGCACAGCCGAAGCGAACGAAACTTTGAAAAACACAAAAATCGTGATATCGCGTGTTTCTAGCGTTTCTGAGATCACAGCTCGGTGCAAATGGATCAAAAACGTTCATTCTACTCAAATACACCACATCCATGTGTTAAAAGTTGTCTGGCACAGCCGAAGCGAACGAAACTTCGGAAAACACCAAAATCGTAATATCGCGTGTTATGAGCGTTTCTGATATGGCAGCTCGGTGCAAATGGATCAAAAACGTTCATTCTGCTCAAATACATCATGTCCATACATTAAAAGTCGTCTGGCACGAAACGAACGAAAGTTTGAAAAACTCCAAAATCGTGATATCTCGTGATTCGAGCGTTTCTGAGATCGCAGTTTGGTGCAAACGGATCGAAAACTTTCATTCTACTCAAATACACCACATCCATATGTTCAAAGTTGTCTGGCACAGACGAAGCGAACGAAACTTTGAAAAACACACAAATCGTGATATCGCTTGTTTCGAGCGTTTCTGAGATCGCAGCTTGGTGCAAATGCATCAAAAACGTTCATTCTGCTCAAATACACCATACCCATGCATTAAAAGTTGTCTGGCACAGCCGAAGCGAACGAAACTTTGAAAACTACAGAAACCGTGTTATCGCGTGTTTCGAGCGTTTCTGAGATCACAGCTCGGTGCAACTGCATCGAAAACTTTCATTCTGCTCAAATACACCACATCCATGTGTTAAAAGTTGTCTGGCACAGACGAAGCGAACGAAACTTTGAAAAACACAAAAATCGTGATATCGCTTGTTTCGAGCGTTTCTGCAATCGCAGCTTGGTGCAAATGCATCAAAAACGTTCATTCTGCTCAAATACACCACATCCATGTGTGAAAAGTTGTCTGGCACAGACGAAGCGAACGAAACTTTGAAGACACACAAAATTCGTGATATCGCGTGTTTCGAGCGTTTCTGAGATCACAGCTCTGTGCAAATGGATCAAAAACGTTCATTCTACTCAAATACACCACATCCATGTGTTAAAAGTTGTCTGGCACAGCCGAAGCGAACGAAACTTCGGAAAACACCAAAATCGTAATATCGCGTGTTTTGAGCGTTTCTGAGATCACAGCTGGGTGCAAATGGATCAAAAACGTTCATTCTACTCAAATACACCACATCCATGTGTTAAAAGTTGTCTGGCACAGCCGAAGCGAACGAAACTTCGGAAAACACCAAAATCGTAATATCGCGTGTTTTGAGCGTTTCTGATATCACAGCTCGGTGCAAATGGATCAAAAACGTTCATTCTGCTCAAATACATCATATCCATGCATTAAAAGTCGTCTGGCACAGGCGAAGCGACCGAAACTTTGAAAACCACAGAAACCGTGTTATCTCGTGTTTCGAGCGTTTCTGAGATCACAGTTCGGTGCAACTGCATCGAAAACTTTCATTCTGCTCAAATACACCACATCCATGTGTTAAAATTTGTCTGGCATAGACGAAGCGAACGAAACTTTGAAAAACACAAAAATCGTGATATCGCTTGTTTCGAGCGTTTCTGCAATCGCAGCTTGGTGCAAATGCATCAACAACGTTCATTCTGCTCAAATACACCTCATCCATGTGTTAAAAGTTGTCTGGCACAGACGAAGCGAACGAAACTTTGAAAACACACAAAAATCGTGATATCGCTTGTTTCGAGCGTTTCTGAGATCACAGCTCTGTGCAAATGGATCAAAAACGTTCATTCTACTCAAATACACCACATCCATGTGTTAAAAGTTGTCTGGCACAGCCGAAGCGAACGAAACTTCGGAAAACACCAAAATCGTAATATCGCGTGTTTTGAGCGTTTCTGAGATCACAGCTGGGTGCAAATGGAACAAAAACGTTCATTCTACTCAAATACACCACATCCATGTGTTAAAAGTTGTCTGGCACAGCCGAAGCGAACGAAACTTCGGAAAACACCAAAATCGTAATATCGCGTGTTTTGAGCGTTTCTGATATCACAGCTCGGTGCAAATGGATAAAAAACGTTCATTCTGCTCAAATACATCATATCCATGCATTAAAAGTCGTCTGGCACAGGCGAAGCGACCGAAACTTTGAAAACCACAGAAACCGTGTTATCTCGTGTTTCGAGCGTTTCTGAGATCACAGTTCGGTGCAACTGCATCGAAAACTTTCATTCTGCTCAAATACACCACATCCATGTGTTAAAATTTGTCTGGCATAGACGAAGCGAACGAAACTTTGAAAAACACAAAAATCGTGATATCGCTTGTTTCGAGCGTTTCTGCAATCGCAGCTTGGTGCAAATGCATCAAAAACGTTCATTCTGCTCAAATACACCTCATCCATGTGTTAAAAGTTGTCTGGCACAGACGAAGCGAACGAAACTTTGAAAACACACAAAAATCGTGATATCGCTTGTTTCGAGCGTTTCTGCAATCGCAGCTTGGTGCAAATGCATCAAAAACGTTCATTCTGCTCAAATACACCACATCCATGTGTTAAAAGTTGTCTGGCACAGACGAAGCGAACGAAACTTTGAAAAACAACAAAATTGTTTTAACGCGCGTTTTGAGCGTTTCTGAGATCACAACTCGGTGCAAATAGATCAAAAACGTTCATTCTGCTCAAATACATCATATCCATGCATTAAAAGTCGTCTGGCACAGACGAAGCGACCGAAACTTTGAAAACCACAGAAATCGTGTTATCGAGTGTTTCGAGCGTTTCTCACATCACAGCTCGGTGCAACGGGATCGAAAACTTTCATTCTGCTCAAATACACCACATCCATGTGTTAAATGTTGTCTGGCACAGCCGAAGAGAACGAAACTTTGAAAACACACAAAAATCGTGATATCGCTTGTTTCGAGCGTTTCTGCAATCGCAGCTTGGTGCAAATGCATCAAAAACGTTCATCCTGCTCAAATACACCACATCCATGTGTTAAAAGTCGTCTGGCACAGACGAAGCGACCGAAACTTTGAAAACCACAGAAATCGTTTTATCGAGTGTTTCGAGCGTTTCTCAGATCAAAGCTCGGTGCATCTGCATCGAAAACTTTAATTCTGCTCAAATACACCACATCCATGTGTTAAAAGTTGTCTGGCACAGCCGAAGCGAACGAAATTTTGAAAAACACAAAAATCGTGATATCGCTTGTTTCGAGCGTTTCTGCAATCGCAGCTTTGTGCAAATGCATCAAAAACGTTCATTCTGCTCAAATACACCACATCCATGTGTTAAAAGTTGTCTGGCACAGACGAAGCGAACGAAACTTTGAAGACACACAAAATTCGTGATATCGCGTGTTTCGAGCGTTTCTGAGATCACAGCTCGGTGCAAATGGATCAAAAACGTTCATTCTACTCAAATACACCACATCCATGTGTTAAAAGTTGTCTGGCACAGGCGAAGCGACCGAAACTTTGAAAACCACAGAAATCGTGTTATCGAGTGTTTCGAGCGTTTCTCACATCACAGCTCGGTGCAACGGGATCGAAAACTTTCATTCTGCTCAAATACACCACATCCATGTGTTAAATGTTGTCTGGCACAGCCGAAGCGAACGAAACTTTGAAAAACACAAAAATCGTGATATCGCTTTTTTCGAGCGTTTCTGAGATCGCAGCTTGGTGCAAATGCATCAAAAACGTTCATTCTGCTCAAATACACCATACCCATGCATTAAAAGTTGTCTGGCACAGCCGAAGCGAACGAAACTTTGAAAACTACAGAAACCGTGTTATCGCGTGTTTCGAGCGTTTCTGAGATCACAGCTCGGTGCAACTGCATCGAAAACATTCATTCTGCTCAAATACACCACATCCATGTGTTAAAAGTTGTCTGGCACAGACGAAGCGAACGAAACTTTGAAAAACACAAAAATCGTGATATCGCTTGTTTCGAGCGTTTCTGCAATCGCAGCTTGGTGCAAATGCATCAAAAACGTTCATTCTGCTCAAATACACCACATCCATGTGTTAAAAGTTGTCTGGCACAGACGAAGCGAACGAAACTTAGAAGACACACAAAATTCGTGATATCGCGTGTTTCGAGCGTTTCTGAGATCACAGCTCGGTGCAAATGGATCAAAAACGTTCATGCTACTCAAATACACCACATACATGTGTTAAAAGTTGTCTGGCACAGCCGAAGCGATCGAAACTTCGGAAAACACCAAAATCGTAATATCGCGTGTTTTGAGCGTTTCTGAGATCACAGCTGGGTGCAAATGGATCAAAAACGTCATTCTACTCAAATACACCACATCCATGTGTTAAAAGTTGTCTGGCACAGCCGAAGTGAACGAAACTTTCAAAACACACAAAAATCGTGATATCGCTTGTTTCGAGCGTTTCTGAGAGCACAGCTCGGTGCAAATGGATCAGAAACGTTCATTCTGCTCAAATACATCATATCCATGCATTAAAAGTGGTCTGGCACAGACGAAGCGACCGAAACTTTGAAAAACACAGAAATCGTGTTATCGAGTGTTTCGAGCGTTCCTGAGATCACAGCTCGGTGCAACTGCATCGAAAACTTTCATTCTGCTCAAATACACCACATCCATGTGTTAAAAGTTGTCTGGCACAGCCGAAGCGAACGAAACTTTGAAAAACTCCAAAATCGTGATATCTCATGATTCGAGCGTTTCTGAGATCGCAGTTTGGTGCAAAAGGGTCGAAAACTTTAATTCTACTCAAATACACCACATCCATGTGTTAAAAGTTGTCTGGCACAGCCGAAGCGAACGAAACTTCGGAAAACACCAAAATCGTAATATCGCGTGTTTTGAGCGTTTCTGAGATCACAGCTGGGTGCAAATGGATCAAAAACGTCATTCTACTCAAATACACCACATCCATGTGTTAAAAGTTGTCTGGCACAGCCGAAGTGAACGAAACTTTCAAAACACACAAAAATCGTGATATCGCTTGTTTCGAGCGTTTCTGAGAGCACAGCTCGGTGCAAATGGATCAAAAACGTTCATTCTGCTCAAATACATCATATCCATGCATTAAAAGTGGTCTGGCACAGACGAAGCGACCGAAACTTTGAAAAACACAGAAATCGTGTTATCGAGTGTTTCGAGCGTTTCTGAGATCACAGCTCGGTGCAACTGCATCGAAAACTTTCATTCTGCTCAAATACACCATAATCATGCATTAAAAGTTGTCTGGCACAGACGAAGCGACCGAAATTTAAAAACCACAGAAATCGTGTTATCGAGTGTTTCGAGCGTTTCTCACTTCACAGCTCGGTGCAACGGGATCGAAAACTTTCATTCTGCTCAAATACACCACATCCATGTGTTAAATGTTGTCTGGCACAGCCGAAGCGAACGAAACTTTGAAAAACACAAAAATCGTGATATCGCATGTTTCGAGCGTTTCTGCAATCGCAGCTTTGTGCAAATGCATCAAAAACGTTCATTCTGCTCAAATACACCACATCCATGTGTTAAAAGTTGTCTGGCACAGCCGAAGCGAACGAAATTTTGAAAAACACAAAAATCGTGATATCGCTTGTTTCGAGCGTTTCTGCAATCGCAGCTTTGTGCAAATGCATCAAAAACGTTCATTCTGCTCAAATACACCACATCCATGTGTTAAAAGTTGTCTGGCACAGACGAAGCGAACGAAACTTTGAAGACACACAAAATTCGTGATATCGCGTGTTTCGAGCGTTTCTGAGATCACAGCTCGGTGCAAATGGATCAAAAACGTTCATTCTACTCAAATACACCACATCCATGTGTTAAAAGTTGTCTGGCACAGGCGAAGCGACCGAAACTTCGGAAAACACCAAAATCGTAATATCGCGTGTTATGAGCGTTTCTGATATGATAGCTCGGTGCAAATGGATCAAAAACGTTCATTCTGCTCAAATACATCATGTCCATACATTAAAAGTCGTCTGGCACGAAGCGAACGAAAGTTTGAAAAACTCCAAAATCGTGATATCTCGTGATTCGAGCGTTTCTGAGATCGCAGTTTGGTGCAAACGGATCGAAAACTTTCATTCTACTCAAATACACCACATCCATGCGTAAAAAGTTGTCTGGAACAGCCGAAGCGAACGAAACTTTGAAGGCACACAAAATTCGTGATATCGCGTGTTTTGAGCGTTTCTGAGATCACAGCTCGGTGCAAATAGATCAAAAAAGTTCGTTCTGCTCAAATACACCACATCCATGTGTTAAAAGTTGTCTGGCACAGACGAAGCGAACGAAACTTTGAAAAACACAAAAATCGTGATATCGCTTGTTTCGAGGGTTTCTGAGATCGCAGCTTGGTGCAAATGCATCAAAAACGTTCATTCTGCTCAAATACACCATACCCATGCATTAAAAGTTGTCTGGCACAGCCGAAGCGAACGAAACTTTGAAAACTACAGAAACCGTGTTATCGCGTGTTTCGAGCGTTTCTGAGATCACAGCTCGGTGCAACTGCATCGAAAACTTTCATTCTGCTCAAATACACCACATCCATGTGTTAAAAGTTGTCTGGCACAGACGAAGCGAACGAAACTTTGAAAAACACAAAAATCGTGATATCGCTTGTTTCGAGCGTTTCTGCAATCGCAGCTTGGTGCAAATGCATCAAAAACGTTCATTCTGCTCAAATACACCACATCCATGTGTTAAAAGTCTTCTGGCACAGACGAAGCGAACGAAACTTTGAAGACACACAAAATTCGTGATATCGCGTGTTTCGAGCGTTTCTGAGATCACAGCTCGGTGCAAATGGATCAAAAACGTTCATTCTACTCAAATACACCACATCCATGTGTTAAAAGTTGTCTGGCACAGCCGAAGCGAACGAAACTTCGGAAAACACCAAAATCGTAATATCGCGTGTTTTGAGCTTTTCTGAGATCACAGCTGGGTGCAAATGGATCAAAAACGTTCATTCTACTCAAATACACCACATCCATGTGTTAAAAGTTGTCTGGCACAGCCGAAGCGAACGAAACTTCGGAAAACACCAAAATCGTAATATCGCGTGTTTTGAGCGTTTCTGATATCACAGCTCGGTGCAAATGGATCAAAAACGTTCATTCTGCTCAAATACATCATATCCATGCATTAAAAGTAGTCTGGCACAGGCGAAGCGACCGAAACTTTGAAAACCACAGAAATGGTGTTATCGAGTGTTTCGAGCGTTTCTCACATGACAGCTCGGTGCAACGGGATCGAAAACTTTCATTCTGTTCAAATACACCACATCCATGTGTTAAATGTTGTCTGGCACAGCCGAAGCGAACGAAACTTTGAAAAACACAAAAATCGTGATATCGCTTGTTTCGAGCGTTTCTGAGATCGCAGCTTGGTGCAAATGCATGAAAAACGTTCATCCTGCTCAAATACACCATATCCATGCGTTAAAAGTTGTCTTTTGGAAATCTTTTGGAAATCAATTTCAACATTAAAAGTTGTCTGGCACAGCCGAAGCGAACGAAACTTTGAAAACTACAGAAACCTTGTTATCGCGTGATTCGAGCGTTTCTGAGATCGCAGTTTGGTGCAAATGGATCGAAAACTTTCATTCTACTCAAATACACCACATCCATGCGTAAAATTTGTCTGGAACAGCCGAAGCGAACGAAACTTTGAAAAACTCCAAAATCGTGATATCTCGTGATTCGAGCGATTCTGAGATCGCAGTTTGGTGCAAATGGATCGAAAACTTTCATTCTACTCAAATACACCACATCCATGCGTAAAAAGTTGTCTGGAACAGCCAAAGCGAACGAAATTTTGAAAAACACAAAAATCGTGATATCGCTTGTTTCGAGCGTTTCTGCAATCGCAGCTTTGTGCAAATGCATCAAAAACGTTCATTCTGCTCAAATACACCACATCCATGTGTTAAAAGTTGTCTGGCACAGACGAAGCGAACGAAACATTGAAGACACACAAAATTCGTGCTATCGAGTGTTTCGAGCGTTTCTCACATCACAGCTCCTTGCAACGGGATCGAAAACTTTCATTCTGCTCAAATACACCACATCCATGTGTTAAAAGTCGTCTGGCACAGACGAAGCGACCGAAACTTTGAAAACCACAGAAATCGTGTTATCGAGTGTTTCGAGCGTTTTTCACATCACAGCTCGGTGCAACGGGATCGAAAACTTTCATTCTGCTCAAATACACCACATCCATGTGTTAAATGTTGTCTGGCACAGCCGAAGCGAACGAAACTTTGAAAAACACAAAAATCGTGATATCGCTTGTTTCGAGCGTTTCTGAGATCGCAGCTTGGTGCAAATGCATCAAAAACGTTCATTCTGCTCAAATACACCATATCCATGCATTAAAAGTAGTCTGGCACAGGCGAAGCGACCGAAACTTTGAAAACCACAGAAATGGTGTTATCGAGTGTTTCGAGCGTTTCTCACATGACAGCTCGGTGCAACGGGATCGAAAACTTTCATTCTGTTCAAATACACCACATCCATGTGTTAAATGTTGTCTGGCACAGCCGAAGCGAACGAAACTTTGAAAACCACAGAAATCGTGTTATCGAGTGTTTCGAGCGTTTCTGAGATCACAGCTCGGTGCAAATGGATCAAAAACGTTCATGCTACTCAAATACACCACATACATGTGTTAAAAGTTGTCTGGCACAGCCGAAGCGATCGAAACTTCGGAAAACACCAAAATCGTAATATCGCGTGTTTTGAGCGTTTCTGAGATCACAGCTGGGTGCAAATGGATCAAAAACGTCATTCTACTCAAATACACCACATCCATGTGTTAAAAGTTGTCTGGCACAGCCGAAGTGAACGAAACTTTCAAAACACACAAAAATCGTGATATCGCTTGTTTCGAGCGTTTCTGAGAGCGCAGCTCGGTGCAAATGGATCAGAAACGTTCATTCTGCTCAAATACATCATATCCATGCATTAAAAGTGGTCTGGCACAGACGAAGCGACCGAAACTTTGAAAAACACAGAAATCGTGTTATCGAGTGTTTCGAGCGTTCCTGAGATCACAGCTCGGTGCAACTGCATCGAAAACTTTCATTCTGCTCAAATACACCACATCCATGTGTTAAAAGTTGTCTGGCACAGCCGAAGCGAACGAAACTTTGAAAAACTCCAAAATCGTGATATCTCATGATTCGAGCGTTTCTGAGATCGCAGTTTGGTGCAAAAGGGTCGAAAACTTTAATTCTACTCAAATACACCACATCCATGTGTTAAAAGTTGTCTGGCACAGCCGAAGCGAACGAAACTTCGGAAAACACCAAAATCGTAATATCGCGTGTTTTGAGCGTTTCTGAGATCACAGCTGGGTGCAAATGGATCAAAAACGTCATTCTACTCAAATACACCACATCCATGTGTTAAAAGTTGTCTGGCACAGCCGAAGTGAACGAAACTTTCAAAACACACAAAAATCGTGATATCGCTTGTTTCGAGCGTTTCTGAGAGCACAGCTCGGTGCAAATGGATCAAAAACGTTCATTCTGCTCAAATACATCATATCCATGCATTAAAAGTGGTCTGGCACAGACGAAGCGACCGAAACTTTGAAAAACACAGAAATCGTGTTATCGAGTGTTTCGAGCGTTTCTGAGATCACAGCTCGGTGATACTGCATCGAAAACTTTCATTCTGCTCAAATACACCATACCCATGCATTAAAAGTTGTCTGGCACAGACGAAGCGACCGAAATTTGAAAACCACAGAAATCGTGTTATCGAGTGTTTCGAGCGTTTCTCACTTCACAGCTCGGTGCAACGGGATCGAAAACTTTCATTCTGCTCAAATACACCACATCCATGTGTTAAATGTTGTCTGGCACAGCCGAAGCGAACGAAACTTTGAAAAACACAAAAATCGTGATATCGCATGTTTCGAGCGTTTCTGCAATCGCAGCTTTGTGCAAATGCATCAAAAACGTTCATTCTGCTCAAATACACCACATCCATGTGTTAAAAGTTGTCTGGCACAGCCGAAGCGAACGAAATTTTGAAAAACACAAAAATCGTGATATCGCTTGTTTCGAGCGTTTCTGCAATCGCAGCTTTGTGCAAATGCATCAAAAACGTTCATTCTGCTCAAATACACCACATCCATGTGTTAAAAGTTGTCTGGCACAGACGAAGCGAACGAAACTTTGAAGACACACAAAATTCGTGATATCGCGTGTTTCGAGCGTTTCTGAGATCACAGCTCGGTGCAAATGGATCAAAAACGTTCATTCTACTCAAATACACCACATCCATGTGTTAAAAGTTGTCTGGCACAGGCGAAGCGACCGAAACTTCGGAAAACACCAAAATCGTAATATCGCGTGTTATGAGCGTTTCTGATATGATAGCTCGGTGCAAATGGATCAAAAACGTTCATTCTGCTCAAATACATCATGTCCATACATTAAAAGTCGTCTGGCACGAAGCGAACGAAAGTTTGAAAAACTCCAAAATCGTGATATCTCGTGATTCGAGCGTTTCTGAGATCGCAGTTTGGTGCAAACGGATCGAAAACTTTCATTCTACTCAAATACACCACATCCATGCGTAAAAAGTTGTCTGGAACAGCCGAAGCGAACGAAACTTTGAAGGCACACAAAATTCGTGATATCGCGTGTTTTGAGCGTTTCTGAGATCACAGCTCGGTGCAAATAGATCAAAAAAGTTCGTTCTGCTCAAATACACCACATCCATGTGTTAAAAGTTGTCTGGCACAGACGAAGCGAACGAAACTTTGAAAAACACAAAAATCGTGATATCGCTTGTTTCGAGGGTTTCTGAGATCGCAGCTTGGTGCAAATGCATCAAAAACGTTCATTCTGCTCAAATACACCATACCCATGCATTAAAAGTTGTCTGGCACAGCCGAAGCGAACGAAACTTTGAAAACTACAGAAACCGTGTTATCGCGTGTTTCGAGCGTTTCTGAGATCACAGCTCGGTGCAACTGCATCGAAAACTTTCATTCTGCTCAAATACACCACATCCATGTGTTAAAAGTTGTCTGGCACAGACGAAGCGAACGAAACTTTGAAAAACACAAAAATCGTGATATCGCTTGTTTCGAGCGTTTCTGCAATCGCAGCTTGGTGCAAATGCATCAAAAACGTTCATTCTGCTCAAATACACCACATCCATGTGTTAAAAGTCTTCTGGCACAGACGAAGCGAACGAAACTTTGAAGACACACAAAATTCGTGATATCGCGTGTTTCGAGCGTTTCTGAGATCACAGCTCGGTGCAAATGGATCAAAAACGTTCATTCTACTCAAATACACCACATCCATGTGTTAAAAGTTGTCTGGCACAGCCGAAGCGAACGAAACTTCGGAAAACACCAAAATCGTAATATCGCGTGTTTTGAGCTTTTCTGAGATCACAGCTGGGTGCAAATGGATCAAAAACGTTCATTCTACTCAAATACACCACATCCATGTGTTAAAAGTTGTCTGGCACAGCCGAAGCGAACGAAACTTCGGAAAACACCAAAATCGTAATATCGCGTGTTTTGAGCGTTTCTGATATCACAGCTCGGTGCAAATGGATCAAAAACGTTCATTCTGCTCAAATACATCATATCCATGCATTAAAAGTAGTCTGGCACAGGCGAAGCGACCGAAACTTTGAAAACCACAGAAATGGTGTTATCGAGTGTTTCGAGCGTTTCTCACATGACAGCTCGGTGCAACGGGATCGAAAACTTTCATTCTGTTCAAATACACCACATCCATGTGTTAAATGTTGTCTGGCACAGCCGAAGCGAACGAAACTTTGAAAAACACAAAAATCGTGATATCGCTTGTTTCGAGCGTTTCTGAGATCGCAGCTTGGTGCAAATGCATGAAAAACGTTCATCCTGCTCAAATACACCATATCCATGCGTTAAAAGTTGTCTTTTGGAAATCTTTTGGAAATCAATTTCAACATTAAAAGTTGTCTGGCACAGCCGAAGCGAACGAAACTTTGAAAACTACAGAAACCTTGTTATCGCGTGATTCGAGCGTTTCTGAGATCGCAGTTTGGTGCAAATGGATCGAAAACTTTCATTCTACTCAAATACACCACATCCATGCGTAAAATTTGTCTGGAACAGCCGAAGCGAACGAAACTTTGAAAAACTCCAAAATCGTGATATCTCGTGATTCGAGCGATTCTGAGATCGCAGTTTGGTGCAAATGGATCGAAAACTTTCATTCTACTCAAATACACCACATCCATGCGTAAAAAGTTGTCTGGAACAGCCAAAGCGAACGAAATTTTGAAAAACACAAAAATCGTGATATCGCTTGTTTCGAGCGTTTCTGCAATCGCAGCTTTGTGCAAATGCATCAAAAACGTTCATTCTGCTCAAATACACCACATCCATGTGTTAAAAGTTGTCTGGCACAGACGAAGCGAACGAAACATTGAAGACACACAAAATTCGTGCTATCGAGTGTTTCGAGCGTTTCTCACATCACAGCTCCTTGCAACGGGATCGAAAACTTTCATTCTGCTCAAATACACCACATCCATGTGTTAAAAGTCGTCTGGCACAGACGAAGCGACCGAAACTTTGAAAACCACAGAAATCGTGTTATCGAGTGTTTCGAGCGTTTTTCACATCACAGCTCGGTGCAACGGGATCGAAAACTTTCATTCTGCTCAAATACACCACATCCATGTGTTAAATGTTGTCTGGCACAGCCGAAGCGAACGAAACTTTGAAAAACACAAAAATCGTGATATCGCTTGTTTCGAGCGTTTCTGAGATCGCAGCTTGGTGCAAATGCATCAAAAACGTTCATTCTGCTCAAATACACCATATCCATGCATTAAAAGTAGTCTGGCACAGGCGAAGCGACCGAAACTTTGAAAACCACAGAAATGGTGTTATCGAGTGTTTCGAGCGTTTCTCACATGACAGCTCGGTGCAACGGGATCGAAAACTTTCATTCTGTTCAAATACACCACATCCATGTGTTAAATGTTGTCTGGCACAGCCGAAGCGAACGAAACTTTGAAAACCACAGAAATCGTGTTATCGAGTGTTTCGAGCGTTTCTGAGATCACAGCTCGGTGCAAATGGATCAAGTACGTTCATTCTACTCAAATACACAAAATCCATGCGTTAAAAGTGGTCTGGCACAGCCGAAGCGAACGAAACTTTGAAAACACACAAAAATCGTAATATCGCGTGTTTTGAGCGTTTCTGAGATCGCAGCTTGGTGCAAATGGATCAAGAACGTTCATTCTGCTCAAATACACCACATCCATGTGTTAAAAGTTGTCTGGCACAGACGAATCGAACGAAACTTTGAAAAACTCAAAAATCGTGATATCTCGTGATTCGAGCGTTTCTGAGATGGCAGTTTGGTGCAAAAGGATCGAAAACTTTCATTCTCCACAAATACACCATATCCATGCGTTAAAAGTGGTCTGGTTCAGCCAAAGCGAACGAAACTTTGAAAAACATAAAATTCGTGATATCGCTTGTTTCGAGAATTTCTGAGATCGCAGCTTGGTGCAAATGCATCAAAAACTTTCATTCTGCTCAAATGCACCATACCCAGGCGTTAAAAGTTGTCTGGCACAGCCGAAGCGAACGAAACTTCGGAAAACACCAAAATCGTAATATCACAGCTGGGTGCAAATGGATCAAAAACGTTCATTCTACTCAAATACACCGCATCCATGTGTTAAAAGTTGTCTGGCACAGCCGAAGCGAACGAAACTTTGAAAAACACAAAAATCGTGATATCGCTTGTTTCGAGGGTTTCTGAGATCGCAGCTTGGTGCAAATGCATCAAAAACGTTCATTCTGCTCAAATACACCATACCCATGCATTAAAAGTTGTCTGGCACAGCCGAAGCGAACGAAACTTTGAAAACTACAGAAACCGTGTTATCGCGTGTTTCGAGCGTTTCTGAGATCACAGCTCGGTGCAACTGCATCGAAAACTTTCATTCTGCTCAAATACACCACATCCATGTGTCAAAAGTTGTCTGGCACAGACGAAGCGAACGAAACTTTGAAAAACACAAAAATCGTGATATCGCTTGTTTCGAGCGTTTCTGCAATCGCAGCTTGGTGCAAATGCATCAAAAACGTTCATTCTGCTCAAATACACCACATCCATGTGTTAAAAGTCTTCTGGCACAGACGAAGCGAACGAAACTTTGAAGACACACAAAATTCGTGATATCGCGTGTTTCGAGCGTTTCTGAGATCACAGCTCGGTGCAAATGGATCAAAAACGTTCATTCTACTCAAATACACCACATCCATGTGTTAAAAGTTGTCTGGCACAGCCGAAGCGAACGAAACTTCGGAAAACACCAAAATCGTAATATCGCGTGTTTTGAGCTTTTCTGAGATCACAGCTGGGTGCAAATGGATCAAAAACGTTCATTCTACTCAAATACACCACATCCATGTGTTAAAAGTTGTCTGGCACAGCCGAAGCGAACGAAACTTCGGAAAACACCAAAATCGTAATATCGCGTGTTTTGATCGTTTCTGATATCACAGCTCGGTGCAAATGGATCAAAAACGTTCATTCTGCTCAAATACATCATATCCATGCATTAAAAGTAGTCTGGCACAGGCGAAGCGACCGAAACTTTGAAAACCACAGAAATGGTGTTATCGAGTGTTTCGAGCGTTTCTCACATGACAGCTCGGTGCAACGGGATCGAAAACTTTCATTCTGTTCAAATACACCACATCCATGTGTTAAATGTTGTCTGGCACAGCCGAAGCGAACGAAACTTTGAAAACCACAGAAATCGTGTTATCGAGTGTTTCGAGCGTTTCTGAGATCACAGCTCGGTGCAAATGGATCAAGTACGTTCATTCTACTCAAATACACCAAATCCATGCGTTAAAAGTGGTCTGGCACAGCCGAAGCGAACGAAACTTTGAAAACACACAAAAATCGTAATATCGCGTGTTTTGAGCGTTTCTGAGATCGCAGCTTGGTGCAAATGGATCAAGAACGTTCATTCTGCTCAAATACACCACATCCATGTGTTAAAAGTTGTCTGGCACAGACGAATCGAACGAAACTTTGAAAAACTCAAAAATCGTGATATTTCGTGATTCGAGCGTTTCTGAGATGGCAGTTTGGTGCAAAAGGATCGAAAACTTTCATTCTCCACAAATACACCATATCCATGCGTTAAAAGTGGTCTGGTTCAGCCAAAGCGAACGAAACTTTGAAAAACATAAAATTCGTGATATCGCTTGTTTCGAGAATTTCTGAGATCGCAGCTTGGTGCAAATGCATCAAAAACTTTCATTCTGCTCAAATGCACCATACCCAGGCGTTAAAAGTTGTCTGGCACAGCCGAAGCGAACGAAACTTCGGAAAACACCAAAATCGTAATATCACAGCTGGGTGCAAATGGATCAAAAACGTTCATTCTACTCAAATACACCGCATCCATGTGTTAAAAGTTGTCTGGCACAGCCGAAGCGAACGAAACTTTGAAAAACACAAAAATCGTGATATCGCTTGTTTCGAGGGTTTCTGAGATCGCAGCTTGGTGCAAATGCATCAAAAACGTTCATTCTGCTCAAATACACCATACCCATGCATTAAAAGTTGTCTGGCACAGCCGAAGCGAACGAAACTTTGAAAACTACAGAAACCGTGTTATCGCGTGTTTCGAGCGTTTCTGAGATCACAGCTCGGTGCAACTGCATCGAAAACTTTCATTCTGCTCAAATACACCACATCCATGTGTTAAAAGTTGTCTGGCACAGACGAAGCGAACGAAACTTTGAAAAACACAAAAATCGTGATATCGCTTGTTTCGAGCGTTTCTGCAATCGCAGCTCGGTGCAAATGGATCAAAAACGTTCATTCTACTCAAATACACCACATCCATGTGTTAAAAGTTGTCTGGCACAGCCGAAGCGAACGAAACTTCGGAAAACACCAAAATCGTAATATCGCGTGTTTTGAGCTTTTCTGAGATCACAGCTGGGTGCAAATGGATCAAAAACGTTCATTCTACTCAAATACACCACATCCATGTGTTAAAAGTTGTCTGGCACAGCCGAAGCGAACGAAACTTCGGAAAACACCAAAATCGTAATATCGCGTGTTTTGAGCGTTTCTGATATCACAGCTCGGTGCAAATGGATCAAAAACGTTCATTCTGCTCAAATACATCATATCCATGCATTAAAAGTAGTCTGGCACAGGCGAAGCGACCGAAACTTTGAAAACCACAGAAATGGTGTTATCGAGTGTTTCGAGCGTTTCTCACATGACAGCTCGGTGCAACGGGATCGAAAACTTTCATTCTGTTCAAATACACCACATCCATGTGTTAAATGTTGTCTGGCACAGCCGAAGCGAACGAAACTTTGAAAAACACAAAAATCGTGATATCGCTTGTTTCGAGCGTTTCTGAGATCGCAGCTTGGTGCAAATGCATGAAAAACGTTCATCCTGCTCAAATACACCATATCCATGCGTTAAAAGTTGTCTTTTGGAAATCTTTTGGAAATCAATTTCAACATTAAAAGTTGTCTGGCACAGCCGAAGCGAACGAAACTTTGAAAACTACAGAAACCTTGTTATCGCGTGATTCGAGCGTTTCTGAGATCGCAGTTTGGTGCAAATGGATCGAAAACTTTCATTCTACTCAAATACACCACATCCATGCGTAAAATTTGTCTGGAACAGCCGAAGCGAACGAAACTTTGAAAAACTCCAAAATCGTGATATCTCGTGATTCGAGCTATTCTGAGATCGCAGTTTGGTGCAAATGGATCGAAAACTTTCATTCTACTCAAATACACCACATCCATGCGTAAAAAGTTGTCTGGAACAGCCAAAGCGAACGAAATTTTGAAAAACACAAAAATCGTGATATCGCTTGTTTCGAGCGTTTCTGCAATCGCAGCTTTGTGCAAATGCATCAAAAACGTTCATTCTGCTCAAATACACCACATCCATGTGTTAAAAGTTGTCTGGCACAGACGAAGCGAACGAAACATTGAAGACACACAAAATTCGTGCTATCGAGTGTTTCGAGCGTTTCTCACATCACAGCTCCTTGCAACGGGATCGAAAACTTTCATTCTGCTCAAATACACCACATCCATGTGTTAAAAGTCGTCTGGCACAGACGAAGCGACGGAAACTTTGAAAACCACAGAAATCGTGTTATCGAGTGTTTCGAGCGTTTTTCACATCACAGCTCGGTGCAACGGGATCGAAAACTTTCATTCTGCTCAAATACACCACATCCATGTGTTAAATGTTGTCTGGCACAGCCGAAGCGAACGAAACTTTGAAAAACACAAAAATCGTGATATCGCTTGTTTCGAGCGTTTCTGAGATCGCAGCTTGGTGCAAATGCATCAAAAACGTTCATTCTGCTCAAATACACCATATCCATGCATTAAAAGTAGTCTGGCACAGGCGAAGCGACCGAAACTTTGAAAACCACAGAAATGGTGTTATCGAGTGTTTCGAGCGTTTCTCACATGACAGCTCGGTGCAACGGGATCGAAAACTTTCATTCTGTTCAAATACACCACATCCATGTGTTAAATGTTGTCTGGCACAGCCGAAGCGAACGAAACTTTGAAAACCACAGAAATCGTGTTATCGAGTGTTTCGAGCGTTTCTGAGATCACAGCTCGGTGCAAATGGATCAAGTACGTTCATTCTACTCAAATACACCAAATCCATGCGTTAAAAGTGGTCTGGCACAGCCGAAGCGAACGAAACTTTGAAAACACACAAAAATCGTAATATCGCGTGTTTTGAGCGTTTCTGAGATCGCAGCTTGGTGCAAATGGATCAAGAACGTTCATTCTGCTCAAATACACCTCATCCATGTGTTAAAAGTTGTCTGGCACAGACGAATCGAACGAAACTTTGAAAAACTCAAAAATCGTGATATCTCGTGATTCGAGCGTTTCTGAGATGGCAGTTTGGTGCAAAAGGATCGAAAACTTTCATTCTCCACAAATACACCATATCCATGCGTTAAAAGTGGTCTGGTTCAGCCAAAGCGAACGAAACTTTGAAAAACATAAAATTCGTGATATCGCTTGTTTCGAGAATTTCTGAGATCGCAGCTTGGTGCAAATGCATCAAAAACTTTCATTCTGCTCAAATGCACCATACCCAGGCGTTAAAAGTTGTCTGGCACAGCCGAAGCGAACGAAACTTTGAAAACCACAGAAATCGTTTTATCGAGTGTTTCGAGAGTTTCTCAGATCACAGCTCGGTGCAAATGGATCAAAAACGTTCATTCTACTCAAATACACCACATCCATGTGTTAAAAGTTGTGTGGCTCAGCCGAAGCGAACGAAACTTCGGAAAACACCAAAATCGTAAGATCGCGTGTTTTGAGCGTTTCTGAGATCACAGCTGGGTGCAAATGGATCAAAAACGTTCATTCTACTCAAATACACCGCATCCATGTGTTAAAAGTTGTCTGGCACAGCCGAAGCGAACGAAACTTCGGAAAACACCAAAATCGTAATATCGCGTGTTTTGAGCGTTTCTGATATCACAGCTCGGTGCAGATGGATCAAAAACGTTCATTCTGCTCAAATACATCATATCCATGCATTAAAAGTCGTCTGGCACAGGCGAAGCGACCGAAGCTTTGAAAACCACAGAAATCGTGTTATCGAGTGTTTCGAGCGTTTCTCACATCACAGCTCGGTGCAACGGGATCGAAAACTTTCATTCTGCTCAAATACACCACATCCATGTGTTAAATGTTGTCTGGCACAGCCGAAGCGAACGAAACTTTGAAAACTACAGAAACCGTGTTATCGCGTGTTTCGAGCGTTTCTGAGATCACAGCTCGGTGCAAATGGATCAAAAACGTTCATTCTACTCAAATACACCACATCCATGTGTTAAAAGTTGTCTGGCACAGCCGAAGCGAACGAAACTTCGGAAAACACCAAAATCGTAATATCGCGTGTTTTGAGCGTTTCTGATATCACAGCTCGGTGCAAATGGATCAAAAACGTTCAATCTGCTCAAATACATCATATCCATGCATTAAAAGTCTTCTGGCACAGACGAAGCGACCGAAACTTTGAAAACCACAGAAATCGTGTTATCGAGTGTTTCGAGCGTTTCTGACATCACAGCTCGGTGCAACGGGATCGAAAACTTTCATTCTGCTCAAATACACCACATCCATGTGTTAAATGTTGTCTGGCACAGCCGAAGCGAACGAAACTTTGAAAACACACAAAAATCGTTATATCGCTTGTTTCGAGCTTTTCTGAGATCGCAGCTCGGTGCAAATGGACCAATAACGTTCATGTGTTCAAAGTTGGCTGGCACTGACGAAGCGAACGAAACTTTGAAAAACACAAAAACCGTGTTATCGCGTGTTTCGAGCGTTTCTGAGATCACAGCTCGGTGCAAATGGACCAATAACGTTCATGTGTTCAAAGTTGGCTGGCACTGACGAAGCGAACGAAACTTTGAAGACACACAAAATTCGTGATATCGCGTGTTTCGAGCGTTTCTGAGATCACAGCTCGGTGCAAATGGATCAAATACGTTCATTCTACACAAATACACCATATCCATGCGTTAAAAGTGGTCTGGTACAGCCGAAGCGAATGAAACTTCGAAAAACACAAAAATCGTAATATCGCGTGTTTTGAGCGTTTCTGAGATCACAGCTCGGTGCAAATGGATCAAATACGTTCATTCTACTCAAGTACACCACATCCATGTGTTAAAAGTTGTCTGGTACAGACGAAGCGAACGAAACTTTGAAAAACTCCAAAATCGTGATATCTCGTGATTCGAGCGTTTCTGAGGTCGCAGTTTGGTGCAAATGGATCGAAAACTTTCATTCTACTCAAAAACACCACATCCATGTGTTAAAAGTCGTCTGGCACAGACGAAGCGACCGAAACTTTGAAAACCACAGAAATCGTGTTATCGAGTGTTTCGAGCGTTTCTCACATCACAGCTCGGTGCAACGGGATCGAAAACTTTCATTCTGCTCAAATACACCACATCCATGTGTTAAATGTTGTCTGGCACAGCCGAAGCGAACGAAAGTTTGAAAAACACAAAAATCGTGATATCGCTTGTTTCGAGCGTTTCTGAGATCGCAGCTTGGTGCAAATGCATCAAAAACGTTCATTCTGCTCAAATACACCATACCCATGCATTAAAAGTTGTCTGGCACAGACGAAGCGACCGAAACTTTGAAAACCACAGAAATCGTGTTATCCAGTGTTTCGAGCGTTTCTCACTTCACAGCTCGGTGCAACGGGATCGAAAACTTTCATTCTGCTCAATTACACCACATCCATGTGTTCAATGTTGTCTGGCACAGCCGAAGCGAACGAAATTTTGAAAAACACAAAAATCGTGATGTCGCTTGTTTCGAGCGTTTCTGAGATCGCAGCTTGGTGCAAATGCATCAAAAACGTTCATTATGCTCAAATACATCATATCCATGCATTAAAAGTGGTCTGGCACAGCCGAAGCGAACGAAACTTTGAAAACCACAGAAATCGTGTTATCGAGTGTTTCGAGCGTTTCTCACATCACAGCTCGGTGCAACGGGATCGAAAACTTTCATTCTACTCAAATACACCACATCCATGTGTTAAATGTTGTCTGGGACAGCCGAAGCGAACGAAACTTTGAAAACTACAGAAACCGTGTTATCGCGTGTTTCGAGCGTTTCTGAGATCACAGCTCAGTGCAAATGGATCAAAAACGTTCATTCTACTCAAATACACCACATCCATGTGTTAAAAGTTGTCTGGCACAGCCGAAGCGAACGAAACTTTGAAAACCACAGAAATCGTTTTATCGAATGTTTCGAGCGTTTTTCACATCACAGCTCAGTGCAACGGGATCGTAAACTTTCATTCTGCTCAAATACACCACATCCATGTGTTAAATGTTGTCTGGCACAGCCGAAGCGAACGAAACTTTGAAAAAAACAAAAATCGTGATATCGCTTGTTTCGAGCGTTTCTGAGATCACAGCTCGGTGAAAATGGATCAAAAACGTTCATTCTGCTCAAATACATCATATCCATGCATTAAAAGTGGTCTGGCACAGCCGAAGCGAACGAAACTTTGAAAAACTCAAAAATCGTGATATCTCGTGATTCGAGCGTTTCTGAGATCGCAGTTTGGTGCAAATGGATCGAAAACTTTCATTCTACTCAAAAACACCACATCCATGTGTTAAAAGTCGTCTGGCACAGACGAAGCGACCGAAACATTGAAAAACACAAAAATCGTGATATCGCTTGTTTCGAGCGTTTCTGAGATCGCAGCTCGGTGCAAATGCATCACAAACGTTCATTCTGCTCAAATACACCATACCCATGCATTAAAAGTTGTCTGGCACAGCCGAAGCGAACGAAACTTTGAAAACTACAGAAACCGTGTTATCGCGTGTTTCGAGCGTTTCTGAGATCACAGCTCGGTGCAACTGCATCGAAAACTTTCATTCTGCTCAAATACACCACATCCATGTGTTAAAATTTGTCTGGCACAGACGAAGCGAACGAAACTTTGAAAAACACAAAAATCGTGATATCGCTTGTTTCGAGCGTTTCTGCAATCGCAGCTTGGTGCAAATGCATCAAAAACGTTAATTCTGCTCAAATACAAGACATCCATGTGTTAAATGTTGTCTGGCACAGCCGAAGCGAACGAAACTTTGAAAACTACAGAAACCGTGTTATCGCGTGTTTCGAGCGTTTCTGAGATCACGGCTCGGTGCAAATGGATCAAAAACGTTCATTCTACTCAAATACGCCACATCCATGTGTTAAAAGTTGTCTGGCACAGCCGAAGCGAACGAAACTTCGGAAAACACCAAAATCGTAATATCGCGTGTTTTGAGCGTTTCTGATATCACAGCTCGGTGCAAATGGATCAAAATCGTTCAATCTGCTCAAATACATCATATCCATGCATTAAAAGTCGTCTGGCACAGACGAAGCGACCGAAACTTTGAAGACCACAGAAATCGTGTTATCGAGTGTTTCGAGCGTTTCTCACATCACAGCTCGGTGCAACGGGATCGAAAACTTTCATTCTGCTCAAATACACCACATCCATGTGTTAAATGTTGTCTGGCACAGCCGAAGCGAACGAAACTTTGAAAAACACAAAAATCGTGTTATCGCGTGTTTCGAGCGTTTCTGAGATCACAGCTCGGTGCAAATGGATCAAAAACTTTCATTCTACTCAAATACATCATATCCATGTGTTCAAAGTTGTCTGGCACAGACGAAGCGAACGAAACTTTGAAAAACACACAAATCGTGATATCGCTTGTTTCGAGCGTTTCTGAGATCGCAGCTTGGTGCAAATGCATCAAAAACGTTCATTCTGCTCAAATACACCATACCCATGCATTAAAAGTTGTCTGGCACAGCCGAAGCGAACGAAACTTTGAAAACTACAGAAACCGTGTTATCGCGTGTTTCGAGCGTTTCTGAGATCACAGCTCGGTGCAACTGCATCGAAAACTTTCATTCTGCTCAAATACACCACATCCATGTGTTAAAAGTTGTCTGGCACAGACGAAGCGAACGAAACTTTGAAAAACACAAAAATCGTGATATCGCTTGTTTCGAGCGTTTCTGCAATCGCAGCTTGGTGCAAATGCATCAAAAACGTTCATTCTGCTCAAATACACCACATCCATGTGTGAAAAGTTGTCTGGCACAGACGAAGCGAACGAAACTTTGAAGACACACAAAATTCGTGATATCGCGTGTTTCGAGCGTTTCTGAGATCACAGCTCTGTGCAAATGGATCAAAAACGTTCATTCTACTCAAATACACCACATCCATGTGTTAAAAGTTGTCTGGCACAGCCGAAGCGAACGAAACTTCGGAAAACACCAAAATCGTAATATCGCGTGTTTTGAGCGTTTCTGAGATCACAGCTGGGTGCAAATGGATCAAAAACGTTCATTCTACTCAAATACACCACATCCATGTGTTAAAAGTTGTCTGGCACAGCCGAAGCGAACGAAACTTCGGAAAACACCAAAATCGTAATATCGCGTGTTTTGAGCGTTTCTGATATCACAGCTCGGTGCAAATGGATCAAAAACGTTCATTCTGCTCAAATACATCATATCCATGCATTAAAAGTCGTCTGGCACAGGCGAAGCGACCGAAACTTTGAAAACCACAGAAACCGTGTTATCTCGTGTTTCGAGCGTTTCTGAGATCACAGTTCGGTGCAACTGCATCGAAAACTTTCATTCTGCTCAAATACACCACATCCATGTGTTAAAATTTGTCTGGCATAGACGAAGCGAACGAAACTTTGAAAAACACAAAAATCGTGATATCGCTTGTTTCGAGCGTTTCTGCAATCGCAGCTTGGTGCAAATGCATCAAAAACGTTCATTCTGCTCAAATACACCTCATCCATGTGTTAAAAGTTGTCTGGCACAGACGAAGCGAACGAAACTTTGAAAACACACAAAAATCGTGATATCGCTTGTTTCGAGCGTTTCTGCAATCGCAGCTTGGTGCAAATGCATCAAAAACGTTCATTCTGCTCAAATACACCACATCCATGTGTTAAAAGTTGTCTGGCACAGACGAAGCGAACGAAACTTTGAAAAACAACAAAATTGTTTTAACGCGCGTTTTGAGCGTTTCTGAGATCACAACTCGGTGCAAATAGATCAAAAACGTTCATTCTGCTCAAATACATCATATCCATGCATTAAAAGTCGTCTGGCACAGACGAAGCGACCGAAACTTTGAAAACCACAGAAATCGTGTTATCGAGTGTTTCGAGCGTTTCTCACATCACAGCTCGGTGCAACGGGATCGAAAACTTTCATTCTGCTCAAATACACCACATCCATGTGTTAAATGTTGTCTGGCACAGCCGAAGAGAACGAAACTTTGAAAACACACAAAAATCGTGATATCGCTTGTTTCGAGCGTTTCTGCAATCGCAGCTTGGTGCAAATGCATCAAAAACGTTCATCCTGCTCAAATACACCACATCCATGTGTTAAAAGTCGTCTGGCACAGACGAAGCGACCGAAACTTTGAAAACCACAGAAATCGTTTTATCGAGTGTTTCGAGCGTTTCTCAGATCAAAGCTCGGTGCATCTGCATCGAAAACTTTAATTCTGCTCAAATACACCACATCCATGTGTTAAAAGTTGTCTGGCACAGCCGAAGCGAACGAAATTTTGAAAAACACAAAAATCGTGATATCGCTTGTTTCGAGCGTTTCTGCAATCGCAGCTTTGTGCAAATGCATCAAAAACGTTCATTCTGCTCAAATACACCACATCCATGTGTTAAAAGTTGTCTGGCACAGACGAAGCGAACGAAACTTTGAAGACACACAAAATTCGTGATATCGCGTGTTTCGAGCGTTTCTGAGATCACAGCTCGGTGCAAATGGATCAAAAACGTTCATTCTACTCAAATACACCACATCCATGTGTTAAAAGTTGTCTGGCACAGGCGAAGCGACCGAAACTTTGAAAACCACAGAAATCGTGTTATCGAGTGTTTCGAGCGTTTCTCACATCACAGCTCGGTGCAACGGGATCGAAAACTTTCATTCTGCTCAAATACACCACATCCATGTGTTAAATGTTGTCTGGCACAGCCGAAGCGAACGAAACTTTGAAAACTACAGAAACCGTGTTATCGCGTGTTTCGAGCGTTTCTGAGATCACAGCTCGGTGCAAATGGATCAAAAACGTTCATTCTACTCAAATACACCACATCCATGTGTTAAAAGTTGTCTGGCACAGCCGAAGCGAACGAAACTTCGGAAAACACCAAAATCGTAATATCGCGTGTTTTGAGCGTTTCTGATATCACAGCTCGGTGCAACTGCATCGAAAACATTCATTCTGCTCAAATACACCACATCCATGTGTTAAAAGTTGTCTGGCACAGACGAAGCGAACGAAACTTTGAAAAACACAAAAATCGTGATATCGCTTGTTTCGAGCGTTTCTGCAATCGCAGCTTGGTGCAAATGCATCAAAAACGTTCATTCTGCTCAAATACACCACATCCATGTGTTAAAAGTTGTCTGGCACAGACGAAGCGAACGAAACTTAGAAGACACACAAAATTCGTGATATCGCGTGTTTCGAGCGTTTCTGAGATCACAGCTCGGTGCAAATGGATCAAAAACGTTCATGCTACTCATATACACCACATACATGTGTTAAAAGTTGTCTGGCACAGCCGAAGCGATCGAAACTTCGGAAAACACCAAAATCGTAATATCGCGTGTTTTGAGCGTTTCTGAGATCACAGCTGGGTGCAAATGGATCAAAAACGTCATTCTACTCAAATACACCACATCCATGTGTTAAAAGTTGTCTGGCACAGCCGAAGTGAACGAAACTTTCAAAACACACAAAAATCGTGATATCGCTTGTTTCGAGCGTTTCTGAGAGCACAGCTCGGTGCAAATGGATCAGAAACGTTCATTCTGCTCAAATACATCATATCCATGCATTAAAAGTGGTCTGGCACAGACGAAGCGACCGAAACTTTGAAAAACACAGAAATCGTGTTATCGAGTGTTTCGAGCGTTCCTGAGATCACAGCTCGGTGCAACTGCATCGAAAACTTTCATTCTGCTCAAATACACCACATCCATGTGTTAAAAGTTGTCTGGCACAGCCGAAGCGAACGAAACTTTGAAAAACTCCAAAATCGTGATATCTCATGATTCGAGCGTTTCTGAGATCGCAGTTTGGTGCAAAAGGGTCGAAAACTTTAATTCTACTCAAATACACCACATCCATGTGTTAAAAGTTGTCTGGCACAGCCGAAGCGAACGAAACTTCGGAAAACACCAAAATCGTAATATCGCGTGTTTTGAGCGTTTCTGAGATCACAGCTGGGTGCAAATGGATCAAAAACGTCATTCTACTCAAATACACCACATCCATGTGTTAAAAGTTGTCTGGCACAGCCGAAGTGAACGAAACTTTCAAAACACACAAAAATCGTGATATCGCTTGTTTCGAGCGTTTCTGAGAGCACAGCTCGGTGCAAATGGATCAAAAACGTTCATTCTGCTCAAATACATCATATCCATGCATTAAAAGTGGTCTGGCACAGACGAAGCGACCGAAACTTTGAAAAACACAGAAATCGTGTTATCGAGTGTTTCGAGCGTTTCTGAGATCACAGCTCGGTGCAACTGCATCGAAAACTTTCATTCTGCTCAAATACACCATACCCATGCATTAAAAGTTGTCTGGCACAGACGAAGCGACCGAAATTTGAAAACCACAGAAATCGTGTTATCGAGTGTTTCGAGCGTTTCTCACTTCACAGCTCGGTGCAACGGGATCGAAAACTTTCATTCTGCTCAAATACACCACATCCATGTGTTCAATGTTGTCTGGCACAGCCGAAGCGAACGAAATTAAAAAAAACACAAAAATCGTGATATCGCTTGTTTCGAGAGTTTCTGAGATCGCAGCTTGGTGCAAATGCATCAAAAACGTTCATTCTGCTCAAATACACCATACCCATGCATTAAAAGTTGTCTGGCACAGACGAAGCGACCGAAATTTGAAAACCACAGAAATCGTGTTATCGAGTGTTTCGAGCGTTTCTCACTTCACAGCTCGGTGCAACAGGATCCAAAACTTTCATTCTGCTCAAATACACCACATCCATGTGTTCAATGTTGTCTGGCACAGCCGAAGCGAACGAAATTTTGAAAAACACAAAAATCGTGATGTCGCTTGTTTCGAGCGTTTCTGAGATCGCAGCTTGGTGCAAATGCATCAAAAACGTTCATTCTGCCCAAATACACCACATCCATGTGTTAAAAGTTGTCTGGCACAGACGAAGCGAACGAAACTTTAAAGACACACAAAATTCGTGATATCGCTTGTTTTGAGCGTTTCTGCAATCGCAGCTTGGTGCAAATGCATCAAAAACGTTCATTCTGCTCAAATACACCACATCCATTTGTTAAAAGTTGTCTGGCACAGCCGTAGCGAACGAAACTTCGGAAAACACAAAAATCGTAATATCGCGTGTTTTGAGCGTTTCTGAGATCACAGCTGGGTGCAAATGGATCAAAAACGTTCATTCTACTCAAATACACCACATCCATGTGTTAAAAGTTGTCTGGCACAGCCGAAGCGAACGAAACTTCGGAAAACACCAAAACCGTAATATCGCGTGTTTTGAGTGTTTCTGATATCACAGCTCGGTGCAAAGGGATCAAAAACGTTCATTCTGCTCAAATACATCATATCCATGCATTAAAAGTCGTCTGGCACAGACGAAGCGACCGAAACTTTGAAAACCACAGAAATCGTGTTATCGAGTGTTTCGAGCGTTTCTCACGTCACAGCTCGGTGCAACGGGATCGAAAACTTTCATTCTGCTCAAATACACCACATCCATGTGTTAAATGTTGTCTGGCTCAGCCGAAGCGAACGAAACTTTGAAAAACACAAAAATCGTGATGTCGCTTGTTTCGAGCGTTTCTGAGATCGCAGCTTGGAGCAAATGCATCAAAAACGTTCATTCTGCTCAAATACATCATATCCTGCATTAAAAGTGGTCTGGCACAGCCGAAGCGAACGAAACTTTGAAAAACTTCAAAATCGTGATATCTCGTGATTCGAGCGTTTCTGAGATCGCAGTTTGGTGCAAACGGATCGAAAACTTTCATTCTACTCAAATACACCACATCCATGCGTAAAAAGTTGTCCGGCACAGACGAAGCGACCGAAACTTTGAAAACCACAGAAATCGTGTTATCGAGTGTTTCGAGCGTTTCTCACATCACAGCTCGATGCAACGGGATCGAAAACTTTCATTCTGCTCAAATACACCACATCCATGTGTTAAATGTTGTCTGGCACAGCCGAAGCGAACGAAACTTTGAAAAACACAAAAATCGTGATATCGCTTGTTTCGAGCGTTTCTGCAATCGCAGCTTGGTGCAAATGCATCAAAAACGTTAATTCTGCTCAAATACACCACATCCATGTGTTAAAAGTTGTCTGGCACACACGAAGCGAACGAAACTTTGAAAAAAACAAAAATCGTGATATCGCTTGTTTCGAGCGTTTCTGAGATCACAGCTCGGTGCAAATGGATCAAAAACGTTCATTCTGCTCAAATACATCATATCCATGCATTAAAAGTGGTCTGGCACAGCCGAAGCGAACGAAACTTTGAAAAACTCAAAAATCGTGATATCTCGTGATTCGAGCGTTTCTGAGATCGCAGTTTGGTGCAAATGGATCGAAAACTTTCATTCTACTCAAAAACACCACATCCATGTGTTAAAAGTCGTCTGGCACAGACGAAGCGACCGAAACTTTGAAAAACACAAAAATCGTGATATCGCTTGTTTCGAGCGTTTCTGAGATCGCAGCTCGGTGCAAATGCATCACAAACGTTCATTCTGCTCAAATACACCATACCCATGCATTAAAAGTTGTCTGGCACAGCCGAAGCGAACGAAACTTTGAAAACTACAGAAACCGTGTTATCGCGTGTTTCGAGCGTTTCTGAGATCACAGCTCGGTGCAACTGCATCGAAAACTTTCATTCTGCTCAAATACACCACATCCATGTGTTAAAATTTGTCTGGCACAGACGAAGCGAACGAAACTTTGAAAAACACAAAAATCGTGATATCGCTTGTTTCGAGCGTTTCTGCAATCGCAGCTTGGTGCAAATGCATCAAAAACGTTCATTCTGCTCAAATACAAGACATCCATGTGTTAAATGTTGTCTGGCACAGCCGTAGCGAACGAAACTTCGGAAAACACCAAAATCGTAATATCGCGTGTTTTGAGCGTTTCTGAGATCACAGCTGGGTGCAAATGGATCAAAAACGTTCATTCTACCCAAATACACCACATCCATGTGTTAAAAGTTGTCTGGCACAGCCGAAGCGAACGAAACTTCGGAAAACACCAAAATCGTAATATCGCGTGTTTTGAGCGTTTCTGATATCACAGCTCGGTGCAAATGGATCAAAATCGTTCAATCTGCTCAAATACATCATATCCATGCATTAAAAGTCGTCTGGCACAGACGAAGCGACCGAAACTTTGAAGACCACAGAAATCGTGTTATCGAGTGTTTCGAGCGTTTCTCACATCACAGCTCGGTGCAACGGGATCGAAAACTTTCATTCTGCTCAAATACACCACATCCATGTGTTAAATGTTGTCTGGCACAGCCGAAGCGAACGAAACTTTGAAAAACACAAAAATCGTGATATCGCTTGTTTCGAGCGTTTCTGAGATCGCAGCTTGGTGCAAATGCATCAAAAACGTTCATCCTGCTCAAATACACCATATCCATGCGTTAAAAGTTGTCTGGCACAGCCGAAGCGAACGAAACTTTGAAAACTACAGAAACCGTGTTATCGCGTGTTTCGAGCGTTTCTGAGATCACAGCTCGGTGCAAATGGATCAAAAACTTTCATTCTACTCAAATACATCATATCCATGTGTTCAAAGTTGTCTGGCACAGACGAAGCGAACGAAACTTTGAAAAACACAAAAATCGTGATATCGCTTGTTTCGAGCGTTTCTGCAATCGCAGCTTGGTGCAAATGCATCAAAAACGTTCATTCTGCTCAAATACACCACATCCATGTGTGAAAAGTTGTCTGGCACAGACGAAGCGAACGAAACTTTGAAGACACACAAAATTCGTGATATCGCGTGTTTCGAGCGTTTCTGAGATCACAGCTCTGTGCAAATGGATCAAAAACGTTCATTCTACTCAAATACACCACATCCATGTGTTAAAAGTTGTCTGGCACAGCCGAAGCGAACGAAACTTCGGAAAACACCAAAATCGTAATATCGCGTGTTTTGAGCGTTTCTGATATCACAGCTCGGTGCAAATGGATCAAAAACGTTCGTTCTGCTCAAATACATCATATCCATGCATTAAAAGTCGTCTGGCACAGGCGAAGCGACCGAAACTTTGAAAACCACAGAAACCGTGTTATCTCGTGTTTCGAGCGTTTCTGAGATCACAGTTCGGTGCAACTGCATCGAAAACTTTCATTCTGCTCAAATACACCACATCCATGTGTTAAAATTTGTCTGGCATAGACGAAGCGAACGAAACTTTGAAAAACACAAAAATCGTGATATCGCTTGTTTCGAGCGTTTCTGCAATCGCAGCTTGGTGCAAATGCATCAAAAACGTTCATTCTGCTCAAATACACCTCATCCATGTGTTAAAAGTTGTCTGGCACAGACGAAGCGAACGAAACTTTGAAAACACACAAAAATCGTGATATCGCTTGTTTCGAGCGTTTCTGCAATCGCAGCTTGGTGCAAATGCATCAAAAACGTTCATTCTGCTCAAATACACCACATCCATGTGTTAAAAGTTGTCTGGCACAGACGAAGCGAACGAAACTTTGAAAAACAACAAAATTGTTTTAACGCGCGTTTTGAGCGTTTCTGAGATCACAACTCGGTGCAAATAGATCAAAAACGTTCATTCTGCTCAAATACATCATATCCATGCATTAAAAGTCGTCTGGCACAGACGAAGCGACCGAAACTTTGAAAACCACAGAAATCGTGTTATCGAGTGTT
Organism: Pimpla rufipes; assembly: GCA_963932165.1. NCBI lineage: Eukaryota > Metazoa > Arthropoda > Insecta > Hymenoptera > Ichneumonidae > Pimpla > Pimpla rufipes. The sequence goes on from OZ010643.1 coordinate 6,904,347, forward strand.
TCGAGCGTTTCTCACATCACAGCTCGGTGCAACGGGATCGAAAACTTTCATTCTGCTCAAATACACCACATCCATGTGTTAAATGTTGTCTGGCACAGCCGAAGAGAACGAAACTTTGAAAACACACAAAAATCGTGATATCGCTTGTTTCGAGCGTTTCTGCAATCGCAGCTTGGTGCAAATGCATCAAAAACGTTCATTCTGCTCAAATACACCACATCCATGTGTTAAAAGTTGTCTGGCACAGCCGTAGCGAACGAAACTTCGGAAAACACCAAAATCGTAATATCGCGTGTTTTGAGCATTTCTGAGATCACAGCTGGGTGCAAATGGATCAAAAACGTTCATTCTACTCAAATACACCACATCCATGTGTTAAAAGTTGTCTGGCACAGGCGAAGCGACCGAAACTTCGGAAAACACCAAAATCGTAATATCGCGTGTTATGAGCGTTTCTGATATGATAGCTCGGTGCAAATGGATCAAAAACGTTCATTCTGCTCAAATACATCATGTCCATACATTAAAAGTCGTCTGGCACGAAGCGAACGAAAGTTTGAAAAACTCCAAAATCGTGATATCTCGTGATTCGAGCGTTTCTGAGATCGCAGTTTGGTGCAAACGGATCGAAAACTTTCATTCTACTCAAATACACCACATCCATGCGTAAAAAGTTGTCTGGAACAGCCGAAGCGAACGAAACTTTGAAGGCACACAAAATTCGTGATATCGCGTGTTTTGAGCGTTTCTGAGATCACAGCTCGGTGCAAATAGATCAAAAAAGTTCGTTCTGCTCAAATACACCACATCCATGTGTTAAAAGTTGTCTGGCACAGACGAAGCGAACGAAACTTTGAAAAACACAAAAATCGTGATATCGCTTGTTTCGAGGGTTTCTGAGATCGCAGCTTGGTGCAAATGCATCAAAAACGTTCATTCTGCTCAAATACACCATACCCATGCATTAAAAGTTGTCTGGCACAGCCGAAGCGAACGAAACTTTGAAAACTACAGAAACCGTGTTATCGCGTGTTTCGAGCGTTTCTGAGATCACAGCTCGGTGCAACTGCATCGAAAACTTTCATTCTGCTCAAATACACCACATCCATGTGTTAAAAGTTGTCTGGCACAGACGAAGCGAACGAAACTTTGAAAAACACAAAAATCGTGATATCGCTTGTTTCGAGCGTTTCTGCAATCGCAGCTTGGTGCAAATGCATCAAAAACGTTCATTCTGCTCAAATACACCACATCCATGTGTTAAAAGTCTTCTGGCACAGACGAAGCGAACGAAACTTTGAAGACACACAAAATTCGTGATATCGCGTGTTTCGAGCGTTTCTGAGATCACAGCTCGGTGCAAATGGATCAAAAACGTTCATTCTACTCAAATACACCACATCCATGTGTTAAAAGTTGTCTGGCACAGCCGAAGCGAACGAAACTTCGGAAAACACCAAAATCGTAATATCGCGTGTTTTGAGCTTTTCTGAGATCACAGCTGGGTGCAAATGGATCAAAAACGTTCATTCTACTCAAATACACCACATCCATGTGTTAAAAGTTGTCTGGCACAGCCGAAGCGAACGAAACTTCGGAAAACACCAAAATCGTAATATCGCGTGTTTTGAGCGTTTCTGATATCACAGCTCGGTGCAAATGGATCAAAAACGTTCATTCTGCTCAAATACATCATATCCATGCATTAAAAGTAGTCTGGCACAGGCGAAGCGACCGAAACTTTGAAAACCACAGAAATGGTGTTATCGAGTGTTTCGAGCGTTTCTCACATGACAGCTCGGTGCAACGGGATCGAAAACTTTCATTCTGTTCAAATACACCACATCCATGTGTTAAATGTTGTCTGGCACAGCCGAAGCGAACGAAACTTTGAAAAACACAAAAATCGTGATATCGCTTGTTTCGAGCGTTTCTGAGATCGCAGCTTGGTGCAAATGCATGAAAAACGTTCATCCTGCTCAAATACACCATATCCATGCGTTAAAAGTTGTCTTTTGGAAATCTTTTGGAAATCAATTTCAACATTAAAAGTTGTCTGGCACAGCCGAAGCGAACGAAACTTTGAAAACTACAGAAACCTTGTTATCGCGTGATTCGAGCGTTTCTGAGATCGCAGTTTGGTGCAAATGGATCGAAAACTTTCATTCTACTCAAATACACCACATCCATGCGTAAAATTTGTCTGGAACAGCCGAAGCGAACGAAACTTTGAAAAACTCCAAAATCGTGATATCTCGTGATTCGAGCGATTCTGAGATCGCAGTTTGGTGCAAATGGATCGAAAACTTTCATTCTACTCAAATACACCACATCCATGCGTAAAAAGTTGTCTGGAACAGCCAAAGCGAACGAAATTTTGAAAAACACAAAAATCGTGATATCGCTTGTTTCGAGCGTTTCTGCAATCGCAGCTTTGTGCAAATGCATCAAAAACGTTCATTCTGCTCAAATACACCACATCCATGTGTTAAAAGTTGTCTGGCACAGACGAAGCGAACGAAACATTGAAGACACACAAAATTCGTGCTATCGAGTGTTTCGAGCGTTTCTCACATCACAGCTCCTTGCAACGGGATCGAAAACTTTCATTCTGCTCAAATACACCACATCCATGTGTTAAAAGTCGTCTGGCACAGACGAAGCGACCGAAACTTTGAAAACCACAGAAATCGTGTTATCGAGTGTTTCGAGCGTTTTTCACATCACAGCTCGGTGCAACGGGATCGAAAACTTTCATTCTGCTCAAATACACCACATCCATGTGTTAAATGTTGTCTGGCACAGCCGAAGCGAACGAAACTTTGAAAAACACAAAAATCGTGATATCGCTTGTTTCGAGCGTTTCTGAGATCGCAGCTTGGTGCAAATGCATCAAAAACGTTCATTCTGCTCAAATACACCATATCCATGCATTAAAAGTAGTCTGGCACAGGCGAAGCGACCGAAACTTTGAAAACCACAGAAATGGTGTTATCGAGTGTTTCGAGCGTTTCTCACATGACAGCTCGGTGCAACGGGATCGAAAACTTTCATTCTGTTCAAATACACCACATCCATGTGTTAAATGTTGTCTGGCACAGCCGAAGCGAACGAAACTTTGAAAACCACAGAAATCGTGTTATCGAGTGTTTCGAGCGTTTCTGAGATCACAGCTCGGTGCAAATGGATCAAAAACGTTCATGCTACTCAAATACACCACATACATGTGTTAAAAGTTGTCTGGCACAGCCGAAGCGATCGAAACTTCGGAAAACACCAAAATCGTAATATCGCGTGTTTTGAGCGTTTCTGAGATCACAGCTGGGTGCAAATGGATCAAAAACGTCATTCTACTCAAATACACCACATCCATGTGTTAAAAGTTGTCTGGCACAGCCGAAGTGAACGAAACTTTCAAAACACACAAAAATCGTGATATCGCTTGTTTCGAGCGTTTCTGAGAGCGCAGCTCGGTGCAAATGGATCAGAAACGTTCATTCTGCTCAAATACATCATATCCATGCATTAAAAGTGGTCTGGCACAGACGAAGCGACCGAAACTTTGAAAAACACAGAAATCGTGTTATCGAGTGTTTCGAGCGTTCCTGAGATCACAGCTCGGTGCAACTGCATCGAAAACTTTCATTCTGCTCAAATACACCACATCCATGTGTTAAAAGTTGTCTGGCACAGCCGAAGCGAACGAAACTTTGAAAAACTCCAAAATCGTGATATCTCATGATTCGAGCGTTTCTGAGATCGCAGTTTGGTGCAAAAGGGTCGAAAACTTTAATTCTACTCAAATACACCACATCCATGTGTTAAAAGTTGTCTGGCACAGCCGAAGCGAACGAAACTTCGGAAAACACCAAAATCGTAATATCGCGTGTTTTGAGCGTTTCTGAGATCACAGCTGGGTGCAAATGGATCAAAAACGTCATTCTACTCAAATACACCACATCCATGTGTTAAAAGTTGTCTGGCACAGCCGAAGTGAACGAAACTTTCAAAACACACAAAAATCGTGATATCGCTTGTTTCGAGCGTTTCTGAGAGCACAGCTCGGTGCAAATGGATCAAAAACGTTCATTCTGCTCAAATACATCATATCCATGCATTAAAAGTGGTCTGGCACAGACGAAGCGACCGAAACTTTGAAAAACACAGAAATCGTGTTATCGAGTGTTTCGAGCGTTTCTGAGATCACAGCTCGGTGCAACTGCATCGAAAACTTTCATTCTGCTCAAATACACCATACCCATGCATTAAAAGTTGTCTGGCACAGACGAAGCGACCGAAATTTGAAAACCACAGAAATCGTGTTATCGAGTGTTTCGAGCGTTTCTCACTTCACAGCTCGGTGCAACGGGATCGAAAACTTTCATTCTGCTCAAATACACCACATCCATGTGTTAAATGTTGTCTGGCACAGCCGAAGCGAACGAAACTTTGAAAAACACAAAAATCGTGATATCGCATGTTTCGAGCGTTTCTGCAATCGCAGCTTTGTGCAAATGCATCAAAAACGTTCATTCTGCTCAAATACACCACATCCATGTGTTAAAAGTTGTCTGGCACAGCCGAAGCGAACGAAATTTTGAAAAACACAAAAATCGTGATATCGCTTGTTTCGAGCGTTTCTGCAATCGCAGCTTTGTGCAAATGCATCAAAAACGTTCATTCTGCTCAAATACACCACATCCATGTGTTAAAAGTTGTCTGGCACAGACGAAGCGAACGAAACTTTGAAGACACACAAAATTCGTGATATCGCGTGTTTCGAGCGTTTCTGAGATCACAGCTCGGTGCAAATGGATCAAAAACGTTCATTCTACTCAAATACACCACATCCATGTGTTAAAAGTTGTCTGGCACAGGCGAAGCGACCGAAACTTCGGAAAACACCAAAATCGTAATATCGCGTGTTATGAGCGTTTCTGATATGATAGCTCGGTGCAAATGGATCAAAAACGTTCATTCTGCTCAAATACATCATGTCCATACATTAAAAGTCGTCTGGCACGAAGCGAACGAAAGTTTGAAAAACTCCAAAATCGTGATATCTCGTGATTCGAGCGTTTCTGAGATCGCAGTTTGGTGCAAACGGATCGAAAACTTTCATTCTACTCAAATACACCACATCCATGCGTAAAAAGTTGTCTGGAACAGCCGAAGCGAACGAAACTTTGAAGGCACACAAAATTCGTGATATCGCGTGTTTTGAGCGTTTCTGAGATCACAGCTCGGTGCAAATAGATCAAAAAAGTTCGTTCTGCTCAAATACACCACATCCATGTGTTAAAAGTTGTCTGGCACAGACGAAGCGAACGAAACTTTGAAAAACACAAAAATCGTGATATCGCTTGTTTCGAGGGTTTCTGAGATCGCAGCTTGGTGCAAATGCATCAAAAACGTTCATTCTGCTCAAATACACCATACCCATGCATTAAAAGTTGTCTGGCACAGCCGAAGCGAACGAAACTTTGAAAACTACAGAAACCGTGTTATCGCGTGTTTCGAGCGTTTCTGAGATCACAGCTCGGTGCAACTGCATCGAAAACTTTCATTCTGCTCAAATACACCACATCCATGTGTTAAAAGTTGTCTGGCACAGACGAAGCGAACGAAACTTTGAAAAACACAAAAATCGTGATATCGCTTGTTTCGAGCGTTTCTGCAATCGCAGCTTGGTGCAAATGCATCAAAAACGTTCATTCTGCTCAAATACACCACATCCATGTGTTAAAAGTCTTCTGGCACAGACGAAGCGAACGAAACTTTGAAGACACACAAAATTCGTGATATCGCGTGTTTCGAGCGTTTCTGAGATCACAGCTCGGTGCAAATGGATCAAAAACGTTCATTCTACTCAAATACACCACATCCATGTGTTAAAAGTTGTCTGGCACAGCCGAAGCGAACGAAACTTCGGAAAACACCAAAATCGTAATATCGCGTGTTTTGAGCTTTTCTGAGATCACAGCTGGGTGCAAATGGATCAAAAACGTTCATTCTACTCAAATACACCACATCCATGTGTTAAAAGTTGTCTGGCACAGCCGAAGCGAACGAAACTTCGGAAAACACCAAAATCGTAATATCGCGTGTTTTGAGCGTTTCTGATATCACAGCTCGGTGCAAATGGATCAAAAACGTTCATTCTGCTCAAATACATCATATCCATGCATTAAAAGTAGTCTGGCACAGGCGAAGCGACCGAAACTTTGAAAACCACAGAAATGGTGTTATCGAGTGTTTCGAGCGTTTCTCACATGACAGCTCGGTGCAACGGGATCGAAAACTTTCATTCTGTTCAAATACACCACATCCATGTGTTAAATGTTGTCTGGCACAGCCGAAGCGAACGAAACTTTGAAAAACACAAAAATCGTGATATCGCTTGTTTCGAGCGTTTCTGAGATCGCAGCTTGGTGCAAATGCATGAAAAACGTTCATCCTGCTCAAATACACCATATCCATGCGTTAAAAGTTGTCTTTTGGAAATCTTTTGGAAATCAATTTCAACATTAAAAGTTGTCTGGCACAGCCGAAGCGAACGAAACTTTGAAAACTACAGAAACCTTGTTATCGCGTGATTCGAGCGTTTCTGAGATCGCAGTTTGGTGCAAATGGATCGAAAACTTTCATTCTACTCAAATACACCACATCCATGCGTAAAATTTGTCTGGAACAGCCGAAGCGAACGAAACTTTGAAAAACTCCAAAATCGTGATATCTCGTGATTCGAGCGATTCTGAGATCGCAGTTTGGTGCAAATGGATCGAAAACTTTCATTCTACTCAAATACACCACATCCATGCGTAAAAAGTTGTCTGGAACAGCCAAAGCGAACGAAATTTTGAAAAACACAAAAATCGTGATATCGCTTGTTTCGAGCGTTTCTGCAATCGCAGCTTTGTGCAAATGCATCAAAAACGTTCATTCTGCTCAAATACACCACATCCATGTGTTAAAAGTTGTCTGGCACAGACGAAGCGAACGAAACATTGAAGACACACAAAATTCGTGCTATCGAGTGTTTCGAGCGTTTCTCACATCACAGCTCCTTGCAACGGGATCGAAAACTTTCATTCTGCTCAAATACACCACATCCATGTGTTAAAAGTCGTCTGGCACAGACGAAGCGACCGAAACTTTGAAAACCACAGAAATCGTGTTATCGAGTGTTTCGAGCGTTTTTCACATCACAGCTCGGTGCAACGGGATCGAAAACTTTCATTCTGCTCAAATACACCACATCCATGTGTTAAATGTTGTCTGGCACAGCCGAAGCGAACGAAACTTTGAAAAACACAAAAATCGTGATATCGCTTGTTTCGAGCGTTTCTGAGATCGCAGCTTGGTGCAAATGCATCAAAAACGTTCATTCTGCTCAAATACACCATATCCATGCATTAAAAGTAGTCTGGCACAGGCGAAGCGACCGAAACTTTGAAAACCACAGAAATGGTGTTATCGAGTGTTTCGAGCGTTTCTCACATGACAGCTCGGTGCAACGGGATCGAAAACTTTCATTCTGTTCAAATACACCACATCCATGTGTTAAATGTTGTCTGGCACAGCCGAAGCGAACGAAACTTTGAAAACCACAGAAATCGTGTTATCGAGTGTTTCGAGCGTTTCTGAGATCACAGCTCGGTGCAAATGGATCAAGTACGTTCATTCTACTCAAATACACAAAATCCATGCGTTAAAAGTGGTCTGGCACAGCCGAAGCGAACGAAACTTTGAAAACACACAAAAATCGTAATATCGCGTGTTTTGAGCGTTTCTGAGATCGCAGCTTGGTGCAAATGGATCAAGAACGTTCATTCTGCTCAAATACACCACATCCATGTGTTAAAAGTTGTCTGGCACAGACGAATCGAACGAAACTTTGAAAAACTCAAAAATCGTGATATCTCGTGATTCGAGCGTTTCTGAGATGGCAGTTTGGTGCAAAAGGATCGAAAACTTTCATTCTCCACAAATACACCATATCCATGCGTTAAAAGTGGTCTGGTTCAGCCAAAGCGAACGAAACTTTGAAAAACATAAAATTCGTGATATCGCTTGTTTCGAGAATTTCTGAGATCGCAGCTTGGTGCAAATGCATCAAAAACTTTCATTCTGCTCAAATGCACCATACCCAGGCGTTAAAAGTTGTCTGGCACAGCCGAAGCGAACGAAACTTCGGAAAACACCAAAATCGTAATATCACAGCTGGGTGCAAATGGATCAAAAACGTTCATTCTACTCAAATACACCGCATCCATGTGTTAAAAGTTGTCTGGCACAGCCGAAGCGAACGAAACTTTGAAAAACACAAAAATCGTGATATCGCTTGTTTCGAGGGTTTCTGAGATCGCAGCTTGGTGCAAATGCATCAAAAACGTTCATTCTGCTCAAATACACCATACCCATGCATTAAAAGTTGTCTGGCACAGCCGAAGCGAACGAAACTTTGAAAACTACAGAAACCGTGTTATCGCGTGTTTCGAGCGTTTCTGAGATCACAGCTCGGTGCAACTGCATCGAAAACTTTCATTCTGCTCAAATACACCACATCCATGTGTCAAAAGTTGTCTGGCACAGACGAAGCGAACGAAACTTTGAAAAACACAAAAATCGTGATATCGCTTGTTTCGAGCGTTTCTGCAATCGCAGCTTGGTGCAAATGCATCAAAAACGTTCATTCTGCTCAAATACACCACATCCATGTGTTAAAAGTCTTCTGGCACAGACGAAGCGAACGAAACTTTGAAGACACACAAAATTCGTGATATCGCGTGTTTCGAGCGTTTCTGAGATCACAGCTCGGTGCAAATGGATCAAAAACGTTCATTCTACTCAAATACACCACATCCATGTGTTAAAAGTTGTCTGGCACAGCCGAAGCGAACGAAACTTCGGAAAACACCAAAATCGTAATATCGCGTGTTTTGAGCTTTTCTGAGATCACAGCTGGGTGCAAATGGATCAAAAACGTTCATTCTACTCAAATACACCACATCCATGTGTTAAAAGTTGTCTGGCACAGCCGAAGCGAACGAAACTTCGGAAAACAGCAAAATCGTAATATCGCGTGTTTTGAGCGTTTCTGATATCACAGCTCGGTGCAAATGGATCAAAAACGTTCATTCTGCTCAAATACATCATATCCATGCATTAAAAGTAGTCTGGCACAGGCGAAGCGACCGAAACTTTGAAAACCACAGAAATGGTGTTATCGAGTGTTTCGAGCGTTTCTCACATGACAGCTCGGTGCAACGGGATCGAAAACTTTCATTCTGTTCAAATACACCACATCCATGTGTTAAATGTTGTCTGGCACAGCCGAAGCGAACGAAACTTTGAAAACCACAGAAATCGTGTTATCGAGTGTTTCGAGCGTTTCTGAGATCACAGCTCGGTGCAAATGGATCAAGTACGTTCATTCTACTCAAATACACCAAATCCATGCGTTAAAAGTGGTCTGGCACAGCCGAAGCGAACGAAACTTTGAAAACACACAAAAATCGTAATATCGCGTGTTTTGAGCGTTTCTGAGATCGCAGCTTGGTGCAAATGGATCAAGAACGTTCATTCTGCTCAAATACACCACATCCATGTGTTAAAAGTTGTCTGGCACAGACGAATCGAACGAAACTTTGAAAAACTCAAAAATCGTGATATTTCGTGATTCGAGCGTTTCTGAGATGGCAGTTTGGTGCAAAAGGATCGAAAACTTTCATTCTCCACAAATACACCATATCCATGCGTTAAAAGTGGTCTGGTTCAGCCAAAGCGAACGAAACTTTGAAAAACATAAAATTCGTGATATCGCTTGTTTCGAGAATTTCTGAGATCGCAGCTTGGTGCAAATGCATCAAAAACTTTCATTCTGCTCAAATGCACCATACCCAGGCGTTAAAAGTTGTCTGGCACAGCCGAAGCGAACGAAACTTCGGAAAACACCAAAATCGTAATATCACAGCTGGGTGCAAATGGATCAAAAACGTTCATTCTACTCAAATACACCGCATCCATGTGTTAAAAGTTGTCTGGCACAGCCGAAGCGAACGAAACTTTGAAAAACACAAAAATCGTGATATCGCTTGTTTCGAGGGTTTCTGAGATCGCAGCTTGGTGCAAATGCATCAAAAACGTTCATTCTGCTCAAATACACCATACCCATGCATTAAAAGTTGTCTGGCACAGCCGAAGCGAACGAAACTTTGAAAACTACAGAAACCGTGTTATCGCGTGTTTCGAGCGTTTCTGAGATCACAGCTCGGTGCAACTGCATCGAAAACTTTCATTCTGCTCAAATACACCACATCCATGTGTTAAAAGTTGTCTGGCACAGACGAAGCGAACGAAACTTTGAAAAACACAAAAATCGTGATATCGCTTGTTTCGAGCGTTTCTGCAATCGCAGCTCGGTGCAAATGGATCAAAAACGTTCATTCTACTCAAATACACCACATCCATGTGTTAAAAGTTGTCTGGCACAGCCGAAGCGAACGAAACTTCGGAAAACACCAAAATCGTAATATCGCGTGTTTTGAGCTTTTCTGAGATCACAGCTGGGTGCAAATGGATCAAAAACGTTCATTCTACTCAAATACACCACATCCATGTGTTAAAAGTTGTCTGGCACAGCCGAAGCGAACGAAACTTCGGAAAACACCAAAATCGTAATATCGCGTGTTTTGAGCGTTTCTGATATCACAGCTCGGTGCAAATGGATCAAAAACGTTCATTCTGCTCAAATACATCATATCCATGCATTAAAAGTAGTCTGCCACAGGCGAAGCGACCGAAACTTTGAAAACCACAGAAATGGTGTTATCGAGTGTTTCGAGCGTTTCTCACATGACAGCTCGGTGCAACGGGATCGAAAACTTTCATTCTGTTCAAATACACCACATCCATGTGTTAAATGTTGTCTGGCACAGCCGAAGCGAACGAAACTTTGAAAAACACAAAAATCGTGATATCGCTTGTTTCGAGCGTTTCTGAGATCGCAGCTTGGTGCAAATGCATGAAAAACGTTCATCCTGCTCAAATACACCATATCCATGCGTTAAAAGTTGTCTTTTGGAAATCTTTTGGAAATCAATTTCAACATTAAAAGTTGTCTGGCACAGCCGAAGCGAACGAAACTTTGAAAACTACAGAAACCTTGTTATCGCGTGATTCGAGCGTTTCTGAGATCGCAGTTTGGTGCAAATGGATCGAAAACTTTCATTCTACTCAAATACACCACATCCATGCGTAAAATTTGTCTGGAACAGCCGAAGCGAACGAAACTTTGAAAAACTCCAAAATCGTGATATCTCGTGATTCGAGCTATTCTGAGATCGCAGTTTGGTGCAAATGGATCGAAAACTTTCATTCTACTCAAATACACCACATCCATGCGTAAAAAGTTGTCTGGAACAGCCAAAGCGAACGAAATTTTGAAAAACACAAAAATCGTGATATCGCTTGTTTCGAGCGTTTCTGCAATCGCAGCTTTGTGCAAATGCATCAAAAACGTTCATTCTGCTCAAATACACCACATCCATGTGTTAAAAGTTGTCTGGCACAGACGAAGCGAACGAAACATTGAAGACACACAAAATTCGTGCTATCGAGTGTTTCGAGCGTTTCTCACATCACAGCTCCTTGCAACGGGATCGAAAACTTTCATTCTGCTCAAATACACCACATCCATGTGTTAAAAGTCGTCTGGCACAGACGAAGCGACCGAAACTTTGAAAACCACAGAAATCGTGTTATCGAGTGTTTCGAGCGTTTCTCACATCACAGCTCGGTGCAACGGGATCGAAAACTTTCATTCTGCTCAAATACACCACATCCATGAGTTAAATGTTGTCTGGCACAGCCGAAGCGAACGAAACTTTGAAAAACACAAAAATCGTGATATCGCTTGTTTCGAGCGTTTCTGAGATCGCAGCTTGGTGCAAATGCATCAAAAACGTTCATTCTGCTCAAATACATCATATCCATGCATTAAAAGTGGTCTGGCACAGCCGAAGCGAACGAAACTTTGAAAACACACAAAAATCGTAATATCGCGTGTTTTGAGCGTTTCTGAGATCGCAGCTTGGTGCAAATGGGTCAAGAACGTTCATTCTGCTCAAATACACCACATCCATGTGTTAAAAGTTGTCTGGCACAGCCGAAGCGAACGAAAGTTTGAAAACTACAGAAATCGTGTTATCGCGCGTTTTGACCGTTTCTGAGATCACAGCTCGGTGCAAAAGGATGAAATACCTTCATTCTACTCAAGTACACCAAATCCATGCGTTAAAAGTGGTCTGGCACAGCGGAAGCGAACCAAACCTTGCCAAAAACACAAAAATCGTGATATCGCATGTTTCGAGCGTTTCTGCAATCGCAGCTTGGTGCAAATGCATCAAAAACTTTCATTCTGCTCAAATACACCACATCCATGTGTTAAAAGTTGTCTGGCACAGACGAAGCGACCGAAACTTTGAAACCACAGAAATCGTGTTATCGAGTGTTTCGAGCGTTTCTCACATCACAGCTCGGTGCAACTGGATCGAAAACTTTCATTCTGCTCAAATACACCACATCCATGCATTAAAAGTCGTCTGGCACAGACGAAGCGACCGAAACTTTGAAAACCACAGAAATCGTGTTATCGAGTGTTTCGAGCGTTTCTCACTTCACAGCTCGGTGCAACGGGATCGAAAACTTTCATTCTGCTCAATTACACCACATCCATGTGTTAAATATTGTCTTTCACAGCCGAAGCGAACGAAACTTTGAAAACACAAAAATCGTGATATCGCTTGTTTCGAGCGTTTCTGAGATCGCAGCTTGGTGCAGATTCATCAGAAACGTTCATTCTGCTCAAATACACCACATCCATGTGTTAAAAGTTGTCTGGCACAGCCGAAGAGAACGAAACTTTGAAAACACACAAAAATCGTGATATCGCTTGTTTCGAGCGTTTCTGCAATCGCAGCTTGGTGCAAATGCATCAAAAACGTTCATTCCGCTCAAATACACCACATCCATGTGTTAAAAGTCGTCTGGCACAGACGAAGCGACCGAAACTTTGAAACCACAGAAATCGTGTTATCGAGTGTTTCGAGCGTTTCTCACATCACAGCTCGGTGCAACGGGATCGAAAACTTTCATTCTGCTCAAATACACCACATCCATGAGTTAAATGTTGTCTGGCACAGCCGAAGCGAACGAAACTTTGAAAAACACAAAAATCGTGATATCGCTTGTTTCGAGCTTTTCTGAGATCGCAGCTTGGTGCAAATGCATCAAAAACGTTCATTCTGCTCAAATACATCATATCCATGCATTAAAAGTGGTCTGGCACAGCCGAAGCGAACGAAACTTTGAAAACACACAAAAATCGTAATATCGCGTGTTTTGAGCGTTTCTGAGATCGCAGCTTGGTGCAAATGGGTCAAGAACGTTCATTCTGCTCAAATACACCACATCCATGTGTTAAAAGTTGTCTGGCACAGACGAAGCGAACGAAACTTTGAAAACCACATAAATCGTTTTATCGAGTGTTTCGAGCGTTTCTCAGATCAAAGCTCGGTGCAACTGGATCGAAAACTTTCATTCTGCTCAAATACACCACATCCATGTTTTAAAAGTTGTCTGGCACAGACGAAGCGAACGAAACTTTGAAAAACAACAAAATTGTTTTATCGCGTGTTTCGAGCGTTTCTGAGATCGCAGCGTGGTGCAAATGTATCCAAAACGAACATTCTACTCAAATACACTACATCCATGTTTTTAAAGTTGTCTGGCACTGCCGAAGCGAACGAAACATTGAAAAACACTAAAATCGTGATATCGCTTGTTTCGAGCGTTTCTGCAATCGCAGCTTGGTGCAAATGCATCAAAAACGTTCATTCTCCTCAAATACACCACATCCGTGTGTTAAAAGTTGTCTGGCACAGACGAAGCGACCGAAACTTTGAATACCACAGAAATCGTGTTATCGAGTGTTTCGAGCATTTCTCACATCACAGCTCGGTGCAACGGGATTGAAAACTTTCACTCTGCTCAAATACACCACATCCATGTGTTAAAAGTCGTCTGGCACAGACGAAGCGACCAAAACTTTGAAAAACACAGAAATCGTGTTATCGAGTGTTATGAGCGTTTCTCACATCACAGCTCGGTGCAACGGGATCGAAAACTTTCATTCTGCTCAAATACACCACATCCATGTGTTAAATGTTGTCTGGCACAGCCGAAGCGAACGAAACTTTGAAAAACACCAAAATCGTAATATCGCGTGTTTTGAGCGTTTCTGATATCACAGCTCGGTGCAAATGGATCAAAAACGTTCATTCTGCTCAAATACGTCATATCCATGCATCAAAAGTCGTCTGGCACAGACGAAGCGACCGAAACTTTGAAAACCACAGAAATCGTGTTATCGAGTGTTTCGAGCGTTTCTCACTTCACAGCTCGGTGCAACGGGATCGAAAACTTTCATTCTGCTCAATTACACCACATCCATGTGTTAAAAGTTGTCTGGCACAGCCGTAGCGAACGAAACTTTGAAAAACACAGAAATCGGGCTATCGCGTGTTTCGAGCGTTTCTGAGATCAGAGTTCGGTGCAAACGGATCAAACACGTTCATTCTACTCAAATATACCACATCCTTGCGTTAAAAGTTGTCTGGCACAGCCGAAGAGAACGAAACTTTGAAAACACACAAAAATCGTGATATCGCTTGTTTCGAGCGTTTCTGCAATCGCAGCTTGGTGCAAATGCATCAAAAACGTTCATTCTTCTCAAATACACCACATCCATGTGTTAAAAGTTGTCTGGCACATACGAAGCGAACGAAACTTTGAAAAACAACAAAATTGTTTTATCGCGTGTTTCGAGCGTTTCTGAGATCGCAGCTTGGTGCAAATGCATCAAAAACGTTCATTCTGCTCAAATACACCACATCCATGTGATAAAAGTTGTCTGGCACACACGAAGCGAACGAAACTTTGAAAACCACAGAAATAGTTTTATCGAGTGTTTCGAGCGTTTCTCAGATCAAAGCTCGGTGCAACTGGATCGAAAACTTTCATTCTGCTCAAATACACCACATCCATGCATTAAAAGTCGTCTGGCACAGACGAAGCGACCGAAACTTTGAAAACCACAGAAATCGTGTTATCGAGTGTTTCGAGCGTTTCTCACTTCACAGCTCGGTGCAACGGGATCGAAAACTTTCATTCTGCTCAAATACACCACATCCCTGCGTTAAAAGTTGTGTGGCACAGCCGAAGCGAACGAAACTTTGAAAACTACAGAAACCGTGTTATCGCGTGTTTCGAGCGTTTCTGAGATCACAGCTCGGTGCAAATGGATCAAAAACGTTCATTCTACTCAAATACACCACATCCATGTGTTCAAAGTTGTCTGGCACAGACGAAGCGAACGAAACTTTGAAAACCACATAAATCGTTTTATCGAGTGTTTCGAGCGTTTCTCAGATCAAAGCTCGGTGCAACTGGATCGATAACTTTCATTCTGCTCAAATACACCACATCCATGTTTTAAAAGTTGTCTGGCACAGACGAAGCGAACGAAACTTTGAAAAACAACGAAATTGTTTTATCGCGTGTTTCGAGCGTTTCTGAGATCGCAGCGTGGTGCAAATGTATCCAAAACGAACATTCTACTCAAATACACTACATCCATGTTTTTAAAGTTGTCTGGCACAGCCGAAGCGAACGAAACTTTGAAAAACACAAAAATCGTGATATCGCTTTTTCGAGCGTTTCTGCAATCGCAGCTTGGTGCAAATGCATCAAAAACGTTCATTCTCCTCAAATACACCTTTGAAACTTTGAATACCACAGAAATCGTGTTATCGAGTGTTTCGAGCGTTTCTCACATCACAGCTCGGTGCAACGGGATCGAAAACTTTCATTCTGCTCAAATACACCACATCCATGTGTTAAAAGTTGTCTGGCACAGACGAAGCGAACGAAACTTTGAAGACACACAAAATTCGTGATATCGCGTGATTCGAGCGTTTCTGAGATCACAGCTCGGTGCAAATGGATCAAATACGTTCATTCTGCTCAAATACATCATATCCATGCATTAAAAGTGGTCTGGCACAGCCGAAGATAACGAAACTTTGAAAAACTCAAAAATCGTGATATCTCGTGATTCGAGCGTTTCTGAGATCGCAGTTTGGTGCAAATGGATCGAAAACTTTCATTCTACTCAAAAACACCACATCCATGCATTAAAAGTCGTCTGGCACAGACGAAGCGACCGAAACTTTGAAAACCACAGAAATCGTGTTATCGAGTGTTTCGAGCGTTTCTCACTTCACAGCTCGGTGCAACGGGATCGAAAACTTTCATTCTGCTCAAATACACCACATCCCTGCGTTAAAAGTTGTGTGGCACAGCCGAAGCGAACGAAACTTTGAAAACTACAGAAACCGTGTTATCGCGTGTTTCGAGCGTTTCTGAGATCACAGCTCGGTGCAAATGGATCAAAAACGTTCATTCTACTCAAATACACCACATCCACGTGTTCAAAGTTGTCTGGCACAGACGAAGCGAACGAAACTTTGAAAACCACATAAATCGTTTTATCGAGTGTTTCGAGCGTTTCTCAGATCAAAGCTCGGTGCAACTGGATCGAAAACTTTCATTCTGCTCAAATACACCACATCCATGTTTTAAAAGTTGTCTGGCACAGACGAAGCGAACGAAACTTTGAAAAACAACAAAATTGTTTTATCGCGTGTTTCGAGCGTTTCTGAGATCGCAGCGTGGTGCAAATGCATCAAAAACGTTCATTCTGCTCAAATACACCACATCAATGTGTTAAAAGTTGTTTGGCACACACGAAGCGAACGAAACTTTGAAAACCACAGAAATCATTTTATCGAGTGTTTCGAGCGTTTCTCAGATCAAAGCTCGGTGCAACTGGATCGAAAACTTTCAGTCTGCTCAAATACACCATATCCATGTGTTAAAAGTTGTCTGGCACAGACGAAGCGAACGAAACTTTGAAAACCACATAAATCGTTTTATCGAGTGTTTCGAGCGTTTCTCACATCACAGCTCGGTACAACGGGATCGAAAACTTTCATTCTGCTCAAATACACCACATCCATGTGTTAAATGTTGTCTGGCACAGCCGAAGCGAACGAAACTTTGAAAAACACAAAAATCGTGATATCGCTTGTTTCGAGCGTTTCTGAGATCGCAGCTTGGTGCAGATTCATCAAAAACGTTCATTCTGCTCAAATACACCACATCCATGTGTTAAAAGTTGTCTGGCACAGACGAAGCGAACGAAACTTGGAAAACCACAGAAATAGTTTTATCGAGTGTTTCGAGCGTTTCTCAGATCAAAGCTGGGTGCAACTGGATCGAAAACTTTCATTCTGCTCAAATACACCACATCCATGCATTAAAAGTCGTCTGGCACAGACGAAGCGACCGAAACTTTGAAAACCACAGAAATCGTGTTATCGAGTGTTTCGAGCGTTTCTCACTTCACAGCTCGGTGCAACGGGATCGAAAACTTTCATTCTGCTCAAATACACCACATCCCTGCGTTAAAAGTTGTGTGGCACAGCCGAAGCGAACGAAACTTTGAAAACTACAGAAACCGTGTTATCGCGTGTTTCGAGCGTTTCTGAGATCACAGCTCGGTGCAAATGGATCAAAAACGTTCATTCTACTCAAATACACCACATCCATGTGTTCAAAGTTGTCTGGCACAGACTTAGCGAACGAAACTTTGAAAACCACATAAATCGTTTTATCGAGTGTTTCGAGCGTTTCTCAGATCAAAGCTCGGTGCAACTGGATCGAAAACTTTCATTCTGCTCAAATACACCACATCCATGTTTTAAAAGTTGTCTGGCACAGACGAAGCGAACGAAACTTTGAAAAACACAAAAATCGTGATATCGCTTGTTTCGATCGTTTCTGAGATCGCAGCGTGGTGCAAATGTATCCAAAACGAACATTCTACTCAAATACACTACATCGATGTTTTTAAAGTTGTCTGGCACAGCCGAAGCGAACGAAACTTTGAAAAACAGAAAAATCGTGATATCGCTTGTTTCGAGCGTTTCTGCAATCGCAGCTTGGTGCAAATGCATCAAAAACTTTCATTCTGCTCAAATACACCACACCCATGTGTTAAAAGTTGTCTGGCACAGACGAAGCGAATGAAACTTTCAAAAACACAAAAATCGTAATATCGCGTGTTTTGAGCGTTTCTGATATCTCAGCTCGGTGCAAATGGATCAAAAACGTTCATTCTGCTCAAATACATCATATCCATGCATTAAAAGTCGTCTGGCACAGACGAAGCGACCGAAATTTTGAAAACCACAGAAATCGTGTTATCGAGTGTTTCGAGCGTTTCTCACATCACAGCTCGGTGCAACGGGATCGAAAACTTTCATTCTGCTCAAATACACCACATCCATGTGTTCAATGTTGTCTAGCACAGCCGAAGCGAACGAAATTTTGAAAAAAAAAAAAAATCGTGATGTCGCTTGTTTCGAGCGTTTCTGAGATCGCAGCTTGGTGCAAATGCATCAAAAACGTTCATTCTACTCAAATACACCACATCCATGTGTTCAAAGTTGTCTGGCACAGACGAAGCGAACGAAACTTTGAAAACCACTGTGACGGGATTTTTCGCCCCGCCACCTCCGCAGAGCGTGAACGGCGAGGAGCGCCGGATTTACGGCGCTTTGGGTCGGTGCTCGTCGCTCCGTGGTTCGGTGTCCAGCGGGAAGCTGTGGTTATCTGGGCTACGTATTGTCGGCTCTCTAGGCTAACTAGCGACACTTTAATTAATTAATTTTATTTTTCGAAAACCTTTTTGTTATTATCTTATAAATAGAATAAGTTTGCGCCCGAAATTGCGTTCGTGCGACCATTTGCGCCCCCCCCCCTTGTTACCACCGAAATCTCGCCCCAACGGCCCAACAGCAGCAAGTATCGCCCCGCTCGCCAACCGCTGCCGCCGTCCGCGCGTCCATCGCTCGCGCGTGTCCACTACCGCCGCTCTCTATTCGGCTATCTAGATCCCTACCACATGGGTCGACGATCTATTATCTTTTCTTTTTTGAGCCTGAGGTTATCTTTTGTTTTGAATTTTGGATCCGTCCTCCGATTTTGGGCTATGGGCTCTGTTTTACGGAGCCGCAGGCGAGCACCGAACATCGGTGTTCGCGGACCTGGATGCCAGGGGAGGGCGTGGAGAAATGACCGAAATACTACCGTGTCACCCGCCCCCCCACGACTTCCCAGCCTGGCGCTGGACCATCCCAGCCGGCGTGCGGATTGTCGCGGACCGGCCACCCCGGCGCCCCAATTAGAAAGGGGCCAGGAACCACGGAGTTGGAGTTTAATTGCAGCGTTGCACTCCGTAGTTGTGGGGCCAAAACCGTCGACGCATCGGAGGCCTCGATTTCCGACGTGAGGGCCCCCGCACTCTCTCTTCGTGGCCACTGGCTCCGAGGGGAAGACGACCGCATTCCCGCGATCTCAGCTGCGGCTCGAGATCGGAGAATAAAAGCCTAGGGCGTAGTGGACATGCCGCACGTCAAACACGCGAGCCCCGGTCGAGAACAACGTGACCGGGGTGCATTGGTGGCGCGATTCAATTCGAATCGCGCGCCACCGTGCGCGCAGTGTTGCGCCGACGCGGCCGCGGAAGCCGCCGAGAAGAGCGACGCGCCAATCACGCGCGGACGCGCGAGGTAGCCGGCGAGTGAGCGGGGTGGGGGAGCATCGATCGAGGCGCGGCGGAGCCGCTCGAGCTTTCTTCTCCCCTGGACAGCCGAAGTGATCGGACGACCGCATCGACCCGAGGATCGAGAGACGCCGCACCACGGACATCGAGACCAGCGGAGATTTCGGTGAGCCCTGGCCTTTATTGTTTCCCGTGACGACGAGGGTCGCTCGGCCGTACGTGCTAGCCGTCCACGTAAGTTTTGAGTGTTTTTTTGAGAATTTTGAGAGCTGCGAACGTGGACGGTGGGCCGTGCGGCCACCCGGCGTCGTGCCGGGCGCGAGCGGCTCTCGTCGACCGTTGGTCGACGCCATTTCGCGGTATCAATGACGCGTTCGATTTTTAAGGCTAAGTGCGCGATCCCGGCAAATGTCGTTGGCCCACGCGAGGTGTTACCTGTAGTTTCCAGCTTTGCTTCGTTGTTTTATTATCTACCCTCGCGTGTGGCCACCGACCCGGGGTTTTGTTCCGAGCGTAAAAGTAAATTTCATCATTTCGGTCGCTTCTCGACAGTAGTATTATTTTTCGAGGCTAAGTGATCGAGACGGTTCTAAGTGTTCGCGTAAAATTCCGTTCCGGCTACCTGCGTTTCGGATTTCGCCGGCCGGCTTGTCGCACGCTCGAGGTCGCGCGGCTCGCGCGACGTTTACGTTCCGCGCGTGTTCGGACTCGCGCGATGTCGCCTCTCCCCCCCCTCCTTCTTTGTCTCCCGATATTTCGCGGAAGTGTCGAGCCCGCGCTACCTCTCTAGTATTAAGCGCGCCCGTTAGCTTTCGCCTTAATATTTTTCAAGATTTTTGGAATGTAAATTGAATTATTATTTCTTTTTCTCTCGCGCTCTCACGATCGCCGTATCTCTCGACTCGAGCCTCCCCGGTGTTACCTACCGCCTAAGGCGGAGCGGTCCTCGGTCGTTATTATTATTATTGTTGTTATTTTCGTGGCCGATAGTTGCGTATCTTGTTCCTCTATTTTTCACCGAATACTGGCGTCGCGCGATTTAAGGATTAGGCTCAGTTCGTTTGCCCGTAGTCCTTTTGAGTTATGTTACCTGTCCGGCGGTCATATTACCGAGACTCGGTTAGCCGAGTCCCTAAAGCGAGGATGGCTACCTGACCGATAATCAACGGCGGTTCCATTTACGTTTCGAGTACGATTGTATTATTTCCTAATTATATTATTTCTGAATCATATTATTTCTCATTGTATTATTTCAAGTCGCATTAAATTCCAAGGGTGATATTTCCGATTGTATTATTTCCAAATTATATTATTTCTGAATCATATTATTTCTCATTGTATTATTTCAAGTCGCATTATTTCCAAGGGTAATATTTCCGATTGTATTATTTCCTAATTATATTATTTCTGAATCATCTTATTTCTCATTGTATTATTTCAAGGCGTATTATTTCAAATGGTAATATTTCCGATCGTATTATTTCCGAATTATATTATTTCTGAATCCTATTATTTCTCAAGTCGTATTCTCTCAAATGGTAATATTTCCGATCGTATTATTTCCGAATTATATTATTTCTGAATCCTATTATTTCTCAAGTCGTATTCTCTCAAATGGTAATATTTCCGATCGTATTATTTCCGAATTATATTATTTCTGAATCCTATTATTTCTCAAGTCGTATTCTCTCAAATGGTAATATTTCCAATCGTATTATTTCCTAATTGTATTATTTCAAACCGTATGATTTCGAGTGGTGTTATTTCCAAAGGGTATTATTTCCCATCGCATTAATTTCAAGTTGCAGTATTTCAAATTGTATGATTGTTAAATTGTATTATGACAAACTGTATTCTTTCCCATTGTATCCTCTCAAATTGTATTATTTCGAATTATTCGGACTCTTGAACAACGATATGACACTTCCGGTTACCGTTATTATTAGTATTTCTATTGTATTGAGCCGAGGCTACCTGAGGGGGGATTAATTGTCAACCGCCCTTGCTACACCCCTGCCTTTCGGCTAACTACCGGGAGCAGTCCGGGAAATATTCAATAAAATGATTTTACCCGAATTCAAATTGTGTCCCTCAATTTTTGCGAACCGCCCCTCTACCATTTTCAGCTCGCGGAGCCTGAGTTAGTCGCGTGTCTTAGCGCTTCTTGCCGCGCCCGCTCGCGTTACGGGTCGGGCCTGCCGTACCGACGGCGAAATCAAGTCGGGGCTTTCCCGGCGGTACCTCGGTACCTGGCGCCCAGCTGTCGGTGTGGACGGCCCAACTCATTGGGGACTTCGGATCCCGTATTCTGATTAATGTTCGTTTTATTTGATCCGGGCGTGTAGCGGGAGGGAGCCGGGGTTGTGAGTCCCCTCACAGGGAAATTCCTCACACCACATAAATCGTTTTATCGAGTGTTTCGAGCGTTTCTCACATCACAGCTCGGTACAACGGGATCGAAAACTTTCATTCTGCTCAAATACACCACATCCATGTGTTAAATGTTGTCTGGCACAGCCGAAGCGAAAGAAACTTTGAAAATACAAAAATCGTGATATCGCTTGTTTCGAGCGTTTCTGAGATCAGAGTTCGGTGCAAACGGATCAAACACGTTCATTTTACTCAAATATACCACATCCTTGCGTTAAAAGTTGTCTGGCACAGCCGAAGAGAACGAAACTTTGAAAACACACAAAAATCGTGATATCGCTTGTTTCGAGCGTTTCTGCAATCGCAGCTTGGTGCAAATGCATCAAAAACGTTCATTCTGCTCAAATACACCACATCCATCTGTTAAAAGTTGTCTGGCACATACGAAGCGAACGAAACTTTGAAAAACAACAAAATTGTTTTATCGCGTGTTTCGAGCGTTTCTGAGATCGCAGCTTGGTGCAAATGCATCAAAAACGTTCACTCTGCTCAAATACACCACATCAATGTGTTAAAAGTTGTCTGGCACACACGAAGCGAACGAAACTTTGAAAACCACAGAAATCATTTTATCGAGTGTTTCGAGCGTTTCTCAGATCAAAGCTCGGTGCAACTGGATCGAAAACTTTCAGTCTGCTCAAATACACCACATCCATGTGTTAAAAGTTGTCTGGCACAGACGAAGCGAACGAAACTTTGAAGACACACAAAAATCGTGATATCGCTTGTTTCGAGCGTTTCTGCAATCGCAGCTTGTCGCAAATGCATCAAAAACGTTCATTCTGCTCAAATACACCACATCCATGTGTTAAAAGTTGTCTGGCACAGACGAAGCGAACGAAACTTTGAAAAACAACAAAATTGTTTTAACGCGCGTTTTGAGCGTTTCTGAGATCACAACTCGGTGCAAATGGATCAAAAACGTTCATTCTGCTCAAATACACCACATCCATGTGTTAAAAGTTGTCTGGCACAGACGAAGCGAACGAAACTTTGAAAACCACAGAAATAGTTTTATCGAGTGTTTCGAGCGTTTCTCAGATCAAAGCTCGGTGCAACTGGATCGAAAACTTTCATTCTGCTCAAATACACCACATCCATGCATTAAAAGTCGTCCGGCACAGACGAAGCGACCGAAACTTTGAAAACCACAGAAATCGTGTTATCGAGTGTTTCGAGCGTTTCTCACTTCACAGCTCGGTGCAACGGGATCGAAAACTTTCATTCTGCTCAAATACACCACATCCCTGCGTTAAAAGTTGTGTGGCACAGCCGAAGCGAACGAAACTTTGAAAACTACAGAAACCGTGTTATCGCGTGTTTCGAGCGTTTCTGAGATCACAGCTCGGTGCAAATGGATCAAAAACGTTCATTCTACTCAAATACACCACATCCATGTGTTCAAAGTTGTCTGGCACAGACGAAGCGAACGAAACTTTGAAAAACACAAAAATCGTGATATCGCTTGTTTCGAGCGTTTCTGAGATCGCAGCTTGGTGCAAATGCATCAAAAACGTTCATTCTGCTCAAATACATCATATCCATGCATTAAAAGTGGTCTGGCACAGCCGAAGATAACGAAACTTTGAAAAACTCAAAAATCGTGATATCTCGTGATTCGAGCGTTTCTGAGATCGCAGTTTGGTGCAAATGGATCGAAAACTTTCATTCTACTCAAAAACACCACATCCATGTGTTAAAAGTCGTCTGGCACAGACGAAGCGACCGAAACTTTGAAAACCACAGAAATCGTGTTATCGAGTGTTTCGAGCGTTTCTCACATCACAGCTCGGTGCAACGGGATCGAAAACTTTCATTCTGCTCAAATACACCACATCCATGTATTAAATGTTGTCTGGCACAGCCGAAGCGAACGAAACCTTGAAAAACACAGAAATCGTGCTATCGCGTGTTTCGAACGTTTCTGAGATCAGAGCTCGGTGCAAATGGATCAAACACGTTCATTCTACTCAAATACACCACATCCATGTGTTAAAAGTTGTCTGGCACAGCCGAAGTGAACGAAACTTTGAAAACACACAAAAATCGTGATATCGCTTGTTTCGAGCGTTTCTGCAATCGCAGCTTGGTGCAAATGCATCAAAAACGTTCATTCTGCTCAAATACACCACACTCATGTGTTAAAAGTTGTCTGGCACACACGAAGCGAACGAAACTTTGAAAACCGCAGAAATCGTTTTATCGAGTGTTTCGAGCGTTTCTCAGATCAAAGCTCGGTGCAACTGGATCGAAAACTTTCATTCTGCTCAAATACACCACATCCATCTGTTAAAAGTTGTCTGGCACAGCCGAAGCGAACGAAACTTTGAAAAACTCCAAAATCGTGATATCTCGTGATTCGAGCGTTTCTGAGATCGCAGTTTGGTGCAAATGGATCAAAAACTTTCATTCTACTCAAATACACCACGTCCATGCGTAAAAAGTTGTCTGGAACAGCCGAAGCGAACGAAATTTTGAAAAACACAAAAATCGTGATATCGCTTGTTTCGAGCGTTTCTGCAATCGCAGCTTTGTGCAAATGCATCAAAAACGTTCATTCCGCTCAAATACACCACATCCATGTGTTAAAAGTCGTCTGGCACAGACGAAGCGACCGAAACTTTGAAACCACAGAAATCGTGTTATCGAGTGTTTCGAGCGTTTCTCACATCACAGCTCGGTGCAACGGGATCGAAAACTTTCATTCTGCTCAAATACACCACATCCATGAGTTAAATGTTGTCTGGCACAGCCGAAGCGAACGAAACTTTGAAAAACACAAAAATCGTAATATCGCTTGTTTCGAGCGTTTCTGAGATCGCAGCTTGGTGCAAATGCATCAAAAACGTTCATTCTGCTCAAATACATCATATCCATGCATTAAAAGTGGTCTGGCACAGCCGAAGCGAACGAAACTTTGAAAACACACAAAAATCGTAATATCGCGTGTTTTGAGCGTTTCTGAGATCGCAGCTTGGTGCAAATGGGTCAAGAACGTTCATTCTGCTCAAATACACCACATCCGTGTGTTAAAAGTTGTCTGGCACAGCCGAAGCGAACGAAAGTTTGAAAACTACAGAAATCGTGTTATCGCGCGTTTTGACCGTTTCTGAGATCACAGCTCGGTGCAAAAGGATGAAATACCTTCATTCTACTCAAGTACACCAAATCCATGCGTTAAAAGTGGTCTGGCACAGCGGATGCGAACCAAACCTTGCCAAAAACACAAAAATCGTGATATCGCATGTTTCGAGCGTTTCTGCAATCGCAGCTTGGTGCAAATGCATCAAAAACGTTCATTCTGCTCAAATACACCACATCAATGTGTTAAAAGTTGTCTGGCACACACGAAGCGAACGAAACTTTGAAAACCACAGAAATCATTTTATCGAGTGTTTCGAGCGTTTCTCAGATCAAAGCTCGGTGCAACTGGATCGAAAACTTTCAGTCTGCTCAAATACACCACATCCATGTGTTAAAAGTTGTCTGGCACAGACGAAGCGAACGAAACTTTGAAGACACAAAAATCGTGATATCGCTTGTTTCGAGCGTTTCTGCAATCACAACTCGGTGCAAATGGATCAAAAACGTTCATCCTGCTCAAATACACCACATCAATGTGTTAAAAGTTGTCTGGCACACACGAAGCGAACGAAACTTTGAAAACCACAGAAATCATTTTATCGAGTGTTTCGAGCGTTTCTCAGATCAAAGCTCGGTGCAACTGGATCGAAAACGTTCATCCTGCTCAAATACACCACATCCATGTGTTAAAAGTTGTCTGGCACAGACGAAGCGAACGAAACTTTGAAAAACAACAAAATTGTTAAAACGCGCGTTTTGAGCGTTTCTGAGATCACAACTCGGTGCAAATGGATCAAAAACGTTCATTCTGCTCAAATACACCACATCCATGTTTTAAAAGTTGTCTGGCACAGACGAAGCGAACGAAACTTTGAAAAACAACAAAATTGTTTTATCGCGTGTTTCGAGCGTTTCTGAGATCGCAGCGTGGTGCAAATGTATCCAAAACGAACATTCTACTCAAATACACTACATCCATGTTTTTAAAGTTGTCTGGCACAGCCGAAGCGAACGAAACATTGAAAAACACTAAAATCGTGATATCGCTTGTTTCGAGCGTTTCTGCAATCGCAGCTTGGTGCAAATGCATCAAAAACGTTCATTCTCCTCAAATACACCACATCCGTGTGTTAAAAGTTGTCTGGCACAGACGAAGCGACCGAAACTTTGAATACCACAGAAATCGTGTTATCGAGTGTTTCGAGCGTTTCTCACATCACAGCTCGGTGCAACGGGATTGAAAACTTTCACTCTGCTCAAATACACCACATCCATGTGTTAAAAGTCGTCTGGCACAGACGAAGCGACCAAAACTTTGAAAAACACAGAAATCGTGTTATCGAGTGTTATGAGCGTTTCTCACATCACAGCTCGGTGCAACGGGATCGAAAACTTTTATTCTGCTCAAATACACCACATCCATGTGTTAAATGTTGTCTGGCACAGCCGAAGCGAACGAAACTTTGAAAAACACCAAAATCGTAATATCGCGTGTTTTGAGCGTTTCTGATATCACAGCTCGGTGCAAATGGATCAAAAACGTTCATTCTGCTCAAATACGTCATATCCATGCATCAAAAGTCGTCTGGCACAGACGAAGCGACCGAAACTTTGAAAACCACAGAAATCGTGTTATCGAGTGTTTCGAGCGTTTCTCACTTCACAGCTCGGTGCAACGGGATCGAAAACTTTCATTCTGCTCAATTACACCACATCCATGTGTTAAAAGTTGTCTGGCACAGCCGTAGCGAACGAAACTTTGAAAAACACAGAAATCGGGCTATCGCGTGTTTCGAGCGTTTCTGAGATCAGAGTTCGGTGCAAACGGATCAAACACGTTCATTCTACTCAAATATACCACATCCTTGCGTTAAAAGTTGTCTGGCACACACGAAGCGAACGAAACTTTGAAAACCACAGAAATCATTTTATCGAGTGTTTCGAGCGTTTCTCAGATCAAAGCTCGGTGCAACTGGATCGAAAACTTTCAGTCTGCTCAAATACACCATATCCATGTGTTAAAAGTTGTCTGGCACAGACGAAGCGAACGAAACTTTGAAGACACACAAAAATCGTGATATCGCTTGTTTCGAGCGTTTCTGCAATCGCAGCTTGGTGCAAATGCATCAAAAACGTTCATCCTGCTCAAATACACCACATCCATGTGTTAAAAGTTGTCTGGCACAGACGAAGCGAACGAAACTTTGAAAAACAACAAAATTGTTTTAACGCGCGTTTTGAGCGTTTCTGAGATCACAACTCGGTGCAAATGGATCAAAAACGTTCATTCTGTTCAAATACACTACATCCATGTGTTAAAAGTTGTCTGGCACAGACGAAGCGAACGAAACTTTGAAAACCACAGAAATAGTTTTATCGAGTGTTTCGAGCGTTTCTCAGATCAAAGCTCGGTGCAACTGGATCGAAAACTTTCATTCTGCTCAAATACACCACATCCATGCATTAAAAGTCGTCTGGCACAGACGAAGCGACCGAAACTTTGAAAACCACAGAAATCGTGTTATCGAGTGTTTCGAGCGTTTCTCACTTCACAGCTCGGTGCAACGGGATCGAAAACTTTCATTCTGCTCAAATACACCACATCCCTGCGTTAAAAGTTGTGTGGCACAGCCGAAGCGAACGAAACTTTGAAAACTACAGAAACCGTGTTATCGCGTGTTTCGAGCGTTTCTGAGATCACAGCTCGCTGCAAATGGATCAAAAACGTTCATTCTACTCAAATACACCACATCCATGTGTTCAAAGTTGTCTGGCACAGACGAAGCGAACGAAACTTTGAAAACCACATAAATCGTTTTATCGAGTGTTTCGAGCGTTTCTCAGATCAAAGCTCGGTGCAACTGGATCGATAACTTTCATTCTGCTCAAATACACTACATCCATGTTTTTAAAGTTGTCTGGCACAGCCGAAGCGAATGAAACTTTGAAAAACACAAAAATCGTGATATCGCTTGTTTCGAGCGTTTCTGCAATCGCAGCTTGGTGCAAATGCATCAAAAACGTTCATTCTCCTCAAATACACCACATCCGTGTGTTAAAAGTTGTCTGGCACAGACGAAGCGACCGAAACTTTGAATACCACAGAAATCGTGTTATCGAGTGTTTCGAGCGTTTCTCACATCACAGCTCGGTGCAACGGGATTGAAAACTTTCACTCTGCTCAAATACACCACATCCATGTGTTAAAAGTCGTCTGGCACAGACGAAGCGACCAAAACTTTGAAAAACACAGAAATCGTGTTATCGAGTGTTATGAGCGTTTCTCACATCACAGCTCGGTGCAACGGGATCGAAAACTTTCATTCTGCTCAAATACACCACATCCATGTGTTAAATGTTGTCTGGCACAGCCGAAGCGAACGAAACTTTGAAAAACACCAAAATCGTAATATCGCGTGTTTTGAGCGTTTCTGATATCACAGCTCGGTGCAAATGGATCAAAAACGTTCATTCTGCTCAAATACGTCATATCCATGCATCAAAAGTCGTCTGGCACAGACGAAGCGACCGAAACTTTGAAAACCACAGAAATCGTGTTATCGAGTGTTTCGAGCGTTTCTCACTTCACAGCTCGGTGCAACGGGATCGAAAACTTTCATTCTGCTCAATTACACCACATCCATGTGTTAAAAGTTGTCTGGCACAGCCGTAGCGAACGAAACTTTGAAAAACACAGAAATCGGGCTATCGCGTGTTTCGAGCGTTTCTGAGATCAGAGTTCGGTGCAAACGGATCAAACACGTTCATTCTACTCAAATATACCACATCCTTGCGTTAAAAGTTGTCTGGCACAGCCGAAGAGAACGAAACTTTGAAAACACACAAAAATCGTGATATCGCTTGTTTCGAGCGTTTCTGCAATCGCAGCTAGGTGCAAATGCATCAAAAACGTTCATTCTTCTCAAATACACCACATCCATGTGTTAAAAGTTGTCTGGCACATACGAAGCGAACGAAACTTTGAAAAACAACAAAATTGTTTTATCGCGTGTTTCGAGCGTTTCTGAGATCGCAGCTTGGTGCAAATGCATCAAAAACGTTCATTCTGCTCAAATACACCACATCCATGTGATAAAAGTTGTCTGGCACACACGAAGCGAACGAAACTTTGAAAACCACAGAAATAGTTTTATCGAGTGTTTCGAGCGTTTCTCAGATCAAAGCTCGGTGCAACTGGATCGAAAACTTTCATTCTGCTCAAATACACCACATCCATGCATTAAAAGTCGTCTGGCACAGACGAAGCGACCGAAACTTTGAAAACCACAGAAATCGTGTTATCGAGTGTTTCGAGCGTTTCTCACTTCACAGCTCGGTGCAACGGGATCGAAAACTTTCATTCTGCTCAAATACACCACATCCCTGCGTTAAAAGTTGTGTGGCACAGCCGAAGCGAACGAAACTTTGAAAACTACAGAAACCGTGTTATCGCGTGTTTCGAGCGTTTCTGAGATCACAGCTCGGTGCAAATGGATCAAAAACGTTCATTCTACTCAAATACACCACATCCATGTGTTCAAAGTTGTCTGGCACAGACGAAGCGAACGAAACTTTGAAAACCACATAAATCGTTTTATCGAGTGTTTCGAGCGTTTCTCAGATCAAAGCTCGGTGCAACTGGATCGATAACTTTCATTCTGCTCAAATACACCACATCCATGTTTTAAAAGTTGTCTGGCACAGACGAAGCGAACGAAACTTTGAAAAACAACAAAATTGTTTTATCGCGTGTTTCGAGCGTTTCTGAGATCGCAGCGTGGTGCAAATGTATCCAAAACGAACATTCTACTCAAATACACTACATCCATGTTTTTAAAGTTGTCTGGCACAGCCGAAGCGAACGAAACTTTGAAAAACACAAAAATCGTGATATCGCTTGTTTCGAGCGTTTCTGCAATCGCAGCTTGGTGCAAATGCATCAAAAACGTTCATTCTCCTCAAATACACCTTTGAACCTTTGAATACCACAGAAATCGTGTTATCGAGTGTTTCGAGCGTTTCTCACATCACAGCTCGGTGCAACGGGATCGAAAACTTTCATTCTGCTCAAATACACCACATCCATGTGTTAAAAGTTGTCTGGCACAGACGAAGCGAACGAAACTTTGAAGACACACAAAATTCGTGATATCGCGTGATTCGAGCGTTTCTGAGATCACAGCTCGGTGCAAATGGATCAAATACGTTCATTCTACACAAATACACCATATCCATGCGTTAAATGTGGTCTGGTACAGCCGAAGCGAATGAAATTTTCAAAAACACAAAAATCGTAATATCGCGTGTTTTGAGCATTTCTGAGATCGCAGGTTGGTGCAAATAGATCAAAAACGTCCATTCTGCTCAAATACACCACATCCATGTGTTAAAAGTTGTCTGGCACAGCCGAAGCGAACGAAACTTCGGAAAACACCAAAATCGTAATATCGCGTGTTTTGAGCGTTTCTGATATCTCAGCTCGGTGCAAATGGATCAAAAACGTTCATTCTGCTCAAATACATCATATCCATGCATTAAAAGTCGTCTGGCACAGACGAAGCTACCGAAATTTTGAAAACCACAGAAATCGTGTTATCGAGTGTTTCGAGCGTTTCTCACATCACAGCTCGGTGCAACGGGATCGAAAACTTTCATTCTGCTCAAATACACCACATCCATGTGTTAAATGTTGTCTGGCACAGCCGAAGCGAACGAAACTTTGAAAAACACAAAAATCGTGATATCGCTTGTTTCGAGCGTTTCTGAGATCGCAGCTTGGTGCAAATGCATCAAAAACGTTCATTCTGCTCAAATACATCATATCCATGCATTAAAAGTGGTCTGGCACAGCCGAAGATAACGAAACTTTGAAAAACTCAAAAATCGTGATATCTCGTGATTCGAGCGTTTCTGAGATCGCAGTTTGGTGCAAATGGATCGAAAACTTTCATTCTACTCAAAAACACCACATCCATGTGTTAAAAGTCGTCTGGCACAGACGAAGCGAACGAAACTTTGAAAACCACAGAAATAGTTTTATCGAGTGTTTCGAGCGTTTCTCAGATCAAAGCTCGGTGCAACTGGATCGAAAACTTTCATTCTGCTCAAATACACCACATCCATGCATTAAAAGTCGTCTGGCACAGACGAAGCGACCGAAACTTTGAAAACCACAGAAATCGTGTTATCGAGTGTTTCGAGCGTTTCTCACTTCACAGCTCGGTGCAACGGGATCGAAAACTTTCATTCTGCTCAAATACACCACATCCCTGCGTTAAAAGTTGTGTGGCACAGCCGAAGCGAACGAAACTTTGAAAACTACAGAAACCGTGTTATCGCGTGTTTCGAGCGTTTCTGAGATCACAGCTCGGTGCAAATGGATCAAAAACGTTCATTCTACTCAAATACACCACATCCATGTGTTCAAAGTTGTCTGGCACAGCCGAAGCGAACGAAACTTTGAAAACACACAAAAATCGTAATATCGCGTGTTTTGAGCGTTTCTGAGATCGCAGCTTGGTGCAAATGGGTCAAGAACGTTCATTCTGCTCAAATACACCACATCCGTGTGTTAAAAGTTGTCTGGCACAGCCGAAGCGAACGAAAGTTTGAAAACTACAGAAATCGTGTTATCGCGCGTTTTGACCGTTTCTGAGATCACAGCTCGGTGCAAAAGGATGAAATACCTTCATTCTACTCAAGTACACCAAATCCATGCGTTAAAAGTGGTCTGGCACAGCGGATGCGAACCAAACCTTGCCAAAAACACAAAAATCGTGATATCGCATGTTTCGAGCGTTTCTGCAATCGCAGCTTGGTGCAAATGCATCAAAAACGTTCATTCTGCTCAAATACACCACATCAATGTGTTAAAAGTTGTCTGGCACACACGAAGCGAACGAAACTTTGAAAACCACAGAAATCATTTTATCGAGTGTTTCGAGCGTTTCTCAGATCAAAGCTCGGTGCAACTGGATCGAAAACTTTCAGTCTGCTCAAATACACCACATCCATGTGTTAAAAGTTGTCTGGCACAGACGAAGCGAACGAAACTTTGAAGACACAAAAATCGTGATATCGCTTGTTTCGAGCGTTTCTGCAATCACAACTCGGTGCAAATGGATCAAAAACGTTCATCCTGCTCAAATACACCACATCAATGTGTTAAAAGTTGTCTGGCACACACGAAGCGAACGAAACTTTGAAAACCACAGAAATCATTTTATCGAGTGTTTCGAGCGTTTCTCAGATCAAAGCTCGGTGCAACTGGATCGAAAACGTTCATCCTGCTCAAATACACCACATCCATGTGTTAAAAGTTGTCTGGCACAGACGAAGCGAACGAAACTTTGAAAAACAACAAAATTGTTAAAACGCGCGTTTTGAGCGTTTCTGAGATCACAACTCGGTGCAAATGGATCAAAAACGTTCATTCTGCTCAAATACACCACATCCATGTTTTAAAAGTTGTCTGGCACAGACGAAGCGAACGAAACTTTGAAAAACAACAAAATTGTTTTATCGCGTGTTTCGAGCGTTTCTGAGATCGCAGCGTGGTGCAAATGTATCCAAAACGAACATTCTACTCAAATACACTACATCCATGTTTTTAAAGTTGTCTGGCACAGCCGAAGCGAACGAAACATTGAAAAACACTAAAATCGTGATATCGCTTGTTTCGAGCGTTTCTGCAATCGCAGCTTGGTGCAAATGCATCAAAAACGTTCATTCTCCTCAAATACACCACATCCGTGTGTTAAAAGTTGTCTGGCACAGACGAAGCGACCGAAACTTTGAATACCACAGAAATCGTGTTATCGAGTGTTTCGAGCGTTTCTCACATCACAGCTCGGTGCAACGGGATTGAAAACTTTCACTCTGCTCAAATACACCACATCCATGTGTTAAAAGTCGTCTGGCACAGACGAAGCGACCAAAACTTTGAAAAACACAGAAATCGTGTTATCGAGTGTTATGAGCGTTTCTCACATCACAGCTCGGTGCAACGGGATCGAAAACTTTTATTCTGCTCAAATACACCACATCCATGTGTTAAATGTTGTCTGGCACAGCCGAAGCGAACGAAACTTTGAAAAACACCAAAATCGTAATATCGCGTGTTTTGAGCGTTTCTGATATCACAGCTCGGTGCAAATGGATCAAAAACGTTCATTCTGCTCAAATACGTCATATCCATGCATCAAAAGTCGTCTGGCACAGACGAAGCGACCGAAACTTTGAAAACCACAGAAATCGTGTTATCGAGTGTTTCGAGCGTTTCTCACTTCACAGCTCGGTGCAACGGGATCGAAAACTTTCATTCTGCTCAATTACACCACATCCATGTGTTAAAAGTTGTCTGGCACAGCCGTAGCGAACGAAACTTTGAAAAACACAGAAATCGGGCTATCGCGTGTTTCGAGCGTTTCTGAGATCAGAGTTCGGTGCAAACGGATCAAACACGTTCATTCTACTCAAATATACCACATCCTTGCGTTAAAAGTTGTCTGGCACACACGAAGCGAACGAAACTTTGAAAACCACAGAAATCATTTTATCGAGTGTTTCGAGCGTTTCTCAGATCAAAGCTCGGTGCAACTGGATCGAAAACTTTCAGTCTGCTCAAATACACCATATCCATGTGTTAAAAGTTGTCTGGCACAGACGAAGCGAACGAAACTTTGAAGACACACAAACATCGTGATATCGCTTGTTTCGAGCGTTTCTGCAATCGCAGCTTGGTGCAAATGCATCAAAAACGTTCATCCTGCTCAAATACACCACATCCATGTGTTAAAAGTTGTCTGGCACAGACGAAGCGAACGAAACTTTGAAAAACAACAAAATTGTTTTAACGCGCGTTTTGAGCGTTTCTGAGATCACAACTCGGTGCAAATGGATCAAAAACGTTCATTCTGCTCAAATACACTACATCCATGTGTTAAAAGTTGTCTGGCACAGACGAAGCGAACGAAACTTTGAAAACCACAGAAATAGTTTTATCGAGTGTTTCGAGCGTTTCTCAGATCAAAGCTCGGTGCAACTGGATCGAAAACTTTCATTCTGCTCAAATACACCACATCCATGCATTAAAAGTCGTCTGGCACAGACGAAGCGACCGAAACTTTGAAAACCACAGAAATCGTGTTATCGAGTGTTTCGAGCGTTTCTCACTTCACAGCTCGGTGCAACGGGATCGAAAACTTTCATTCTGCTCAAATACACCACATCCCTGCGTTAAAAGTTGTGTGGCACAGCCGAAGCGAACGAAACTTTGAAAACTACAGAAACCGTGTTATCGCGTGTTTCAAGCGTTTCTGAGATCACAGCTCGGTGCAAATGGATCAAAAACGTTCATTCTACTCAAATACACCACATCCATGTGTTCAAAGTTGTCTGGCACAGACGAAGCGAACGAAACTTTGAAAACCACATAAATCGTTTTATCGAGTGTTTCGAGCGTTTCTCAGATCAAAGCTCGGTGCAACTGGATCGAAAACTTTCATTCTGCTGAAATACACCACATCCATGTTTTAAAAGTTGTCTGGCACAGACGAAGCGAACGAAACTTTGAAAAACAACAAAATTGTTTTATCGCGTGTTTCGAGCGTTTCTGAGATCGCAGCGTGGTGCAAATGTATCCAAAATGAACATTCTACTCAAATACACTACATCCATGTTTTTAAAGTTGTCTGGCACAGCCGAAGCGAACGAAACATTGAAAAACACTAAAATCGTGATATCGCTTGTTTCGAGCGTTTCTGCAATCGCAGCTTGGTGCAAATGCATCAAAAACGTTCATTCTCCTCAAATACACCTTTGAAACTTTGAATACCACAGAAATCGTGTTATCGAGTGTTTCGAGCGTTTCTCACATCACAGCTCGGTGCAACGGGATCGAAAACTTTCATTCTGCTCAAATACACCACATCCATGTGTTAAAAGTTGTCTGGCACAGACGAAGCGAACGAAACTTTGAAGACACACAAAATTCGTGATATCGCGTGATTCGAGCGTTTCTGAGATCACAGCTCGGTGCAAATGGATCAAATACGTTCATTCTACACAAATACACCATATCCATGCGTTAAATGTGGTCTGGTACAGCCGAAGCGAATGAAATTTTCAAAAACACAAAAATCGTAATATCGCGTGTTTTGAGCATTTCTGAGATCGCAGGTTGGTGCAAATAGATCAAAAACGTCCATTCTGCTCAAATACACCACATCCATGTGTTAAAAGTTGTCTGCCACAGCCGAAGCGAACGAAACTTCGGAAAACACCAAAATCGTAATATCGCGTGTTTTGAGCGTTTCTGATATCTCAGCTCGGTGCAAATGGATCAAAAACGTTCATTCTGCTCAAATACATCATATCCATGCATTAAAAGTCGTCTGGCACAGACGAAGCTACCGAAATTTTGAAAACCACAGAAATCGTGTTATCGAGTGTTTCGAGCGTTTCTCACATCACAGCTCGGTGCAACGGGACCGAAAACTTTCATTCTGCTCAAATACACCACATCCATGTGTTAAATGTTGTCTGGCACAGCCGAAGCGAACGAAACTTTGAAAATACAAAAATCGTGATATCGCTTGTTTCGAGCGTTTCTGCAATCGCAGCTTGGTGCAAATGCATCAAAAACGTTCATTCTGCTCAAATACACCACACTCATGTGTTAAAAGTTGTCTTGCACACACGAAGCGAACGAAACTTTGAAAACCACAGAAATCGTGTTATCGAGTGTTTCGAGCGTTTCTCGCATCACAGCTCGGTGCAACGGGATCGAAAACTTTAATTCTGCTCAAATACACCACATCCATGTGTTAAATGTTGTCTGGCACAGCCGAAGCGAACGATACTTTGAAAATACAAAAATCGTGATATCGCTTGTTTCGAGCGTTTCTGAGATCAGAGTTCGGTGCAAACGGATCAAACATGTTCATTCTACTCAAATATACCACATCCTTGCGTTAAAAGTTGTCTGGCACAGCCGAAGAGAACGAAACTTTGAAAACACACAAAAATCGTGATATCGCTTGTTTCGAGCGTTTCTGAGATCGCAGCTTGGTGCAAATGCATCAAATCGTTCATTCTGCTCATCAAATACACTACATCCATGTGTTAAAAGTTGTCTGGCACAGACGAAGCGAACGAAACTTTGAAAAACAACAAAATTGTTTTAACGCGTGTTTTGAGCATTTCTGAGATCGCAGGTTGGCGCAAATAGATCAAAAACGTCCATTCTGCTCAAATACACCACATCCATGTGTTAAAAGTTGTCTGCCACAGCCGAAGCGAACGAAACTTCGGAAAACACCAAAATCGTAATATCGCGTGTTTTGAGCGTTTCTGATATCTCAGCTCGGTGCAAATGGATCAAAAACGTTCATTCTGCTCAAATACATCATATCCATGCATTAAAAGTCGTCTGGCACAGACGAAGCTACCGAAATTTTGAAAACCACAGAAATCGTGTTATCGAGTGTTTCGAGCGTTTCTCACATCACAGCTCGGTGCAACGGGACCGAAAACTTTCATTCTGCTCAAATACACCACATCCATGTGTTAAATGTTGTCTGGCACAGCCGAAGCGAACGAAACTTTGAAAATACAAAAATCGTGATATCGCTTGTTTCGAGCGTTTCTGCAATCGCAGCTTGGTGCAAATGCATCAAAAACGTTCATTCTGCTCAAATACACCACACTCATGTGTTAAAAGTTGTCTTGCACACACGAAGCGAACGAAACTTTGAAAACCACAGAAATCGTGTTATCGAGTGTTTCGAGCGTTTCTCGCATCACAGCTCGGTGCAACGGGATCGAAAACTTTAATTCTGCTCAAATACACCACATCCATGTGTTAAATGTTGTCTGGCACAGCCGAAGCGAACGATACTTTGAAAATACAAAAATCGTGATATCGCTTGTTTCGAGCGTTTCTGAGATCAGAGTTCGGTGCAAACGGATCAAACATGTTCATTCTACTCAAATATACCACATCCTTGCGTTAAAAGTTGTCTGGCACAGCCGAAGAGAACGAAACTTTGAAAACACACAAAAATCGTGATATCGCTTGTTTCGAGCGTTTCTGAGATCGCAGCTTGGTGCAAATGCATCAAATCGTTCATTCTGCTCATCAAATACACTACATCCATGTGTTAAAAGTTGTCTGGCACAGACGAAGCGAACGAAACTTTGAAAAACAACAAAATTGTTTTAACGCGTGTTTTGAGCATTTCTGAGATCGCAGGTTGGCGCAAATAGATCAAAAACGTCCATTCTGCTCAAATACACCACATCCATGTGTTAAAAGTTGTCTGGCACAGCCGAAGCGAACGAAACTTCGGAAAACACCAAAATCGTAATATCGCGTGTTTTGAGCGTTTCTGATATCTCAGCTCGGTGCAAATGGATCAAAAACGTTCATTCTGCTCAAATACATCATATCCATGCATTAAAAGTCGTCTGGCACAGACGAAGCTACCGAAATTTTGAAAACCACAGAAATCGTGTTATCGAGTGTTTCGAGCGTTTCTCACATCACAGCTCGGTGCAACGGGACCGAAAACTTTCATTCTGCTCAAATACACCACATCCATGTGTTAAATGTTGTCTGGCACAGCCGAAGCGAACGAAACTTTGAAAATACAAAAATCGTGATATCGCTTGTTTCGAGCGTTTCTGCAATCGCAGCTTGGTGCAAATGCATCAAAAACGTTCATTCTGCTCAAATACACCACACTCATGTGTTAAAAGTTGTCTTGCACACACGAAGCGAACGAAACTTTGAAAACCACAGAAATCGTGTTATCGAGTGTTTCGAGCGTTTCTCGCATCACAGCTCGGTGCAACGGGATCGAAAACTTTAATTCTGCTCAAATACACCACATCCATGTGTTAAATGTTGTCTGGCACAGCCGAAGCGAACGATACTTTGAAAATACAAAAATCGTGATATCGCTTGTTTCGAGCGTTTCTGAGATCAGAGTTCGGTGCAAACGGATCAAACATGTTCATTCTACTCAAATATACCACATCCTTGCGTTAAAAGTTGTCTGGCACAGCCGAAGAGAACGAAACTTTGAAAACACACAAAAATCGTGATATCGCTTGTTTCGAGCGTTTCTGAGATCGCAGCTTGGTGCAAATGCATCAAATCGTTCATTATGCTCAAATACACCACACTCATGTGTTAAAAGTTGTCTGGCACACACGAAGCGAACGAAACTTTGAAAACCGCAGAAATCGTTTTATCGAGTGTTTCGAGCGTTTCTCAGATCAAAGCTCGGTGCAACTGGATCGAAAACTTTCATTCTGCTCAAATACACCACATCCATCTGTTAAAAGTTGTCTGGCACAGCCGAAGCGAACGAAACTTTGAAAAACTCCAAAATCGTGATATCTCGTGATTCGAGCGTTTCTGAGATCGCAGTTTGGTGCAAATGGATCAAAAACTTTCATTCTACTCAAATACACCACGTCCATGCGTAAAAAGTTGTCTGGAACAGCCGAAGCGAACGAAATTTTGAAAAACACAAAAATCGTGATATCGCTTGTTTCGAGCGTTTCTGCAATCGCAGCTTTGTGCAAATGCATCAAAAACGTTCATTCCGCTCAAATACACCACATCCATGTGTTAAAAGTCGTCTGGCACAGACGAAGCGACCGAAACTTTGAAACCACAGAAATCGTGTTATCGAGTGTTTCGAGCGTTTCTCACATCACAGCTCGGTGCAACGGGATCGAAAACTTTCATTCTGCTCAAATACACCACATCCATGAGTTAAATGTTGTCTGGCACAGCCGAAGCGAACGAAACTTTGAAAAACACAAAAATCGTAATATCGCTTGTTTCGAGCGTTTCTGAGATCGCAGCTTGGTGCAAATGCATCAAAAACGTTCATTCTGCTCAAATACATCATATCCATGCATTAAAAGTGGTCTGGCACAGCCGAAGCGAACGAAACTTTGAAAACACACAAAAATCGTAATATCGCGTGTTTTGAGCGTTTCTGAGATCGCAGCTTGGTGCAAATGGGTCAAGAACGTTCATTCTGCTCAAATACACCACATCCGTGTGTTAAAAGTTGTCTGGCACAGCCGAAGCGAACGAAAGTTTGAAAACTACAGAAATCGTGTTATCGCGCGTTTTGACCGTTTCTGAGATCACAGCTCGGTGCAAAAGGATGAAATACCTTCATTCTACTCAAGTACACCAAATCCATGCGTTAAAAGTGGTCTGGCACAGCGGATGCGAACCAAACCTTGCCAAAAACACAAAAATCGTGATATCGCATGTTTCGAGCGTTTCTGCAATCGCAGCTTGGTGCAAATGCATCAAAAACGTTCATTCTGCTCAAATACACCACATCAATGTGTTAAAAGTTGTCTGGCACACACGAAGCGAACGAAACTTTGAAAACCACAGAAATCATTTTATCGAGTGTTTCGAGCGTTTCTCAGATCAAAGCTCGGTGCAACTGGATCGAAAACTTTCAGTCTGCTCAAATACACCACATCCATGTGTTAAAAGTTGTCTGGCACAGACGAAGCGAACGAAACTTTGAAGACACAAAAATCGTGATATCGCTTGTTTCGAGCGTTTCTGCAATCACAACTCGGTGCAAATGGATCAAAAACGTTCATCCTGCTCAAATACACCACATCAATGTGTTAAAAGTTGTCTGGCACACACGAAGCGAACGAAACTTTGAAAACCACAGAAATCATTTTATCGAGTGTTTCGAGCGTTTCTCAGATCAAAGCTCGGTGCAACTGGATCGAAAACGTTCATCCTGCTCAAATACACCACATCCATGTGTTAAAAGTTGTCTGGCACAGACGAAGCGAACGAAACTTTGAAAAACAACAAAATTGTTAAAACGCGCGTTTTGAGCGTTTCTGAGATCACAACTCGGTGCAAATGGATCAAAAACGTTCATTCTGCTCAAATACACCACATCCATGTTTTAAAAGTTGTCTGGCACAGACGAAGCGAACGAAACTTTGAAAAACAACAAAATTGTTTTATCGCGTGTTTCGAGCGTTTCTGAGATCGCAGCGTGGTGCAAATGTATCCAAAACGAACATTCTACTCAAATACACTACATCCATGTTTTTAAAGTTGTCTGGCACAGCCGAAGCGAACGAAACATTGAAAAACACTAAAATCGTGATATCGCTTGTTTCGAGCGTTTCTGCAATCGCAGCTTGGTGCAAATGCATCAAAAACGTTCATTCTCCTCAAATACACCACATCCGTGTGTTAAAAGTTGTCTGGCATAGACGAAGCGACCGAAACTTTGAATACCACAGAAATCGTGTTATCGAGTGTTTCGAGCGTTTCTCACATCACAGCTCGGTGCAACGGGATTGAAAACTTTCACTCTGCTCAAATACACCACATCCATGTGTTAAAAGTCGTCTGGCACAGACGAAGCGACCAAAACTTTGAAAAACACAGAAATCGTGTTATCGAGTGTTATGAGCGTTTCTCACATCACAGCTCGGTGCAACGGGATCGAAAACTTTTATTCTGCTCAAATACACCACATCCATGTGTTAAATGTTGTCTGGCACAGCCGAAGCGAACGAAACTTTGAAAAACACCAAAATCGTAATATCGCGTGTTTTGAGCGTTTCTGATATCACAGCTCGGTGCAAATGGATCAAAAACGTTCATTCTGCTCAAATACGTCATATCCATGCATCAAAAGTCGTCTGGCACAGACGAAGCGACCGAAACTTTGAAAACCACAGAAATCGTGTTATCGAGTGTTTCGAGCGTTTCTCACTTCACAGCTCGGTGCAACGGGATCGAAAACTTTCATTCTGCTCAATTACACCACATCCATGTGTTAAAAGTTGTCTGGCACAGCCGTAGCGAACGAAACTTTGAAAAACACAGAAATCGGGCTATCGCGTGTTTCGAGCGTTTCTGAGATCAGAGTTCGGTGCAAACGGATCAAACACGTTCATTCTACTCAAATATACCACATCCTTGCGTTAAAAGTTGTCTGGCACACACGAAGCGAACGAAACTTTGAAAACCACAGAAATCATTTTATCGAGTGTTTCGAGCGTTTCTCAGATCAAAGCTCGGTGCAACTGGATCGAAAACTTTCAGTCTGCTCAAATACACCATATCCATGTGTTAAAAGTTGTCTGGCACAGACGAAGCGAACGAAACTTTGAAGACACACAAAAATCGTGATATCGCTTGTTTCGAGCGTTTCTGCAATCGCAGCTTGGTGCAAATGCATCAAAAACGTTCATCCTGCTCAAATACACCACATCCATGTGTTAAAAGTTGTCTGGCACAGACGAAGCGAACGAAACTTTGAAAAACAATAAAATTGTTTTAACGCGCGTTTTGAGCGTTTCTGAGATCACAACTCGGTGCAAATGGATCAAAAACGTTCATTCTGTTCAAATACACTACATCCATGTGTTAAAAGTTGTCTGGCACAGACGAAGCGAACGAAACTTTGAAAACCACAGAAATAGTTTTATCGAGTGTTTCGAGCGTTTCTCAGATCAAAGCTCGGTGCAACTGGATCGAAAACTTTCATTCTGCTCAAATACACCACATCCATGCATTAAAAGTCGTCTGGCACAGACGAAGCGACCGAAACTTTGAAAACCACAGAAATCGTGTTATCGAGTGTTTCGAGCGTTTCTCACTTCACAGCTCGGTGCAACGGGATCGAAAACTTTCATTCTGCTCAAATACACCACATCCCTGCGTTAAAAGTTGTGTGGCACAGCCGAAGCGAACGAAACTTTGAAAACTACAGAAACCGTGTTATCGCGTGTTTCGAGCGTTTCTGAGATCACAGCTCGCTGCAAATGGATCAAAAACGTTCATTCTACTCAAATACACCACATCCATGTGTTCAAAGTTGTCTGGCACAGACGAAGCGAACGAAACTTTGAAAACCACATAAATCGTTTTATCGAGTGTTTCGAGCGTTTCTCAGATCAAAGCTCGGTGCAACTGGATCGATAACTTTCATTCTGCTCAAATACACTACATCCATGTTTTTAAAGTTGTCTGGCACAGCCGAAGCGAATGAAACTTTGAAAAACACAAAAATCGTGATATCGCTTGTTTCGAGCGTTTCTGCAATCGCAGCTTGGTGCAAATGCATCAAAAACGTTCATTCTCCTCAAATACACCACATCTGTGTGTTAAAAGTTGTCTGGCACAGACGAAGCGACCGAAACTTTGAATACCACAGAAATCGTGTTATCGAGTGTTTCGAGCGTTTCTCACATCACAGCTCGGTGCAACGGGATTGAAAACTTTCACTCTGCTCAAATACACCACATCCATGTGTTAAAAGTCGTCTGGCACAGACGAAGCGACCAAAACTTTGAAAAACACAGAAATCGTGTTATCGAGTGTTATGAGCGTTTCTCACATCACAGCTCGGTGCAACGGGATCGAAAACTTTCATTCTGCTCAAATACACCACATCCATGTGTTAAATGTTGTCTGGCACAGCCGAAGCGAACGAAACTTTGAAAAACACCAAAATCGTAATATCGCGTGTTTTGAGCGTTTCTGATATCACAGCTCGGTGCAAATGGATCAAAAACGTTCATTCTGCTCAAATACGTCATATCCATGCATCAAAAGTCGTCTGGCACAGACGAAGCGACCGAAACTTTGAAAACCACAGAAATCGTGTTATCGAGTGTTTCGAGCGTTTCTCACTTCACAGCTCGGTGCAACGGGATCGAAAACTTTCATTCTGCTCAATTACACCACATCCATGTGTTAAAAGTTGTCTGGCACAGCCGAAGCGAACGAAAGTTTGAAAACTACAGAAATCGTGTTATCGCGCGTTTTGACCGTTTCTGAGATCACAGCTCGGTGCAAAAGGATGAAATACCTTCATTCTACTCAAGTACACCAAATCCATGCGTTAAAAGTGGTCTGGCACAGCGGATGCGAACCAAACCTTGCCAAAAACACAAAAATCGTGATATCGCATGTTTCGAGCGTTTCTGCAATCGCAGCTTGGTGCAAATGCATCAAAAACGTTCATTCTGCTCAAATACACCACATCAATGTGTTAAAAGTTGTCTGGCACACACGAAGCGAACGAAACTTTGAAAACCACAGAAATCATTTTATCGAGTGTTTCGAGCGTTTCTCAGATCAAAGCTCGGTGCAACTGGATCGAAAACTTTCAGTCTGCTCAAATACACCACATCCATGTGTTAAAAGTTGTCTGGCACAGACGAAGCGAACGAAACTTTGAAGACACAAAAATCGTGATATCGCTTGTTTCGAGCGTTTCTGCAATCACAACTCGGTGCAAATGGATCAAAAACGTTCATCCTGCTCAAATACACCACATCAATGTGTTAAAAGTTGTC
Organism: Pimpla rufipes; assembly: GCA_963932165.1. Taxonomy (NCBI): domain Eukaryota; kingdom Metazoa; phylum Arthropoda; class Insecta; order Hymenoptera; family Ichneumonidae; genus Pimpla; species Pimpla rufipes. Next base: position 6,948,001 of record OZ010643.1, read on the forward strand.
TGGCACACACGAAGCGAACGAAACTTTGAAAACCACAGAAATCATTTTATCGAGTGTTTCGAGCGTTTCTCAGATCAAAGCTCGGTGCAACTGGATCGAAAACGTTCATCCTGCTCAAATACACCACATCCATGTGTTAAAAGTTGTCTGGCACAGACGAAGCGAACGAAACTTTGAAAAACAACAAAATTGTTAAAACGCGCGTTTTGAGCGTTTCTGAGATCACAACTCGGTGCAAATGGATCAAAAACGTTCATTCTGCTCAAATACACCACATCCATGTTTTAAAAGTTGTCTGGCACAGACGAAGCGAACGAAACTTTGAAAAACAACAAAATTGTTTTATCGCGTGTTTCGAGCGTTTCTGAGATCGCAGCGTGGTGCAAATGTATCCAAAACGAACATTCTACTCAAATACACTACATCCATGTTTTTAAAGTTGTCTGGCACAGCCGAAGCGAACGAAACATTGAAAAACACTAAAATCGTGATATCGCTTGTTTCGAGCGTTTCTGCAATCGCAGCTTGGTGCAAATGCATCAAAAACGTTCATTCTCCTCAAATACACCACATCCGTGTGTTAAAAGTTGTCTGGCACAGACGAAGCGACCGAAACTTTGAATACCACAGAAATCGTGTTATCGAGTGTTTCGAGCGTTTCTCACATCACAGCTCGGTGCAACGGGATTGAAAACTTTCACTCTGCTCAAATACACCACATCCATGTGTTAAAAGTCGTCTGGCACAGACGAAGCGACCAAAACTTTGAAAAACACAGAAATCGTGTTATCGAGTGTTATGAGCGTTTCTCACATCACAGCTCGGTGCAACGGGATCGAAAACTTTTATTCTGCTCAAATACACCACATCCATGTGTTAAATGTTGTCTGGCACAGCCGAAGCGAACGAAACTTTGAAAAACACCAAAATCGTAATATCGCGTGTTTTGAGCGTTTCTGATATCACAGCTCGGTGCAAATGGATCAAAAACGTTCATTCTGCTCAAATACGTCATATCCATGCATCAAAAGTCGTCTGGCACAGACGAAGCGACCGAAACTTTGAAAACCACAGAAATCGTGTTATCGAGTGTTTCGAGCGTTTCTCACTTCACAGCTCGGTGCAACGGGATCGAAAACTTTCATTCTGCTCAATTACACCACATCCATGTGTTAAAAGTTGTCTGGCACAGCCGTAGCGAACGAAACTTTGAAAAACACAGAAATCGGGCTATCGCGTGTTTCGAGCGTTTCTGAGATCAGAGTTCGGTGCAAACGGATCAAACACGTTCATTCTACTCAAATATACCACATCCTTGCGTTAAAAGTTGTCTGGCACACACGAAGCGAACGAAACTTTGAAAACCACAGAAATCATTTTATCGAGTGTTTCGAGCGTTTCTCAGATCAAAGCTCGGTGCAACTGGATCGAAAACTTTCAGTCTGCTCAAATACACCATATCCATGTGTTAAAAGTTGTCTGGCACAGACGAAGCGAACGAAACTTTGAAGACACACAAAAATCGTGATATCGCTTGTTTCGAGCGTTTCTGCAATCGCAGCTTGGTGCAAATGCATCAAAAACGTTCATCCTGCTCAAATACACCACATCCATGTGTTAAAAGTTGTCTGGCACAGACGAAGCGAACGAAACTTTGAAAAACAACAAAATTGTTTTAACGCGCGTTTTGAGCGTTTCTGAGATCACAACTCGGTGCAAATGGATCAAAAACGTTCATTCTGTTCAAATACACTACATCCATGTGTTAAAAGTTGTCTGGCACAGACGAAGCGAACGAAACTTTGAAAACCACAGAAATAGTTTTATCGAGTGTTTCGAGCGTTTCTCAGATCAAAGCTCGGTGCAACTGGATCGAAAACTTTCATTCTGCTCAAATACACCACATCCATGCATTAAAAGTCGTCTGGCACAGACGAAGCGACCGAAACTTTGAAAACCACAGAAATCGTGTTATCGAGTGTTTCGAGCGTTTCTCACTTCACAGCTCGGTGCAACGGGATCGAAAACTTTCATTCTGCTCAAATACACCACATCCCTGCGTTAAAAGTTGTGTGGCACAGCCGAAGCGAACGAAACTTTGAAAACTACAGAAACCGTGTTATCGCGTGTTTCGAGCGTTTCTGAGATCACAGCTCGCTGCAAATGGATCAAAAACGTTCATTCTACTCAAATACACCACATCCATGTGTTCAAAGTTGTCTGGCACAGACGAAGCGAACGAAACTTTGAAAACCACATAAATCGTTTTATCGAGTGTTTCGAGCGTTTCTCAGATCAAAGCTCGGTGCAACTGGATCGATAACTTTCATTCTGCTCAAATACACTACATCCATGTTTTTAAAGTTGTCTGGCACAGCCGAAGCGAATGAAACTTTGAAAAACACAAAAATCGTGATATCGCTTGTTTCGAGCGTTTCTGCAATCGCAGCTTGGTGCAAATGCATCAAAAACGTTCATTCTCCTCAAATACACCACATCCGTGTGTTAAAAGTTGTCTGGCACAGACGAAGCGACCGAAACTTTGAATACCACAGAAATCGTGTTATCGAGTGTTTCGAGCGTTTCTCACATCACAGCTCGGTGCAACGGGATTGAAAACTTTCACTCTGCTCAAATACACCACATCCATGTGTTAAAAGTCGTCTGGCACAGACGAAGCGACCAAAACTTTGAAAAACACAGAAATCGTGTTATCGAGTGTTATGAGCGTTTCTCACATCACAGCTCGGTGCAACGGGATCGAAAACTTTCATTCTGCTCAAATACACCACATCCATGTGTTAAATGTTGTCTGGCACAGCCGAAGCGAACGAAACTTTGAAAAACACCAAAATCGTAATATCGCGTGTTTTGAGCGTTTCTGATATCACAGCTCGGTGCAAATGGATCAAAAACGTTCATTCTGCTCAAATACGTCATATCCATGCATCAAAAGTCGTCTGGCACAGACGAAGCGACCGAAACTTTGAAAACCACAGAAATCGTGTTATCGAGTGTTTCGAGCGTTTCTCACTTCACAGCTCGGTGCAACGGGATCGAAAACTTTCATTCTGCTCAATTACACCACATCCATGTGTTAAAAGTTGTCTGGCACAGCCGTAGCGAACGAAACTTTGAAAAACACAGAAATCGGGCTATCGCGTGTTTCGAGCGTTTCTGAGATCAGAGTTCGGTGCAAACGGATCAAACACGTTCATTCTACTCAAATATACCACATCCTTGCGTTAAAAGTTGTCTGGCACAGCCGAAGAGAACGAAACTTTGAAAACACACAAAAATCGTGATATCGCTTGTTTCGAGCGTTTCTGCAATCGCAGCTAGGTGCAAATGCATCAAAAACGTTCATTCTTCTCAAATACACCACATCCATGTGTTAAAAGTTGTCTGGCACATACGAAGCGAACGAAACTTTGAAAAACAACAAAATTGTTTTATCGCGTGTTTCGAGCGTTTCTGAGATCGCAGCTTGGTGCAAATGCATCAAAAACGTTCATTCTGCTCAAATACACCACATCCATGTGATAAAAGTTGTCTGGCACACACGAAGCGAACGAAACTTTGAAAACCACAGAAATAGTTTTATCGAGTGTTTCGAGCGTTTCTCAGATCAAAGCTCGGTGCAACTGGATCGAAAACTTTCATTCTGCTCAAATACACCACATCCATGCATTAAAAGTCGTCTGGCACAGACGAAGCGACCGAAACTTTGAAAACCACAGAAATCGTGTTATCGAGTGTTTCGAGCGTTTCTCACTTCACAGCTCGGTGCAACGGGATCGAAAACTTTCATTCTGCTCAAATACACCACATCCCTGCGTTAAAAGTTGTGTGGCGCAGCCGAAGCGAACGAAACTTTGAAAACTACAGAAACCGTGTTATCGCGTGTTTCGAGCGTTTCTGAGATCACAGCTCGGTGCAAATGGATCAAAAACGTTCATTCTACTCAAATACACCACATCCATGTGTTCAAAGTTGTCTGGCACAGACGAAGCGAACGAAACTTTGAAAACCACATAAATCGTTTTATCGAGTGTTTCGAGCGTTTCTCAGATCAAAGCTCGGTGCAACTGGATCGATAACTTTCATTCTGCTCAAATACACCACATCCATGTTTTAAAAGTTGTCTGGCACAGACGAAGCGAACGAAACTTTGAAAAACAACAAAATTGTTTTATCGCGTGTTTCGAGCGTTTCTGAGATCGCAGCGTGGTGCAAATGTATCCAAAACGAACATTCTACTCAAATACACTACATCCATGTTTTTAAAGTTGTCTGGCACAGCCGAAGCGAACGAAACTTTGAAAAACACAAAAATCGTGATATCGCTTGTTTCGAGCGTTTCTGCAATCGCAGCTTGGTGCAAATGCATCAAAAACGTTCATTCTCCTCAAATACACCTTTGAACCTTTGAATACCACAGAAATCGTGTTATCGAGTGTTTCGAGCGTTTCTCACATCACAGCTCGGTGCAACGGGATCGAAAACTTTCATTCTGCTCAAATACACCACATCCATGTGTTAAAAGTTGTCTGGCACAGACGAAGCGAACGAAACTTTGAAGACACACAAAATTCGTGATATCGCGTGATTCGAGCGTTTCTGAGATCACAGCTCGGTGCAAATGGATCAAATACGTTCATTCTACACAAATACACCATATCCATGCGTTAAATGTGGTCTGGTACAGCCGAAGCGAATGAAATTTTCAAAAACACAAAAATCGTAATATCGCGTGTTTTGAGCATTTCTGAGATCGCAGGTTGGTGCAAATAGATCAAAAACGTCCATTCTGCTCAAATACACCACATCCATGTGTTAAAAGTTGTCTGGCACAGCCGAAGCGAACGAAACTTCGGAAAACACCAAAATCGTAATATCGCGTGTTTTGAGCGTTTCTGATATCTCAGCTCGGTGCAAATGGATCAAAAACGTTCATTCTGCTCAAATACATCATATCCATGCATTAAAAGTCGTCTGGCACAGACGAAGCTACCGAAATTTTGAAAACCACAGAAATCGTGTTATCGAGTGTTTCGAGCGTTTCTCACATCACAGCTCGGTGCAACGGGATCGAAAACTTTCATTCTGCTCAAATACACCACATCCATGTGTTAAATGTTGTCTGGCACAGCCGAAGCGAACGAAACTTTGAAAAACACAAAAATCGTGATATCGCTTGTTTCGAGCGTTTCTGAGATCGCAGCTTGGTGCAAATGCATCAAAAACGTTCATTCTGCTCAAATACATCATATCCATGCATTAAAAGTGGTCTGGCACAGCCGAAGATAACGAAACTTTGAAAAACTCAAAAATCGTGATATCTCGTGATTCGAGCGTTTCTGAGATCGCAGTTTGGTGCAAATGGATCGAAAACTTTCATTCTACTCAAAAACACCACATCCATGTGTTAAAAGTCGTCTGGCACAGACGAAGCGAACGAAACTTTGAAAACCACAGAAATAGTTTTATCGAATGTTTCGAGCGTTTCTCAGATCAAAGCTCGGTGCAACTGGATCGAAAACTTTCATTCTGCTCAAATACACCACATCCATGCATTAAAAGTCGTCTGGCACAGACGAAGCGACCGAAACTTTGAAAACCACAGAAATCGTGTTATCGAGTGTTTCGAGCGTTTCTCACTTCACAGCTCGGTGCAACGGGATCGAAAACTTTCATTCTGCTCAAATACACCACATCCCTGCGTTAAAAGTTGTGTGGCACAGCCGAAGCGAACGAAACTTTGAAAACTACAGAAACCGTGTTATCGCGTGTTTCGAGCGTTTCTGAGATCACAGCTCGGTGCAAATGGATCAAAAACGTTCATTCTACTCAAATACACCACATCCATGTGTTCAAAGTTGTCTGGCACAGCCGAAGCGAACGAAACTTTGAAAACACACAAAAATCGTAATATCGCGTGTTTTGAGCGTTTCTGAGATCGCAGCTTGGTGCAAATGGGTCAAGAACGTTCATTCTGCTCAAATACACCACATCCGTGTGTTAAAAGTTGTCTGGCACAGCCGAAGCGAACGAAAGTTTGAAAACTACAGAAATCGTGTTATCGCGCGTTTTGACCGTTTCTGAGATCACAGCTCGGTGCAAAAGGATGAAATACCTTCATTCTACTCAAGTACACCAAATCCATGCGTTAAAAGTGGTCTGGCACAGCGGATGCGAACCAAACCTTGCCAAAAACACAAAAATCGTGATATCGCATGTTTCGAGCGTTTCTGCAATCGCAGCTTGGTGCAAATGCATCAAAAACGTTCATTCTGCTCAAATACACCACATCAATGTGTTAAAAGTTGTCTGGCACACACGAAGCGAACGAAACTTTGAAAACCACAGAAATCATTTTATCGAGTGTTTCGAGCGTTTCTCAGATCAAAGCTCGGTGCAACTGGATCGAAAACTTTCAGTCTGCTCAAATACACCACATCCATGTGTTAAAAGTTGTCTGGCACAGACGAAGCGAACGAAACTTTGAAGACACAAAAATCGTGATATCGCTTGTTTCGAGCGTTTCTGCAATCACAACTCGGTGCAAATGGATCAAAAACGTTCATCCTGCTCAAATACACCACATCAATGTGTTAAAAGTTGTCTGGCACACACGAAGCGAACGAAACTTTGAAAACCACAGAAATCATTTTATCGAGTGTTTCGAGCGTTTCTCAGATCAAAGCTCGGTGCAACTGGATCGAAAACGTTCATCCTGCTCAAATACACCACATCCATGTGTTAAAAGTTGTCTGGCACAGACGAAGCGAACGAAACTTTGAAAAACAACAAAATTGTTAAAACGCGCGTTTTGAGCGTTTCTGAGATCACAACTCGGTGCAAATGGATCAAAAACGTTCATTCTGCTCAAATACACCACATCCATGTTTTAAAAGTTGTCTGGCACAGACGAAGCGAACGAAACTTTGAAAAACAACAAAATTGTTTTATCGCGTGTTTCGAGCGTTTCTGAGATCGCAGCGTGGTGCAAATGTATCCAAAACGAACATTCTACTCAAATACACTACATCCATGTTTTTAAAGTTGTCTGGCACAGCCGAAGCGAACGAAACATTGAAAAACACTAAAATCGTGATATCGCTTGTTTCGAGCGTTTCTGCAATCGCAGCTTGGTGCAAATGCATCAAAAACGTTCATTCTCCTCAAATACACCACATCCGTGTGTTAAAAGTTGTCTGGCACAGACGAAGCGACCGAAACTTTGAATACCACAGAAATCGTGTTATCGAGTGTTTCGAGCGTTTCTCACATCACAGCTCGGTGCAACGGGATTGAAAACTTTCACTCTGCTCAAATACACCACATCCATGTGTTAAAAGTCGTCTGGCACAGACGAAGCGACCAAAACTTTGAAAAACACAGAAATCGTGTTATCGAGTGTTATGAGCGTTTCTCACATCACAGCTCGGTGCAACGGGATCGAAAACTTTTATTCTGCTCAAATACACCACATCCATGTGTTAAATGTTGTCTGGCACAGCCGAAGCGAACGAAACTTTGAAAAACACCAAAATCGTAATATCGCGTGTTTTGAGCGTTTCTGATATCACAGCTCGGTGCAAATGGATCAAAAACGTTCATTCTGCTCAAATACGTCATATCCATGCATCAAAAGTCGTCTGGCACAGACGAAGCGACCGAAACTTTGAAAACCACAGAAATCGTGTTATCGAGTGTTTCGAGCGTTTCTCACTTCACAGCTCGGTGCAACGGGATCGAAAACTTTCATTCTGCTCAATTACACCACATCCATGTGTTAAAAGTTGTCTGGCACAGCCGTAGCGAACGAAACTTTGAAAAACACAGAAATCGGGCTATCGCGTGTTTCGAGCGTTTCTGAGATCAGAGTTCGGTGCAAACGGATCAAACACGTTCATTCTACTCAAATATACCACATCCTTGCGTTAAAAGTTGTCTGGCACACACGAAGCGAACGAAACTTTGAAAACCACAGAAATCATTTTATCGAGTGTTTCGAGCGTTTCTCAGATCAAAGCTCGGTGCAACTGGATCGAAAACTTTCAGTCTGCTCAAATACACCATATCCATGTGTTAAAAGTTGTCTGGCACAGACGAAGCGAACGAAACTTTGAAGACACACAAAAATCGTGATATCGCTTGTTTCGAGCGTTTCTGCAATCGCAGCTTGGTGCAAATGCATCAAAAACGTTCATCCTGCTCAAATACACCACATCCATGTGTTAAAAGTTGTCTGGCACAGACGAAGCGAACGAAACTTTGAAAAACAACAAAATTGTTTTAACGCGCGTTTTGAGCGTTTCTGAGATCACAACTCGGTGCAAATGGATCAAAAACGTTCATTCTGCTCAAATACACTACATCCATGTGTTAAAAGTTGTCTGGCACAGACGAAGCGAACGAAACTTTGAAAACCACAGAAATAGTTTTATCGAGTGTTTCGAGCGTTTCTCAGATCAAAGCTCGGTGCAACTGGATCGAAAACTTTCATTCTGCTCAAATACACCACATCCATGCATTAAAAGTCGTCTGGCACAGACGAAGCGACCGAAACTTTGAAAACCACAGAAATCGTGTTATCGAGTGTTTCGAGCGTTTCTCACTTCACAGCTCGGTGCAACGGGATCGAAAACTTTCATTCTGCTCAAATACACCACATCCCTGCGTTAAAAGTTGTGTGGCACAGCCGAAGCGAACGAAACTTTGAAAACTACAGAAACCGTGTTATCGCGTGTTTCGAGCGTTTCTGAGATCACAGCTCGGTGCAAATGGATCAAAAACGTTCATTCTACTCAAATACACCACATCCATGTGTTCAAAGTTGTCTGGCACAGACGAAGCGAACGAAACTTTGAAAACCACATAAATCGTTTTATCGAGTGTTTCGAGCGTTTCTCAGATCAAAGCTCGGTGCAACTGGATCGAAAACTTTCATTCTGCTGAAATACACCACATCCATGTTTTAAAAGTTGTCTGGCACAGACGAAGCGAACGAAACTTTGAAAAACAACAAAATTGTTTTATCGCGTGTTTCGAGCGTTTCTGAGATCGCAGCGTGGTGCAAATGTATCCAAAATGAACATTCTACTCAAATACACTACATCCATGTTTTTAAAGTTGTCTGGCACAGCCGAAGCGAACGAAACATTGAAAAACACTAAAATCGTGATATCGCTTGTTTCGAGCGTTTCTGCAATCGCAGCTTGGTGCAAATGCATCAAAAACGTTCATTCTCCTCAAATACACCTTTGAAACTTTGAATACCACAGAAATCGTGTTATCGAGTGTTTCGAGCGTTTCTCACATCACAGCTCGGTGCAACGGGATCGAAAACTTTCATTCTGCTCAAATACACCACATCCATGTGTTAAAAGTTGTCTGGCACAGACGAAGCGAACGAAACTTTGAAGACACACAAAATTCGTGATATCGCGTGATTCGAGCGTTTCTGAGATCACAGCTCGGTGCAAATGGATCAAATACGTTCATTCTACACAAATACACCATATCCATGCGTTAAATGTGGTCTGGTACAGCCGAAGCGAATGAAATTTTCAAAAACACAAAAATCGTAATATCGCGTGTTTTGAGCATTTCTGAGATCGCAGGTTGGTGCAAATAGATCAAAAACGTCCATTCTGCTCAAATACACCACATCCATGTGTTAAAAGTTGTCTGCCACAGCCGAAGCGAACGAAACTTCGGAAAACACCAAAATCGTAATATCGCGTGTTTTGAGCGTTTCTGATATCTCAGCTCGGTGCAAATGGATCAAAAACGTTCATTCTGCTCAAATACATCATATCCATGCATTAAAAGTCGTCTGGCACAGACGAAGCTACCGAAATTTTGAAAACCACAGAAATCGTGTTATCGAGTGTTTCGAGCGTTTCTCACATCACAGCTCGGTGCAACGGGACCGAAAACTTTCATTCTGCTCAAATACACCACATCCATGTGTTAAATGTTGTCTGGCACAGCCGAAGCGAACGAAACTTTGAAAATACAAAAATCGTGATATCGCTTGTTTCGAGCGTTTCTGCAATCGCAGCTTGGTGCAAATGCATCAAAAACGTTCATTCTGCTCAAATACACCACACTCATGTGTTAAAAGTTGTCTTGCACACACGAAGCGAACGAAACTTTGAAAACCACAGAAATCGTGTTATCGAGTGTTTCGAGCGTTTCTCGCATCACAGCTCGGTGCAACGGGATCGAAAACTTTAATTCTGCTCAAATACACCACATCCATGTGTTAAATGTTGTCTGGCACAGCCGAAGCGAACGATACTTTGAAAATACAAAAATCGTGATATCGCTTGTTTCGAGCGTTTCTGAGATCAGAGTTCGGTGCAAACGGATCAAACATGTTCATTCTACTCAAATATACCACATCCTTGCGTTAAAAGTTGTCTGGCACAGCCGAAGAGAACGAAACTTTGAAAACACACAAAAATCGTGATATCGCTTGTTTCGAGCGTTTCTGAGATCGCAGCTTGGTGCAAATGCATCAAATCGTTCATTATGCTCAAATACATCATATCCATGCATTAAAAGTGGTCTGGCACAGCCGAAGCGAACGAAACTTTGAAAAACTCAAAAATCGTGATATCTCGTGATTCGAGCGTTTCTGAGATCGCAGTTTGGTGCAAATGGATCGAAAACTTTCATTCTACTCAAATACACCACATCCATGCGTAAAAAGTTGTCTGGAACAGCCGAAGCGAACGAAACTTTGAAGACACACAAAATTCGTGAAATCGCGTGTTTCGAGCGCTTCTGAGATCACAGCTCGGTGCAAATGGATCAAGTACGTTCATTCTACTCAAATACATCATATCCATGCATTAAAAGTCGTCTGGCACAGACGAAGCGACCGAAACTTTGAAAACCACAGAAATCGTGTTATCGAGTGTTTCGAGCGTTTCTCACATCACAGCTCGGTGCAACGGGATCGAAAACTTTCATTCTGCTCAAATACACCACATCCATGTATTAAATGTTGTCTGGCACAGCCGAAGCGAACGAAACCTTGAAAAACACAGAAATCGTGCTATCGCGTGTTTCGAACGTTTCTGAGATCAGAGCTCGGTGCAAATGGATCAAACACGTTCATTCTACTCAAATACACCACATCCATGTGTTAAAAGTTGTCTGGCACAGCCGAAGCGAACGAAACTTTGAAAAACAACAAAATTGTTTTAACGCGCGTTTTGAGCGTTTCTGAGATCACAGCTCGGTGCAAATGGATCAAAAACGTTCATTCTGCTCAAATACATCATATCCATGCATTAAAAGTCGTCTGGCACAGACGAAGCGGCCGAAACTTTGAAAACCACAGAAATCGTGTTATCGAGTGTTTCGAGCGTTTCTCACATCACAGCTCGGTGCAACGGGATCGAAAACTTTCATTCTGCTCAAATACACCACATCCATGTTTTAAAAGTTGTCTGGCACAGACGAAGCGAACGAAACTTTGAAAAACAACAAAATTGTTTTATCGCGTGTTTCGAGCGTTTCTGAGATCGCAGCGTGGTGCAAATGTATCCAAAACGAACATTCTACTCAAATACACTACATCCATGTTTTTAAAGTTGTCTGGCACAGCCGAAGCGAACGAAACTTTGAAAAACACAAAAATCGTGATATCGCTTGTTTCGAGCGTTTCTGCAATCGCAGCTTGGTGCAAATGCATCAAAAACGTTCATTCTCCTCAAATACACCACATCCGTATGTTAAAAGTTGTCTGGCACAGACGAAGCGACCGAAACTTTGAATACCACAGAAATCGTGTTATCGAGTGTTATGAGCGTTTCTCACATCACAGCTCGGTGCAACGGGATCCAAAACTTTCATTCTGCTCAAATACACCACATCCATGTGTTAAATGTTGTCTGGCACAGCCGAAGCGAACGAAACTTTGAAAAACACAAAAATCGTGATATCGCTTGTTTCGAGCGTTTCTGCAATCGCAGCTTGGTGCAAATGCATCAAAAACGTTCATTCTGTTCAAATACACCACATCCATGTGTTAAAAGTTGTCTGGCACATACGAAGCGAACGAAACTTTGAAAAACAACAAAATTGTGTTATCGCGTGTTTCGAGCGTTTCTGAGATCGCAGCTTGGTGCAAATGCATCAAAAACGTTCATTCTGCTCAAATACATCATATCCATGCATTAAAAGTCGTCTGGCACAGACGAAGCGACCGAAACTTTGAAAACCACAGAAATCGTGTTATCGAGTGTTTCGAGCGTTTCTCGCATCACAGCTCGGTGCAACGGGATCGAAAACTTTAATTCTGCTCAAATACACCACATCCATGTGTTAAATGTTGTCTGGCACAGCCGAAGCGAACGATACTTTGAAAATACAAAAATCGTGATATCGCTTGTTTCGAGCGTTTCTGAGATCAGAGTTCGGTGCAAACGGATCAAACACGTTCATTCTACTCAAATATACCACATCCTTGCGTTAAAAGTTGTCTGGCACAGCCGAAGAGAACGAAACTTTGAAAACACACAAAAATCGTGATATCGCTTGTTTCGAGCGTTTCTGAGATCGCAGCTTGGTGCAAATGCATCAAATCGTTCATTATGCTCAAATACATCATATCCATGCATTAAAAGTGGTCTGGTACAGCCGAAGCGAACGAAACTTTGAAAAACTCAAAAATCGTGATATCTCGTGATTCGAGCGTTTCTGAGATCGCAGTTTGGTGCAAATGGATCGAAAACTTTCATTCTACTCAAATACACCACATCCATGCGTAAAAAGTTGTCTGGAACAGCCGAAGCGAACGAAACTTTGAAGACACACAAAAATCGTGATATCGCTTGTTTCGAGCGTTTCTGCAATCGCAGCTTGGTGCAAATGCATCAAAAACGTTCATTCTGTTCAAATACACCACATCCATGTGTTAAAAGTTGTCTGGCACATACGAAGCGAACGAAACTTTGAAAAACAACAAAATTGTGTTATCGCGTGTTTCGAGCGTTTCTGAGATCGCAGCTTGGTGCAAATGCATCAAAAACGTTCATTCTGCTCAAATACATCATATCCATGCATTAAAAGTCGTCTGGCACAGACGAAGCGACCGAAACTTTGAAAACCACAGAAATCGTGTTATCGAGTGTTTCGAGCGTTTCTCGCATCACAGCTCGGTGCAACGGGATCGAAAACTTTAATTCTGCTCAAATACACCACATCCATGTGTTAAATGTTGTCTGGCACAGCCGAAGCGAACGATACTTTGAAAATACAAAAATCGTGATATCGCTTGTTTCGAGCGTTTCTGAGATCAGAGTTCGGTGCAAACGGATCAAACACGTTCATTCTACTCAAATATACCACATCCTTGCGTTAAAAGTTGTCTGGCACAGCCGAAGAGAACGAAACTTTGAAAACACACAAAAATCGTGATATCGCTTGTTTCGAGCGTTTCTGAGATCGCAGCTTGGTGCAAATGCATCATATCGTTCATTATGCTCAAATACATCATATCCATGCATTAAAAGTGGTCTGGCACAGCCGAAGCGAACGAAACTTTGAAAAACTCAAAAATCGTGATATCTCGTGATTCGAGCGTTTCTGAGATCGCAGTTTGGTGCAAATGGATCGAAAACTTTCATTCTACTCAAATACACCACATCCATGCGTAAAAAGTTGTCTGGAACAGCCGAAGCGAACGAAACTTTGAAGACACACAAAATTCGTGAAATCGCGTGTTTCGAGCGCTTCTGAGATCACAGCTCGGTGCAAATGGATCAAGTACGTTCATTCTACTCAAATACACCAAATCCATGCGTTAAAAGTGGTCTGGCACAGCCGAAGCGACCGGAACTTTGAAAACACACAAAAATCGTAATATCGCGTGTTTTGAGCGTTTCTGAGATCGCAGCTTGGTGCAAATGCATCAAAAACGTTCATTCTCCTCAAATACACCACATCCGTATGTTAAAAGTTGTCTGGCACAGACGAAGCGACCGAAACTTTGAATACCACAGAAATCGTGTTATCGAGTGTTATGAGCGTTTCTCACATCACAGCTCGGTGCAACGGGATCGAAAACTTTCATTCTGCTCAAATACACCACATCCATGTGTTAAATGTTGTCTGGCACAGCCGAAGCGAACGAAACTTTGAAAAACACAAAAATCGTGATATCGCTTGTTTCGAGCGTTTCTGCAATCGCAGCTTGGTGCAAATGCATCAAAAACGTTCATTCTGTTCAAATACACCACATCCATGTGTTAAAAGTTGTCTGGCACATACGAAGCGAACGAAACTTTGAAAAACAACAAAATTGTGTTATCGCGTGTTTCGAGCGTTTCTGAGATCGCAGCTTGGTGCAAATGCATCAAAAACGTTCATTCTGCTCAAATACATCATATCCATGCATTAAAAGTCGTCTGGCACAGACGAAGCGACCGAAACTTTGAAAACCACAGAAATCGTGTTATCGAGTGTTTCGAGCGTTTCTCGCATCACAGCTCGGTGCAACGGGATCGAAAACTTTAATTCTGCTCAAATACACCACATCCATGTGTTAAATGTTGTCTGGCACAGCCGAAGCGAACGATACTTTGAAAATACAAAAATCGTGATATCGCTTGTTTCGAGCGTTTCTGAGATCAGAGTTCGGTGCAAACGGATCAAACACGTTCATTCTACTCAAATATACCACATCCTTGCGTTAAAAGTTGTCTGGCACAGCCGAAGAGAACGAAACTTTGAAAACACACAAAAATCGTGATATCGCTTGTTTCGAGCGTTTCTGAGATCGCAGCTTGGTGCAAATGCATCAAATCGTTCATTATGCTCAAATACATCATATCCATGCATTAAAAGTGGTCCGGCACAGCCGAAGCGAACGAAACTTTGAAAAACTCAAAAATCGTGATATCTCGTGATTCGAGCGTTTCTGAGATCGCAGTTTGGTGCAAATGGATCGAAAACTTTCATTCTACTCAAATACACCACATCCATGCGTAAAAAGTTGTCTGGAACAGCCGAAGCGAACGAAACTTTGAAGACACACAAAAATCGTGATATCGCTTGTTTCGAGCGTTTCTGCAATCGCAACTTGGTGCAAATGCATCAAAAACGTTCATTCTGTTCAAATACACCACATCCATGTGTTAAAAGTTGTCTGGCACATACGAAGCGAACGAAACTTTGAAAAACAACAAAATTGTGTTATCGCGTGTTTCGAGCGTTTCTGAGATCGCAGCTTGGTGCAAATGCATCAAAAACGTTCATTCTGCTCAAATACATCATATCCATGCATTAAAAGTCGTCTGGCACAGACGAAGCGACCGAAACTTTGAAAACCACAGAAATCGTGTTATCGAGTGTTTCGAGCGTTTCTCGCATCACAGCTCGGTGCAACGGGATCGAAAACTTTAATTCTGCTCAAATACACCACATCCATGTGTTAAATGTTGTCTGGCACAGCCGAAGCGAACGATACTTTGAAAATACAAAAATCGTGATATCGCTTGTTTCGAGCGTTTCTGAGATCAGAGTTCGGTGCAAACGGATCAAACACGTTCATTCTACTCAAATATACCACATCCTTGCGTTAAAAGTTGTCTGGCACAGCCGAAGAGAACGAAACTTTGAAAACACACAAAAATCGTGATATCGCTTGTTTCGAGCGTTTCTGAGATCGCAGCTTGGTGCAAATGCATCAAATCGTTCATTATGCTCAAATACATCATATCCATGCATTAAAAGTGGTCTGGCACAGCCGAAGCGAACGAAACTTTGAAAAACTCAAAAATCGTGATATCTCGTGATTCGAGCGTTTCTGAGATCGCAGTTTGGTGCAAATGGATCGAAAACTTTCATTCTACTCAAATACACCACATCCATGCGTAAAAAGTTGTCTGGAACAGCCGAAGCGAACGAAACTTTGAAGACACACAAAATTCGTGAAATCGCGTGTTTCGAGCGCTTCTGAGATCACAGCTAGGTGCAAATGGATCAAGTACGTTCATTCTACTCAAATACACCAAATCCATGCGTTAAAAGTGGTCTGGCACAGCCGAAGCGACCGAAACTTTGAAAACACACAAAAATCGTAATATCGCGTGTTTTGAGCGTTTCTGAGATCGCAGCTTGGTGCAAATGGATCAGGAACGTCCATTCTGCTCAAATACACCACATCCATGTGTTAAAAGTTGTCTGTCACAGACGAATCGAACGAAACTTTGAAAAACTCAAAAATCGTGATATCTCGTGATTCGAGCGTTTCTGAGATCCCAGTTTGGTGCAAATGGATCGAAAACTTTCATTCTACACAAATACACCATATCCATGCGTTAAAAGTGATCTGGTACAGCCGAAGCGAACGAAACTTTGAAAAACACAGAAATCGTGTTATCGAGTGTTATAAGCATTTCTCACATCACAGCTCGGTGCAACTGGATCGAAAACTTTCATTCTGCTCAAATACACCACATCCATGTGTTAAAAGTGATCTGGTACAGCCGAAGCGAACGAAACTTTGAAGACACACAAAAATCGTGATATCGCGTGTTTTGAGCGTTTCTGAGATCGCAGCTTGGTGCAAATGGATCAAGAACGTCCATTCTGCTCAAATACACCACATCCATGTGTTAAAAGTTGTCTGGCACAGCCGAAGCGAACGAAACTTTGAAAAACTCAAAAATCGTGATATCTCGTGATTCGAGCGTTTCTGAGATCGCAGTTTGGTGCAAATGGATCGAAAACTTTCATTCTACACAAATACACCATATCCATGCGTTAAAAGTGATCTGGTACAGCCGAAGCGAACGAAACTTTGAAAAACACAGAAATCGTGTTATCGAGTGTTATAAGCATTTCTCACATCACAGCTCGGTGCAACGGGATCGAAAACTTTCATTCTGCTCAAATCCACGACATACATGTGTTAAATGTTGTCTGGCACAGCCGAAGCGAACGAAACTTTGAAAAACACCAAAATCGTAATATCGCGTGTTTTGAGCGTTTCTGATATCACAGCTCGGTGCAAATGGATCAAAAACGTTCATTCTGCTCAAATACATCATATCCATGCATTAAAGTCGTCTGGCACAGACGAAGCGACCGAAACTTTGAAACCACAGAAATCGTGTTATCGAGTGTTTCGAGCGTTTCTCACATCACAGCTCGGTGCAACGGGATCGAAAACTTTCATTCTGCTCAAATACACCACATCCATGTGTTAAATGTTGTCTGGCACAGCCGAAGCGAACGAAACTTTGAAAAACACAAAAATCGTGATATCGCTTGTTTCGAGCGTTTATGAGATCGCAGCTTGGTGCAAATGCATCAAAAACGTTCATTCTGCTCAAATACATCATATCCATGCATTAAAAGTGGTCTGGCACAGCCGAAGCGAACGAAACTTTGAAAAACTCAAAAATCGTGATATCTCGTGATTCGAGCGTTTCTGAGATCGCAGTTTGGTGCAAATGGATCGAAAACTTTCATTCTACTCAAAAACACCACATCCATGTGTTAAAAGTCGTCTGGCACAGACGAAGCGACCGAAACTTTGAAAACCACAGAAATCGTGTTATCGAGTGTTTCGAGCGTTTCTCACATCACAGCTCGGTGCAACGGGATCGAAAACTTTCATTCTGCTCAAATACACCACATCCATGTATTAAATGTTGTCTGGCACAGCCGAAGCGAACGAAACCTTGAAAAACACAGAAATCGTGCTATCGCGTGAATCGAACGTTTTGAGATCAGAGCTCGGTGCAAATGGATCAAACACGTTCATTCTACTCAAATACACCACATCCATGTGTTAAAAGTTGTCTGGCACAGTAGAAGTGAACGAAACTTTGAAAACACACAAAAATCGTGATATCGCTTGTTTCGAGCGTTTCTGCAATCGCAGCTTGGTGCAAATGCATCAAAAACGTTCATTCTGCTCAAATACACCACACTCATGTGTTAAAAGTTGTCTGGCACACACGAAGCGAACGAAACTTTGAAAACCACAGAAATCGTGTTATCGAGTGTTTCGAGCGTTTCTCGCATCACAGCTCGGTGCAACGGGATCGAAAACTTTCATTCTGCTCAAATACACCACATCCATGTGTTAAATGTTGTCTGGCACAGCCGAAGCGAACGATACTTTGAAAATACAAAAATCGTGATATCGCTTGTTTCGAGCGTTTCTGAGATCAGAGTTCGGTGCAAACGGATCAAACACGTTCATTCTACTCAAATATACCACATCCTTGCGTTAAAAGTTGTCTGGCACAGCCGAAGAGAACGAAACTTTGAAAACACACAAAAATCGTGATATCGCTTGTTTCGAGCGTTTCTGCAATCGCAGCTTGGTGCAAATGCATCAAAAACGTTCATTCTGCTCAAATACACCACATCCATCTGTTAAAAGTTGTCTGGCACATACGAAGCGAACGAAACTTTGAAAAACAACAAAATTGTTTTATCGCGGGTTTCGAGCGTTTCTGAGATCGCAGCTTGGTGCAAATGCATCAAAAACGTTCATTCTGCTCAAATACACCACATCAATGTGTTAAAAGTTGTCTGGCACACACGAAGCGAACGAAACTTTGAAAACCACAGAAATCATTTTATCGAGTGTTTCGAGCGTTTCTCAGATCAAAGCTCGGTGCAACTGGATCGAAAACTTTCATTCTGCTCAATTACACCACATCCATGTGTTAAAAGTTGTCTCGCACAGCCGAAGTGAACGAAACTTTGAAAACACACAAAAATCGTGATATCGCTTGTTTCGAGCGTTTCTGCAATCGCAGCTTGGTGCAAATGCATCAAAAACGTTCATTCTTCTCAAATACATCATATCCATGCATTAAAAGTGGTCTGGCACAGCCGAAGCGAACGAAACTTTGAAAAACTAAAAAATCGTGATATCTCGTGATTCGAGCGTTTCTGAGATCGTAGTTTTGTGCAAATGGATCAAAAACGTTCATTCTACTCAAATACACCACATCCATGTGTTCAAAGTTGTCTGGCACAGACGAAGCGAACGAAACGTTTCTCAGATCAAAGCTCGGTGCAACTGGATCGAAAACTTTCATTCTACTCAAATACACCACATCCATGTGTTAAAAGTTGTCTGGCACAGCCGAAGTGAACGAAACTTTGAAAACACACAAAAATCGTGATATCGCTTGTTTCGAGCATTTCTGCAATCGCAGCTTGATGCAAATGCATCAAAAACGTTCATTCTGCTCAAATACACCACATTCATGTGTTAAAAGTTGTCTGGTACACACGAAGCGAACGAAACTTTGAAAACCGCAGAAATCGTTTTATCGAGTGTTTCGAGCGTTTCTCAGATCAAAGCTCGGTGCAACTGGATCGAAAACTTTCATTCTGCTCAATTACACCACATCCATGTGTTAAAAGTTGTCTGGCACAGCCGAAGTGAACGAAACTTTGAAAACACACAAAAATCGTGATATCGCTTGTTTCGAGCGTTTCTGCAATCGCAGCTTGGTGCAAATGCATCAAAAACGTTCATTCTTCTCAAATACATCATATCCATGCATTAAAAGTGGTCTGGCACAGCCGAAGCGAACGAAACTTTGAAAAACTAAAAAATCGTGATATCTCGTGATTCGAGCGTTTCTGAGATCGTAGTTTTGTGCAAATGGATCGAAAACTTTCATTCTACTCAAAAACACCACATCCATGTGTTAAAAGTCGTCTGGCACAGACGAAGCGACCGAAACTTTGAAAACCACAGAAATCGTGTTATCGAGTGTTTCGAGCGTTTCTCACATCACAGCTCGGTGCAACGGGATCGAAAACTTTCATTCTGCTCAAATACACCACATCCATGTATTAAATGTTGTCTGGCACAGCCGAAACGAACGAAACCTTGAAAAACACAGAAATCATGCTATCGCGTGCTTCGAACGTTTCTGAGATCAGAGCTCGGTGCAAATGGATCAAACACGTTCATTCTACTCAAATACACCACATCCATGTGTTAAATGTTGTCTGGCACAGCCGAAGCGAACGAAACTTTGAAAATACAAAAATCGTGATATCGCTTGTTTCGAGCGTTTCTGAGATCAGAGTTCGGTGCAAACGGATCAAACACGTTCATTCTACTCAAATATACCACATCCTTGCGTTAAAAGTTGTCTGGCACAGCCGAAGAGAACGAAACTTTGAAAACACACAAAAATCGTGATATCGCTTGTTTCGAGCGTTTCTGCAATCGCAGCTTGGTGCAAATGCATCAAAAACGTTCATGCTTCTCAAATACACCACATCCATCTGTTAAAAGTTGTCTGGCACATACGAAGCGAACGAAACTTTGAAAAACAACAAAATTGTTTTATCGCGGGTTTCGAGCGTTTCTGAGATCGCAGCTTGGTGCAAATGCATCAAAAACGTTCATTCTGCTCAAATACACCACATCAATGTGTTAAAAGTTGTCTGGCACACACGAAGCAAACGAAACTTTGAAAACCACAGAAATCATTTTATCGAGTGTTTCGAGCGTTTCTCAGATCAAAGCTCGGTGCAACTGGATCGAAAACTTTCATTCTGCTCAATTACACCACATCCATGTGTTAAAAGTTGTCTGGCACAGCCGAAGTGAACGAAACTTTGAAAACACATAAAAATCGTGATATCGCTTGTTTCGAGCGTTTCTGCAATCGCAGCTTGGTGCAAATGCATCAAAAACGTTCATTCTGCTCAAATACATCATATCCATGCATTAAAAGTGGTCTGGCACAGCCGAAGCGAACGAAACTTTGAAAAACTCAAAAATCGTGATATCTCGTGATTCGAGCGTTTCTGAGATCGTAGTTTTGTGCAAATGGATCGAAAACTTTCATTCTACTCAAAAACACCACATCCATGTGTTAAAAGTCGTCTGGCACAGACGAAGCGACCGAAACTTTGAAAACCACAGAAATCGTGTTATCGAGTGTTTCGAGCGTTTCTCACTTCACAGTTCGGTGCAACGGGATCGAAAACTTTCATTCTGCTCAAATACACCTCATCCATGTGTTAAAAGTTGTCTGGCACAGACGAAGCGAACGAAACTTTGAAGACACACAAAATTCGTGATATCGCGTGATTCGAGCGTTTCTGAGATCACAGCTCGGTGCAAATGGATCAAATACGTTCATTCTACACAAATACACCATATCCATGCGTTAAATGTGGTCTGGTACAGCCGAAGCGAATGAAATTTTCAAAAACACAAAAATCGTAATATCGCGTGTTTTGAGCATTTCTGAGATCGCAGGTTGGTGCAAATAGATCAAAAACGTCCATTCTGCTCAAATACACCACATCCATGTGTTAAAAGTTGTCTGGCACAGCCGAAGCGAACGAAACTTCGGAAAACACCAAAATCGTAATATCGCGTGTTTTGAGCGTTTCTGATATCTCAGCTCGGTGCAAATGG
The DNA here is from genome assembly GCA_963932165.1 of Pimpla rufipes. Taxonomy (NCBI): domain Eukaryota; kingdom Metazoa; phylum Arthropoda; class Insecta; order Hymenoptera; family Ichneumonidae; genus Pimpla; species Pimpla rufipes. The sequence continues at coordinate 6,969,449 of OZ010643.1, forward strand.
ATCAAAAACGTTCATTCTGCTCAAATACATCATATCCATGCATTAAAAGTCGTCTGGCACAGACGAAGCTACCGAAATTTTGAAAACCACAGAAATCGTGTTATCGAGTGTTTCGAGCGTTTCTCACATCACAGCTCGGTGCAACGGGATCGAAAACTTTCATTCTGCTCAAATACACCACATCCATGTGTTAAATGTTGTCTGGCACAGTCGAAGCGAACGAAACTTTGAAAAACACAAAAATCGTGATATCGCTTGTTTCGAGCGTTTCTGAGATCGCAGCTTGGTGCAAATGCATCAAAAACGTTCATTCTGCTCAAATACATCATATCCATGCATTAAAAGTGGTCTGGCACAGCCGAAGATAACGAAACTTTGAAAAACTCAAAAATCGTGATATCTCGTGATTCGAGCGTTTCTGAGATCGCAGTTTGGTGCAAATGGATCGAAAACTTTCATTCTACTCAAAAACACCACATCCATGTGTTAAAAGTCGTCTGGCACAGACGAAGCGACCGAAACTTTGAAAACCACAGAAATCGTGTTATCGAGTGTTTCGAGCGTTTCTCACATCACAGCTCGGTGCAGCGGGATCGAAAACTTTCATTCTGCTCAAATACACCACATCCATGTATTAAATGTTGTCTGGCACAGCCGAAGCGAACGAAACCTTGAAAAACACAGAAATCGTGCTATCGCGTGTTTCGAACGTTTCTGAGATCAGAGCTCGGTGCAAATGGATCAAACACGTTCATTCTACTCAAATACACCACATCCATGTGTTAAAAGTTGTCTGGCACAGCCGAAGTGAACGAAACTTTGAAAACACACAAAAATCGTGATATCGCTTGTTTCGAGCGTTTCTGCAATCGCAGCTTGGTGCAAATGCATCAAAAACGTTCATTCTGCTCAAATACACCACACTCATGTGTTAAAAGTTGTCTGGCAAACACGAAGCGAACGAAACTTTGAAAACCGCAGAAATCGTTTTATCGAGTGTTTCGAGCGTTTCTCAGATCAAAGCTCGGTGCAACTGGATCGAAAACTTTCATTCTGCTCAAATACACCACATCCATCTGTTAAAAGTTGTCTGGCACAGCCGAAGCGAACGAAACTTTGAAAAACTCCAAAATCGTGATATCTCGTGATTCGAGCGTTTCTGAGATCGCAGTTTGGTGCAAATGGATCAAAAACTTTCATTCTACTCAAATACACCACGTCCATGCGTAAAAAGTTGTCTGGAACAGCCGAAGCGAACGAAATTTTGAAAAACACAAAAATCGTGATATCGCTTGTTTCGAGCGTTTCTGCAATCGCAGCTTTGTGCAAATGCATCAAAAACGTTCATTCCGCTCAAATACACCACATCCATGTGTTAAAAGTCGTCTGGCACAGACGAAGCGACCGAAACTTTGAAACCACAGAAATCGTGTTATCGAGTGTTTCGAGCGTTTCTCACATCACAGCTCGGTGCAACGGGATCGAAAACTTTCATTCTGCTCAAATACACCACATCCATGAGTTAAATGTTGTCTGGCACAGCCGAAGCGAACGAAACTTTGAAAAACACAAAAATCGTGATATCGCTTGTTTCGAGCGTTTCTGAGATCGCAGCTTGGTGCAAATGCATCAAAAACGTTCATTCTGCTCAAATACATCATATCCATGCATTAAAAGTGGTCTGGCACAGCCGAAGCGAACGAAACTTTGAAAACACACAAAAATCGTAATATCGCGTGTTTTGATCGTTTCTGAGATCGCAGCTTGGTGCAAATGGGTCAAGAACGTTCATTCTGCTCAAATACACCACATCCATGTGTTAAAAGTTGTCTGGCACAGCCGAAGCGAACGAAAGTTTGAAAACTACAGAAATCGTGTTATCGCGCGTTTTGACCGTTTCTGAGATCACAGCTCGGTGCAAAAGGATGAAATACCTTCATTCTACTCAAGTACACCAAATCCATGCGTTAAAAGTGGTCTGGCACAGCGGATGCGAACCAAACCTTGCCAAAAACACAAAAATCGTGATATCGCTTGTTTCGAGCGTTTCTGCAATCGCAGCTTGGTGCAAATGCATCAAAAACGTTCATTCTCCTCAAATACACCACATCCGTGTGTTAAAAGTTGTCTGGCACAGACGAAGCGACCGAAACTTTGAATACCACAGAAATCGTGTTATCGAGTGTTTCGAGCGTTTCTCACATCACAGCTCGGTGCAACGGGATTGAAAACTTTCACTCTGCTCAAATACACCACATCCATGTGTTAAAAGTCGTCTGGCACAGACGAAGCGACCAAAACTTTGAAAACCACAGAAATCGTGTTATCGAGTGTTATGAGCGTTTCTCACATCACAGCTCGGTGCAACGGGATCGAAAACTTTCATTCTGCTCAAATACACCACATCCATGTGTTAAATGTTGTCTGGCACAGCCGAAGCGAACGAAACTTTGAAAAACACCAAAATCGTAATATCGCGTGTTTTGAGCGTTTCTGATATCACAGCTCGGTGCAAATGGATCAAAAACGTTCATTCTGCTCAAATACGTCATATCCATGCATCAAAAGTCGTCTGGTACAGACGAAGCGACCGAAACTTTGAAAACCACAGAAATCGTGATATCGAGTGTTTCGAGCGTTTCTCACTTCACAGCTCGGTGCAACGGGATCGAAAACTTTCATTCTGCTCAATTACACCACATCCATGTGTTCAATGTTGTCTAGCACAGCCGAAGCGAACGAAATTTTGAAAAACACAAAAATCGTGATATCTCGTGATTCGAGCGTTTCTGAGATCGCAGTTTGGTGCAAATGGATCGAAAACTTTCATTCTACTCAAATACACCACATCCATGCGTTAAAAGTGGTCTGGAACAGCCGAAGCGAACGAAACTTTGAAGACACACAAAATTCGTGAAATCGCGTGTTTCGAGCGCTTCTGAGATCACAGCTCGGTGCAAATGTATCAAGTACGTTCATTCTACTCAAATACACCAAATCCATGCGTTAAAAGTGGTCTGGTACAGCCGAAGCGAATGAAACTGAAAAACACCAAAATCGTAATATCGCGTGTTTTGAGCGTTTCTGATATCACAGCTCGGTGCAAATGGATCAAAAACGTTCATTCTGCTCAAATACATCATATCCATGCATTAAAGTCGTCTGGCACAGACGAAGCGACCGAAACTTTGAAACCACAGAAATCGTGTTATCGAGTGTTTCGAGCGTTTCTCACATCACAGCTCGGTGCAACGGGATCGAAAACTTTCATTCTGCTCAAATAGACCACATCCATGTGTTAAATGTTGTCTGGCACAGCCGAAGCGAACGAAACTTTGAAAATACAAAAATCGTGATATCGCTTGTTTCGAGCGTTTCTGAGATCAGAGTTCGGTGCAAACGGATCAAACACGTTCAATCTACTCAAATATACCACATTATTGCGTTAAAAGTTGTCTGGCACAGCCGAAGAGAACGATACTTTGAAAACACACAAAAATCGTGATATCGCTTGTTTCGAGCGTTTCTGCAATCGCAGCTTGGTGCAAATGCATCAAAAACGTTCATTCTGCTCAAATACACCACATCCATCTGTTAAAAGTTGTCTGGCACATACGAAGCGAACGAAACTTTGAAAACCACAGAAATCATTTTATCGAGTGTTTCGAGCGTTTCTCAGATCAAAGCTCGGTGCAACTGGATCGAAAACGTTCATTCTGCTCAAATACATCACATCAATGTGTTAAAAGTTGTCTGGCACAGAGGAAGCTAACGAAACACTGAAGACACACAAAATTCGTGATATCGGGTGTTTCGAGCGTTTCTCACATCACAGCTTGGTGCAAATGCATCAAAAACGTTCATTCTGCTCAAATACACCACATCCATGTGTTAAAAGTTGTCTGGCACACACGAAGCGAACGAAACTTTGAAAACCACATAAATCGTTTTATCGAGTGTTTCGAGCGTTTCTCACATCACAGCTCGGTACAACGGGATCGAAAACTTTCATTCTGCTCAAATACACCACATCCATGTGTTAAATGTTGTCTGGCGCAGCCGAAGCGAACGAAACTTTGAAAATACAAAAATCGTGATATCGCTTGTTTCGAACGTTTCTGAGATCAGAGTTCGGTGCAAACGGATCAAACACGTTCATTCTACTCAAATATACCACATCCTTGCGTTAAAAGTTGTCTGGCACAGCCGAAGAGAACGAAACTTTGGAAACACACAAAAATCGTGATATCGCTTGTTTCGAGCGTTTCTGCAATCGCAGCTTGGTGCAAATGCATCAAAAACGTTCATTCTGCTCAAATACACCACATCCATCTGTTAAAAGTTGTCTGGCACATACGAAGCGAACGAAACTTTGAAAAACAACAAAATTGTTTTATCGCGGGTTTCGAGCGTTTCTGAGATCGCAGCTTGGTGCAAATGCATCAAAAACGTTCATTCTGCTCAAATACACCACATCAATGTGTTAAAAGTTGTCTGGCACACACGAAGCGAACGAAACTTTGAAAACCACAGAAATCATTTTATCGAGTGTTTCGAGCGTTTCTCAGATCAAAGCTCGGTGCAACTGGATCGAAAACTTTCATTCTGCTCAAATACACCACATCCATGTGTTAAAAGTGATCTGGTACAGCCGAAGCGAACGAAACTTTGAAGACACACAAAAATCGTGATATCGCTTGTTTCGAGCGTTTCTGCAATCGCAGCTTGGTGCAAATGCATCAAAAACGTTCATTCTGCTCAAATACATCATATCCATGCATTAAAAGTGGTCTGGCACAGCCGAAGCGAACGAAACTTTGAAAAACTCAAAAATCGTGATATCGCTTGTTTCGAGCGTTTCTGCAATCGCAGCTTTGTGCAAATGCATCAAAAACGTTCATTCTGCTCAAATACACCACATCAATGTGTTAAAAGTTGTCTGGCACAGAGGAAGCTAACGAAACACTGAAGACACACAAAATTCGTGATATCGGGTGTTTCGAGCGTTTCTCACATCACAGCTTGGTGCAAATGCATCAAAAACGTTCATTCTGCTCAAATACACCACATTCATGTGTTAAAAGTTGTCTGGTACACACGAAGCGAACGAAACTTTGAAAACCGCAGAAATCGTTTTATCGAGTGTTTCGAGCGTTTCTCAGATCAAAGCTCGGTGCAACTGGATCGAAAACTTTCATTCTGCTCAAATACACGACATCCATCTGTTAAAAGTTGTCTGGCACAGCCGAAGCGAACGAAACTTTGAAAAACTCCAAAATCGTGATATCTCGTGATTCGAGCGTTTCTGAGATCGCAGTTTGGTGCAAATGGATCGAAAACTTTCATTCTACTCAAATACACCACGTCCATGCGTAAAAAGTTGTCTAGAACAGCCAAAGCGAACGAAATTTTGAAAAACACAAAAATCGTGATATCGCTTGTTTCGAGCGTTTCTGCAATCGCAGCTTTGTGCAAAGCTTTCAAAAACGTTCATTCTGCTCAAATACACCACATCAATGTGTTAAAAGTTGTCTGGCACAGAGGAAGCTAACGAAACACTGAAGACACACAAAATTCGTGATATCGGGTGTTTCGAGCGTTTCTCACATCACAGCTTGGTGCAAATGCATCAAAAACGTTCATTCTGCTCAAATACACCACATCCATGTGTTAAAAGTTGTCTGGCACACACGAAGCGAACGAAACTTTGAAAACCACAGAAATCGTTTTATCGAGTGTTTCGAGCGTTTCTCAGATCAAAGCTCGGTGCAACTGGATCGAAAACTTTCATTCTGCTCAAATACATCATATCCATGCATTAAAAGTCGTCTGGCACAGACGAAGCGACCGAAACTTTGAAACCACAGAAATCGTGTTATCGAGTGTTTCGAGCGTTTCTCACATCACAGCTCGGTGCAACGGGATCGAAAACTTTCATTCTGCTCAAATACACCACATCCATGTGTTAAATGTTGTCTGGCACAGCCGAAGCGAACGAAACTTTGAAAAACACAAAAATCGTGATATCGCTTGTTTCGAGAGTTTCTGAGATCGCAGCTTGGTGCAAATGCATCAAAAACGTTCATTCTGCTCAAATACATCATATCCATGCATTAAAAGTGGTCTGGCACAGCCGAAGCGAACGAAACTTTGAAAAACTCAAAAATCGTGATATCTCGTGATTCGAGCGTTTCTGAGATCGCAGTTTGGTGCAAATGCATCGAAAACTTTCATTCTACTAAAAACACCACATCCATGTGTTAAAAGTCGTCTGGCACAGACGAAGCGACCGAAACTTTGAAAACCACAGAAATCGTGTTATCGAGTGTTTCGAGCGTTTCTCACATCACAGCTCGGTGCAACGGGATCGAAAACTTTCATTCTGCTCAAATACACCACATCCATGTATTAAATGTTGTCTGGCACAGCCGAAGCGAACGAAACCTTGAAAAACACAGAAATCGTGCTATCGCGTGTTTCGAACGTTTCTGAGATCAGAGCTCGGTACAAATGGATCAAACACGTTCATTCTACTCAAATACACCACATCCATGTGTTAAAAGTTGTCTGGCACAGCCGAAGTGAACGAAACTTTAAAAACACACAAAAATCGTGATATCGCTTGTTTCGAGCGTTTCTGCAATCGCAGCTTGGTGCAAATGCATCAAAAACGTTCATTCTGCTCAAATACACCACACTCATGTGTTAAAAGTTGTCTGGCACACACGAAGCGAACGAAACTTTGAAAACCGCAGAAATCGTTTTATCGAGTGTTTCGAGCGTTTCTCAGATCAAAGCTCGGTGCAACTGGATCGAAAACTTTCATTCTGCTCAAATACACCACATCCATCTGTTAAAAGTTGTCTGGCACAGCCGAAGAAAACGAAACTTTGAAAAACTCCAAAATCGTGATATCTCGTGATTCGAGCGTTTCTGAGATCGCAGTTTGGTGCAAATGGATCGAAAACTTTCATTCTACTCAAATACACCACGTCCATGCGTAAAAAGTTGTCTGGAACAGCCGAAGCGAACGAAATTTTGAAAAACACAATAATCGTGATATCGTTTGTTTCGAGCGTTTCTGCAATCGCAGCTTTGTGCAAGTGCATCAAAAACGTTCATTCCGCTCAAATACACAACATCCATGTGTTAAAAGTTGTCTGGCACAGAGGAAGCTAACGAAACACTGAAGACACACAAAATTCGTGATATCGAGTGTTTCGAGCGTTTCTCACATCACAGCTCGGTGCAAATGGATCAAAAACGTTCATTCTACTCAAATACACCACATCCATGTGTTCAAAGTTGTCTGGCACAGACGAAGCGAACGAAACTTTGAAAACCACATAAATCGTTTTATCGAGTGTTTCGAGCGTTTCTCACATCACAGCTCGGTACAACGGGATCGAAAACTTTCATTCTGCTCAAATACACCACATCCATGTGTTAAATGTTGTCTGGCACAGCCGAAGCGAACGAAACTTTGAAAATACATAAATCGTGATATCGCTTGTTTCGAGCGTTTCTGAGATCAGAGTTCGGTGCAAACGCATCAAACTCGTTCATTCTACTCAAATATACCACATTCTTGCGTTAAAAGTTGTCTGGCACAGCCGAAGAGAATGAAACTTTGAAAATACAAAAATCGTGATATCGCTTGTTTCGAGCGTTTCTGCAATCGCAGCTTGGTGCAAATGCATCAAAAACGTTCATTCTGCTCAAATACACCACATCCATCTGTTAAAAGTTGTCTGGCACATACGAAGCGAACGAAACTTTGAAAAACAACAAAATTGTTTTATCGCGGGTTTCGAGTGTTTCTGAGATCGCAGCTTGGTGCAAATGCATCAAAAACGTTCATTCTGCTCAAATACACCACATCAATGTGTTAAAAGTTGTCTGGCACACACGAAGCGAACGAAACTTTGAAAACCACAGAAATCATTTTATCGAGTGTTTCGAGCGTTTTTCAGATCAAAGCTCGGTGCAACTGGATCGAAAACTTTCATTCTGCTCAAATACACCACATCCATGTGTTAAAAGTGATCTGGTACAGCCGAAGCGAACGAAACTTTGAAGACACACAAAAATCGTGATATCGCGTGTTTTGAGCGTTTCTGAGATCGCAGCTTGGTGCAAATGGATCAAGAACGTCCATTCTGCTCAAATACACCACATCCATGTGTTAAAAGTTGTCTGGCACAGCCGAAGCGAACGAAACTTTGAAAAACTCAAAAATCGTGATATCTCGTGATTCGAGCGTTTCTGAGATCGCAGTTTGGTGCAAATGGATCGAAAACTTTCATTCTACACAAATACACCATATCCATGCGTTAAAAGTGATCTGGTACAGCCGAAGCGAACGAAACTTTGAAAAACACAGAAATCGTGTTATCGAGTGTTATAAGCATTTCTCACATCACAGCTCGGTGCAACGGGATCGAAAACTTTCATTCTGCTCAAATCCACGACATACATGTGTTAAATGTTGTCTGGCACAGCCGAAGCGAACGAAACTTTGAAAAACACCAAAATCGTAATATCGCGTGTTTTGAGCGTTTCTGATATCACAGCTCGGTGCAAATGGATCAAAAACGTTCATTCTGCTCAAATACATCATATCCATGCATTAAAGTCGTCTGGCACAGACGAAGCGACCGAAACTTTGAAACCACAGAAATCGTGTTATCGAGTGTTTCGAGCGTTTCTCACATCACAGCTCGGTGCAACGGGATCGAAAACTTTCATTCTGCTCAAATACACCACATCCATTTGTTAAATGTTGTCTGGCACAGCCGAAGCGAACGAAACTTTGAAAAACACAAAAATCGTGATATCGCTTGTTTCGAGCGTTTATGAGATCGCAGCTTGGTGCAAATGCATCAAAAACGTTCATTCTGCTCAAATACATCATATCCATGCATTAAAAGTGGTCTGGCACAGCCGAAGCGAACGAAACTTTGAAAAACTCAAAAATCGTGATATCTCGTGATTCGAGCGTTTCTGAGATCGCAGTTTGGTGCAAATGGATCGAAAACTTTCATTCTACTCAAAAACACCACATCCATGTGTTAAAAGTCGTCTGGCACAGACGAAGCGACCGAAACTTTGAAAACCACAGAAATCGTGTTATCGAGTGTTTCGAGCGTTTCTCACATCACAGCTCGGTGCAACGGGATCGAAAACTTTCATTCTGCTCAAATACACCACATCCATGTATTAAATGTTGTCTGGCACAGCCGAAGCGAACGAAACCTTGAAAAACACAGAAATCGTGCTATATCGCGTGCTTCGAACGTTTTGAGATCAGAGCTCGGTGCAAATGGATCAAACACGTTCATTCTACTCAAATACACCACATCCATGTGTTAAAAGTTGTCTGGCACAGTAGAAGTGAACGAAACTTTGAAAACACACAAAAATCGTGATATCGCTTGTTTCGAGCGTTTCTGCAATCGCAGCTTGGTGCAAATGCATCAAAAACGTTCATTCTGCTCAAATACACCACACTCATGTGTTAAAAGTTGTCTGGCACACACGAAGCGAACGAAACTTTGAAAACCACAGAAATCGTGTTATCGAGTGTTTCGAGCGTTTCTCGCATCACAGCTCGGTGCAACGGGATCGAAAACTTTCATTCTGCTCAAATACACCACATCCATGTGTTAAATGTTGTCTGGCACAGCCGAAGCGAACGAAACTTTGAAAATACAAAAATCGTGATATCGCTTGTTTCGAGCGTTTCTGAGATCAGAGTTCGGTGCAAACGGATCAAACACGTTCATTCTACTCAAATATACCACATCCTTGCGTTAAAAGTTGTCTGGCACAGCCGAAGTGAACGAAACTTTGAAAACACACAAAAATCGTGATATCGCTTGTTTCGAGCGTTTCTGCAATCGCAGCTTGGTGCAAATGCATCAAAAACGTTAATTTGCTCAAATACACCACATCCATCTGTTAAAAGTTGTCTGGCACATACGAAGCGAACGAAACTTTGAAAAACAACAAAATTGTTTTATCGCGGGTTTCGAGTGTTTCTGAGATCGCAGCTTGGTGCAAATGCATCAAAAACGTTCATTCTGCTCAAATACACCACATCAATGTGTTAAAAGTTGTCTGGCACACACGAAGCGAACGAAACTTTGAAAACCACAGAAATCATTTTATCGAGTGTTTCGAGCGTTTCTCAGATCAAAGCTCGGTGCAACTGGATCGAAAACTTTCATTCTGCTCAAATACACCACATCCATGTGTTAAAAGTGATCTGGTACAGCCGAAGCGAACGAAACTTTGAAGACACACAAAAATCGTGATATCGCGTGTTTTGAGCGTTTCTGAGATCGCAGCTTGGTGCAAATGGATCAAGAACGTCCATTCTGCTCAAATACACCACATCCATGTGTTAAAAGTTGTCTGGCACAGCCGAAGCGAACGAAACTTTGAAAAACTCAAAAATCGTGATATCTCGTGATTCGAGCGTTTCTGAGATCGCAGTTTGGTGCAAATGGATCGAAAACTTTCATTCTACACAAATACACCATATCCATGCGTTAAAAGTGATCTGGTACAGCCGAAGCGAACGAAACTTTGAAAAACACCGAAATCGTGTTATCGAGTGTTATAAGCATTTCTCACATCACAGCTCGGTGCAACGGGATCGAAAACTTTCATTCTGCTCAAATCCACGACATACATGTGTTAAATGTTGTCTGGCACAGCCGAAGCGAACGAAACTTTGAAAAACACCAAAATCGTAATATCGCGTGTTTTGAGCGTTTCTGATATCACAGCTCGGTGCAAATGGATCAAAAACGTTCATTCTGCTCAAATACATCATATCCATGCATTAAAGTCGTCTGGCACAGACGAAGCGACCGAAACTTTGAAACCACAGAAATCGTGTTATCGAGTGTTTCGAGCGTTTCTCACATCACAGCTCGGTGCAACGGGATCGAAAACTTTCATTCTGCTCAAATACACCACATCCATGTGTTAAATGTTGTCTGGCACAGCCGAAGCGAACGAAACTTTGAAAAACACAAAAATCGTGATATCGCTTGTTTCGAGCGTTTATGAGATCGCAGCTTGGTGCAAATGCATCAAAAACGTTCATTCTGCTCAAATACATCATATCCATGCATTAAAAGTGGTCTGGCACAGCCGAAGCGAACGAAACTTTGAAAAACTCAAAAATCGTGATATCTCGTGATTCGAGCGTTTCTGAGATCGCAGTTTGGTGCAAATGGATCGAAAACTTTCATTCTACTCAAAAACACCACATCCATGTGTTAAAAGTCGTCTGGCACAGACGAAGCGACCGAAACTTTGAAAACCACAGAAATCGTGTTATCGAGTGTTTCGAGCGTTTCTCACATCACAGCTCGGTGCAACGGGATCGAAAACTTTCATTCTGCTCAAATACACCACATCCATGTATTAAATGTTGTCTGGCACAGCCGAAGCGAACGAAACCTTGAAAAACACAGAAATCGTGCTATCGCGTGAATCGAACGTTTTGAGATCAGAGCTCGGTGCAAATGGATCAAACACGTTCATTCTACTCAAATACACCACATCCATGTGTTAAAAGTTGTCTGGCACAGTAGAAGTGAACGAAACTTTGAAAACACACAAAAATCGTGATATCGCTTGTTTCGAGCGTTTCTGCAATCGCAGCTTGGTGCAAATGCATCAAAAACGTTCATTCTGCTCAAATACACCACACTCATGTGTTAAAAGTTGTCTGGCACACACGAAGCGAACGAAACTTTGAAAACCACAGAAATCGTGTTATCGAGTGTTTCGAGCGTTTCTCGCATCACAGCTCGGTGCAACGGGATCGAAAACTTTCATTCTGCTCAAATACACCACATCCATGTGTTAAATGTTGTCTGGCACAGCCGAAGCGAACGATACTTTGAAAATACAAAAATCGTGATATCGCTTGTTTCGAGCGTTTCTGAGATCAGAGTTCGGTGCAAACGGATCAAACACGTTCATTCTACTCAAATATACCACATCCTTGCGTTAAAAGTTGTCTGGCACAGCCGAAGAGAACGAAACTTTGAAAACACACAAAAATCGTGATATCGCTTGTTTCGAGCGTTTCTGCAATCGCAGCTTGGTGCAAATGCATCAAAAACGTTCATTCTGCTCAAATACACCACATCCATCTGTTAAAAGTTGTCTGGCACATACGAAGCGAACGAAACTTTGAAAAACAACAAAATTGTTTTATCGCGGGTTTCGAGCGTTTCTGAGATCGCAGCTTGGTGCAAATGCATCAAAAACGTTCATTCTGCTCAAATACACCACATCAATGTGTTAAAAGTTGTCTGGCACACACGAAGCGAACGAAACTTTGAAAACCACAGAAATCATTTTATCGAGTGTTTCGAGCGTTTCTCAGATCAAAGCTCGGTGCAACTGGATCGAAAACTTTCATTCTGCTCAATTACACCACATCCATGTGTTAAAAGTTGTCTGGCACAGCCGAAGTGAACGAAACTTTGAAAACACACAAAAATCGTGATATCGCTTGTTTCGAGCGTTTCTGCAATCGCAGCTTGGTGCAAATGCATCAAAAACGTTCATTCTTCTCAAATACATCATATCCATGCATTAAAAGTGGTCTGGCACAGCCGAAGCGAACGAAAGTTTGAAAAACTAAAAAATCGTGATATCTCGTGATTCGAGCGTTTCTGAGATCGTAGTTTTGTGCAAATGGATCGAAAACTTTCATTCTACTCAAAAACACCACATCCATGTGTTAAAAGTCGTCTGGCACAGACGAAGCGACCGAAACTTTGAAAACCACAGAAATCGTGTTATCGAGTGTTTCGAGCGTTTCTCACATCACAGCTCGGTGCAACGGGATCGAAAACTTTCATTCTGCTCAAATACACCACATCCATGTATTAAATGTTGTCTGGCACAGCCGAAGCGAACGAAACTTTGAAAAACACAAAAATCGTAATATCGCTTGTTTCGAGCGTTTCTGAGATCGCAGCTTGGTGCAAATGCATCAAAAACGTTCATTCTGCTCAAATCACCATATCCATGCGTTAAAAGTTGTCTGGCACAGCCGAAGCGAACGAAAATTTGAAAACTACAGAAACCGTGTTATCGCGTGTTTCGAGCGTTTCTGAGATCACAGCTCGGTTCAAATGGATCAAAAACGTTCATTCTACTCAAATACACCACATCCATGTGTTCAAAGTTGTCTGGCACAGACGAAGCGAACGAAACGTTTCTCAGATCAAAGCTCGGTGCAACTGGATCGAAAACTTTCATTCTACTCAAATACACCACATCCATGTGTTAAAAGTTGTCTGGCACAGCCGAAGTGAACGAAACTTTGAAAACACACAAAAATCGTGATATCGCTTGTTTCGAGCATTTCTGCAATCGCAGCTTGATGCAAATGCATCAAAAATGTTCATTCTGCTCAAATACACCACATTCATGTGTTAAAAGTTGTCTGGTACACACGAAGCGAACGAAACTTTGAAAACCGCAGAAATCGTTTTATCGAGTGTTTCGAGCGTTTCTCAGATCAAAGCTCGGTGCAACTGGATCGAAAACTTTCATTCTGCTCAAATACACCACATCCATCTGTTATAAGTTGTCTGGCACAGCCGAAGCGAACGAAACTTTGAAAAACTCCAAATTGTGATATCTCGTGATTCGAGCGTTTCTGAGATCGCAGTTTGGTGCAAATGGATCGAAAACTTTCATTCTACTCAAATACACCACGTCCATGCGTAAAAAGTTGTCTAGAACAGCCGAAGCGAACGAAATTTTGAAAAACACAAAAATCGTGATATCGCTTGTTTCGAGCGTTTCTGCAATCGCAGCTTTGTGCAAATGCATCAAAAACGTTCATTCTGCTCAAATACACCACATCAATGTGTTAAAAGTTGTCTGGCACAGAGGAAGCTAACGAAACACTGAAGACACACAAAATTCGTGATATCGGGTGTTTCGAGCGTTTCTCACATCACAGCTTGGTGCAAATGCATCAAAAACGTTCATTCTGCTCAAATACACCACATCCATGTGTTAAAAGTTGTCTGGCACACACGAAGCGAACGAAACTTTGAAAACCACAGAAATCGTTTTATCGAGTGTTTCGAGCGTTTCTCAGATCAAAGCTCGGTGCAACTGGATCGAAAACTTTCATTCTGCTCTAATACACCACATCCATGTATTAAATGTTGTCTGGCACAGCCGAAGAGAACGAAACCTTGAAGAACACAGAAATCGTGCTATCGCGTGCTTCGAACGTTTCTGAGATCAGAGCTCGGTGCAAATGGATCAAACACGTTCATTCTACTCAAATACACCACATCCATGTGTTAAAAGTTGTCTGGCACAGCCGAAGAGAACGAAACTTTGAAAACATACAAAAATCGTGATATCGCTTGTTTCGAGCGTTTCTGCAATCGCAGCTTGGTGCAAATGCATCAAAAACGTTCATTCTGCTCAAATACACCACACTCATGTGGCACACACGAAGCGAACGAAACTTTGAAAACCACATAAATCGTTTTATCGAGTGTTTCGAGTTGTCTGGCACACACGAAGCGAACGAAACTTTGAAAACCACATAAATCGTTTTATCGAGTGTTTCGAGCGTTTCTCACATCACAGCTCGGTGCAACGGGATCGAAAACTTTCATTCTGCTCAAATACACCACATCCATGTATTAAATGTTGTCTGGCACAGCCGAAACGAACGAAACCTTGAAAAACACAGAAATCGTGCTATCGCGTGCTTCGAACGTTTCTGAGATCAGAGCTCGGTGCAAATGGATCAAACACGTTCATTCTACTCAAATACACCACATCCATGTGTTCAAAGTTGTCTGGCACAGACGAAGCGAACGGAACGTTTCTCAGATCAAAGCTCGGTGCAACTGGATCGAAAACTTTCATTCTACTCAAATACACCACATCCATGTGTTAAAAGTTGTCTGGCACAGCCGAAGTGAACGAAACTTTGAAAACACACAAAAATCGTGATATCGCTTGTTTCGAGCATTTCTGCAATCGCAGCTTGATGCAAATGAATCAAAAACGTTCATTCTGCTCAAATACACCACATTCATGTGTTAAAAGTTGTCTGGTACACACGAAGCGAACGAAACTTTGAAAACCGCAGAAATCGTTTTATCGAGTGTTTCGAGCGTTTCTCAGATCAAAGCTCGGTGCAACTGGATCGAAAACTTTCATTCTGCTCAAATACACCACATCCATCTGTTATAAGTTGTCTGGCACAGCCGAAGCGAACGAAACTTTGAAAAACTCCAAATTGTGATATCTCGTGATTCGAGCGTTTCTGAGATCGCAGTTTGGTGCAAATGGATCGAAAACTTTCATTCTACTCAAATACACCACGTCCATGCGTAAAAAGTTGTCTAGAACAGCCGAAGCGAACGAAATTTTGAAAAACACAAAAATCGTGATATCGCTTGTTTCGAGCGTTTCTGCAATCGCAGCTTTGTGCAAATGCATCAAAAACGTTCATTCTGCTCAAATACACCACATCAATGTGTTAAAAGTTGTCTGGCACAGAGGAAGCTAACGAAACACTGAAGACACACAAAATTCGTGATATCGGGTGTTTCGAGCGTTTCTCACATCACAGCTTGGTGCAAATGCATCAAAAACGTTCATTCTGTTCAAATACACCACATCCATGTGTTAAAAGTTGTCTGGCACACACGAAGCGAACGAAACTTTGAAAACCACAGAAATCGTTTTATCGAGTGTTTCGAGCGTTTCTCAGATCAAAGCTCGGTGCAACTGGATCGAAAACTTTCATTCTGCTCTAATACACCACATCCATGTATTAAATGTTGTCTGGCACAGCCGAAGAGAACGAAACCTTGAAGAACACAGAAATCGTGCTATCGCGTGCTTCGAACGTTTCTGAGATCAGAGCTCGGTGCAAATGGATCAAACACGTTCATTCTACTCAAATACACCACATCCATGTGTTAAAAGTTGTCTGGCACAGCCGAAGAGAACGAAACTTTGAAAACATACAAAAATCGTGATATCGCTTGTTTCGAGCGTTTCTGCAATCGCAGCTTGGTGCAAATGCATCAAAAACGTTCATTCTGCTCAAATACACCACACTCATGTGGCACACACGAAGCGAACGAAACTTTGAAAACCACATAAATCGTTTTATCGAGTGTTTCGAGTTGTCTGGCACACACGAAGCGAACGAAACTTTGAAAACCACATAAATCGTTTTATCGAGTGTTTCGAGCGTTTCTCACATCACAGCTCGGTGCAACGGGATCGAAAACTTTCATTCTGCTCAAATACACCACATCCATGTATTAAATGTTGTCTGGCACAGCCGAAACGAACGAAACCTTGAAAAACACAGAAATCGTGCTATCGCGTGCTTCGAACGTTTCTGAGATCAGAGCTCGGTGCAAATGGATCAAACACGTTCATTCTACTCAAATACACCACATCCATGTGTTAAATGTTGTCTGGCACAGCCGAAGCGAACGAAACTTTGAAAATACAAAAATCGTGATATCGCTTGTTTCGAGCGTTTCTGAGATCAGAGTTTGGTGCAAACGGATCAAACACGTTCATTCTACTCAAATATACCACATCCTTGCGTTAAAAGTTGTCTGGCACAGCCGAAGAGAACGAAACTTTGAAAACACACAAAAATCGTGATATCGCTTGTTTCGAGCGTTTCTGCAATCGCAGCTTGGTGCAAATGCATCAAAAACGTTAATTTGCTCAAATACACCACATCCATCTGTTAAAAGTTGTCTGGCACATACGAAGCGAACGAAACTTTGAAAAACAACAAAATTGTTTTATCGCGGGTTTCGAGTGTTTCTGAGATCGCAGCTTGGTGCAAATGCATCAAAAACGTTCATTCTGCTCAAATACACCACATCAATGTGTTAAAAGTTGTCTGGCACACACGAAGCGAACGAAACTTTGAAAACCACAGAAATCATTTTATCGAGTGTTTCGAGCGTTTCTCAGATCAAAGCTCGGTGCAACTGGATCGAAAACTTTCATTCTGCTCAAATACACCACATCCATGTGTTAAAAGTGATCTGGTACAGCCGAAGCGAACGAAACTTTGAAGACACACAAAAATCGTGATATCGCGTGTTTTGAGCGTTTCTGAGATCGCAGCTTGGTGCAAATGGATCAAGAACGTCCATTCTGCTCAAATACACCACATCCATGTGTTAAAAGTTGTCTGGCACAGCCGAAGCGAACGAAACTTTGAAAAACACAGAAATCGTGTTATCGAGTGTTATAAGCATTTCTCACATCACAGCTCGGTGCAACGGGATCGAAAACTTTCATTCTGCTCAAATCCACGACATACATGTGTTAAATGTTGTCTGGCACAGCCGAAGCGAACGAAACTTTGAAAAATACAAAAATCGTGATATCGCTTGTTTCGAGCGTTTATGAGATCGCAGCTTGGTGCAAATGCATCAAAAACGTTCATTCTGCTCAAATACATCATATCCATGCATTAAAAGTGGTCTGGCACAGCCGAAGCGAACGAAACTTTGAAAAACTCAAAAATCGTGATATCTCGTGATTCGAGCGTTTCTGAGATCGCAGTTTGGTGCAAATGGATCGAAAACTTTCATTCTACTCAAAAACACCACATCCATGTGTTAAAAGTCGTCTGGCACAGACGAAGCGACCGAAACTTTGAAAACCACAGAAATCGTGTTATCGAGTGTTTCGAGCGTTTCTCACATCACAGCTCGGTGCAACGGGATCGAAAACTTTCATTCTGCTCAAATACACCACATCCATGTATTAAATGTTGTCTGGCACAGCCGAAGCGAACGAAACCTTGAAAAACACAGAAATCGTGCTATCGCGTGAATCGAACGTTTTGAGATCAGAGCTCGGTGCAAATGGATCAAACACGTTCATTCTACTCAAATACACCACATCCATGTGTTAAAAGTTGTCTGGCACAGTAGAAGTGAACGAAACTTTGAAAACACACAAAAATCGTGATATCGCTTGTTTCGAGCGTTTCTGCAATCGCAGCTTGGTGCAAATGCATCAAAAACGTTCATTCTGCTCAAATACACCACACTCATGTGTTAAAAGTTGTCTGGCACACACGAAGCGAACGAAACTTTGAAAACCACAGAAATCGTGTTATCGAGTGTTTCGAGCGTTTCTCGCATCACAGCTCGGTGCAACGGGATCGAAAACTTTCATTCTGCTCAAATACACCACATCCATGTGTTAAATGTTGTCTGGCACAGCCGAAGCGAACGATACTTTGAAAATACAAAAATCGTGATATCGCTTGTTTCGAGCGTTTCTGAGATCAGAGTTCGGTGCAAACGGATCAAACACGTTCATTCTACTCAAATATACCACATCCTTGCGTTAAAAGTTGTCTGGCACAGCCGAAGAGAACGAAACTTTGAAAACACACAAAAATCGTGATATCGCTTGTTTCGAGCGTTTCTGCAATCGCAGCTTGGTGCAAATGCATCAAAAACGTTCATTCTGCTCAAATACACCACATCCATCTGTTAAAAGTTGTCTGGCACATACGAAGCGAACGAAACTTTGAAAAACAACAAAATTGTTTTATCGCGGGTTTCGAGCGTTTCTGAGATCGCAGCTTGGTGCAAATGCATCAAAAACGTTCATTCTGCTCAAATACACCACATCAATGTGTTAAAAGTTGTCTGGCACACACGAAGCGAACGAAACTTTGAAAACCACAGAAATCATTTTATCGAGTGTTTCGAGCGTTTCTCAGATCAAAGCTCGGTGCAACTGGATCGAAAACTTTCATTCTGCTCAATTACACCACATCCATGTGTTAAAAGTTGTCTGGCACAGCCGAAGTGAACGAAACTTTGAAAACACACAAAAATCGTGATATCGCTTGTTTCGAGCGTTTCTGCAATCGCAGCTTGGTGCAAATGCATCAAAAACGTTCATTCTTCTCAAATACATCATATCCATGCATTAAAAGTGGTCTGGCACAGCCGAAGCGAACGAAACTTTGAAAAACTAAAAAATCGTGATATCTCGTGATTCGAGCGTTTCTGAGATCGTAGTTTTGTGCAAATGGATCGAAAACTTTCATTCTACTCAAAAACACCACATCCATGTGTTAAAAGTCGTCTGGCACAGACGAAGCGACCGAAACTTTGAAAACCACAGAAATCGTGTTATCGAGTGTTTCGAGCGTTTCTCACATCACAGCTCGGTGCAACGGGATCGAAAACTTTCATTCTGCTCAAATACACCACATCCATGTATTAAATGTTGTCTGGCACAGCCGAAGCGAACGAAACTTTGAAAAACACAAAAATCGTAATATCGCTTGTTTCGAGCGTTTCTGAGATCGCAGCTTGGTGCAAATGCATCAAAAACGTTCATTCTGCTCAAATCACCATATCCATGCGTTAAAAGTTGTCTGGCACAGCCGAAGCGAACGAAAATTTGAAAACTACAGAAACCGTGTTATCGCGTGTTTCGAGCGTTTCTGAGATCACAGCTCGGTTCAAATGGATCAAAAACGTTCATTCTACTCAAATACACCACATCCATGTGTTCAAAGTTGTCTGGCACAGACGAAGCGAACGAAACGTTTCTCAGATCAAAGCTCGGTGCAACTGGATCGAAAACTTTCATTCTACTCAAATACACCACATCCATGTGTTAAAAGTTGTCTGGCACAGCCGAAGTGAACGAAACTTTGAAAACACACAAAAATCGTGATATCGCTTGTTTCGAGCATTTCTGCAATCGCAGCTTGATGCAAATGCATCAAAAACGTTCATTCTGCTCAAATACACCACATTCATGTGTTAAAAGTTGTCTGGTACACACGAAGCGAACGAAACTTTGAAAACCGCAGAAATCGTTTTATCGAGTGTTTCGAGCGTTTCTCAGATCAAAGCTCGGTGCAACTGGATCGAAAACTTTCATTCTGCTCAAATACACCACATCCATCTGTTATAAGTTGTCTGGCACAGCCGAAGCGAACGAAACTTTGAAAAACTCCAAATTGTGATATCTCGTGATTCGAGCGTTTCTGAGATCGCAGTTTGGTGCAAATGGATCGAAAACTTTCATTCTACTCAAATACACCACGTCCATGCGTAAAAAGTTGTCTAGAACAGCCGAAGCGAACGAAATTTTGAAAAACACAAAAATCGTGATATCGCTTGTTTCGAGCGTTTCTGCAATCGCAGCTTTGTGCAAATGCATCAAAAACGTTCATTCTGCTCAAATACACCACATCAATGTGTTAAAAGTTGTCTGGCACAGAGGAAGCTAACGAAACACTGAAGACACACAAAATTCGTGATATCGGGTGTTTCGAGCGTTTCTCACATCACAGCTTGGTGCAAATGCATCAAAAACGTTCATTCTGCTCAAATACACCACATCCATGTGTTAAAAGTTGTCTGGCACACACGAAGCGAACGAAACTTTGAAAACCACAGAAATCGTTTTATCGAGTGTTTCGAGCGTTTCTCAGATCAAAGCTCGGTGCAACTGGATCGAAAACTTTCATTCTGCTCTAATACACCACATCCATGTATTAAATGTTGTCTGGCACAGCCGAAGAGAACGAAACCTTGAAGAACACAGAAATCGTGCTATCGCGTGCTTCGAACGTTTCTGAGATCAGAGCTCGGTGCAAATGGATCAAACACGTTCATTCTACTCAAATACACCACATCCATGTGTTAAAAGTTGTCTGGCACAGCCGAAGAGAACGAAACTTTGAAAACATACAAAAATCGTGATATCGCTTGTTTCGAGCGTTTCTGCAATCGCAGCTTGGTGCAAATGCATCAAAAACGTTCATTCTGCTCAAATACACCACACTCATGTGGCACACACGAAGCGAACGAAACTTTGAAAACCACATAAATCGTTTTATCGAGTGTTTCGAGTTGTCTGGCACACACGAAGCGAACGAAACTTTGAAAACCACATAAATCGTTTTATCGAGTGTTTCGAGCGTTTCTCACATCACAGCTCGGTGCAACGGGATCGAAAACTTTCATTCTGCTCAAATACACCACATCCATGTATTAAATGTTGTCTGGCACAGCCGAAACGAACGAAACCTTGAAAAACACAGAAATCGTGCTATCGCGTGCTTCGAACGTTTCTGAGATCAGAGCTCGGTGCAAATGGATCAAACACGTTCATTCTACTCAAATACACCACATCCATGTGTTAAATGTTGTCTGGCACAGCCGAAGCGAACGAAACTTTGAAAATACAAAAATCGTGATATCGCTTGTTTCGAGCGTTTCTGAGATCAGAGTTTGGTGCAAACGGATCAAACACGTTCATTCTACTCAAATATACCACATCCTTGCGTTAAAAGTTGTCTGGCACAGCCGAAGAGAACGAAACTTTGAAAACACACAAAAATCGTGATATCGCTTGTTTCGAGCGTTTCTGCAATCGCAGCTTGGTGCAAATGCATCAAAAACGTTCATTCTGCTCAAATACACCACATCCATCTGTTAAAAGTTGTCTGGCACATACGAAGCGAACGAAACTTTGAAAAACAACAAAATTGTTTTATCGCGGGTTTCGAGCGTTTCTGAGATCGCAGCTTGGTGCAAATGCATCAAAAACGTTCATTCTGCTCAAATACACCACATCAATGTGTTAAAAGTTGTCTGGCACACACGAAGCGAACGAAACTTTGAAAACCACAGAAATCATTTTATCGAGTGTTTCGAGCGTTTCTCAGATCAAAGCTCGGTGCAACTGGATCGAAAACTTTCATTCTGCTCAATTACACCACATCCATGTGTTAAAAGTGGTCTGGCACAGCCGAAGCGAACGAAACTTTGAAAAACTCAAAAATCGTGATATCTCGTGATTCGAGCGTTTCTGAGATCGTAGTTTTGTGCAAATGGATCGAAAACTTTCATTCTACTCAAAAACACCACATCCATGTGTTAAAAGTCGTCTGGCACAGACGAAGCGACCGAAACTTTGAAAACCACAGAAATCGTGTTATCGAGTGTTTCGAGCGTTTCTCACATCACAGCTCGGTGCAACGGGATCGAAAACTTTCATTCTGCTCAAATACACCACATCCATGTATTAAGTGTTGTCTGGCACAGCCGAAGCGAACGAAACTTTGAAAAACACAAAAATCGTAATATCGCTTGTTTCGAGCGTTTCTGAGATCGCAGCTTGGTGCAAATGCATCAAAAACGTTCATTCTGCTCAAATCACCATATCCATGCGTTAAAAGTTGTCTGGCACAGCCGAAGCGAACGAAAATTTGAAAACTACAGAAACCGTGTTATCGCGTGTTTCGAGCGTTTCTGAGATCACAGCTCGGTGCAAATGGATCAAAAACGTTCATTCTACTCAAATACACCACATCCATGTGTTCAAAGTTGTCTGGCACAGACGAAGCGAACGAAACGTTTCTCAGATCAAAGCTCGGTGCAACTGGATCGAAAACTTTCATTCTACTCAAATACACCACATCCATGTGTTAAAAGTTGTCTGGCACAGCCGAAGTGAACGAAACTTTGAAAACACACAAAAATCGTGATATCGCTTGTTTCGAGCATTTCTGCAATCGCAGCTTGATGCAAATGCATCAAAAACGTTCATTCTGCTCAAATACACCACATCAATGTGTTAAAAGTTGTCTGGCACAGAGGAAGCTAACGAAACACTGAAGACACACAAAATTCGTGATATCGGGTGTTTCGAGCGTTTCTCACATCACAGCTTGGTGCAAATGCATCAAAAACGTTCATTCTGCTCAAATACACCACATCCATGTGTTAAAAGTTGTCTGGCACTGCCGAAGCGAACGAAACTTTGAAAAACTCAAAAATCGTGATATCTCGTGATTCGAGCGTTTCTGAGATCGCAGTTTGGTTCAAATGGATCGAAAACTTTCATTCTACACAAATACACCATATCCATGCGTTAAAAGTGATCTGGTACAGCCGAAGCGAACGAAACTTTGAAAAACACAGAAATCGTGTTATCGAGTGTTATAAGCATTTCTCACATCACAGCTCGGTGCAACGGGATCGAAAACTTTCATTCTGCTCAAATCCACGACATACATGTGTTAAATGTTGTCTGGCACAGCCGAAGCGAACGAAACTTTGAAAAACACCAAAATCGTAATATCGCGTGTTTTGAGCGTTTCTTATATCACAGCTCGGAGCAAATGGATCAAAAACGTTCATTCTGCTCAAATACATCATATCCATGCATTAAAATTCGTCTGGCACAGACGAAGCGACCGAAACTTTGAAAACAACAGAAATCGTGTTATCGAGTGTTTCGAGCGTTTCTCGCATCACAGCTCGGTGCAACGGGATCGAAAACTTTCATTCTGCTCAAATACACCACATCCACGTGTTAAAAGTTGTCTGGCACAGAGGAAGCTAACGAAACACTGAAGACACACAAAATTCGTGATATCGGGTGTTTCGAGCGTTTCTCACATCACAGCTTGGTGCAAATGCATCAAAAACGTTCATTCTGCTCAAATACACCACATCCATGTGTTAAAAGTTGTCTGGCACACACGAAGCGAACGAAACGTTTCTCAGATCAAAGCTCGGTGCAACTGGATCGAAAACTTTCATTCTACTCAAATACACCACATCCATGTGTTAAAAGTTGTCTGGCACAGCCGAAGTGAACGAAACTTTGAAAACACACAAAAATCGTGATATCGCTTGTTTCGAGCATTTCTGCAATCGCAGCTTGATGCAAATGCATCAAAAACGTTCATTCTGCTCAAATACACCACATTCATGTGTTAAAAGTTGTCTGGTACACACGAAGCGAACGAAACTTTGAAAACCGCAGAAATCGTTTTATCGAGTGTTTCGAGCGTTTCTCAGATCAAAGCTCGGTGCAACTGGATCGAAAACTTTCATTCTGCTCAAATACACGACATCCATCTGTTAAAAGTTGTCTGGCACAGCCGAAGCGAACGAAACTTTGAAAAACTCCAAAATCGTGATATCTCGTGATTCGAGCGTTTCTGAGATCGCAGTTTGGTGCAAATGGATCGAAAACTTTCATTCTACTCAAATACACCACGTCCATGCGTAAAAAGTTGTCTAGAACAGCCAAAGCGAACGAAATTTTGAAAAACACAAAAATCGTGATATCGCTTGTTTCGAGCGTTTCTGCAATCGCAGCTTTGTGCAAATGCATCAAAAACGTTCATTCTGCTCAAATACACCACATCAATGTGTTAAAAGTTGTCTGGCACAGAGGAAGCTAACGAAACACTGAAGACACACAAAATTCGTGATATCGGGTGTTTCGAGCGTTTCTCACATCACAGCTTGGTGCAAATGCATCAAAAACGTTCATTCTGCTCAAATACACCACATCCATGTGTTAAAAGTTGTCTGGCACACACGAAGCGAACGAAACTTTGAAAACCACAGAAATCGTTTTATCGAGTGTTTCGAGCGTTTCTCAGATCAAAGCTCGGTGCAACTGGATCGAAAACTTTCATTCAGCTCAGATACACCACATCCATGTGTTAAAAGTTGTCTGGCACAGCCGAAGTGAACGAAACTTTAAAAACACACAAAAATCGTGATATCGCTTGTTTCGAGCGTTTCTGCAATCGCAGCTTGGTGCAAATGCATCAAAAACGTTCATTCTGCTCAAATACACCACACTCATGTGTTAAAAGTTGTCTGGCACACACGAAGCGAACGAAACTTTGAAAACCGCAGAAATCGTTTTATCGAGTGTTTCGAGCGTTTCTCAGATCAAAGCTCGGTGCAACTGGATCGAAAACTTTCATTCTGCTCAAATACACCACATCCATCTGTTAAAAGTTGTCTGGCACAGCCGAAGAAAACGAAACTTTGAAAAACTCCAAAATCGTGATATCTCGTGATTCGAGCGTTTCTGAGATCGCAGTTTGGTGCAAATGGATCGAAAACTTTCATTCTACTCAAATACACCACGTCCATGCGTAAAAAGTTGTCTGGAACAGCCGAAGCGAACGAAATTTTGAAAAACACAATAATCGTGATATCGTTTGTTTCGAGCGTTTCTGCAATCGCAGCTTTGTGCAAGTGCATCAAAAACGTTCATTCCGCTCAAATACACAACATCCATGTGTTAAAAGTTGTCTGGCACAGAGGAAGCTAACGAAACACTGAAGACACACAAAATTCGTGATATCGAGTGTTTCGAGCGTTTCTCACATCACAGCTCGGTGCAAATGGATCAAAAACGTTCATTCTACTCAAATACACCACATCCATGTGTTCAAAGTTGTCTGGCACAGACGAAGCGAACGAAACTTTGAAAACCACATAAATCGTTTTATCGAGTGTTTCGAGCGTTTCTCACATCACAGCTCGGTACAACGGGATCGAAAACTTTCATTCTGCTCAAATACACCACATCCATGTGTTAAATGTTGTCTGGCACAGCCGAAGCGAACGAAACTTTGAAAATACATAAATCGTGATATCGCTTGTTTCGAGCGTTTCTGAGATCAGAGTTCGGTGCAAACGCATCAAACTCGTTCATTCTACTCAAATATACCACATTCTTGCGTTAAAAGTTGTCTGGCACAGCCGAAGAGAATGAAACTTTGAAAATACAAAAATCGTGATATCGCTTGTTTCGAGCGTTTCTGAGATCAGAGTTCGGTGCAAACGGATCAAACACGTTCATTCTACTCAAATATACCACATCCTTGCGTTAAAAGTTGTCTGGCACAGCCGAAGTGAACGAAACTTTGAAAACACACAAAAATCGTGATATCGCTTGTTTCGAGCGTTTCTGCAATCGCAGCTTGGTGCAAATGCATCAAAAACGTTCATTCTGCTCAAATACACCACATCCATCTGTTAAAAGTTGTCTGGCACATACGAAGCGAACGAAACTTTGAAAAACAACAAAATTGTTTTATCGCGGGTTTCGAGTGTTTCTGAGATCGCAGCTTGGTGCAAATGCATCAAAAACGTTCATTCTGCTCAAATACACCACATCAATGTGTTAAAAGTTGTCTGGCACACACGAAGCGAACGAAACTTTGAAAACCACAGAAATCATTTTATCGAGTGTTTCGAGCGTTTTTCAGATCAAAGCTCGGTGCAACTGGATCGAAAACTTTCATTCTGCTCAAATACACCACATCCATGTGTTAAAAGTGATCTGGTACAGCCGAAGCGAACGAAACTTTGAAGACACACAAAAATCGTGATATCGCGTGTTTTGAGCGTTTCTGAGATCGCAGCTTGGTGCAAATGGATCAAGAACGTCCATTCTGCTCAAATACACCACATCCATGTGTTAAAAGTTGTCTGGCACAGCCGAAGCGAACGAAACTTTGAAAAACTCAAAAATCGTGATATCTCGTGATTCGAGCGTTTCTGAGATCGCAGTTTGGTGCAAATGGATCGAAAACTTTCATTCTACACAAATACACCATATCCATGCGTTAAAAGTGATCTGGTACAGCCGAAGCGAACGAAACTTTGAAAAACACAGAAATCGTGTTATCGAGTGTTATAAGCATTTCTCACATCACAGCTCGGTGCAACGGGATCGAAAACTTTCATTCTGCTCAAATCCACGACATACATGTGTTAAATGTTGTCTGGCACAGCCGAAGCGAACGAAACTTTGAAAAACACCAAAATCGTAATATCGCGTGTTTTGAGCGTTTCTGATATCACAGCTCGGTGCAAATGGATCAAAAACGTTCATTCTGCTCAAATACATCATATCCAT
Source organism: Pimpla rufipes (assembly GCA_963932165.1). Classification (NCBI taxonomy): domain Eukaryota; kingdom Metazoa; phylum Arthropoda; class Insecta; order Hymenoptera; family Ichneumonidae; genus Pimpla; species Pimpla rufipes. The sequence goes on from OZ010643.1 coordinate 6,996,251, forward strand.
GCATTAAAGTCGTCTGGCACAGACGAAGCGACCGAAACTTTGAAACCACAGAAATCGTGTTATCGAGTGTTTCGAGCTTTTCTCACATCACAGCTCGGTGCAACGGGATCGAAAACTTTCATTCTGCTCAAATACACCACATCCATTTGTTAAATGTTGTCTGGCACAGCCGAAGCGAACGAAACTTTGAAAAACACAAAAATCGTGATATCGCTTGTTTCGAGCGTTTATGAGATCGCAGCTTGGTGCAAATGCATCAAAAACGTTCATTCTGCTCAAATACATCATATCCATGCATTAAAAGTGGTCTGGCACAGCCGAAGCGAACGAAACTTTGAAAAACTCAAAAATCGTGATATCTCGTGATTCGAGCGTTTCTGAGATCGCAGTTTGGTGCAAATGGATCGAAAACTTTCATTCTACTCAAAAACACCACATCCATGTGTTAAAAGTCGTCTGGCACAGACGAAGCGACCGAAACTTTGAAAACCACAGAAATCGTGTTATCGAGTGTTTCGAGCGTTTCTCACATCACAGCTCGGTGCAACGGGATCGAAAACTTTCATTCTGCTCAAATACACCACATCCATGTATTAAATGTTGTCTGGCACAGCCGAAGCGAACGAAACCTTGAAAAACACAGAAATCGTGCTATATCGCGTGCTTCGAACGTTTTGAGATCAGAGCTCGGTGCAAATGGATCAAACACGTTCATTCTACTCAAATACACCACATCCATGTGTTAAAAGTTGTCTGGCACAGTAGAAGTGAACGAAACTTTGAAAACACACAAAAATCGTGATATCGCTTGTTTCGAGCGTTTCTGCAATCGCAGCTTGGTGCAAATGCATCAAAAACGTTCATTCTGCTCAAATACACCACACTCATGTGTTAAAAGTTGTCTGGCACACACGAAGCGAACGAAACTTTGAAAACCACAGAAATCGTGTTATCGAGTGTTTCGAGCGTTTCTCGCATCACAGCTCGGTGCAACGGGATCGAAAACTTTCATTCTGCTCAAATACACCACATCCATGTGTTAAATGTTGTCTGGCACAGCCGAAGCGAACGAAACTTTGAAAATACAAAAATCGTGATATCGCTTGTTTCGAGCGTTTCTGAGATCAGAGTTCGGTGCAAACGGATCAAACACGTTCATTCTACTCAAATATACCACATCCTTGCGTTAAAAGTTGTCTGGCACAGCCGAAGTGAACGAAACTTTGAAAACACACAAAAATCGTGATATCGCTTGTTTCGAGCGTTTCTGCAATCGCAGCTTGGTGCAAATGCATCAAAAACGTTAATTTGCTCAAATACACCACATCCATCTGTTAAAAGTTGTCTGGCACATACGAAGCGAACGAAACTTTGAAAAACAACAAAATTGTTTTATCGCGGGTTTCGAGTGTTTCTGAGATCGCAGCTTGGTGCAAATGCATCAAAAACGTTCATTCTGCTCAAATACACCACATCAATGTGTTAAAAGTTGTCTGGCACACACGAAGCGAACGAAACTTTGAAAACCACAGAAATCATTTTATCGAGTGTTTCGAGCGTTTCTCAGATCAAAGCTCGGTGCAACTGGATCGAAAACTTTCATTCTGCTCAAATACACCACATCCATGTGTTAAAAGTGATCTGGTACAGCCGAAGCGAACGAAACTTTGAAGACACACAAAAATCGTGATATCGCGTGTTTTGAGCGTTTCTGAGATCGCAGCTTGGTGCAAATGGATCAAGAACGTCCATTCTGCTCAAATACACCACATCCATGTGTTAAAAGTTGTCTGGCACAGCCGAAGTGAACGAAACTTTGAAAACACACAAAAATCGTGATATCGCTTGTTTCGAGCGTTTCTGCAATCGCAGCTTGGTGCAAATGCATCAAAAACGTTCATTCTTCTCAAATACATCATATCCATGCATTAAAAGTGGTCTGGCACAGCCGAAGCGAACGAAAGTTTGAAAAACTAAAAAATCGTGATATCTCGTGATTCGAGCGTTTCTGAGATCGTAGTTTTGTGCAAATGGATCGAAAACTTTCATTCTACTCAAAAACACCACATCCATGTGTTAAAAGTCGTCTGGCACAGACGAAGCGACCGAAACTTTGAAAACCACAGAAATCGTGTTATCGAGTGTTTCGAGCGTTTCTCACATCACAGCTCGGTGCAACGGGATCGAAAACTTTCATTCTGCTCAAATACACCACATCCATGTATTAAATGTTGTCTGGCACAGCCGAAGCGAACGAAACTTTGAAAAACACAAAAATCGTAATATCGCTTGTTTCGAGCGTTTCTGAGATCGCAGCTTGGTGCAAATGCATCAAAAACGTTCATTCTGCTCAAATCACCATATCCATGCGTTAAAAGTTGTCTGGCACAGCCGAAGCGAACGAAAATTTGAAAACTACAGAAACCGTGTTATCGCGTGTTTCGAGCGTTTCTGAGATCACAGCTCGGTTCAAATGGATCAAAAACGTTCATTCTACTCAAATACACCACATCCATGTGTTCAAAGTTGTCTGGCACAGACGAAGCGAACGAAACGTTTCTCAGATCAAAGCTCGGTGCAACTGGATCGAAAACTTTCATTCTACTCAAATACACCACATCCATGTGTTAAAAGTTGTCTGGCACAGCCGAAGTGAACGAAACTTTGAAAACACACAAAAATCGTGATATCGCTTGTTTCGAGCATTTCTGCAATCGCAGCTTGATGCAAATGCATCAAAAATGTTCATTCTGCTCAAATACACCACATTCATGTGTTAAAAGTTGTCTGGTACACACGAAGCGAACGAAACTTTGAAAACCGCAGAAATCGTTTTATCGAGTGTTTCGAGCGTTTCTCAGATCAAAGCTCGGTGCAACTGGATCGAAAACTTTCATTCTGCTCAAATACACCACATCCATCTGTTATAAGTTGTCTGGCACAGCCGAAGCGAACGAAACTTTGAAAAACTCCAAATTGTGATATCTCGTGATTCGAGCGTTTCTGAGATCGCAGTTTGGTGCAAATGGATCGAAAACTTTCATTCTACTCAAATACACCACGTCCATGCGTAAAAAGTTGTCTAGAACAGCCGAAGCGAACGAAATTTTGAAAAACACAAAAATCGTGATATCGCTTGTTTCGAGCGTTTCTGCAATCGCAGCTTTGTGCAAATGCATCAAAAACGTTCATTCTGCTCAAATACACCACATCAATGTGTTAAAAGTTGTCTGGCACAGAGGAAGCTAACGAAACACTGAAGACACACAAAATTCGTGATATCGGGTGTTTCGAGCGTTTCTCACATCACAGCTTGGTGCAAATGCATCAAAAACGTTCATTCTGCTCAAATACACCACATCCATGTGTTAAAAGTTGTCTGGCACACACGAAGCGAACGAAACTTTGAAAACCACAGAAATCGTTTTATCGAGTGTTTCGAGCGTTTCTCAGATCAAAGCTCGGTGCAACTGGATCGAAAACTTTCATTCTGCTCTAATACACCACATCCATGTATTAAATGTTGTCTGGCACAGCCGAAGAGAACGAAACCTTGAAGAACACAGAAATCGTGCTATCGCGTGCTTCGAACGTTTCTGAGATCAGAGCTCGGTGCAAATGGATCAAACACGTTCATTCTACTCAAATACACCACATCCATGTGTTAAAAGTTGTCTGGCACAGCCGAAGAGAACGAAACTTTGAAAACATACAAAAATCGTGATATCGCTTGTTTCGAGCGTTTCTGCAATCGCAGCTTGGTGCAAATGCATCAAAAACGTTCATTCTGCTCAAATACACCACACTCATGTGGCACACACGAAGCGAACGAAACTTTGAAAACCACATAAATCGTTTTATCGAGTGTTTCGAGTTGTCTGGCACACACGAAGCGAACGAAACTTTGAAAACCACATAAATCGTTTTATCGAGTGTTTCGAGCGTTTCTCACATCACAGCTCGGTGCAACGGGATCGAAAACTTTCATTCTGCTCAAATACACCACATCCATGTATTAAATGTTGTCTGGCACAGCCGAAACGAACGAAACCTTGAAAAACACAGAAATCGTGCTATCGCGTGCTTCGAACGTTTCTGAGATCAGAGCTCGGTGCAAATGGATCAAACACGTTCATTCTACTCAAATACACCACATCCATGTGTTCAAAGTTGTCTGGCACAGACGAAGCGAACGAAACGTTTCTCAGATCAAAGCTCGGTGCAACTGGATCGAAAACTTTCATTCTACTCAAATACACCACATCCATGTGTTAAAAGTTGTCTGGCACAGCCGAAGTGAACGAAACTTTGAAAACACACAAAAATCGTGATATCGCTTGTTTCGAGCATTTCTGCAATCGCAGCTTGATGCAAATGAATCAAAAACGTTCATTCTGCTCAAATACACCACATTCATGTGTTAAAAGTTGTCTGGTACACACGAAGCGAACGAAACTTTGAAAACCGCAGAAATCGTTTTATCGAGTGTTTCGAGCGTTTCTCAGATCAAAGCTCGGTGCAACTGGATCGAAAACTTTCATTCTGCTCAAATACACCACATCCATCTGTTATAAGTTGTCTGGCACAGCCGAAGCGAACGAAACTTTGAAAAACTCCAAATTGTGATATCTCGTGATTCGAGCGTTTCTGAGATCGCAGTTTGGTGCAAATGGATCGAAAACTTTCATTCTACTCAAATACACCACGTCCATGCGTAAAAAGTTGTCTAGAACAGCCGAAGCGAACGAAATTTTGAAAAACACAAAAATCGTGATATCGCTTGTTTCGAGCGTTTCTGCAATCGCAGCTTTGTGCAAATGCATCAAAAACGTTCATTCTGCTCAAATACACCACATCAATGTGTTAAAAGTTGTCTGGCACAGAGGAAGCTAACGAAACACTGAAGACACACAAAATTCGTGATATCGGGTGTTTCGAGCGTTTCTCACATCACAGCTTGGTGCAAATGCATCAAAAACGTTCATTCTGTTCAAATACACCACATCCATGTGTTAAAAGTTGTCTGGCACACACGAAGCGAACGAAACTTTGAAAACCACAGAAATCGTTTTATCGAGTGTTTCGAGCGTTTCTCAGATCAAAGCTCGGTGCAACTGGATCGAAAACTTTCATTCTGCTCTAATACACCACATCCATGTATTAAATGTTGTCTGGCACAGCCGAAGAGAACGAAACCTTGAAGAACACAGAAATCGTGCTATCGCGTGCTTCGAACGTTTCTGAGATCAGAGCTCGGTGCAAATGGATCAAACACGTTCATTCTACTCAAATACACCACATCCATGTGTTAAAAGTTGTCTGGCACAGCCGAAGAGAACGAAACTTTGAAAACATACAAAAATCGTGATATCGCTTGTTTCGAGCGTTTCTGCAATCGCAGCTTGGTGCAAATGCATCAAAAACGTTCATTCTGCTCAAATACACCACACTCATGTGGCACACACGAAGCGAACGAAACTTTGAAAACCACATAAATCGTTTTATCGAGTGTTTCGAGTTGTCTGGCACACACGAAGCGAACGAAACTTTGAAAACCACATAAATCGTTTTATCGAGTGTTTCGAGCGTTTCTCACATCACAGCTCGGTGCAACGGGATCGAAAACTTTCATTCTGCTCAAATACACCACATCCATGTATTAAATGTTGTCTGGCACAGCCGAAACGAACGAAACCTTGAAAAACACAGAAATCGTGCTATCGCGTGCTTCGAACGTTTCTGAGATCAGAGCTCGGTGCAAATGGATCAAACACGTTCATTCTACTCAAATACACCACATCCATGTGTTAAATGTTGTCTGGCACAGCCGAAGCGAACGAAACTTTGAAAATACAAAAATCGTGATATCGCTTGTTTCGAGCGTTTCTGAGATCAGAGTTTGGTGCAAACGGATCAAACACGTTCATTCTACTCAAATATACCACATCCTTGCGTTAAAAGTTGTCTGGCACAGCCGAAGAGAACGAAACTTTGAAAACACACAAAAATCGTGATATCGCTTGTTTCGAGCGTTTCTGCAATCGCAGCTTGGTGCAAATGCATCAAAAACGTTAATTTGCTCAAATACACCACATCCATCTGTTAAAAGTTGTCTGGCACATACGAAGCGAACGAAACTTTGAAAAACAACAAAATTGTTTTATCGCGGGTTTCGAGTGTTTCTGAGATCGCAGCTTGGTGCAAATGCATCAAAAACGTTCATTCTGCTCAAATACACCACATCAATGTGTTAAAAGTTGTCTGGCACACACGAAGCGAACGAAACTTTGAAAACCACAGAAATCATTTTATCGAGTGTTTCGAGCGTTTCTCAGATCAAAGCTCGGTGCAACTGGATCGAAAACTTTCATTCTGCTCAAATACACCACATCCATGTGTTAAAAGTGATCTGGTACAGCCGAAGCGAACGAAACTTTGAAGACACACAAAAATCGTGATATCGCGTGTTTTGAGCGTTTCTGAGATCGCAGCTTGGTGCAAATGGATCAAGAACGTCCATTCTGCTCAAATACACCACATCCATGTGTTAAAAGTTGTCTGGCACAGCCGAAGCGAACGAAACTTTGAAAAACACAGAAATCGTGTTATCGAGTGTTATAAGCATTTCTCACATCACAGCTCGGTGCAACGGGATCGAAAACTTTCATTCTGCTCAAATCCACGACATACATGTGTTAAATGTTGTCTGGCACAGCCGAAGCGAACGAAACTTTGAAAAACACAAAAATCGTGATATCGCTTGTTTCGAGCGTTTATGAGATCGCAGCTTGGTGCAAATGCATCAAAAACGTTCATTCTGCTCAAATACATCATATCCATGCATTAAAAGTGGTCTGGCACAGCCGAAGCGAACGAAACTTTGAAAAACTCAAAAATCGTGATATCTCGTGATTCGAGCGTTTCTGAGATCGCAGTTTGGTGCAAATGGATCGAAAACTTTCATTCTACTCAAAAACACCACATCCATGTGTTAAAAGTCGTCTGGCACAGACGAAGCGACCGAAACTTTGAAAACCACAGAAATCGTGTTATCGAGTGTTTCGAGCGTTTCTCACATCACAGCTCGGTGCAACGGGATCGAAAACTTTCATTCTGCTCAAATACACCACATCCATGTATTAAATGTTGTCTGGCACAGCCGAAGCGAACGAAACCTTGAAAAACACAGAAATCGTGCTATCGCGTGAATCGAACGTTTTGAGATCAGAGCTCGGTGCAAATGGATCAAACACGTTCATTCTACTCAAATACACCACATCCATGTGTTAAAAGTTGTCTGGCACAGTAGAAGTGAACGAAACTTTGAAAACACACAAAAATCGTGATATCGCTTGTTTCGAGCGTTTCTGCAATCGCAGCTTGGTGCAAATGCATCAAAAACGTTCATTCTGCTCAAATACACCACACTCATGTGTTAAAAGTTGTCTGGCACACACGAAGCGAACGAAACTTTGAAAACCACAGAAATCGTGTTATCGAGTGTTTCGAGCGTTTCTCGCATCACAGCTCGGTGCAACGGGATCGAAAACTTTCATTCTGCTCAAATACACCACATCCATGTGTTAAATGTTGTCTGGCACAGCCGAAGCGAACGATACTTTGAAAATACAAAAATCGTGATATCGCTTGTTTCGAGCGTTTCTGAGATCAGAGTTCGGTGCAAACGGATCAAACACGTTCATTCTACTCAAATATACCACATCCTTGCGTTAAAAGTTGTCTGGCACAGCCGAAGAGAACGAAACTTTGAAAACACACAAAAATCGTGATATCGCTTGTTTCGAGCGTTTCTGCAATCGCAGCTTGGTGCAAATGCATCAAAAACGTTCATTCTGCTCAAATACACCACATCCATCTGTTAAAAGTTGTCTGGCACATACGAAGCGAACGAAACTTTGAAAAACAACAAAATTGTTTTATCGCGGGTTTCGAGCGTTTCTGAGATCGCAGCTTGGTGCAAATGCATCAAAAACGTTCATTCTGCTCAAATACACCACATCAATGTGTTAAAAGTTGTCTGGCACACACGAAGCGAACGAAACTTTGAAAACCACAGAAATCATTTTATCGAGTGTTTCGAGCGTTTCTCAGATCAAAGCTCGGTGCAACTGGATCGAAAACTTTCATTCTGCTCAATTACACCACATCCATGTGTTAAAAGTTGTCTGGCACAGCCGAAGTGAACGAAACTTTGAAAACACACAAAAATCGTGATATCGCTTGTTTCGAGCGTTTCTGCAATCGCAGCTTGGTGCAAATGCATCAAAAACGTTCATTCTTCTCAAATACATCATATCCATGCATTAAAAGTGGTCTGGCACAGCCGAAGCGAACGAAACTTTGAAAAACTAAAAAATCGTGATATCTCGTGATTCGAGCGTTTCTGAGATCGTAGTTTTGTGCAAATGGATCGAAAACTTTCATTCTACTCAAAAACACCACATCCATGTGTTAAAAGTCGTCTGGCACAGACGAAGCGACCGAAACTTTGAAAACCACAGAAATCGTGTTATCGAGTGTTTCGAGCGTTTCTCACATCACAGCTCGGTGCAACGGGATCGAAAACTTTCATTCTGCTCAAATACACCACATCCATGTATTAAATGTTGTCTGGCACAGCCGAAGCGAACGAAACTTTGAAAAACACAAAAATCGTAATATCGCTTGTTTCGAGCGTTTCTGAGATCGCAGCTTGGTGCAAATGCATCAAAAACGTTCATTCTGCTCAAATCACCATATCCATGCGTTAAAAGTTGTCTGGCACAGCCGAAGCGAACGAAAATTTGAAAACTACAGAAACCGTGTTATCGCGTGTTTCGAGCGTTTCTGAGATCACAGCTCGGTTCAAATGGATCAAAAACGTTCATTCTACTCAAATACACCACATCCATGTGTTCAAAGTTGTCTGGCACAGACGAAGCGAACGAAACGTTTCTCAGATCAAAGCTCGGTGCAACTGGATCGAAAACTTTCATTCTACTCAAATACACCACATCCATGTGTTAAAAGTTGTCTGGCACAGCCGAAGTGAACGAAACTTTGAAAACACACAAAAATCGTGATATCGCTTGTTTCGAGCATTTCTGCAATCGCAGCTTGATGCAAATGCATCAAAAACGTTCATTCTGCTCAAATACACCACATTCATGTGTTAAAAGTTGTCTGGTACACACGAAGCGAACGAAACTTTGAAAACCGCAGAAATCGTTTTATCGAGTGTTTCGAGCGTTTCTCAGATCAAAGCTCGGTGCAACTGGATCGAAAACTTTCATTCTGCTCAAATACACCACATCCATCTGTTATAAGTTGTCTGGCACAGCCGAAGCGAACGAAACTTTGAAAAACTCCAAATTGTGATATCTCGTGATTCGAGCGTTTCTGAGATCGCAGTTTGGTGCAAATGGATCGAAAACTTTCATTCTACTCAAATACACCACGTCCATGCGTAAAAAGTTGTCTAGAACAGCCGAAGCGAACGAAATTTTGAAAAACACAAAAATCGTGATATCGCTTGTTTCGAGCGTTTCTGCAATCGCAGCTTTGTGCAAATGCATCAAAAACGTTCATTCTGCTCAAATACACCACATCAATGTGTTAAAAGTTGTCTGGCACAGAGGAAGCTAACGAAACACTGAAGACACACAAAATTCGTGATATCGGGTGTTTCGAGCGTTTCTCACATCACAGCTTGGTGCAAATGCATCAAAAACGTTCATTCTGCTCAAATACACCACATCCATGTGTTAAAAGTTGTCTGGCACACACGAAGCGAACGAAACTTTGAAAACCACAGAAATCGTTTTATCGAGTGTTTCGAGCGTTTCTCAGATCAAAGCTCGGTGCAACTGGATCGAAAACTTTCATTCTGCTCTAATACACCACATCCATGTATTAAATGTTGTCTGGCACAGCCGAAGAGAACGAAACCTTGAAGAACACAGAAATCGTGCTATCGCGTGCTTCGAACGTTTCTGAGATCAGAGCTCGGTGCAAATGGATCAAACACGTTCATTCTACTCAAATACACCACATCCATGTGTTAAAAGTTGTCTGGCACAGCCGAAGAGAACGAAACTTTGAAAACATACAAAAATCGTGATATCGCTTGTTTCGAGCGTTTCTGCAATCGCAGCTTGGTGCAAATGCATCAAAAACGTTCATTCTGCTCAAATACACCACACTCATGTGGCACACACGAAGCGAACGAAACTTTGAAAACCACATAAATCGTTTTATCGAGTGTTTCGAGTTGTCTGGCACACACGAAGCGAACGAAACTTTGAAAACCACATAAATCGTTTTATCGAGTGTTTCGAGCGTTTCTCACATCACAGCTCGGTGCAACGGGATCGAAAACTTTCATTCTGCTCAAATACACCACATCCATGTATTAAATGTTGTCTGGCACAGCCGAAACGAACGAAACCTTGAAAAACACAGAAATCGTGCTATCGCGTGCTTCGAACGTTTCTGAGATCAGAGCTCGGTGCAAATGGATCAAACACGTTCATTCTACTCAAATACACCACATCCATGTGTTAAATGTTGTCTGGCACAGCCGAAGCGAACGAAACTTTGAAAATACAAAAATCGTGATATCGCTTGTTTCGAGCGTTTCTGAGATCAGAGTTTGGTGCAAACGGATCAAACACGTTCATTCTACTCAAATATACCACATCCTTGCGTTAAAAGTTGTCTGGCACAGCCGAAGAGAACGAAACTTTGAAAACACACAAAAATCGTGATATCGCTTGTTTCGAGCGTTTCTGCAATCGCAGCTTGGTGCAAATGCATCAAAAACGTTCATTCTGCTCAAATACACCACATCCATCTGTTAAAAGTTGTCTGGCACATACGAAGCGAACGAAACTTTGAAAAACAACAAAATTGTTTTATCGCGGGTTTCGAGCGTTTCTGAGATCGCAGCTTGGTGCAAATGCATCAAAAACGTTCATTCTGCTCAAATACACCACATCAATGTGTTAAAAGTTGTCTGGCACACACGAAGCGAACGAAACTTTGAAAACCACAGAAATCATTTTATCGAGTGTTTCGAGCGTTTCTCAGATCAAAGCTCGGTGCAACTGGATCGAAAACTTTCATTCTGCTCAATTACACCACATCCATGTGTTAAAAGTGGTCTGGCACAGCCGAAGCGAACGAAACTTTGAAAAACTCAAAAATCGTGATATCTCGTGATTCGAGCGTTTCTGAGATCGTAGTTTTGTGCAAATGGATCGAAAACTTTCATTCTACTCAAAAACACCACATCCATGTGTTAAAAGTCGTCTGGCACAGACGAAGCGACCGAAACTTTGAAAACCACAGAAATCGTGTTATCGAGTGTTTCGAGCGTTTCTCACATCACAGCTCGGTGCAACGGGATCGAAAACTTTCATTCTGCTGAAATACACCACATCCATGTATTAAGTGTTGTCTGGCACAGCCGAAGCGAACGAAACTTTGAAAAACACAAAAATCGTAATATCGCTTGTTTCGAGCGTTTCTGAGATCGCAGCTTGGTGCAAATGCATCAAAAACGTTCATTCTGCTCAAATCACCATATCCATGCGTTAAAAGTTGTCTGGCACAGCCGAAGCGAACGAAAATTTGAAAACTACAGAAACCGTGTTATCGCGTGTTTCGAGCGTTTCTGAGATCACAGCTCGGTGCAAATGGATCAAAAACGTTCATTCTACTCAAATACACCACATCCATGTGTTCAAAGTTGTCTGGCACAGACGAAGCGAACGAAACGTTTCTCAGATCAAAGCTCGGTGCAACTGGATCGAAAACTTTCATTCTACTCAAATACACCACATCCATGTGTTAAAAGTTGTCTGGCACAGCCGAAGTGAACGAAACTTTGAAAACACACAAAAATCGTGATATCGCTTGTTTCGAGCATTTCTGCAATCGCAGCTTGATGCAAATGCATCAAAAACGTTCATTCTGCTCAAATACACCACATCAATGTGTTAAAAGTTGTCTGTGACAGAGGAAGCTAACGAAACACTGAAGACACACAAAATTCGTGATATCGGGTGTTTCGAGCGTTTCTCACATCACAGCTTGGTGCAAATGCATCAAAAACGTTCATTCTGCGCAAATACACCACATCCATGTGTTAAAAGTTGTCTGGCACTGCCGAAGCGAACGAAACTTTGAAAAACTCAAAAATCGTGATATCTCGTGATTCGAGCGTTTCTGAGATCGCAGTTTGGTTCAAATGGATCGAAAACTTTCATTCTACACAAATACACCATATCCATGCGTTAAAAGTGATCTGGTACAGCCGAAGCGAACGAAACTTTGAAAAACACAGAAATCGTGTTATCGAGTGTTATAAGCATTTCTCACATCACAGCTCGGTGCAACGGGATCGAAAACTTTCATTCTGCTCAAATCCACGACATACATGTGTTAAATGTTGTCTGGCACAGCCGAAGCGAACGAAACTTTGAAAAACACCAAAATCGTAATATCGCGTGTTTTGAGCGTTTCTTATATCACAGCTCGGAGCAAATGGATCAAAAACGTTCATTCTGCTCAAATACATCATATCCATGCATTAAAATTCGTCTGGCACAGACGAAGCGACCGAAACTTTGAAAACAACAGAAATCGTGTTATCGAGTGTTTCGAGCGTTTCTCGCATCACAGCTCGGTGCAACGGGATCGAAAACTTTCATTCTGCTCAAATACACCACATCCATGTGTTAAAAGTTGTCTGGCACAGAGGAAGCTAACGAAACACTGAAGACACACAAAATTCGTGATATCGGGTGTTTCGAGCGTTTCTCACATCACAGCTTGGTGCAAATGCATCAAAAACGTTCATTCTGCTCAAATACACCACATCCATGTGTTAAAAGTTGTCTGGCACACACGAAGCGAACGAAACGTTTCTCAGATCAAAGCTCGGTGCAACTGGATCGAAAACTTTCATTCTACTCAAATACACCACATCCATGTGTTAAAAGTTGTCTGGCACAGCCGAAGTGAACGAAACTTTGAAAACACACAAAAATCGTGATATCGCTTGTTTCGAGCATTTCTGCAATCGCAGCTTGATGCAAATGCATCAAAAACGTTCATTCTGCTCAAATACACCACATTCATGTGTTAAAAGTTGTCTGGTACACACGAAGCGAACGAAACTTTGAAAACCGCAGAAATCGTTTTATCGAGTGTTTCGAGCGTTTCTCAGATCAAAGCTCGGTGCAACTGGATCGAAAACTTTCATTCTGCTCAAATACACGACATCCATCTGTTAAAAGTTGTCTGGCACAGCCGAAGCGAACGAAACTTTGAAAAACTCCAAAATCGTGATATCTCGTGATTCGAGCGTTTCTGAGATCGCAGTTTGGTGCAAATGGATCGAAAACTTTCATTCTACTCAAATACACCACGTCCATGCGTAAAAAGTTGTCTAGAACAGCCAAAGCGAACGAAATTTTGAAAAACACAAAAATCGTGATATCGCTTGTTTCGAGCGTTTCTGCAATCGCAGCTTTGTGCAAATGCATCAAAAACGTTCATTCTGCTCAAATACACCACATCAATGTGTTAAAAGTTGTCTGGCACAGAGGAAGCTAACGAAACACTGAAGACACACAAAATTCGTGATATCGGGTGTTTCGAGCGTTTCTCACATCACAGCTTGGTGCAAATGCATCAAAAACGTTCATTCTGCTCAAATACACCACATCCATGTGTTAAAAGTTGTCTGGCACACACGAAGCGAACGAAACTTTGAAAACCACAGAAATCGTTTTATCGAGTGTTTCGAGCGTTTCTCAGATCAAAGCTCGGTGCAACTGGATCGAAAACTTTCATTCAGCTCAGATACACCACATCCATGTGTTAAAAGTTGTCTGGCACAGACGAAGTGAACGAAACTTTGAAGACACACAAAATTCGTGATATCGCGTGATTCGAGCGTTTCTGACATCACAGCTCGGTGCAAATGGATCAAATACGTTCATTCTACACAAATACACCATATCCATGCGTTAAAAGTGGTCTGGTACAGCCGAAGCGAATGAAACTTTGAAAAACACCAAAATCGTAATATCGCGTGTTTTGAGCGTTTCTGATATCACAGCTCGGTGCAAATGGATCAAAAACGTTCATTCTGCTCAAATACATCATATCCATGCATTAAAAGTCGTCTGGCACAGACGAAGCGACCGAAACTTTGAAAACCACAGAAATCGTGTTATCGAGTGTTTCGAGCGTTTCTCACTTCACAGTTCGGTGCAACGGGATCGAAAACTTTCATTCTGCTCAAATACACCACATCCATGTGTTCAATGTTGTCTAGCACAGCCGAAGCGAACGAAATTTTGAAAAACACAAAAATCGTGATGTCGCTTGTTTCGAGCGTTTCTGAGATCGCAGCTTGGTGCAAATGCATCAAAAACGTTCATTATGCTCAAATATATCATATCCATGCATTAAAAGTGGTCTGGCATAGCCGAAGCGAACGAAACTTTGAGAAACTCATAAATCGTGATATCTCGTGATTCGAGCGTTTCTGAGATCGCAGTTTGGTGCAAATGGATCGAAAACTTTCATTCTACTCAAATACACCACATCCATGCGTTAAAAGTGGTCTGGAACAGCCGAAGCGAACGAAACTTTGAAGACACACAAAATTCGAGAAATCGCGTGTTTCGAGCGCTTCTGAGATCACAGCTCGGTGCAAATGTATCAAGTACGTTCATTCTACTCAAATACACCAAATCCATGCGTTAAAAGTGGTCTGGTACAGCCGAAGCGAATGAAACTGAAAAACACCAAAATCGTAATATCGCGTGTTTTGAGCGTTTCTGATATCACAGCTCGGTGCAAATGGATCAAAAACGTTCATTCTGCTCAAATACATCATATCCATGCATTAAAGTCGTCTGGCACAGACGAAGCGACCGAAACTTTGAAACCACAGAAATCGTGTTATCGAGTGTTTCGAGCGTTTCTCACATCACAGCTCGGTGCAACGGGATCGAAAACTTTCATTCTGCTCAAATAGACCACATCCATGTGTTAAATGTTGTCTGGCACAGCCGAAGCGAACGAAACTTTGAAAATACAAAAATCGTGATATCGCTTGTTTCGAGCGTTTCTGAGATCAGAGTTCGGTGCAAACGCATCAAACACGTTCAATCTACTCAAATATACCACATTATTGCGTTAAAAGTTGTCTGGCACAGCCGAAGAGAACGATACTTTGAAAACACACAAAAATCGTGATATCGCTTGTTTCGAGCGTTTCTGCAATCGCAGCTTGGTGCAAATGCATCAAAAACGTTCATTCTGCTCAAATACACCACATCCATCTGTTAAAAGTTGTCTGGCACATACGAAGCGAACGAAACTTTGAAAACCACAGAAATCATTTTATCGAGTGTTTCGAGCGTTTCTCAGATCAAAGCTCGGTGCAACTGGATCGAAAACGTTCATTCTGCTCAAATACATCACATCAATGTGTTAAAAGTTGTCTGGCACAGAGGAAGCTAACGAAACACTGAAGACACACAAAATTCGTGATATCGGGTGTTTCGAGCGTTTCTCACATCACAGCTTGGTGCAAATGCATCAAAAACGTTCATTCTGCTCAAATACACCACATCCATGTGTTAAAAGTTGTCTGGCACACACGAAGCGAACGAAACTTTGAAAACCACATAAATCGTTTTACCGAGTGTTTCGAGCGTTTCTCACATCACAGCTCGGTACAACGGGATCGAAAACTTTCATTCTGCTCAAATACACCACATCCATGTGTTAAATGTTGTCTGGCGCAGCCGAAGCGAACGAAACTTTGAAAATACAAAAATCGTGATATCGCTTGTTTCGAACGTTTCTGAGATCAGAATTCGGTGCAAACGGATCAAACACGTTCATTCTACTCAAATATACCACATCCTTGCGTTAAAAGTTGTCTGGCACAGCCGAAGAGAACGAAACTTTGGAAACACACAAAAATCGTGATATCGCTTGTTTCGAGCGTTTCTGCAATCGCAGCTTGGTGCAAATGCATCAAAAACGTTCATTCTGCTCAAATACACCACATCCATCTGTTAAAAGTTGTCTGGCACATACGAAGCGAACGAAACTTTGAAAAACAACAAAATTGTTTTATCGCGGGTTTCGAGCGTTTCTGAGATCGCAGCTTGGTGCAAATGCATCAAAAACGTTCATTCTGCTTAAATACACCACATCAATGTGTTAAAAGTTGTCTGGCACACACGAAGCGAACGAAACTTTGAAAACCACAGAAATCATTTTATCGAGTGTTTCGAGCGTTTCTCAGATCAAAGCTCGGTGCAACTGGATCGAAAACTTTCATTCTGCTCAAATACACCACATCCATGTGTTAAAAGTGATCTGGTACAGCCGAAGCGAACGAAACTTTGAAGACACACAAAAATCGTGATATCGCTTGTTTCGAGCGTTTCTGCAATCGCAGCTTGGTGCAAATGGATCAAGAACGTCCATTCTGCTCAAATACACCACATCCATGTGTTAAAAGTTGTCTGGCACTGCCGAAGCGAACGAAACTTTGAAAAACTCAAAAATCGTGATATCTCGTGATTCGAGCGTTTCTGAGATCGCAGTTTGGATCAAAAACGTTCATTCTACTCAAATACACCACATCCATGTGTTAAAAGTTGTCTGACACAGCCGAAGCGAACGAAACTTCGTAAAACACCAAAATCGTAATATCGCGTGTTTTGAGCGTTTCTGATATCACAGCTCGGTGCAAATGGATCAAAAACGTTCATTCTGCTCAAATACATCATATCCATGCATTAAAAGTCGTCTGGCACAGACGAAGCGACCGAAACTTTGAAAACCACAGAAATCGTGTTATCGAGTGTTTCGAGCGTTTCTCACTTCACAGTTCGGTGCAACGGGATCGAAAACTTTCATTCTGCTCAAATACACCACATCCATGTGTTCAATGTTGTCTAGCACAGCCGAAGCGAACGAAATTTTGAAAAACACAAAAATCGTGATGTCGCTTGTTTCGAGCGTTTCTGAGATCGCAGCTTGGTGCAAATGCATCAAAAACGTTCATTATGCTCAAATATATCATATCCATGCATTAAAAGTGGTCTGGCATAGCCGAAGCGAACGAAACTTTGAAAAACTCATAAATCGTGATATCTCGTGATTCGAGCGTTTCTGAGATCGCAGTTTGGTGCAAATGGATCGAAAACTTTCATTCTACTCAAATACACCACATCCATGCGTTAAAAGTGGTCTGGAACAGCCGAAGCGAACGAAACTTTGAAGACACACAAAATTCGTGAAATCGCGTGTTTCGAGCGCTTCTGAGATCACAGCTCGGTGCAAATGTATCAAGTACGTTCATTCTACTCAAATACACCAAATCCATGCGTTAAAAGTGGTCTGGTACAGCCGAAGCGAATGAAACTGAAAAACACCAAAATCGTAATATCGCGTGTTTTGAGCGTTTCTGATATCACAGCTCGGTGCAAATGGATCAAAAACGTTCATTCTGCTCAAATACATCATATCCATGCATTAAAGTCGTCTGGCACAGACGAAGCGACCGAAACTTTGAAACCACAGAAATCGTGTTATCGAGTGTTTCGAGCGTTTCTCACATCACAGCTCGGTGCAACGGGATCGAAAACTTTCATTCTGCTCAAATAGACCACATCCATGTGTTAAATGTTGTCTGGCACAGCCGAAGCGAACGAAACTTTGAAAATACAAAAATCGTGATATCGCTTGTTTCGAGCGTTTCTGAGATCAGAGTTCGGTGCAAACGGATCAAACACGTTCAATCTACTCAAATATACCACATTATTGCGTTAAAAATTGTCTGGCACAGCCGAAGAGAACGATACTTTGAAAACACACAAAAATCGTGATATCGCTTGTTTCGAGCGTTTCTGCAATCGCAGCTTGGTGCAAATGCATCAAAAACGTTCATTCTGCTCAAATACACCACATCCATCTGTTAAAAGTTGTCTGGCACATACGAAGCGAACGAAACTTTGAAAAACAACAAAATTGTTTTATCGCGGGTTTCGAGCGTTTCTGAGATCGCAGCTTGGTGCAAATGCATCAAAAACGTTCATTCTGCTCAAATACACCACATCAATGTGTTAAAAGTTGTCTGGCACACACGAAGCGAACGAAACTTTGAAAACCACAGAAATCATTTTATCGAGTGTTTCGAGAGTTTCTCAGATCAAAGCTCGGTGCAACTGGATCGAAAACTTTCATTCTGCTCAAATACACCACATCCATGTGTTAAAAGTGATCTGGTACAGCCGAAGCGAACGAAACTTTGAAGACACACAAAAATCGTGATATCGCTTGTTTCGAGCGTTTCTGCAATCGCAGCTTGGTGCAAATGGATCAAGAACGTCCATTCTGCTCAAATACACCACATCCATGTGTTAAAAGTTGTCTGGCACAGCCGAAGCGAACGAAACTTTGAAAAACACCAAAATCGTAATATCTCGTGATTCGAGCGTTTCTGAGATCGTAGTTTTGTGCAAATGGATCGAAAACTTTCATTCTACTCAAAAACACCACATCCATGTGTTAAAAGTCGTCTGGCACAGACGAAGCGACCGAAACTTTGAAAACCACAGAAATCGTGTTATCGAGTGTTTCGAGCGTTTCTCACATCACAGCTCGGTGCAACGGGATCGAAAACTTTCATTCTGCTCAAATACACCACATCCATGTATTAAGTGTTGTCTGGCACAGCCGAAGCGAACGAAACTTTGAAAAACACAAAAATCGTAATATCGCTTGTTTCGAGCGTTTCTGAGATCGCAGCTTGGTGCAAATGCATCAAAAACGTTCATTCTGCTCAAATCACCATATCCATGCGTTAAAAGTTGTCTGGCACAGCCGAAGCGAACGAAAATTTGAAAACTACAGAAACCGTGTTATCGCGTGTTTCGAGCGTTTCTGAGATCACAGCTCGGTGCAAATGGATCAAAAACGTTCATTCTACTCAAATACACCACATCCGTGTGATCAAAGTTGTCTGGCACAGACGAAGCGAACGAAACTTTTCTCAGATCAAAGCTCGGTGCAACTGGATCGAAAACTTTCATTCTACTCAAATACACCACATCCATGTGTTAAAAGTTGTCTGGCACAGCCGAAGTGAACGAAACTTTGAAAACACACAAAAATCGTGATATCGCTTGTTTCGAGCATTTCTGCAATCGCAGCTTGATGCAAATGCATCAAAAACGTTCATTCTGCTCAAATACACCACATCCATCTGTTAAAAGTTGTCTGGCACATACGAAGCGAACGAAACTTTGAAAACCACAGAAATCATTTTATCGAGTGTTTCGAGCGTTTCTCAGATCAAAGCTCGGTGCATCTGGATCGAAAACGTTCATTCTGCTCAAATACATCACATCAATGTGTTAAAAGTTGTCTGGCACAGAGGAAGCTAACGAAACACTGAAGACACACAAAATTCGTGATATCGGGTGTTTCGAGCGTTTCTCACATCACAGCTTGGTGCAAATGCATCAAAAACGTTCATTCTGCTCAAATACACCACATCCATGTGTTAAAAGTTGTCTGGCACACACGAAGCGAACGAAACTTTGAAAACCACATAAATCGTTTTATCGAGTGTTTCGAGCGTTTCTCACATCACAGCTCGGTACAACGGGATCGAAAACTTTCATTCTGCTCAAATACATCATATCCATGCATTAAAAGTCGTCTGGCACAGACGAAGCGACCGAAATTTTGAAAACCACAGAAATCGTGTTATCGAGTGTTTCGAGCGTTTCTCACATCACAGCTCGGTGCAACGTGATCGAAAACTTTCATTCTGCTCAAATACACCACATCCATGTGTTAAATATTGTCTGGCACAGCCGAAGCGAACGAAACTTTGAAAACTACCGAAACCGTGTTATCGCGGGTTTCGAGCGTTTCTGAGATCACAGCTCGGTGCAAATGGATCAAAAACGTTCATTCTACTCAAATACACCACATCCATGTGTTAAAAGTTGTCTGACACAGCCGAAGCGAACGAAACTTCGTAAAACACCAAAATCGTAATATCGCGTGTTTTGAGCGTTTCTGATATCACAGCTCGGTGCAAATGGATCAAAAACGTTCATTCTGCTCAAATACATCATATCCATGCATTAAAAGTCGTCTGGCACAGACGAAGCGACCGAAACTTTGAAAACCACAGAAATCGTGTTATCGAGTGTTTCGAGCGTTTCTCACTTCACAGTTCGGTGCAACGGGATCGAAAACTTTCATTCTGCTCAAATACACCACATCCATGTGTTCAATGTTGTCTAGCACAGCCGAAGCGAACGAAATTTTGAAAAACACAAAAGTCGTGATGTCGCTTGTTTCGAGCGTTTCTGAGATCGCAGCTTGGTGCAAATGCATCAAAAACGTTCATTATGCTCAAATATATCATATCCATGCATTAAAAGTGGTCTGGCATAGCCGAAGCGAACGAAACTTTGAAAAACTCATAAATCGTGATATCTCGTGATTCGAGCGTTTCTGAGATCGCAGTTTGGTGCAAATGGATCGAAAACTTTCATTCTACTCAAATACACCACATCCATGCGTTAAAAGTGGTCTGGAACAGCCGAAGCGAACGAAACTTTGAAGACACACAAAATTCGTGAAATCGCGTGTTTCGAGCGCTTCTGAGATCACAGCTCGGTGCAAATGTATCAAGTACGTTCATTCTACTCAAATACACCAAATCCATGCGTTAAAAGTGGTCTGGTACAGCCGAAGCGAATGAAACTGAAAAACACCAAAATCGTAATATCGCGTGTTTTGAGCGTTTCTGATATCACAGCTCGGTGCAAATGGATCAAAAACGTTCATTCTGCTCAAATACATCATATCCATGCATTAAAGTCGTCTGGCACAGACGAAGCGACCGAAACTTTGAAACCACAGAAATCGTGTTATCGAGTGTTTCGAGCGTTTCTCACATCACAGCTCGGTGCAACGGGATCGAAAACTTTCATTCTGCTCAAATAGACCACATCCATGTGTTAAATGTTGTCTGGCACAGCCGAAGCGAACGAAACTTTGAAAATACAAAAATCGTGATATCGCTTGTTTCGAGCGTTTCTGAGATCAGAGTTCGGTGCAAACGGATCAAACACGTTCAATCTACTCAAATATACCACATTATTGCGTTAAAAGTTGTCTGGCACAGCCGAAGAGAACGATACTTTGAAAACACACAAAAATCGTGATATCGCTTGTTTCGAGCGTTTCTGCAATCGCAGCTTGGTGCAAATGCATCAAAAACGTTCATTCTGCTCAAATATACCACATCCATCTGTTAAAAGTTGTCTGGCACATACGAAGCGAACGAAACTTTGAAAACCACAGAAATAATTTTATCGAGTGTTTCGAGCGTTTCTCAGATCAAAGCTCGGTGCAACTGGATCGAAAACGTTCATTCTGCTCAAATACATCACATCAATGTGTTAAAAGTTGTCTGGCACAGAGGAAGCTAACGAAACACTGAAGACACACAAAATTCGTGATATCGGGTGTTTCGAGCGTTTCTCACATCACAGCTTGGTGCAAATGCATCAAAAACGTTCATTCTGCTCAAATACACCACATCCATGTGTTAAAAGTTGTCTGGCACACACGAAGCGAACGAAACTTTGAAAACCACATAAATCGTTTTATCGAGTGTTTCGAGCGTTTCTCACATCACAGCTCGGTACAACGGGATCGAAAACTTTCATTCTGCTCAAATACACCACATCCATGTGTTAAATGTTGTCTGGCGCAGCCGAAGCGAACGAAACTTTGAAAAACACAAAAATCGTGATATCGCTTGTTTCGAGCGTTTATGAGATCGCAGCTTGGTGCAAATGCATCAAAAACGTTCATTCTGCTCAAATACATCATATCCATGCATTAAAAGTGGTCTGGCACAGCCGAAGCGACCGAAACTTTGAAAACCACAGAAATCGTGTTATCGCGTGTTTCGAGCGTTTCTCACATCACAGCTCGGTGCAACGGGATCGAAAACTTTCATTCTGCTCAAATACACCACATCCATGTATTAAATGTTGTCTGGCACAGCCGAAAATAACGAAACCTTGAAAAACACAGAAATCGTGCTATCGCGTGCTTCGAACGTTTCTGAGATCAGAGCTCGGTGCAAATGGATCAAACACGTTCATTCTACTCAAATACACCACATCCATGTGTTAAATGTTGTCTGGCACAGCCGAAGCGAACGAAACTTTGAAAATACAAAAATCGTGATATCGCTTGTTTCGAGAATTTCTGAGATCAGAGTTCGGTGCAAACGGATCAAACACGTTCATTCTACTCAAATATACCACATCCTTGCGTTAAAAGTTGTCTGGCACAGCCGAAGAGAACGAAACTTTGAAAACACACAAAAATCGTGATATCGCTTGTTTCGAGCGTTTCTGCAATCGCAGCTTGGTGAAAATGCATCAAAAACGTTCATTCTGCTCAAATACACCACATCCATCTGTTAAAAGTTGTCTGGCACATACGAAGCGAACGAAACTTTGAAAAACAACAAAATTGTTTTATCGCGGGTTTCGAGCGTTTCTGAGATCGCAGCTTGGTGCAAATGCATCAAAAACGTTCATTCTGCTCAAATACACCACATCAATGTGTTAAAAGTTGTCTGGCACACACGAAGCGAACGAAACTTTGAAAACCACAGAAATCATTTTATCGAGTGTTTCGAGCGTTTCTCAGATCAAAGCTCGGTGCAACTGGATCGAAAACTTTCATTCTGCTCAATTACACCACATCCATGTGTTAAAAGTTGTCTGGCACAGCCGAAGTGAACGAAACTTTGAAAACACATAAAAATCGTGATATCGCTTGTTTCGAGCGTTTCTGCAATCGCAGCTTGGTGCAAATGCATCAAAAACGTTCATTCTGCTCAAATACATCATATCCATGCATTAAAAGTGGTCTGGCACAGCCGAAGCGAACGAAACTTTGAAAAACTCAAAAATCGTGATATCTCGTGATTCGAGCGTTTCTGAGATCGTAGTTTTGTGCAAATGGATCGAAAACTTTCATTCTACTCAAAAACACCACATCCATGTGTTAAAAGTCGTCTGGCACAGACGAAGCGACCGAAACTTTGAAAACCACAGAAATCGTGTTATCGAGTGTTTCGAGCGTTTCTCACATCACAGCTCGGTGCAACGGGATCGAAAACTTTCATTCTGCTCAAATACACCACATCCATGTATTAAGTGTTGTCTGGCACAGCCGAAGCGAACGAAACTTTGAAAAACACAAAAATCGTAATATCGCTTGTTTCGAGCGTTTCTGAGATCGCAGCTTGGTGCAAATGCATCAAAAACGTTCATTCTGCTCAAATCACCATATCCATGCGTTAAAAGTTGTCTGGCACAGCCGAAGCGAACGAAAATTTGAAAACTACAGAAACCGTGTTATCGCGTGTTTCGAGCGTTTCTGAGATCACAGCTCGGTGCAAATGGATCAAAAACGTTCATTCTACTCAAATACACCACATCCGTGTGTTCAAAGTTGTCTGGCACAGACGAAGCGAACGAAACGTTTCTCAGATCAAAGCTCGGTGCAACTGGATCGAAAACTTTCATTCTACTCAAATACACCACATCCATGTGTTAAAAGTTGTCTGGCACAGCCGAAGTGAACGAAACTTTGAAAACACACAAAAATCGTGATATCGCTTGTTTCGAGCATTTCTGCAATCGCAGCTTGATGCAAATGCATCAAAAACGTTCATTCTGCTCAAATACACCACATCCATCTGTTAAAAGTTGTCTGGCACATACGAAGCGAACGAAACTTTGAAAACCACAGAAATCATTTTATCGAGTGTTTCGAGCGTTTCTCAGATCAAAGCTCGGTGCAACTGGATCGAAAACGTTCATTCTGCTCAAATACATCACATCAATGTGTTAAAAGTTGTCTGGCACAGAGGAAGCTAACGAAACACTGAAGACACACAAAATTCGTGATATCGGGTGTTTCGAGCGTTTCTCACATCACAGCTTGGTGCAAATGCATCAAAAACGTTCATTCTGCTCAAATACACCACATCCATGTGTTAAAAGTTATCTGGCACACACGAAGCGAACGAAACTTTGAAAACCACATAAATCGTTTTATCGAGTGTTTCGAGCGTTTCTCACATCACAGCTCGGTACAACGGGATCGAAAACTTTCATTCTGCTCAAATACACCACATCCATGTGTTAAATGTTGTCTGGCGCAGCCGAAGCGAACGAAACTTTGAAAATACAAAAATCGTGATATCGCTTGTTTCGAACGTTTCTGAGATCAGAGTTCGGTGCAAACGGATCAAACACGTTCATTCTACTCAAATATACCACATCCTTGCGTTAAAAGTTGTCTGGCACAGCCGAAGAGAACGAAACTTTGGAAACACACAAAAATCGTGATATCGCTTGTTTCGAGCGTTTCTGCAATCGCAGCTTGGTGCAAATGCATCAAAAACGTTCATTCTGCTCAAATACACCACATCCATCTGTTAAAAGTTGTCTGGCACATACGAAGCGAACGAAACTTTGAAAAACAACAAAATTGTTTTATCGCGGGTTTCGAGCGTTTCTGAGATCGCAGCTTGGTGCAAATGCATCAAAAACGTTCATTCTGCTCAAATACACCACATCAATGTGTTAAAAGTTGTCTGGCACACACGAAGCGAACGAAACTTTGAAAACCACAGAAATCATTTTATCGAGTGTTTCGAGCGTTTCTCAGATCAAAGCTCGGTGCAACTGGATCGAAAACTTTCATTCTGCTCAATTACACCACATCCATGTGTTAAAAGTTGTCTGGCACAGCCGAAGTGAACGAAACTTTGAAAACACATAAAAATCGTGATATCGCTTGTTTCGAGCGTTTCTGCAATCGCAGCTTGGTGCAAATGCATCAAAAACGTTCATTCTGCTCAAATACATCATATCCATGCATTAAAAGTGGTCTGGCACAGCCGAAGCGAACGAAACTTTGAAAAACTCAAAAATCGTGATATCTCGTGATTCGAGCGTTTCTGAGATCGTAGTTTTGTGCAAATGGATCGAAAACTTTCATTCTACTCAAAAACACCACATCCATGTGTTAAAAGTCGTCTGGCACAGACGAAGAGACCGAAACTTTGAAAACCACAGAAATCGTGTTATCGAGTGTTTCGAGCGTTTCTCACATCACAGCTCGGTGCAACGGGATCGAAAACTTTCATTCTGCTCAAATACACCACATCCATGTATTAAGTGTTGTCTGGCACAGCCGAAGCGAACGAAACTTTGAAAAACACAAAAATCGTAATATCGCTTGTTTCGAGCGTTTCTGAGATCGCAGCTTGGTGCAAATGCATCAAAAACGTTCATTCTGCTCAAATCACCATATCCATGCGTTAAAAGTTGTCTGGCACAGCCGAAGCGAACGAAAATTTGAAAACTACAGAAACCGTGTTATCGCGTGTTTCGAGCGTTTCTGAGATCACAGCTCGGTGCAAATGGATCAAAAACGTTCATTCTACTCAAATACACCACATCCGTGTGATCAAAGTTGTCTGGCACAGACGAAGCGAACGAAACTTTTCTCAGATCAAAGCTCGGTGCAACTGGATCGAAAACTTTCATTCTACTCAAATACACCACATCCATGTGTTAAAAGTTGTCTGGCACAGCCGAAGTGAACGAAACTTTGAAAACACACAAAAATCGTGATATCGCTTGTTTCGAGCATTTCTGCAATCGCAGCTTGATGCAAATGCATCAAAAACGTTCATTCTGCTCAAATACACCACATCCATCTGTTAAAAGTTGTCTGGCACATACGAAGCGAACGAAACTTTGAAAACCACAGAAATCATTTTATCGAGTGTTTCGAGCGTTTCTCAGATCAAAGCTCGGTGCAACTGGATCGAAAACGTTCATTCTGCTCAAATACATCACATCAATGTGTTAAAAGTTGTCTGGCACAGAGGAAGCTAACGAAACACTGAAGACACACAAAATTCGTGATATCGGGTGTTTCGAGCGTTTCTCACATCACAGCTTGGTGCAAATGCATCAAAAACGTTCATTCTGCTCAAATACACCACATCCATGTGTTAAAAGTTGTCTGGCACACACGAAGCGAACGAAACTTTGAAAACCACATAAATCGTTTTATCGAGTGTTTCGAGCGTTTCTCACATCACAGCTCGGTACAACGGGATCGAAAACTTTCATTCTGCTCAAATACACCACATCCATGTGTTAAATGTTGTCTGGCGCAGCCGAAGCGAACGAAACTTTGAAAAACACAAAAATCGTGATATCGCTTGTTTCGAGCGTTTATGAGATCGCAGCTTGGTGCAAATGCATCAAAAACGTTCATTCTGCTCAAATACATCATATCCATGCATTAAAAGTGGTCTGGCACAGCCGAAGCGACCGAAACTTTGAAAACCACAGAAATCGTGTTATCGCGTGTTTCGAGCGTTTCTCACATCACAGCTCGGTGCAACGGGATCGAAAACTTTCATTCTGCTCAAATACACCACATCCATGTATTAAATGTTGTCTGGCACAGCCGAAACGAACGAAACCTTGAAAAACACAGAAATCGTGCTATCGCGTGCTTCGAACGTTTCTGAGATCAGAGCTCGGTGCAAATGGATCAAACACGTTCATTCTACTCAAATACACCACATCCATGTGTTAAATGTTGTCTGGCACAGCCGAAGCGAACGAAACTTTGAAAATACAAAAATCGTGATATCGCTTGTTTCGAGCGTTTCTGAGATCAGAGTTCGGTGCAAACGGATCAAACACGTTCATTCTACTCAAATATACCACATCCTTGCGTTAAAAGTTGTCTGGCACAGCCGAAGAGAACGAAACTTTGAAAACACACAAAAATCGTGATATCGCTTGTTTCGAGCGTTTCTGCAATCGCAGCTTGGTGAAAATGCATCAAAAACGTTCATTCTGCTCAAATACACCACATCCATCTGTTAAAAGTTGTCTGGCACATACGAAGCGAACGAAACTTTGAAAAACAACAAAATTGTTTTATCGCGGGTTTCGAGCGTTTCTGAGATCGCAGCTTGGTGCAAATGCATCAAAAACGTTCATTCTGCTCAAATACACCACATCAATGTGTTAAAAGTTGTCTGGCACACACGAAGCGAACGAAACTTTGAAAACCACAGAAATCATTTTATCGAGTGTTTCGAGCGTTTCTCAGATCAAAGCTCGGTGCAACTGGATCGAAAACTTTCATTCTGCTCAATTACACCACATCCATGTGTTAAAAGTTGTCTGGCACAGCCGAAGTGAACGAAACTTTGAAAACACATAAAAATCGTGATATCGCTTGTTTCGAGCGTTTCTGCAATCGCAGCTTGGTGCAAATGCATCAAAAACGTTCATTCTGCTCAAATACATCATATCCATGCATTAAAAGTGGTCTGGCACAGCCGAAGCGAACGAAACTTTGAAAAACTCAAAAATCGTGATATCTCGTGATTCGAGCGTTTCTGAGATCGTAGTTTTGTGCAAATGGATCGAAAACTTTTATTCTACTCAAAAACACCACATCCATGTGTTAAAAGTCGTCTGGCACAGACGAAGCGACCGAAACTTTGAAAACCACAGAAATCGTGTTATCGAGTGTTTCGAGCGTTTCTCACATCACAGCTCGGTGCAACGGGATCGAAAACTTTCATTCTGCTCAAATACACCACATCCATGTATTAAGTGTTGTCTGGCACAGCCGAAGCGAACGAAACTTTGAAAAACTCCAAAATCGTGATATCTCGTGATTCGAGCGTTTCTGAGATCGCAGTTTGGTGCAAATGGATCGAAAACTTTCATTCTACTCAAATACACCACGTCCATGCGTAAAAAGTTGTCTAGAACAGCCAAAGCGAACGAAATTTTGAAAAACAAAAAATCGTGATATCGCTTGTTTCGAGCGTTTCTGCAATCGCAGCTTTGTGCAAAGCTTTCAAAAACGTTCATTCTGCTCAAATACACCACATCAATGTGTTAAAAGTTGTCTGGCACAGAGGAAGCTAACGAAACACTGAAGACACACAAAATTCGTGATATCGGGTGTTTCGAGCGTTTCTCACATCACAGCTTGGTGCAAATGCATCAAAAACGTTCATTCTGCTCAAATACACCACATCCATGTGTTAAAAGTTGTCTGGCACACACGAAGCGAACGAAACTTTGAAAACCACAGAAATCGTTTTATCGAGTGTTTCGAGCGTTTCTCAGATCAAAGCTCGGTGCAACTGGATCGAAAACTTTCATTCTGCTCAAATACATCATATCCATGCATTAAAAGTCGTCTGGCACAGACGAAGCGACCGAAACTTTGAAACCACAGAAATCGTGTTATCGAGTGTTTCGAGCGTTTCTCACATCACAGCTCGGTGCAACGGGATCGAAAACTTTCATTCTGCTCAAATACACCACATCCATGTGTTAAATGTTGTCTGGCACAGCCGAAGCGAACGAAACTTTGAAAAACACAAAAATCGTGATATCGCTTGTTTCGAGAGTTTCTGAGATCGCAGCTTGGTGCAAATGCATCAAAAACGTTCATTCTGCTCAAATACATCATATCCATGCATTAAAAGTGGTCTGGCACAGCCGAAGCGAACGAAACTTTGAAAAACTCAAAAATCGTGATATCTCGTGATTCGAGCGTTTCTGAGATCGCAGTTTGGTGCAAATGGATCGAAAACTTTCATTCTACTAAAAACACCACATCCATGTGTTAAAAGTCGTCTGGCACAGACGAAGCGACCGAAACTTTGAAAACCACAGAAATCGTGTTATCGAGTGTTTCGAGCGTTTCTCACATCACAGCTCGGTGCAACGGGATCGAAAACTTTCATTCTGCTCAAATACACCACATCCATGTATTAAATGTTGTCTGGCACAGCCGAAGCGAACGAAACCTTGAAAAACACAGAAATCGTGCTATCGCGTGTTTCGAACGTTTCTGAGATCAGAGCTCGGTACAAATGGATCAAACACGTTCATTCTACTCAAATACACCACATCCATGTGTTAAAAGTTGTCTGGCACAGCCGAAGTGAACGAAACTTTAAAAACACACAAAAATCGTGATATCGCTTGTTTCGAGCGTTTCTGCAATCGCAGCTTGGTGCAAATGCATCAAAAACGTTCATTCTGCTCAAATACACCACACTCATGTGTTAAAAGTTGTCTGGCACACACGAAGCGAACGAAACTTTGAAAACCGCAGAAATCGTTTTATCGAGTGTTTCGAGCGTTTCTCAGATCAAAGCTCGGTGCAACTGGATCGAAAACTTTCATTCTGCTCAAATACACCACATCCATCTGTTAAAAGTTGTCTGGCACAGCCGAAGAAAACGAAACTTTGAAAAACTCCAAAATCGTGATATCTCGTGATTCGAGCGTTTCTGAGATCGCAGTTTGGTGCAAATGGATCGAAAACTTTCATTCTACTCAAATACACCACGTCCATGCGTAAAAAGTTGTCTGGAACAGCCGAAGCGAACGAAATTTTGAAAAACACAATAATCGTGATATCGTTTGTTTCGAGCGTTTCTGCAATCGCAGCTTTGTGCAAGTGCATCAAAAACGTTCATTCCGCTCAAATACACAACATCCATGTGTTAAAAGTTGTCTGGCACAGAGGAAGCTAACGAAACACTGAAGACACACAAAATTCGTGATATCGAGTGTTTCGAGCGTTTCTCACATCACAGCTCGGTACAAATGGATCAAAAACGTTTATTCTACTCAAATACACCACATCCATGTGTTCAAAGTTGTCTGGCACAGACGAAGCGAACGAAACTTTGAAAACCACATAAATCGTTTTATCGAGTGTTTCGAGCGTTTCTCACATCACAGCTCGGTACAACGGGATCGAAAACTTTCATTCTGCTCAAATACACCACATCCATGTGTTAAATGTTGTCTGGCACAGCCGAAGCGAACGAAACTTTGAAAATACATAAATCGTGATATCGCTTGTTTCGAGCGTTTCTGAGATCAGAGTTCGGTGCAAACGCATCAAACTCGTTCATTCTACTCAAATATACCACATTCTTGCGTTAAAAGTTGTCTGGCACAGCCGAAGAGAACGAAACTTTGAAAATACAAAAATCGTGATATCGCTTGTTTCGAGCGTTTCTGAGATCAGAGTTCGGTGCAAACGGATCAAACACGTTCATTCTACTCAAATATACCACATCCTTGCGTTAAAAGTTGTCTGGCTCAGCCGAAGTGAACGAAACTTTGAAAACACACAAAAATCGTGATATCGCTTGTTTCGAGCGTTTCTGCAATCGCAGCTTGGTGCAAATGCATCAAAAACGTTCATTCTGCTCAAATACACCACATCCATCTGTTAAAAGTTGTCTGGCACATACGAAGCGAACGAAACTTTGAAAAACAACAAAATTGTTTTATCGCGGGTTTCGAGTGTTTCTGAGATCGCAGCTTGGTGCAAATGCATCAAAAACGTTCATTCTGCTCAAATACACCACATCAATGTGTTAAAAGTTGTCTGGCACACACGAAGCGAACGAAACTTTGAAAACCACAGAAATCATTTTATCGAGTGTTTCGAGCGTTTTTCAGATCAAAGCTCGGTGCAACTGGATCGAAAACTTTCATTCTGCTCAAATACACCACATCCATGTGTTAAAAGTGATCTGGTACAGCCGAAGCGAACGAAACTTTGAAGACACACAAAAATCGTGATATCGCGTGTTTTGAGCGTTTCTGAGATCGCAGCTTGGTGCAAATGGATCAAGAACGTCCATTCTGCTCAAATACACCACATCCATGTGTTAAAAGTTGTCTGGCACAGCCGAAGCGAACGAAACTTTGAAAAACTCAAAAATCGTGATATCTCGTGATTCGAGCGTTTCTGAGATCGCAGTTTGGTGCAAATGGATCGAAAACTTTCATTCTACACAAATACACCATATCCATGCGTTAAAAGTGATCTGGTACAGCCGAAGCGAACGAAACTTTGAAAAACACAGAAATCGTGTTATCGAGTGTTATAAGCATTTCTCACATCACAGCTCGGTGCAACGGGATCGAAAACTTTCATTCTGCTCAAATCCACGACATACATGTGTTAAATGTTGTCTGGCACAGCCGAAGCGAACGAAACTTTGAAAAACACCAAAATCGTAATATCGCGTGTTTTGAGCGTTTCTGATATCACAGCTCGGTGCAAATGGATCAAAAACGTTCATTCTGCTCAAATACATCATATCCATGCATTAAAGTCGTCTGGCACAGACGAAGCGACCGAAACTTTGAAACCACAGAAATCGTGTTATCGAGTGTTTCGAGCGTTTCTCACATCACAGCTCGGTGCAACGGGATCGAAAACTTTCATTCTGCTCAAATACACCACATCCATGTGTTAAATGTTGTCTGGCACAGCCGAAGCGAACGAAACTTTGAAAAACACAAAAATCGTGATATCGCTTGTTTCGAGCGTTTATGAGATCGCAGCTTGGTGCAAATGCATCAAAAACGTTCATTCTGCTCAAATACATCATATCCATGCATTAAAAGTGGTCTGGCACAGCCGAAGCGAACGAAACTTTGAAAAACTCAAAAATCGTGATATCTCGTGATTCGAGCGTTTCTGAGATCGCAGTTTGGTGCAAATGGATCGAAAACTTTCATTCTACTCAAAAACACCACATCCATGTGTTAAAAGTCGTCTGGCACAGACGAAGCGACCGAAACTTTGAAAACCACAGAAATCGTGTTATCGAGTGTTTCGAGCGTTTCTCACATCACAGCTCGGTGCAACGGGATCGAAAACTTTCATTCTGCTCAAATACACCACATCCATGTATTAAATGTTGTCTGGCACAGCCGAAGCGAACGAAACCTTGAAAAACACAGAAATCGTGCTATATCGCGTGCTTCGAACGTTTTGAGATCAGAGCTCGGTGCAAATGGATCAAACACGTTCATTCTACTCAAATACACCACATCCATGTGTTAAAAGTTGTCTGGCACAGTAGAAGTGAACGAAACTTTGAAAACACACAAAAATCGTGATATCGCTTGTTTCGAGCGTTTCTGCAATCGCAGCTTGGTGCAAATGCATCAAAAACGTTCATTCTGCTCAAATACACCACACTCATGTGTTAAAAGTTGTCTGGCACACACGAAGCGAACGAAACTTTGAAAACCACAGAAATCGTGTTATCGAGTGTTTCGAGCGTTTCTCGCATCACAGCTCGGTGCAACGGGATCGAAAACTTTCATTCTGCTCAAATACACCACATCCATGTGTTAAATGTTGTCTGGCACAGCCGAAGCGAACGAAACTTTGAAAATACAAAAATCGTGATATCGCTTGTTTCGAGCGTTTCTGAGATCAGAGTTCGGTGCAAACGGATCAAACACGTTCATTCTACTCAAATATACCACATCCTTGCGTTAAAAGTTGTCTGGCACAGCCGAAGTGAACGAAACTTTGAAAACACACAAAAATCGTGATATCGCTTGTTTCGAGCGTTTCTGCAATCGCAGCTTGGTGCAAATGCATCAAAAACGTTAATTTGCTCAAATACACCACATCCATCTGTTAAAAGTTGTCTGGCACATACGAAGCGAACGAAACTTTGAAAAACAACAAAATTGTTTTATCGCGGGTTTCGAGTGTTTCTGAGATCGCAGCTTGGTGCAAATGCATCAAAAACGTTCATTCTGCTCAAATACACCACATCAATGTGTTAAAAGTTGTCTGGCACACACGAAGCGAACGAAACTTTGAAAACCACAGAAATCATTTTATCGAGTGTTTCGAGCGTTTCTCAGATCAAAGCTCGGTGCAACTGGATCGAAAACTTTCATTCTGCTCAAATACACCACATCCATGTGTTAAAAGTGATCTGGTACAGCCGAAGCGAACGAAACTTTGAAGACACACAAAAATCGTGATATCGCGTGTTTTGAGCGTTTCTGAGATCGCAGCTTGGTGCAAATGGATCAAGAACGTCCATTCTGCTCAAATACACCACATCCATGTGTTAAAAGTTGTCTGGCACAGCCGAAGCGAACGAAACTTTGAAAAACTCAAAAATCGTGATATCTCGTGATTCGAGCGTTTCTGAGATCGCAGTTTGGTGCAAATGGATCGAAAACTTTCATTCTACACAAATACACCATATCCATGCGTTAAAAGTGATCTGGTACAGCCGAAGCGAACGAAACTTTGAAAAACACAGAAATCGTGTTATCGAGTGTTATAAGCATTTCTCACATCACAGCTCGGTGCAACGGGATCGAAAACTTTCATTCTGCTCAAATCCACGACATACATGTGTTAAATGTTGTCTGGCACAGCCGAAGCGAACGAAACTTTGAAAAACACCAAAATCGTAATATCGCGTGTTTTGAGCGTTTCTGATATCACAGCTCGGTGCAAATGGATCAAAAACGTTCATTCTGCTCAAATACATCATATCCATGCATTAAAGTCGTCTGGCACAGACGAAGCGACCGAAACTTTGAAACCACAGAAATCGTGTTATCGAGTGTTTCGAGCGTTTCTCACATCACAGCTCGGTGCAACGGGATCGAAAACTTTCATTCTGCTCAAATACACCACATCCATGTGTTAAATGTTGTCTGGCACAGCCGAAGCGAACGAAACTTTGAAAAACACAAAAATCGTGATATCGCTTGTTTCGAGCGTTTATGAGATCGCAGCTTGGTGCAAATGCATCAAAAACGTTCATTCTGCTCAAATACATCATATCCATGCATTAAAAGTGGTCTGGCACAGCCGAAGCGAACGAAACTTTGAAAAACTCAAAAATCGTGATATCTCGTGATTCGAGCGTTTCTGAGATCGCAGTTTGGTGCAAATGGATCGAAAACTTTCATTCTACTCAAAAACACCACATCCATGTGTTAAAAGTCGTCTGGCACAGACGAAGCGACCGAAACTTTGAAAACCACAGAAATCGTGTTATCGAGTGTTTCGAGCGTTTCTCACATCACAGCTCGGTGCAACGGGATCGAAAACTTTCATTCTGCTCAAATACACCACATCCATGTATTAAATGTTGTCTGGCACAGCCGAAGCGAACGAAACCTTGAAAAACACAGAAATCGTGCTATCGCGTGAATCGAACGTTTTGAGATCAGAGCTCGGTGCAAATGGATCAAACACGTTCATTCTACTCAAATACACCACATCCATGTGTTAAAAGTTGTCTGGCACAGTAGAAGTGAACGAAACTTTGAAAACACACAAAAATCGTGATATCGCTTGTTTCGAGCGTTTCTGCAATCGCAGCTTGGTGCAAATGCATCAAAAACGTTCATTCTGCTCAAATACACCACACTCATGTGTTAAAAGTTGTCTGGCACACACGAAGCGAACGAAACTTTGAAAACCACAGAAATCGTGTTATCGAGTGTTTCGAGCGTTTCTCGCATCACAGCTCGGTGCAACGGGATCGAAAACTTTCATTCTGCTCAAATACACCACATCCATGTGTTAAATGTTGTCTGGCACAGCCGAAGCGAACGATACTTTGAAAATACAAAAATCGTGATATCGCTTGTTTCGAGCGTTTCTGAGATCAGAGTTCGGTGCAAACGGATCAAACACGTTCATTCTACTCAAATATACCACATCCTTGCGTTAAAAGTTGTCTGGCACAGCCGAAGAGAACGAAACTTTGAAAACACACAAAAATCGTGATATCGCTTGTTTCGAGCGTTTCTGCAATCGCAGCTTGGTGCAAATGCATCAAAAACGTTCATTCTGCTCAAATCACCATATCCATGCGTTAAAAGTTGTCTGGCACAGCCGAAGCGAACGAAAATTTGAAAACTACAGAAACCGTGTTATCGCGTGTTTCGAGCGTTTCTGAGATCACAGCTCGGTGCAAATGGATCAAAAACGTTCATTCTACTCAAATACACCACATCCGTGTGATCAAAGTTGTCTGGCACAGACGAAGCGAACGAAACTTTTCTCAGATCAAAGCTCGGTGCAACTGGATCGAAAACTTTCATTCTACTCAAATACACCACATCCATGTGTTAAAAGTTGTCTGGCACAGCCGAAGTGAACGAAACTTTGAAAACACACAAAAATCGTGATATCGCTTGTTTCGAGCATTTCTGCAATCGCAGCTTGATGCAAATGCATCAAAAACGTTCATTCTGCTCAAATACACCACATCCATCTGTTAAAAGTTGTCTGGCACATACGAAGCGAACGAAACTTTGAAAACCACAGAAATCATTTTATCGAGTGTTTCGAGCGTTTCTCAGATCAAAGCTCGGTGCATCTGGATCGAAAACGTTCATTCTGCTCAAATACATCACATCAATGTGTTAAAAGTTGTCTGGCACAGAGGAAGCTAACGAAACACTGAAGACACACAAAATTCGTGATATCGGGTGTTTCGAGCGTTTCTCACATCACAGCTTGGTGCAAATGCATCAAAAACGTTCATTCTGCTCAAATACACCACATCCATGTGTTAAAAGTTGTCTGGCACACACGAAGCGAACGAAACTTTGAAAACCACATAAATCGTTTTATCGAGTGTTTCGAGCGTTTCTCACATCACAGCTCGGTACAACGGGATCGAAAACTTTCATTCTGCTCAAATACATCATATCCATGCATTAAAAGTCGTCTGGCACAGACGAAGCGACCGAAATTTTGAAAACCACAGAAATCGTGTTATCGAGTGTTTCGAGCGTTTCTCACATCACAGCTCGGTGCAACGTGATCGAAAACTTTCATTCTGCTCAAATACACCACATCCATGTGTTAAATATTGTCTGGCACAGCCGAAGCGAACGAAACTTTGAAAACTACCGAAACCGTGTTATCGCGGGTTTCGAGCGTTTCTGAGATCACAGCTCGGTGCAAATGGATCAAAAACGTTCATTCTACTCAAATACACCACATCCATGTGTTAAAAGTTGTCTGACACAGCCGAAGCGAACGAAACTTCGTAAAACACCAAAATCGTAATATCGCGTGTTTTGAGCGTTTCTGATATCACAGCTCGGTGCAAATGGATCAAAAACGTTCATTCTGCTCAAATACATCATATCCATGCATTAAAAGTCGTCTGGCACAGACGAAGCGACCGAAACTTTGAAAACCACAGAAATCGTGTTATCGAGTGTTTCGAGCGTTTCTCACTTCACAGTTCGGTGCAACGGGATCGAAAACTTTCATTCTGCTCAAATACACCACATCCATGTGTTCAATGTTGTCTAGCACAGCCGAAGCGAACGAAATTTTGAAAAACACAAAAGTCGTGATGTCGCTTGTTTCGAGCGTTTCTGAGATCGCAGCTTGGTGCAAATGCATCAAAAACGTTCATTATGCTCAAATATATCATATCCATGCATTAAAAGTGGTCTGGCATAGCCGAAGCGAACGAAACTTTGAAAAACTCATAAATCGTGATATCTCGTGATTCGAGCGTTTCTGAGATCGCAGTTTGGTGCAAATGGATCGAAAACTTTCATTCTACTCAAATACACCACATCCATGCGTTAAAAGTGGTCTGGAACAGCCGAAGCGAACGAAACTTTGAAGACACACAAAATTCGTGAAATCGCGTGTTTCGAGCGCTTCTGAGATCACAGCTCGGTGCAAATGTATCAAGTACGTTCATTCTACTCAAATACACCAAATCCATGCGTTAAAAGTGGTCTGGTACAGCCGAAGCGAATGAAACTGAAAAACACCAAAATCGTAATATCGCGTGTTTTGAGCGTTTCTGATATCACAGCTCGGTGCAAATGGATCAAAAACGTTCATTCTGCTCAAATACATCATATCCATGCATTAAAGTCGTCTGGCACAGACGAAGCGACCGAAACTTTGAAACCACAGAAATCGTGTTATCGAGTGTTTCGAGCGTTTCTCACATCACAGCTCGGTGCAACGGGATCGAAAACTTTCATTCTGCTCAAATAGACCACATCCATGTGTTAAATGTTGTCTGGCACAGCCGAAGCGAACGAAACTTTGAAAATACAAAAATCGTGATATCGCTTGTTTCGAGCGTTTCTGAGATCAGAGTTCGGTGCAAACGGATCAAACACGTTCAATCTACTCAAATATACCACATTATTGCGTTAAAAGTTGTCTGGCACAGCCGAAGAGAACGATACTTTGAAAACACACAAAAATCGTGATATCGCTTGTTTCGAGCGTTTCTGCAATCGCAGCTTGGTGCAAATGCATCAAAAACGTTCATTCTGCTCAAATATACCACATCCATCTGTTAAAAGTTGTCTGGCACATACGAAGCGAACGAAACTTTGAAAACCACAGAAATAATTTTATCGAGTGTTTCGAGCGTTTCTCAGATCAAAGCTCGGTGCAACTGGATCGAAAACGTTCATTCTGCTCAAATACATCACATCAATGTGTTAAAAGTTGTCTGGCACAGAGGAAGCTAACGAAACACTGAAGACACACAAAATTCGTGATATCGGGTGTTTCGAGCGTTTCTCACATCACAGCTTGGTGCAAATGCATCAAAAACGTTCATTCTGCTCAAATACACCACATCCATGTGTTAAAAGTTGTCTGGCACACACGAAGCGAACGAAACTTTGAAAACCACATAAATCGTTTTATCGAGTGTTTCGAGCGTTTCTCACATCACAGCTCGGTACAACGGGATCGAAAACTTTCATTCTGCTCAAATACACCACATCCATGTGTTAAATGTTGTCTGGCGCAGCCGAAGCGAACGAAACTTTGAAAAACACAAAAATCGTGATATCGCTTGTTTCGAGCGTTTATGAGATCGCAGCTTGGTGCAAATGCATCAAAAACGTTCATTCTGCTCAAATACATCATATCCATGCATTAAAAGTGGTCTGGCACAGCCGAAGCGACCGAAACTTTGAAAACCACAGAAATCGTGTTATCGCGTGTTTCGAGCGTTTCTCACATCACAGCTCGGTGCAACGGGATCGAAAACTTTCATTCTGCTCAAATACACCACATCCATGTATTAAATGTTGTCTGGCACAGCCGAAAATAACGAAACCTTGAAAAACACAGAAATCGTGCTATCGCGTGCTTCGAACGTTTCTGAGATCAGAGCTCGGTGCAAATGGATCAAACACGTTCATTCTACTCAAATACACCACATCCATGTGTTAAATGTTGTCTGGCACAGCCGAAGCGAACGAAACTTTGAAAATACAAAAATCGTGATATCGCTTGTTTCGAGAATTTCTGAGATCAGAGTTCGGTGCAAACGGATCAAACACGTTCATTCTACTCAAATATACCACATCCTTGCGTTAAAAGTTGTCTGGCACAGCCGAAGAGAACGAAACTTTGAAAACACACAAAAATCGTGATATCGCTTGTTTCGAGCGTTTCTGCAATCGCAGCTTGGTGAAAATGCATCAAAAACGTTCATTCTGCTCAAATACACCACATCCATCTGTTAAAAGTTGTCTGGCACATACGAAGCGAACGAAACTTTGAAAAACAACAAAATTGTTTTATCGCGGGTTTCGAGCGTTTCTGAGATCGCAGCTTGGTGCAAATGCATCAAAAACGTTCATTCTGCTCAAATACACCACATCAATGTGTTAAAAGTTGTCTGGCACACACGAAGCGAACGAAACTTTGAAAACCACAGAAATCATTTTATCGAGTGTTTCGAGCGTTTCTCAGATCAAAGCTCGGTGCAACTGGATCGAAAACTTTCATTCTGCTCAATTACACCACATCCATGTGTTAAAAGTTGTCTGGCACAGCCGAAGTGAACGAAACTTTGAAAACACATAAAAATCGTGATATCGCTTGTTTCGAGCGTTTCTGCAATCGCAGCTTGGTGCAAATGCATCAAAAACGTTCATTCTGCTCAAATACATCATATCCATGCATTAAAAGTGGTCTGGCACAGCCGAAGCGAACGAAACTTTGAAAAACTCAAAAATCGTGATATCTCGTGATTCGAGCGTTTCTGAGATCGTAGTTTTGTGCAAATGGATCGAAAACTTTCATTCTACTCAAAAACACCACATCCATGTGTTAAAAGTCGTCTGGCACAGACGAAGCGACCGAAACTTTGAAAACCACAGAAATCGTGTTATCGAGTGTTTCGAGCGTTTCTCACATCACAGCTCGGTGCAACGGGATCGAAAACTTTCATTCTGCTCAAATACACCACATCCATGTATTAAGTGTTGTCTGGCACAGCCGAAGCGAACGAAACTTTGAAAAACACAAAAATCGTAATATCGCTTGTTTCGAGCGTTTCTGAGATCGCAGCTTGGTGCAAATGCATCAAAAACGTTCATTCTGCTCAAATCACCATATCCATGCGTTAAAAGTTGTCTGGCACAGCCGAAGCGAACGAAAATTTGAAAACTACAGAAACCGTGTTATCGCGTGTTTCGAGCGTTTCTGAGATCACAGCTCGGTGCAAATGGATCAAAAACGTTCATTCTACTCAAATACACCACATCCGTGTGTTCAAAGTTGTCTGGCACAGACGAAGCGAACGAAACGTTTCTCAGATCAAAGCTCGGTGCAACTGGATCGAAAACTTTCATTCTACTCAAATACACCACATCCATGTGTTAAAAGTTGTCTGGCACAGCCGAAGTGAACGAAACTTTGAAAACACACAAAAATCGTGATATCGCTTGTTTCGAGCATTTCTGCAATCGCAGCTTGATGCAAATGCATCAAAAACGTTCATTCTGCTCAAATACACCACATCCATCTGTTAAAAGTTGTCTGGCACATACGAAGCGAACGAAACTTTGAAAACCACAGAAATCATTTTATCGAGTGTTTCGAGCGTTTCTCAGATCAAAGCTCGGTGCAACTGGATCGAAAACGTTCATTCTGCTCAAATACATCACATCAATGTGTTAAAAGTTGTCTGGCACAGAGGAAGCTAACGAAACACTGAAGACACACAAAATTCGTGATATCGGGTGTTTCGAGCGTTTCTCACATCACAGCTTGGTGCAAATGCATCAAAAACGTTCATTCTGCTCAAATACACCACATCCATGTGTTAAAAGTTATCTGGCACACACGAAGCGAACGAAACTTTGAAAACCACATAAATCGTTTTATCGAGTGTTTCGAGCGTTTCTCACATCACAGCTCGGTACAACGGGATCGAAAACTTTCATTCTGCTCAAATACACCACATCCATGTGTTAAATGTTGTCTGGCGCAGCCGAAGCGAACGAAACTTTGAAAATACAAAAATCGTGATATCGCTTGTTTCGAACGTTTCTGAGATCAGAGTTCGGTGCAAACGGATCAAACACGTTCATTCTACTCAAATATACCACATCCTTGCGTTAAAAGTTGTCTGGCACAGCCGAAGAGAACGAAACTTTGGAAACACACAAAAATCGTGATATCGCTTGTTTCGAGCGTTTCTGCAATCGCAGCTTGGTGCAAATGCATCAAAAACGTTCATTCTGCTCAAATACACCACATCCATCTGTTAAAAGTTGTCTGGCACATACGAAGCGAACGAAACTTTGAAAAACAACAAAATTGTTTTATCGCGGGTTTCGAGCGTTTCTGAGATCGCAGCTTGGTGCAAATGCATCAAAAACGTTCATTCTGCTCAAATACACCACATCAATGTGTTAAAAGTTGTCTGGCACACACGAAGCGAACGAAACTTTGAAAACCACAGAAATCATTTTATCGAGTGTTTCGAGCGTTTCTCAGATCAAAGCTCGGTGCAACTGGATCGAAAACTTTCATTCTGCTCAATTACACCACATCCATGTGTTAAAAGTTGTCTGGCACAGCCGAAGTGAACGAAACTTTGAAAACACATAAAAATCGTGATATCGCTTGTTTCGAGCGTTTCTGCAATCGCAGCTTGGTGCAAATGCATCAAAAACGTTCATTCTGCTCAAATACATCATATCCATGCATTAAAAGTGGTCTGGCACAGCCGAAGCGAACGAAACTTTGAAAAACTCAAAAATCGTGATATCTCGTGATTCGAGCGTTTCTGAGATCGTAGTTTTGTGCAAATGGATCGAAAACTTTCATTCTACTCAAAAACACCACATCCATGTGTTAAAAGTCGTCTGGCACAGACGAAGAGACCGAAACTTTGAAAACCACAGAAATCGTGTTATCGAGTGTTTCGAGCGTTTCTCACATCACAGCTCGGTGCAACGGGATCGAAAACTTTCATTCTGCTCAAATACACCACATCCATGTATTAAGTGTTGTCTGGCACAGCCGAAGCGAACGAAACTTTGAAAAACACAAAAATCGTAATATCGCTTGTTTCGAGCGTTTCTGAGATCGCAGCTTGGTGCAAATGCATCAAAAACGTTCATTCTGCTCAAATCACCATATCCATGCGTTAAAAGTTGTCTGGCACAGCCGAAGCGAACGAAAATTTGAAAACTACAGAAACCGTGTTATCGCGTGTTTCGAGCGTTTCTGAGATCACAGCTCGGTGCAAATGGATCAAAAACGTTCATTCTACTCAAATACACCACATCCGTGTGATCAAAGTTGTCTGGCACAGACGAAGCGAACGAAACTTTTCTCAGATCAAAGCTCGGTGCAACTGGATCGAAAACTTTCATTCTACTCAAATACACCACATCCATGTGTTAAAAGTTGTCTGGCACAGCCGAAGTGAACGAAACTTTGAAAACACACAAAAATCGTGATATCGCTTGTTTCGAGCATTTCTGCAATCGCAGCTTGATGCAAATGCATCAAAAACGTTCATTCTGCTCAAATACACCACATCCATCTGTTAAAAGTTGTCTGGCACATACGAAGCGAACGAAACTTTGAAAACCACAGAAATCATTTTATCGAGTGTTTCGAGCGTTTCTCAGATCAAAGCTCGGTGCAACTGGATCGAAAACGTTCATTCTGCTCAAATACATCACATCAATGTGTTAAAAGTTGTCTGGCACAGAGGAAGCTAACGAAACACTGAAGACACACAAAATTCGTGATATCGGGTGTTTCGAGCGTTTCTCACATCACAGCTTGGTGCAAATGCATCAAAAACGTTCATTCTGCTCAAATACACCACATCCATGTGTTAAAAGTTGTCTGGCACACACGAAGCGAACGAAACTTTGAAAACCACATAAATCGTTTTATCGAGTGTTTCGAGCGTTTCTCACATCACAGCTCGGTACAACGGGATCGAAAACTTTCATTCTGCTCAAATACACCACATCCATGTGTTAAATGTTGTCTGGCGCAGCCGAAGCGAACGAAACTTTGAAAAACACAAAAATCGTGATATCGCTTGTTTCGAGCGTTTATGAGATCGCAGCTTGGTGCAAATGCATCAAAAACGTTCATTCTGCTCAAATACATCATATCCATGCATTAAAAGTGGTCTGGCACAGCCGAAGCGACCGAAACTTTGAAAACCACAGAAATCGTGTTATCGCGTGTTTCGAGCGTTTCTCACATCACAGCTCGGTGCAACGGGATCGAAAACTTTCATTCTGCTCAAATACACCACATCCATGTATTAAATGTTGTCTGGCACAGCCGAAACGAACGAAACCTTGAAAAACACAGAAATCGTGCTATCGCGTGCTTCGAACGTTTCTGAGATCAGAGCTCGGTGCAAATGGATCAAACACGTTCATTCTACTCAAATACACCACATCCATGTGTTAAATGTTGTCTGGCACAGCCGAAGCGAACGAAACTTTGAAAATACAAAAATCGTGATATCGCTTGTTTCGAGCGTTTCTGAGATCAGAGTTCGGTGCAAACGGATCAAACACGTTCATTCTACTCAAATATACCACATCCTTGCGTTAAAAGTTGTCTGGCACAGCCGAAGAGAACGAAACTTTGAAAACACACAAAAATCGTGATATCGCTTGTTTCGAGCGTTTCTGCAATCGCAGCTTGGTGAAAATGCATCAAAAACGTTCATTCTGCTCAAATACACCACATCCATCTGTTAAAAGTTGTCTGGCACATACGAAGCGAACGAAACTTTGAAAAACAACAAAATTGTTTTATCGCGGGTTTCGAGCGTTTCTGAGATCGCAGCTTGGTGCAAATGCATCAAAAACGTTCATTCTGCTCAAATACACCACATCAATGTGTTAAAAGTTGTCTGGCACACACGAAGCGAACGAAACTTTGAAAACCACAGAAATCATTTTATCGAGTGTTTCGAGCGTTTCTCAGATCAAAGCTCGGTGCAACTGGATCGAAAACTTTCATTCTGCTCAATTACACCACATCCATGTGTTAAAAGTTGTCTGGCACAGCCGAAGTGAACGAAACTTTGAAA
This sequence comes from Pimpla rufipes, assembly GCA_963932165.1. Taxonomy (NCBI): domain Eukaryota; kingdom Metazoa; phylum Arthropoda; class Insecta; order Hymenoptera; family Ichneumonidae; genus Pimpla; species Pimpla rufipes. The sequence continues at coordinate 7,039,683 of OZ010643.1, forward strand.
ACACATAAAAATCGTGATATCGCTTGTTTCGAGCGTTTCTGCAATCGCAGCTTGGTGCAAATGCATCAAAAACGTTCATTCTGCTCAAATACATCATATCCATGCATTAAAAGTGGTCTGGCACAGCCGAAGCGAACGAAACTTTGAAAAACTCAAAAATCGTGATATCTCGTGATTCGAGCGTTTCTGAGATCGTAGTTTTGTGCAAATGGATCGAAAACTTTTATTCTACTCAAAAACACCACATCCATGTGTTAAAAGTCGTCTGGCACAGACGAAGCGACCGAAACTTTGAAAACCACAGAAATCGTGTTATCGAGTGTTTCGAGCGTTTCTCACATCACAGCTCGGTGCAACGGGATCGAAAACTTTCATTCTGCTCAAATACACCACATCCATGTATTAAGTGTTGTCTGGCACAGCCGAAGCGAACGAAACTTTGAAAAACTCCAAAATCGTGATATCTCGTGATTCGAGCGTTTCTGAGATCGCAGTTTGGTGCAAATGGATCGAAAACTTTCATTCTACTCAAATACACCACGTCCATGCGTAAAAAGTTGTCTAGAACAGCCAAAGCGAACGAAATTTTGAAAAACAAAAAATCGTGATATCGCTTGTTTCGAGCGTTTCTGCAATCGCAGCTTTGTGCAAAGCTTTCAAAAACGTTCATTCTGCTCAAATACACCACATCAATGTGTTAAAAGTTGTCTGGCACAGAGGAAGCTAACGAAACACTGAAGACACACAAAATTCGTGATATCGGGTGTTTCGAGCGTTTCTCACATCACAGCTTGGTGCAAATGCATCAAAAACGTTCATTCTGCTCAAATACACCACATCCATGTGTTAAAAGTTGTCTGGCACACACGAAGCGAACGAAACTTTGAAAACCACAGAAATCGTTTTATCGAGTGTTTCGAGCGTTTCTCAGATCAAAGCTCGGTGCAACTGGATCGAAAACTTTCATTCTGCTCAAATACATCATATCCATGCATTAAAAGTCGTCTGGCACAGACGAAGCGACCGAAACTTTGAAACCACAGAAATCGTGTTATCGAGTGTTTCGAGCGTTTCTCACATCACAGCTCGGTGCAACGGGATCGAAAACTTTCATTCTGCTCAAATACACCACATCCATGTGTTAAATGTTGTCTGGCACAGCCGAAGCGAACGAAACTTTGAAAAACACAAAAATCGTGATATCGCTTGTTTCGAGAGTTTCTGAGATCGCAGCTTGGTGCAAATGCATCAAAAACGTTCATTCTGCTCAAATACATCATATCCATGCATTAAAAGTGGTCTGGCACAGCCGAAGCGAACGAAACTTTGAAAAACTCAAAAATCGTGATATCTCGTGATTCGAGCGTTTCTGAGATCGCAGTTTGGTGCAAATGGATCGAAAACTTTCATTCTACTAAAAACACCACATCCATGTGTTAAAAGTCGTCTGGCACAGACGAAGCGACCGAAACTTTGAAAACCACAGAAATCGTGTTATCGAGTGTTTCGAGCGTTTCTCACATCACAGCTCGGTGCAACGGGATCGAAAACTTTCATTCTGCTCAAATACACCACATCCATGTATTAAATGTTGTCTGGCACAGCCGAAGCGAACGAAACCTTGAAAAACACAGAAATCGTGCTATCGCGTGTTTCGAACGTTTCTGAGATCAGAGCTCGGTACAAATGGATCAAACACGTTCATTCTACTCAAATACACCACATCCATGTGTTAAAAGTTGTCTGGCACAGCCGAAGTGAACGAAACTTTAAAAACACACAAAAATCGTGATATCGCTTGTTTCGAGCGTTTCTGCAATCGCAGCTTGGTGCAAATGCATCAAAAACGTTCATTCTGCTCAAATACACCACACTCATGTGTTAAAAGTTGTCTGGCACACACGAAGCGAACGAAACTTTGAAAACCGCAGAAATCGTTTTATCGAGTGTTTCGAGCGTTTCTCAGATCAAAGCTCGGTGCAACTGGATCGAAAACTTTCATTCTGCTCAAATACACCACATCCATCTGTTAAAAGTTGTCTGGCACAGCCGAAGAAAACGAAACTTTGAAAAACTCCAAAATCGTGATATCTCGTGATTCGAGCGTTTCTGAGATCGCAGTTTGGTGCAAATGGATCGAAAACTTTCATTCTACTCAAATACACCACGTCCATGCGTAAAAAGTTGTCTGGAACAGCCGAAGCGAACGAAATTTTGAAAAACACAATAATCGTGATATCGTTTGTTTCGAGCGTTTCTGCAATCGCAGCTTTGTGCAAGTGCATCAAAAACGTTCATTCCGCTCAAATACACAACATCCATGTGTTAAAAGTTGTCTGGCACAGAGGAAGCTAACGAAACACTGAAGACACACAAAATTCGTGATATCGAGTGTTTCGAGCGTTTCTCACATCACAGCTCGGTACAAATGGATCAAAAACGTTTATTCTACTCAAATACACCACATCCATGTGTTCAAAGTTGTCTGGCACAGACGAAGCGAACGAAACTTTGAAAACCACATAAATCGTTTTATCGAGTGTTTCGAGCGTTTCTCACATCACAGCTCGGTACAACGGGATCGAAAACTTTCATTCTGCTCAAATACACCACATCCATGTGTTAAATGTTGTCTGGCACAGCCGAAGCGAACGAAACTTTGAAAATACATAAATCGTGATATCGCTTGTTTCGAGCGTTTCTGAGATCAGAGTTCGGTGCAAACGCATCAAACTCGTTCATTCTACTCAAATATACCACATTCTTGCGTTAAAAGTTGTCTGGCACAGCCGAAGAGAACGAAACTTTGAAAATACAAAAATCGTGATATCGCTTGTTTCGAGCGTTTCTGAGATCAGAGTTCGGTGCAAACGGATCAAACACGTTCATTCTACTCAAATATACCACATCCTTGCGTTAAAAGTTGTCTGGCTCAGCCGAAGTGAACGAAACTTTGAAAACACACAAAAATCGTGATATCGCTTGTTTCGAGCGTTTCTGCAATCGCAGCTTGGTGCAAATGCATCAAAAACGTTCATTCTGCTCAAATACACCACATCCATCTGTTAAAAGTTGTCTGGCACATACGAAGCGAACGAAACTTTGAAAAACAACAAAATTGTTTTATCGCGGGTTTCGAGTGTTTCTGAGATCGCAGCTTGGTGCAAATGCATCAAAAACGTTCATTCTGCTCAAATACACCACATCAATGTGTTAAAAGTTGTCTGGCACACACGAAGCGAACGAAACTTTGAAAACCACAGAAATCATTTTATCGAGTGTTTCGAGCGTTTTTCAGATCAAAGCTCGGTGCAACTGGATCGAAAACTTTCATTCTGCTCAAATACACCACATCCATGTGTTAAAAGTGATCTGGTACAGCCGAAGCGAACGAAACTTTGAAGACACACAAAAATCGTGATATCGCGTGTTTTGAGCGTTTCTGAGATCGCAGCTTGGTGCAAATGGATCAAGAACGTCCATTCTGCTCAAATACACCACATCCATGTGTTAAAAGTTGTCTGGCACAGCCGAAGCGAACGAAACTTTGAAAAACTCAAAAATCGTGATATCTCGTGATTCGAGCGTTTCTGAGATCGCAGTTTGGTGCAAATGGATCGAAAACTTTCATTCTACACAAATACACCATATCCATGCGTTAAAAGTGATCTGGTACAGCCGAAGCGAACGAAACTTTGAAAAACACAGAAATCGTGTTATCGAGTGTTATAAGCATTTCTCACATCACAGCTCGGTGCAACGGGATCGAAAACTTTCATTCTGCTCAAATCCACGACATACATGTGTTAAATGTTGTCTGGCACAGCCGAAGCGAACGAAACTTTGAAAAACACCAAAATCGTAATATCGCGTGTTTTGAGCGTTTCTGATATCACAGCTCGGTGCAAATGGATCAAAAACGTTCATTCTGCTCAAATACATCATATCCATGCATTAAAGTCGTCTGGCACAGACGAAGCGACCGAAACTTTGAAACCACAGAAATCGTGTTATCGAGTGTTTCGAGCGTTTCTCACATCACAGCTCGGTGCAACGGGATCGAAAACTTTCATTCTGCTCAAATACACCACATCCATGTGTTAAATGTTGTCTGGCACAGCCGAAGCGAACGAAACTTTGAAAAACACAAAAATCGTGATATCGCTTGTTTCGAGCGTTTATGAGATCGCAGCTTGGTGCAAATGCATCAAAAACGTTCATTCTGCTCAAATACATCATATCCATGCATTAAAAGTGGTCTGGCACAGCCGAAGCGAACGAAACTTTGAAAAACTCAAAAATCGTGATATCTCGTGATTCGAGCGTTTCTGAGATCGCAGTTTGGTGCAAATGGATCGAAAACTTTCATTCTACTCAAAAACACCACATCCATGTGTTAAAAGTCGTCTGGCACAGACGAAGCGACCGAAACTTTGAAAACCACAGAAATCGTGTTATCGAGTGTTTCGAGCGTTTCTCACATCACAGCTCGGTGCAACGGGATCGAAAACTTTCATTCTGCTCAAATACACCACATCCATGTATTAAATGTTGTCTGGCACAGCCGAAGCGAACGAAACCTTGAAAAACACAGAAATCGTGCTATATCGCGTGCTTCGAACGTTTTGAGATCAGAGCTCGGTGCAAATGGATCAAACACGTTCATTCTACTCAAATACACCACATCCATGTGTTAAAAGTTGTCTGGCACAGTAGAAGTGAACGAAACTTTGAAAACACACAAAAATCGTGATATCGCTTGTTTCGAGCGTTTCTGCAATCGCAGCTTGGTGCAAATGCATCAAAAACGTTCATTCTGCTCAAATACACCACACTCATGTGTTAAAAGTTGTCTGGCACACACGAAGCGAACGAAACTTTGAAAACCACAGAAATCGTGTTATCGAGTGTTTCGAGCGTTTCTCGCATCACAGCTCGGTGCAACGGGATCGAAAACTTTCATTCTGCTCAAATACACCACATCCATGTGTTAAATGTTGTCTGGCACAGCCGAAGCGAACGAAACTTTGAAAATACAAAAATCGTGATATCGCTTGTTTCGAGCGTTTCTGAGATCAGAGTTCGGTGCAAACGGATCAAACACGTTCATTCTACTCAAATATACCACATCCTTGCGTTAAAAGTTGTCTGGCACAGCCGAAGTGAACGAAACTTTGAAAACACACAAAAATCGTGATATCGCTTGTTTCGAGCGTTTCTGCAATCGCAGCTTGGTGCAAATGCATCAAAAACGTTAATTTGCTCAAATACACCACATCCATCTGTTAAAAGTTGTCTGGCACATACGAAGCGAACGAAACTTTGAAAAACAACAAAATTGTTTTATCGCGGGTTTCGAGTGTTTCTGAGATCGCAGCTTGGTGCAAATGCATCAAAAACGTTCATTCTGCTCAAATACACCACATCAATGTGTTAAAAGTTGTCTGGCACACACGAAGCGAACGAAACTTTGAAAACCACAGAAATCATTTTATCGAGTGTTTCGAGCGTTTCTCAGATCAAAGCTCGGTGCAACTGGATCGAAAACTTTCATTCTGCTCAAATACACCACATCCATGTGTTAAAAGTGATCTGGTACAGCCGAAGCGAACGAAACTTTGAAGACACACAAAAATCGTGATATCGCGTGTTTTGAGCGTTTCTGAGATCGCAGCTTGGTGCAAATGGATCAAGAACGTCCATTCTGCTCAAATACACCACATCCATGTGTTAAAAGTTGTCTGGCACAGCCGAAGCGAACGAAACTTTGAAAAACTCAAAAATCGTGATATCTCGTGATTCGAGCGTTTCTGAGATCGCAGTTTGGTGCAAATGGATCGAAAACTTTCATTCTACACAAATACACCATATCCATGCGTTAAAAGTGATCTGGTACAGCCGAAGCGAACGAAACTTTGAAAAACACAGAAATCGTGTTATCGAGTGTTATAAGCATTTCTCACATCACAGCTCGGTGCAACGGGATCGAAAACTTTCATTCTGCTCAAATCCACGACATACATGTGTTAAATGTTGTCTGGCACAGCCGAAGCGAACGAAACTTTGAAAAACACCAAAATCGTAATATCGCGTGTTTTGAGCGTTTCTGATATCACAGCTCGGTGCAAATGGATCAAAAACGTTCATTCTGCTCAAATACATCATATCCATGCATTAAAGTCGTCTGGCACAGACGAAGCGACCGAAACTTTGAAACCACAGAAATCGTGTTATCGAGTGTTTCGAGCGTTTCTCACATCACAGCTCGGTGCAACGGGATCGAAAACTTTCATTCTGCTCAAATACACCACATCCATGTGTTAAATGTTGTCTGGCACAGCCGAAGCGAACGAAACTTTGAAAAACACAAAAATCGTGATATCGCTTGTTTCGAGCGTTTATGAGATCGCAGCTTGGTGCAAATGCATCAAAAACGTTCATTCTGCTCAAATACATCATATCCATGCATTAAAAGTGGTCTGGCACAGCCGAAGCGAACGAAACTTTGAAAAACTCAAAAATCGTGATATCTCGTGATTCGAGCGTTTCTGAGATCGCAGTTTGGTGCAAATGGATCGAAAACTTTCATTCTACTCAAAAACACCACATCCATGTGTTAAAAGTCGTCTGGCACAGACGAAGCGACCGAAACTTTGAAAACCACAGAAATCGTGTTATCGAGTGTTTCGAGCGTTTCTCACATCACAGCTCGGTGCAACGGGATCGAAAACTTTCATTCTGCTCAAATACACCACATCCATGTATTAAATGTTGTCTGGCACAGCCGAAGCGAACGAAACCTTGAAAAACACAGAAATCGTGCTATCGCGTGAATCGAACGTTTTGAGATCAGAGCTCGGTGCAAATGGATCAAACACGTTCATTCTACTCAAATACACCACATCCATGTGTTAAAAGTTGTCTGGCACAGTAGAAGTGAACGAAACTTTGAAAACACACAAAAATCGTGATATCGCTTGTTTCGAGCGTTTCTGCAATCGCAGCTTGGTGCAAATGCATCAAAAACGTTCATTCTGCTCAAATACACCACACTCATGTGTTAAAAGTTGTCTGGCACACACGAAGCGAACGAAACTTTGAAAACCACAGAAATCGTGTTATCGAGTGTTTCGAGCGTTTCTCGCATCACAGCTCGGTGCAACGGGATCGAAAACTTTCATTCTGCTCAAATACACCACATCCATGTGTTAAATGTTGTCTGGCACAGCCGAAGCGAACGATACTTTGAAAATACAAAAATCGTGATATCGCTTGTTTCGAGCGTTTCTGAGATCAGAGTTCGGTGCAAACGGATCAAACACGTTCATTCTACTCAAATATACCACATCCTTGCGTTAAAAGTTGTCTGGCACAGCCGAAGAGAACGAAACTTTGAAAACACACAAAAATCGTGATATCGCTTGTTTCGAGCGTTTCTGCAATCGCAGCTTGGTGCAAATGCATCAAAAACGTTCATTCTGCTCAAATCACCATATCCATGCGTTAAAAGTTGTCTGGCACAGCCGAAGCGAACGAAAATTTGAAAACTACAGAAACCGTGTTATCGCGTGTTTCGAGCGTTTCTGAGATCACAGCTCGGTGCAAATGGATCAAAAACGTTCATTCTACTCAAATACACCACATCCGTGTGATCAAAGTTGTCTGGCACAGACGAAGCGAACGAAACTTTTCTCAGATCAAAGCTCGGTGCAACTGGATCGAAAACTTTCATTCTACTCAAATACACCACATCCATGTGTTAAAAGTTGTCTGGCACAGCCGAAGTGAACGAAACTTTGAAAACACACAAAAATCGTGATATCGCTTGTTTCGAGCATTTCTGCAATCGCAGCTTGATGCAAATGCATCAAAAACGTTCATTCTGCTCAAATACACCACATCCATCTGTTAAAAGTTGTCTGGCACATACGAAGCGAACGAAACTTTGAAAACCACAGAAATCATTTTATCGAGTGTTTCGAGCGTTTCTCAGATCAAAGCTCGGTGCATCTGGATCGAAAACGTTCATTCTGCTCAAATACATCACATCAATGTGTTAAAAGTTGTCTGGCACAGAGGAAGCTAACGAAACACTGAAGACACACAAAATTCGTGATATCGGGTGTTTCGAGCGTTTCTCACATCACAGCTTGGTGCAAATGCATCAAAAACGTTCATTCTGCTCAAATACACCACATCCATGTGTTAAAAGTTGTCTGGCACACACGAAGCGAACGAAACTTTGAAAACCACATAAATCGTTTTATCGAGTGTTTCGAGCGTTTCTCACATCACAGCTCGGTACAACGGGATCGAAAACTTTCATTCTGCTCAAATACATCATATCCATGCATTAAAAGTCGTCTGGCACAGACGAAGCGACCGAAATTTTGAAAACCACAGAAATCGTGTTATCGAGTGTTTCGAGCGTTTCTCACATCACAGCTCGGTGCAACGTGATCGAAAACTTTCATTCTGCTCAAATACACCACATCCATGTGTTAAATATTGTCTGGCACAGCCGAAGCGAACGAAACTTTGAAAACTACCGAAACCGTGTTATCGCGGGTTTCGAGCGTTTCTGAGATCACAGCTCGGTGCAAATGGATCAAAAACGTTCATTCTACTCAAATACACCACATCCATGTGTTAAAAGTTGTCTGACACAGCCGAAGCGAACGAAACTTCGTAAAACACCAAAATCGTAATATCGCGTGTTTTGAGCGTTTCTGATATCACAGCTCGGTGCAAATGGATCAAAAACGTTCATTCTGCTCAAATACATCATATCCATGCATTAAAAGTCGTCTGGCACAGACGAAGCGACCGAAACTTTGAAAACCACAGAAATCGTGTTATCGAGTGTTTCGAGCGTTTCTCACTTCACAGTTCGGTGCAACGGGATCGAAAACTTTCATTCTGCTCAAATACACCACATCCATGTGTTCAATGTTGTCTAGCACAGCCGAAGCGAACGAAATTTTGAAAAACACAAAAGTCGTGATGTCGCTTGTTTCGAGCGTTTCTGAGATCGCAGCTTGGTGCAAATGCATCAAAAACGTTCATTATGCTCAAATATATCATATCCATGCATTAAAAGTGGTCTGGCATAGCCGAAGCGAACGAAACTTTGAAAAACTCATAAATCGTGATATCTCGTGATTCGAGCGTTTCTGAGATCGCAGTTTGGTGCAAATGGATCGAAAACTTTCATTCTACTCAAATACACCACATCCATGCGTTAAAAGTGGTCTGGAACAGCCGAAGCGAACGAAACTTTGAAGACACACAAAATTCGTGAAATCGCGTGTTTCGAGCGCTTCTGAGATCACAGCTCGGTGCAAATGTATCAAGTACGTTCATTCTACTCAAATACACCAAATCCATGCGTTAAAAGTGGTCTGGTACAGCCGAAGCGAATGAAACTGAAAAACACCAAAATCGTAATATCGCGTGTTTTGAGCGTTTCTGATATCACAGCTCGGTGCAAATGGATCAAAAACGTTCATTCTGCTCAAATACATCATATCCATGCATTAAAGTCGTCTGGCACAGACGAAGCGACCGAAACTTTGAAACCACAGAAATCGTGTTATCGAGTGTTTCGAGCGTTTCTCACATCACAGCTCGGTGCAACGGGATCGAAAACTTTCATTCTGCTCAAATAGACCACATCCATGTGTTAAATGTTGTCTGGCACAGCCGAAGCGAACGAAACTTTGAAAATACAAAAATCGTGATATCGCTTGTTTCGAGCGTTTCTGAGATCAGAGTTCGGTGCAAACGGATCAAACACGTTCAATCTACTCAAATATACCACATTATTGCGTTAAAAGTTGTCTGGCACAGCCGAAGAGAACGATACTTTGAAAACACACAAAAATCGTGATATCGCTTGTTTCGAGCGTTTCTGCAATCGCAGCTTGGTGCAAATGCATCAAAAACGTTCATTCTGCTCAAATATACCACATCCATCTGTTAAAAGTTGTCTGGCACATACGAAGCGAACGAAACTTTGAAAACCACAGAAATAATTTTATCGAGTGTTTCGAGCGTTTCTCAGATCAAAGCTCGGTGCAACTGGATCGAAAACGTTCATTCTGCTCAAATACATCACATCAATGTGTTAAAAGTTGTCTGGCACAGAGGAAGCTAACGAAACACTGAAGACACACAAAATTCGTGATATCGGGTGTTTCGAGCGTTTCTCACATCACAGCTTGGTGCAAATGCATCAAAAACGTTCATTCTGCTCAAATACACCACATCCATGTGTTAAAAGTTGTCTGGCACACACGAAGCGAACGAAACTTTGAAAACCACATAAATCGTTTTATCGAGTGTTTCGAGCGTTTCTCACATCACAGCTCGGTACAACGGGATCGAAAACTTTCATTCTGCTCAAATACACCACATCCATGTGTTAAATGTTGTCTGGCGCAGCCGAAGCGAACGAAACTTTGAAAAACACAAAAATCGTGATATCGCTTGTTTCGAGCGTTTATGAGATCGCAGCTTGGTGCAAATGCATCAAAAACGTTCATTCTGCTCAAATACATCATATCCATGCATTAAAAGTGGTCTGGCACAGCCGAAGCGACCGAAACTTTGAAAACCACAGAAATCGTGTTATCGCGTGTTTCGAGCGTTTCTCACATCACAGCTCGGTGCAACGGGATCGAAAACTTTCATTCTGCTCAAATACACCACATCCATGTATTAAATGTTGTCTGGCACAGCCGAAAATAACGAAACCTTGAAAAACACAGAAATCGTGCTATCGCGTGCTTCGAACGTTTCTGAGATCAGAGCTCGGTGCAAATGGATCAAACACGTTCATTCTACTCAAATACACCACATCCATGTGTTAAATGTTGTCTGGCACAGCCGAAGCGAACGAAACTTTGAAAATACAAAAATCGTGATATCGCTTGTTTCGAGAATTTCTGAGATCAGAGTTCGGTGCAAACGGATCAAACACGTTCATTCTACTCAAATATACCACATCCTTGCGTTAAAAGTTGTCTGGCACAGCCGAAGAGAACGAAACTTTGAAAACACACAAAAATCGTGATATCGCTTGTTTCGAGCGTTTCTGCAATCGCAGCTTGGTGAAAATGCATCAAAAACGTTCATTCTGCTCAAATACACCACATCCATCTGTTAAAAGTTGTCTGGCACATACGAAGCGAACGAAACTTTGAAAAACAACAAAATTGTTTTATCGCGGGTTTCGAGCGTTTCTGAGATCGCAGCTTGGTGCAAATGCATCAAAAACGTTCATTCTGCTCAAATACACCACATCAATGTGTTAAAAGTTGTCTGGCACACACGAAGCGAACGAAACTTTGAAAACCACAGAAATCATTTTATCGAGTGTTTCGAGCGTTTCTCAGATCAAAGCTCGGTGCAACTGGATCGAAAACTTTCATTCTGCTCAATTACACCACATCCATGTGTTAAAAGTTGTCTGGCACAGCCGAAGTGAACGAAACTTTGAAAACACATAAAAATCGTGATATCGCTTGTTTCGAGCGTTTCTGCAATCGCAGCTTGGTGCAAATGCATCAAAAACGTTCATTCTGCTCAAATACATCATATCCATGCATTAAAAGTGGTCTGGCACAGCCGAAGCGAACGAAACTTTGAAAAACTCAAAAATCGTGATATCTCGTGATTCGAGCGTTTCTGAGATCGTAGTTTTGTGCAAATGGATCGAAAACTTTCATTCTACTCAAAAACACCACATCCATGTGTTAAAAGTCGTCTGGCACAGACGAAGCGACCGAAACTTTGAAAACCACAGAAATCGTGTTATCGAGTGTTTCGAGCGTTTCTCACATCACAGCTCGGTGCAACGGGATCGAAAACTTTCATTCTGCTCAAATACACCACATCCATGTATTAAGTGTTGTCTGGCACAGCCGAAGCGAACGAAACTTTGAAAAACACAAAAATCGTAATATCGCTTGTTTCGAGCGTTTCTGAGATCGCAGCTTGGTGCAAATGCATCAAAAACGTTCATTCTGCTCAAATCACCATATCCATGCGTTAAAAGTTGTCTGGCACAGCCGAAGCGAACGAAAATTTGAAAACTACAGAAACCGTGTTATCGCGTGTTTCGAGCGTTTCTGAGATCACAGCTCGGTGCAAATGGATCAAAAACGTTCATTCTACTCAAATACACCACATCCGTGTGTTCAAAGTTGTCTGGCACAGACGAAGCGAACGAAACGTTTCTCAGATCAAAGCTCGGTGCAACTGGATCGAAAACTTTCATTCTACTCAAATACACCACATCCATGTGTTAAAAGTTGTCTGGCACAGCCGAAGTGAACGAAACTTTGAAAACACACAAAAATCGTGATATCGCTTGTTTCGAGCATTTCTGCAATCGCAGCTTGATGCAAATGCATCAAAAACGTTCATTCTGCTCAAATACACCACATCCATCTGTTAAAAGTTGTCTGGCACATACGAAGCGAACGAAACTTTGAAAACCACAGAAATCATTTTATCGAGTGTTTCGAGCGTTTCTCAGATCAAAGCTCGGTGCAACTGGATCGAAAACGTTCATTCTGCTCAAATACATCACATCAATGTGTTAAAAGTTGTCTGGCACAGAGGAAGCTAACGAAACACTGAAGACACACAAAATTCGTGATATCGGGTGTTTCGAGCGTTTCTCACATCACAGCTTGGTGCAAATGCATCAAAAACGTTCATTCTGCTCAAATACACCACATCCATGTGTTAAAAGTTATCTGGCACACACGAAGCGAACGAAACTTTGAAAACCACATAAATCGTTTTATCGAGTGTTTCGAGCGTTTCTCACATCACAGCTCGGTACAACGGGATCGAAAACTTTCATTCTGCTCAAATACACCACATCCATGTGTTAAATGTTGTCTGGCGCAGCCGAAGCGAACGAAACTTTGAAAATACAAAAATCGTGATATCGCTTGTTTCGAACGTTTCTGAGATCAGAGTTCGGTGCAAACGGATCAAACACGTTCATTCTACTCAAATATACCACATCCTTGCGTTAAAAGTTGTCTGGCACAGCCGAAGAGAACGAAACTTTGGAAACACACAAAAATCGTGATATCGCTTGTTTCGAGCGTTTCTGCAATCGCAGCTTGGTGCAAATGCATCAAAAACGTTCATTCTGCTCAAATACACCACATCCATCTGTTAAAAGTTGTCTGGCACATACGAAGCGAACGAAACTTTGAAAAACAACAAAATTGTTTTATCGCGGGTTTCGAGCGTTTCTGAGATCGCAGCTTGGTGCAAATGCATCAAAAACGTTCATTCTGCTCAAATACACCACATCAATGTGTTAAAAGTTGTCTGGCACACACGAAGCGAACGAAACTTTGAAAACCACAGAAATCATTTTATCGAGTGTTTCGAGCGTTTCTCAGATCAAAGCTCGGTGCAACTGGATCGAAAACTTTCATTCTGCTCAATTACACCACATCCATGTGTTAAAAGTTGTCTGGCACAGCCGAAGTGAACGAAACTTTGAAAACACATAAAAATCGTGATATCGCTTGTTTCGAGCGTTTCTGCAATCGCAGCTTGGTGCAAATGCATCAAAAACGTTCATTCTGCTCAAATACATCATATCCATGCATTAAAAGTGGTCTGGCACAGCCGAAGCGAACGAAACTTTGAAAAACTCAAAAATCGTGATATCTCGTGATTCGAGCGTTTCTGAGATCGTAGTTTTGTGCAAATGGATCGAAAACTTTCATTCTACTCAAAAACACCACATCCATGTGTTAAAAGTCGTCTGGCACAGACGAAGAGACCGAAACTTTGAAAACCACAGAAATCGTGTTATCGAGTGTTTCGAGCGTTTCTCACATCACAGCTCGGTGCAACGGGATCGAAAACTTTCATTCTGCTCAAATACACCACATCCATGTATTAAGTGTTGTCTGGCACAGCCGAAGCGAACGAAACTTTGAAAAACACAAAAATCGTAATATCGCTTGTTTCGAGCGTTTCTGAGATCGCAGCTTGGTGCAAATGCATCAAAAACGTTCATTCTGCTCAAATCACCATATCCATGCGTTAAAAGTTGTCTGGCACAGCCGAAGCGAACGAAAATTTGAAAACTACAGAAACCGTGTTATCGCGTGTTTCGAGCGTTTCTGAGATCACAGCTCGGTGCAAATGGATCAAAAACGTTCATTCTACTCAAATACACCACATCCGTGTGATCAAAGTTGTCTGGCACAGACGAAGCGAACGAAACTTTTCTCAGATCAAAGCTCGGTGCAACTGGATCGAAAACTTTCATTCTACTCAAATACACCACATCCATGTGTTAAAAGTTGTCTGGCACAGCCGAAGTGAACGAAACTTTGAAAACACACAAAAATCGTGATATCGCTTGTTTCGAGCATTTCTGCAATCGCAGCTTGATGCAAATGCATCAAAAACGTTCATTCTGCTCAAATACACCACATCCATCTGTTAAAAGTTGTCTGGCACATACGAAGCGAACGAAACTTTGAAAACCACAGAAATCATTTTATCGAGTGTTTCGAGCGTTTCTCAGATCAAAGCTCGGTGCAACTGGATCGAAAACGTTCATTCTGCTCAAATACATCACATCAATGTGTTAAAAGTTGTCTGGCACAGAGGAAGCTAACGAAACACTGAAGACACACAAAATTCGTGATATCGGGTGTTTCGAGCGTTTCTCACATCACAGCTTGGTGCAAATGCATCAAAAACGTTCATTCTGCTCAAATACACCACATCCATGTGTTAAAAGTTGTCTGGCACACACGAAGCGAACGAAACTTTGAAAACCACATAAATCGTTTTATCGAGTGTTTCGAGCGTTTCTCACATCACAGCTCGGTACAACGGGATCGAAAACTTTCATTCTGCTCAAATACACCACATCCATGTGTTAAATGTTGTCTGGCGCAGCCGAAGCGAACGAAACTTTGAAAAACACAAAAATCGTGATATCGCTTGTTTCGAGCGTTTATGAGATCGCAGCTTGGTGCAAATGCATCAAAAACGTTCATTCTGCTCAAATACATCATATCCATGCATTAAAAGTGGTCTGGCACAGCCGAAGCGACCGAAACTTTGAAAACCACAGAAATCGTGTTATCGCGTGTTTCGAGCGTTTCTCACATCACAGCTCGGTGCAACGGGATCGAAAACTTTCATTCTGCTCAAATACACCACATCCATGTATTAAATGTTGTCTGGCACAGCCGAAACGAACGAAACCTTGAAAAACACAGAAATCGTGCTATCGCGTGCTTCGAACGTTTCTGAGATCAGAGCTCGGTGCAAATGGATCAAACACGTTCATTCTACTCAAATACACCACATCCATGTGTTAAATGTTGTCTGGCACAGCCGAAGCGAACGAAACTTTGAAAATACAAAAATCGTGATATCGCTTGTTTCGAGCGTTTCTGAGATCAGAGTTCGGTGCAAACGGATCAAACACGTTCATTCTACTCAAATATACCACATCCTTGCGTTAAAAGTTGTCTGGCACAGCCGAAGAGAACGAAACTTTGAAAACACACAAAAATCGTGATATCGCTTGTTTCGAGCGTTTCTGCAATCGCAGCTTGGTGAAAATGCATCAAAAACGTTCATTCTGCTCAAATACACCACATCCATCTGTTAAAAGTTGTCTGGCACATACGAAGCGAACGAAACTTTGAAAAACAACAAAATTGTTTTATCGCGGGTTTCGAGCGTTTCTGAGATCGCAGCTTGGTGCAAATGCATCAAAAACGTTCATTCTGCTCAAATACACCACATCAATGTGTTAAAAGTTGTCTGGCACACACGAAGCGAACGAAACTTTGAAAACCACAGAAATCATTTTATCGAGTGTTTCGAGCGTTTCTCAGATCAAAGCTCGGTGCAACTGGATCGAAAACTTTCATTCTGCTCAATTACACCACATCCATGTGTTAAAAGTTGTCTGGCACAGCCGAAGTGAACGAAACTTTGAAAACACATAAAAATCGTGATATCGCTTGTTTCGAGCGTTTCTGCAATCGCAGCTTGGTGCAAATGCATCAAAAACGTTCATTCTGCTCAAATACATCATATCCATGCATTAAAAGTGGTCTGGCACAGCCGAAGCGAACGAAACTTTGAAAAACTCAAAAATCGTGATATCTCGTGATTCGAGCGTTTCTGAGATCGTAGTTTTGTGCAAATGGATCGAAAACTTTTATTCTACTCAAAAACACCACATCCATGTGTTAAAAGTCGTCTGGCACAGACGAAGCGACCGAAACTTTGAAAACCACAGAAATCGTGTTATCGAGTGTTTCGAGCGTTTCTCACATCACAGCTCGGTGCAACGGGATCGAAAACTTTCATTCTGCTCAAATACACCACATCCATGTATTAAGTGTTGTCTGGCACAGCCGAAGCGAACGAAACTTTGAAAAACTCCAAAATCGTGATATCTCGTGATTCGAGCGTTTCTGAGATCGCAGTTTGGTGCAAATGGATCGAAAACTTTCATTCTACTCAAATACACCACGTCCATGCGTAAAAAGTTGTCTAGAACAGCCAAAGCGAACGAAATTTTGAAAAACAAAAAATCGTGATATCGCTTGTTTCGAGCGTTTCTGCAATCGCAGCTTTGTGCAAAGCTTTCAAAAACGTTCATTCTGCTCAAATACACCACATCAATGTGTTAAAAGTTGTCTGGCACAGAGGAAGCTAACGAAACACTGAAGACACACAAAATTCGTGATATCGGGTGTTTCGAGCGTTTCTCACATCACAGCTTGGTGCAAATGCATCAAAAACGTTCATTCTGCTCAAATACACCACATCCATGTGTTAAAAGTTGTCTGGCACACACGAAGCGAACGAAACTTTGAAAACCACAGAAATCGTTTTATCGAGTGTTTCGAGCGTTTCTCAGATCAAAGCTCGGTGCAACTGGATCGAAAACTTTCATTCTGCTCAAATACATCATATCCATGCATTAAAAGTCGTCTGGCACAGACGAAGCGACCGAAACTTTGAAACCACAGAAATCGTGTTATCGAGTGTTTCGAGCGTTTCTCACATCACAGCTCGGTGCAACGGGATCGAAAACTTTCATTCTGCTCAAATACACCACATCCATGTGTTAAATGTTGTCTGGCACAGCCGAAGCGAACGAAACTTTGAAAAACACAAAAATCGTGATATCGCTTGTTTCGAGAGTTTCTGAGATCGCAGCTTGGTGCAAATGCATCAAAAACGTTCATTCTGCTCAAATACATCATATCCATGCATTAAAAGTGGTCTGGCACAGCCGAAGCGAACGAAACTTTGAAAAACTCAAAAATCGTGATATCTCGTGATTCGAGCGTTTCTGAGATCGCAGTTTGGTGCAAATGGATCGAAAACTTTCATTCTACTAAAAACACCACATCCATGTGTTAAAAGTCGTCTGGCACAGACGAAGCGACCGAAACTTTGAAAACCACAGAAATCGTGTTATCGAGTGTTTCGAGCGTTTCTCACATCACAGCTCGGTGCAACGGGATCGAAAACTTTCATTCTGCTCAAATACACCACATCCATGTATTAAATGTTGTCTGGCACAGCCGAAGCGAACGAAACCTTGAAAAACACAGAAATCGTGCTATCGCGTGTTTCGAACGTTTCTGAGATCAGAGCTCGGTACAAATGGATCAAACACGTTCATTCTACTCAAATACACCACATCCATGTGTTAAAAGTTGTCTGGCACAGCCGAAGTGAACGAAACTTTAAAAACACACAAAAATCGTGATATCGCTTGTTTCGAGCGTTTCTGCAATCGCAGCTTGGTGCAAATGCATCAAAAACGTTCATTCTGCTCAAATACACCACACTCATGTGTTAAAAGTTGTCTGGCACACACGAAGCGAACGAAACTTTGAAAACCGCAGAAATCGTTTTATCGAGTGTTTCGAGCGTTTCTCAGATCAAAGCTCGGTGCAACTGGATCGAAAACTTTCATTCTGCTCAAATACACCACATCCATCTGTTAAAAGTTGTCTGGCACAGCCGAAGAAAACGAAACTTTGAAAAACTCCAAAATCGTGATATCTCGTGATTCGAGCGTTTCTGAGATCGCAGTTTGGTGCAAATGGATCGAAAACTTTCATTCTACTCAAATACACCACGTCCATGCGTAAAAAGTTGTCTGGAACAGCCGAAGCGAACGAAATTTTGAAAAACACAATAATCGTGATATCGTTTGTTTCGAGCGTTTCTGCAATCGCAGCTTTGTGCAAGTGCATCAAAAACGTTCATTCCGCTCAAATACACAACATCCATGTGTTAAAAGTTGTCTGGCACAGAGGAAGCTAACGAAACACTGAAGACACACAAAATTCGTGATATCGAGTGTTTCGAGCGTTTCTCACATCACAGCTCGGTACAAATGGATCAAAAACGTTTATTCTACTCAAATACACCACATCCATGTGTTCAAAGTTGTCTGGCACAGACGAAGCGAACGAAACTTTGAAAACCACATAAATCGTTTTATCGAGTGTTTCGAGCGTTTCTCACATCACAGCTCGGTACAACGGGATCGAAAACTTTCATTCTGCTCAAATACACCACATCCATGTGTTAAATGTTGTCTGGCACAGCCGAAGCGAACGAAACTTTGAAAATACATAAATCGTGATATCGCTTGTTTCGAGCGTTTCTGAGATCAGAGTTCGGTGCAAACGCATCAAACTCGTTCATTCTACTCAAATATACCACATTCTTGCGTTAAAAGTTGTCTGGCACAGCCGAAGAGAACGAAACTTTGAAAATACAAAAATCGTGATATCGCTTGTTTCGAGCGTTTCTGAGATCAGAGTTCGGTGCAAACGGATCAAACACGTTCATTCTACTCAAATATACCACATCCTTGCGTTAAAAGTTGTCTGGCTCAGCCGAAGTGAACGAAACTTTGAAAACACACAAAAATCGTGATATCGCTTGTTTCGAGCGTTTCTGCAATCGCAGCTTGGTGCAAATGCATCAAAAACGTTCATTCTGCTCAAATACACCACATCCATCTGTTAAAAGTTGTCTGGCACATACGAAGCGAACGAAACTTTGAAAAACAACAAAATTGTTTTATCGCGGGTTTCGAGTGTTTCTGAGATCGCAGCTTGGTGCAAATGCATCAAAAACGTTCATTCTGCTCAAATACACCACATCAATGTGTTAAAAGTTGTCTGGCACACACGAAGCGAACGAAACTTTGAAAACCACAGAAATCATTTTATCGAGTGTTTCGAGCGTTTTTCAGATCAAAGCTCGGTGCAACTGGATCGAAAACTTTCATTCTGCTCAAATACACCACATCCATGTGTTAAAAGTGATCTGGTACAGCCGAAGCGAACGAAACTTTGAAGACACACAAAAATCGTGATATCGCGTGTTTTGAGCGTTTCTGAGATCGCAGCTTGGTGCAAATGGATCAAGAACGTCCATTCTGCTCAAATACACCACATCCATGTGTTAAAAGTTGTCTGGCACAGCCGAAGCGAACGAAACTTTGAAAAACTCAAAAATCGTGATATCTCGTGATTCGAGCGTTTCTGAGATCGCAGTTTGGTGCAAATGGATCGAAAACTTTCATTCTACACAAATACACCATATCCATGCGTTAAAAGTGATCTGGTACAGCCGAAGCGAACGAAACTTTGAAAAACACAGAAATCGTGTTATCGAGTGTTATAAGCATTTCTCACATCACAGCTCGGTGCAACGGGATCGAAAACTTTCATTCTGCTCAAATCCACGACATACATGTGTTAAATGTTGTCTGGCACAGCCGAAGCGAACGAAACTTTGAAAAACACCAAAATCGTAATATCGCGTGTTTTGAGCGTTTCTGATATCACAGCTCGGTGCAAATGGATCAAAAACGTTCATTCTGCTCAAATACATCATATCCATGCATTAAAGTCGTCTGGCACAGACGAAGCGACCGAAACTTTGAAACCACAGAAATCGTGTTATCGAGTGTTTCGAGCGTTTCTCACATCACAGCTCGGTGCAACGGGATCGAAAACTTTCATTCTGCTCAAATACACCACATCCATGTGTTAAATGTTGTCTGGCACAGCCGAAGCGAACGAAACTTTGAAAAACACAAAAATCGTGATATCGCTTGTTTCGAGCGTTTATGAGATCGCAGCTTGGTGCAAATGCATCAAAAACGTTCATTCTGCTCAAATACATCATATCCATGCATTAAAAGTGGTCTGGCACAGCCGAAGCGAACGAAACTTTGAAAAACTCAAAAATCGTGATATCTCGTGATTCGAGCGTTTCTGAGATCGCAGTTTGGTGCAAATGGATCGAAAACTTTCATTCTACTCAAAAACACCACATCCATGTGTTAAAAGTCGTCTGGCACAGACGAAGCGACCGAAACTTTGAAAACCACAGAAATCGTGTTATCGAGTGTTTCGAGCGTTTCTCACATCACAGCTCGGTGCAACGGGATCGAAAACTTTCATTCTGCTCAAATACACCACATCCATGTATTAAATGTTGTCTGGCACAGCCGAAGCGAACGAAACCTTGAAAAACACAGAAATCGTGCTATATCGCGTGCTTCGAACGTTTTGAGATCAGAGCTCGGTGCAAATGGATCAAACACGTTCATTCTACTCAAATACACCACATCCATGTGTTAAAAGTTGTCTGGCACAGTAGAAGTGAACGAAACTTTGAAAACACACAAAAATCGTGATATCGCTTGTTTCGAGCGTTTCTGCAATCGCAGCTTGGTGCAAATGCATCAAAAACGTTCATTCTGCTCAAATACACCACACTCATGTGTTAAAAGTTGTCTGGCACACACGAAGCGAACGAAACTTTGAAAACCACAGAAATCGTGTTATCGAGTGTTTCGAGCGTTTCTCGCATCACAGCTCGGTGCAACGGGATCGAAAACTTTCATTCTGCTCAAATACACCACATCCATGTGTTAAATGTTGTCTGGCACAGCCGAAGCGAACGAAACTTTGAAAATACAAAAATCGTGATATCGCTTGTTTCGAGCGTTTCTGAGATCAGAGTTCGGTGCAAACGGATCAAACACGTTCATTCTACTCAAATATACCACATCCTTGCGTTAAAAGTTGTCTGGCACAGCCGAAGTGAACGAAACTTTGAAAACACACAAAAATCGTGATATCGCTTGTTTCGAGCGTTTCTGCAATCGCAGCTTGGTGCAAATGCATCAAAAACGTTAATTTGCTCAAATACACCACATCCATCTGTTAAAAGTTGTCTGGCACATACGAAGCGAACGAAACTTTGAAAAACAACAAAATTGTTTTATCGCGGGTTTCGAGTGTTTCTGAGATCGCAGCTTGGTGCAAATGCATCAAAAACGTTCATTCTGCTCAAATACACCACATCAATGTGTTAAAAGTTGTCTGGCACACACGAAGCGAACGAAACTTTGAAAACCACAGAAATCATTTTATCGAGTGTTTCGAGCGTTTCTCAGATCAAAGCTCGGTGCAACTGGATCGAAAACTTTCATTCTGCTCAAATACACCACATCCATGTGTTAAAAGTGATCTGGTACAGCCGAAGCGAACGAAACTTTGAAGACACACAAAAATCGTGATATCGCGTGTTTTGAGCGTTTCTGAGATCGCAGCTTGGTGCAAATGGATCAAGAACGTCCATTCTGCTCAAATACACCACATCCATGTGTTAAAAGTTGTCTGGCACAGCCGAAGCGAACGAAACTTTGAAAAACTCAAAAATCGTGATATCTCGTGATTCGAGCGTTTCTGAGATCGCAGTTTGGTGCAAATGGATCGAAAACTTTCATTCTACACAAATACACCATATCCATGCGTTAAAAGTGATCTGGTACAGCCGAAGCGAACGAAACTTTGAAAAACACAGAAATCGTGTTATCGAGTGTTATAAGCATTTCTCACATCACAGCTCGGTGCAACGGGATCGAAAACTTTCATTCTGCTCAAATCCACGACATACATGTGTTAAATGTTGTCTGGCACAGCCGAAGCGAACGAAACTTTGAAAAACACCAAAATCGTAATATCGCGTGTTTTGAGCGTTTCTGATATCACAGCTCGGTGCAAATGGATCAAAAACGTTCATTCTGCTCAAATACATCATATCCATGCATTAAAGTCGTCTGGCACAGACGAAGCGACCGAAACTTTGAAACCACAGAAATCGTGTTATCGAGTGTTTCGAGCGTTTCTCACATCACAGCTCGGTGCAACGGGATCGAAAACTTTCATTCTGCTCAAATACACCACATCCATGTGTTAAATGTTGTCTGGCACAGCCGAAGCGAACGAAACTTTGAAAAACACAAAAATCGTGATATCGCTTGTTTCGAGCGTTTATGAGATCGCAGCTTGGTGCAAATGCATCAAAAACGTTCATTCTGCTCAAATACATCATATCCATGCATTAAAAGTGGTCTGGCACAGCCGAAGCGAACGAAACTTTGAAAAACTCAAAAATCGTGATATCTCGTGATTCGAGCGTTTCTGAGATCGCAGTTTGGTGCAAATGGATCGAAAACTTTCATTCTACTCAAAAACACCACATCCATGTGTTAAAAGTCGTCTGGCACAGACGAAGCGACCGAAACTTTGAAAACCACAGAAATCGTGTTATCGAGTGTTTCGAGCGTTTCTCACATCACAGCTCGGTGCAACGGGATCGAAAACTTTCATTCTGCTCAAATACACCACATCCATGTATTAAATGTTGTCTGGCACAGCCGAAGCGAACGAAACCTTGAAAAACACAGAAATCGTGCTATCGCGTGAATCGAACGTTTTGAGATCAGAGCTCGGTGCAAATGGATCAAACACGTTCATTCTACTCAAATACACCACATCCATGTGTTAAAAGTTGTCTGGCACAGTAGAAGTGAACGAAACTTTGAAAACACACAAAAATCGTGATATCGCTTGTTTCGAGCGTTTCTGCAATCGCAGCTTGGTGCAAATGCATCAAAAACGTTCATTCTGCTCAAATACACCACACTCATGTGTTAAAAGTTGTCTGGCACACACGAAGCGAACGAAACTTTGAAAACCACAGAAATCGTGTTATCGAGTGTTTCGAGCGTTTCTCGCATCACAGCTCGGTGCAACGGGATCGAAAACTTTCATTCTGCTCAAATACACCACATCCATGTGTTAAATGTTGTCTGGCACAGCCGAAGCGAACGATACTTTGAAAATACAAAAATCGTGATATCGCTTGTTTCGAGCGTTTCTGAGATCAGAGTTCGGTGCAAACGGATCAAACACGTTCATTCTACTCAAATATACCACATCCTTGCGTTAAAAGTTGTCTGGCACAGCCGAAGAGAACGAAACTTTGAAAACACACAAAAATCGTGATATCGCTTGTTTCGAGCGTTTCTGCAATCGCAGCTTGGTGCAAATGCATCAAAAACGTTCATTCTGCTCAAATACACCACATCCATCTGTTAAAAGTTGTCTGGCACATACGAAGCGAACGAAACTTTGAAAAACAACAAAATTGTTTTATCGCGGGTTTCGAGCGTTTCTGAGATCGCAGCTTGGTGCAAATGCATCAAAAACGTTCATTCTGCTCAAATACACCACATCAATGTGTTAAAAGTTGTCTGGCACACACGAAGCGAACGAAACTTTGAAAACCACAGAAATCATTTTATCGAGTGTTTCGAGCGTTTCTCAGATCAAAGCTCGGTGCAACTGGATCGAAAACTTTCATTCTGCTCAAATACACCACATCCATGTGTTAAAAGTGATCTGGTACAGCCGAAGCGAACGAAACTTTGAAGACACACAAAAATCGTGATATCGCGTGTTTTGAGCGTTTCTGAGATCGCAGCTTGGTGCAAATGGATCAAGAACGTCCATTCTGCTCAAATACACCACATCCATGTGTTAAAAGTTGTCTGGCACAGCCGAAGCGAACGAAATTTTGAAAAACTCAAAAATCGTGATATCTCGTGATTCGAGCGTTTCTGAGATCGCAGTTTGGTGCAAATGGATCGAAAACTTTCATTCTACACAAATACACCATATCCATGCGTTAAAAGTGATCTGGTACAGCCGAAGCGAACGAAACTTTGAAAAACACAGAAATCGTGTTATCGAGTGTTATAAGCATTTCTCACATCACAGCTCGGTGCAACGGGATCGAAAACTTTCATTCTGCTCAAATCCACGACATACATGTGTTAAATGTTGTCTGGCACAGCCGAAGCGAACGAAACTTTGAAAAACACCAAAATCGTAATATCGCGTGTTTTGAGCGTTTCTGATATCACAGCTCGGTGCAAATGGATCAAAAACGTTCATTCTGCTCAAATACATCATATCCATGCATTAAAGTCGTCTGGCACAGACGAAGCGACCGAAACTTTGAAACCACAGAAATCGTGTTATCGAGTGTTTCGAGCGTTTCTCACATCACAGCTCGGTGCAACGGGATCGAAAACTTTCATTCTGCTCAAATACACCACATCCATGTGTTAAATGTTGTCTGGCACAGCCGAAGCGAACGAAACTTTGAAAAACACAAAAATCGTGATATCGCTTGTTTCGAGCGTTTATGAGATCGCAGCTTGGTGCAAATGCATCAAAAACGTTCATTCTGCTCAAATACATCATATCCATGCATTAAAAGTGGTCTGGCACAGCCGAAGCTAACGAAACTTTGAAAAACTCAAAAATCGTGATATCTCGTGATTCGAGCGTTTCTGAGATCGCAGTTTGGTGCAAATGGATCGAAAACTTTCATTCTACTCAAAAACACCACATCCATGTGTTAAAAGTCGTCTGGCACAGACGAAGCGACCGAAACTTTGAAAACCACAGAAATCGTGTTATCGAGTGTTTCGAGCGTTTCTCACATCACAGCTCGGTGCAACGGGATCGAAAACTTTCATTCTGCTCAAATACACCACATCCATGTATTAAATGTTGTCTGGCACAGCCGAAGCGAACGAAACCTTGAAAAACACAGAAATCGTGCTATCGCGTGAATCGAACGTTTTGAGATCAGAGCTCGGTGCAAATGGATCAAACACGTTCATTCTACTCAAATACACCACATCCATGTGTTAAAAGTTGTCTGGCACAGTAGAAGTGAACGAAACTTTGAAAACACACAAAAATCGTGATATCGCTTGTTTCGAGCGTTTCTGCAATCGCAGCTTGGTGCAAATGCATCAAAAACGTTCATTCTGCTCAAATACACCACACTCATGTGTTAAAAGTTGTCTGGCACACACGAAGCGAACGAAACTTTGAAAACCACAGAAATCGTGTTATCGAGTGTTTCGAGCGTTTCTCGCATCACAGCTCGGTGCAACGGGATCGAAAACTTTCATTCTGCTCAAATACACCACATCCATGTATTAAATGTTGTCTGGCACAGCCGAAGCGAACGAAACTTTGAAAAACACAAAAATCGTAATATCGCTTGTTTCGAGCGTTTCTGAGATCGCAGCTTGGTGCAAATGCATCAAAAACGTTCATTCTGCTCAAATCACCATATCCATGCGTTAAAAGTTGTCTGGCACAGCCGAAGCGAACGAAAATTTGAAAACTACAGAAACCGTGTTATCGCGTGTTTCGAGCGTTTCTGAGATCACAGCTCGGTTCAAATGGATCAAAAACGTTCATTCTACTCAAATACACCACATCCATGTGTTCAAAGTTGTCTGGCACAGACGAAGCGAACGAAACGTTTCTCAGATCAAAGCTCGGTGCAACTGGATCGAAAACTTTCATTCTACTCAAATACACCACATCCATGTGTTAAAAGTTGTCTGGCACAGCCGAAGTGAACGAAACTTTGAAAACACACAAAAATCGTGATATCGCTTGTTTCGAGCATTTCTGCAATCGCAGCTTGATGCAAATGCATCAAAAACGTTCATTCTGCTCAAATACACCACATTCATGTGTTAAAAGTTGTCTGGTACACACGAAGCGAACGAAACTTTGAAAACCGCAGAAATCGTTTTATCGAGTGTTTCGAGCGTTTCTCAGATCAAAGCTCGGTGCAACTGGATCGAAAACTTTCATTCTGCTCAAATACACCACATCCATCTGTTATAAGTTGTCTGGCACAGCCGAAGCGAACGAAACTTTGAAAAACTCCAAATTGTGATATCTCGTGATTCGAGCGTTTCTGAGATCGCAGTTTGGTGCAAATGGATCGAAAACTTTCATTCTACTCAAATACACCACGTCCATGCGTAAAAAGTTGTCTAGAACAGCCGAAGCGAACGAAATTTTGAAAAACACAAAAATCGTGATATCGCTTGTTTCGAGCGTTTCTGCAATCGCAGCTTTGTGCAAATGCATCAAAAACGTTCATTCTGCTCAAATACACCACATCAATGTGTTAAAAGTTGTCTGGCACAGAGGAAGCTAACGAAACACTGAAGACACACAAAATTCGTGATATCGGGTGTTTCGAGCGTTTCTCACATCACAGCTTGGTGCAAATGCATCAAAAACGTTCATTCTGCTCAAATACACCACATCCATGTGTTAAAAGTTGTCTGGCACACACGAAGCGAACGAAACTTTGAAAACCACAGAAATCGTTTTATCGAGTGTTTCGAGCGTTTCTCAGATCAAAGCTCGGTGCAACTGGATCGAAAACTTTCATTCTGCTCTAATACACCACATCCATGTATTAAATGTTGTCTGGCACAGCCGAAGAGAACGAAACCTTGAAGAACACAGAAATCGTGCTATCGCGTGCTTCGAACGTTTCTGAGATCAGAGCTCGGTGCAAATGGATCAAACACGTTCATTCTACTCAAATACACCACATCCATGTGTTAAAAGTTGTCTGGCACAGCCGAAGAGAACGAAACTTTGAAAACATACAAAAATCGTGTTATCGCTTGTTTCGAGCGTTTCTGCAATCGCAGCTTGGTGCAAATGCATCAAAAACGTTCATTCTGCTCAAATACACCACACTCATGTGGCACACACGAAGCGAACGAAACTTTGAAAACCACATAAATCGTTTTATCGAGTGTTTCGAGTTGTCTGGCACACACGAAGCGAACGAAACTTTGAAAACCACATAAATCGTTATATCGAGTGTTTCGAGCGTTTCTCACATCACAGCTCGGTGCAACGGGATCGAAAACTTTCATTCTGCTCAAATACACCACATCCATGTATTAAATGTTGTCTGGCACAGCCGAAACGAACGAAACCTTGAAAAACACAGAAATCGTGCTATCGCGTGCTTCGAACGTTTCTGAGATCAGAGCTCGGTGCAAATGGATCAAACACGTTCATTCTACTCAAATACACCACATCCATGTGTTAAATGTTGTCTGGCACAGCCGAAGCGAACGAAACTTTGAAAATACAAAAATCGTGATATCGCTTGTTTCGAGCGTTTCTGAGATCAGAGTTTGGTGCAAACGGATCAAACACGTTCATTCTACTCAAATATACCACATCCTTGCGTTAAAAGTTGTCTGGCACAGCCGAAGAGAACGAAACTTTGAAAACACACAAAAATCGTGATATCGCTTGTTTCGAGCGTTTCTGCAATCGCAGCTTGGTGCAAATGCATCAAAAACGTTCATTCTGCTCAAATACGCCACATCCATCTGTTAAAAGTTGTCTGGCACATACGAAGCGAACGAAACTTTGAAAAACAACAAAATTGTTTTATCGCGGGTTTCGAGCGTTTCTGAGATCGCAGCTTGGTGCAAATGCATCAAAAACGTTCATTCTGCTCAAATACACCACATCAATGTGTTAAAAGTTGTCTGGCACACACGAAGCGAACGAAACTTTGAAAACCACAGAAATCATTTTATCGAGTGTTTCGAGCGTTTCTCAGATCAAAGCTCGGTGCAACTGGATCGAAAACTTTCATTCTGCTCAATTACACCACATCCATGTGTTAAAAGTGGTCTGGCACAGCCGAAGCGAACGAAACTTTGAAAAACTCAAAAATCGTGATATCTCGTGATTCGAGCGTTTCTGAGATCGTAGTTTTGTGCAAATGGATCGAAAACTTTCATTCTACTCAAAAACACCACATCCATGTGTTAAAAGTCGTCTGGCACAGACGAAGCGACCGAAACTTTGAAAACCACAGAAATCGTGTTATCGAGTGTTTCGAGCGTTTCTCACATCACAGCTCGGTGCAACGGGATCGAAAACTTTCATTCTGCTCAAATACACCACATCCATGTATTAAGTGTTGTCTGGCACAGCCGAAGCGAACGAAACTTTGAAAAACACAAAAATCGTAATATCGCTTGTTTCGAGCGTTTCTGAGATCGCAGCTTGGTGCAAATGCATCAAAAACGTTCATTCTGCTCAAATCACCATATCCATGCGTTAAAAGTTGTCTGGCACAGCCGAAGCGAACGAAAATTTGAAAACTCCAGAAACCGTGTTATCGCGTGTTTCGAGCGTTTCTGAGATCACAGCTCGGTGCAAATGGATCAAAAACGTTCATTCTACTCAAATACACCACATCCATGTGTTCAAAGTTGTCTGGCACAGACGAAGCGAACGAAACGTTTCTCAGATCAAAGCTCGGTGCAACTGGATCGAAAACTTTCATTCTACTCAAATACACCACATCCATGTGTTAAAAGTTGTCTGGCACAGCCGAAGTGAACGAAACTTTGAAAACACACAAAAATCGTGATATCGCTTGTTTCGAGCATTTCTGCAATCGCAGCTTGATGCAAATGCATCAAAAACGTTCATTCTGCTCAAATACACCACATCAATGTGTTAAAAGTTGTCTGGCACAGAGGAAGCTAACGAAACACTGAAGACACACAAAATTCGTGATATCGGGTGTTTCGAGCGTTTCTCACATCACAGCTTGGTGCAAATGCATCAAAAACGTTCATTCTGCTCAAATACACCACATCCATGTGTTAAAAGTTGTCTGGCACTGCCGAAGCGAACGAAACTTTGAAAAACTCAAAAATCGTGTTATCGAGTGTTTCGAGCGTTTCTCAGATCAAAGCTCGGTGCAACTGGATCGAAAACTTTCATTCTGCTCAAATACACGACATCCATCTGTTAAAAGTTGTCTGGCACAGCCGAAGCGAACGAAACTTTGAAAAACTCCAAAATCGTGATATCTCGTGATTCGAGCGTTTCTGAGATCGCAGTTTGGTGCAAATGGATCGAAAACTTTCATTCTACTCAAATACACCACGTCCATGCGTAAAAAGTTGTCTAGAACAGCCAAAGCGAACGAAATTTTGAAAAACACAAAAATCGTGATATCGCTTGTTTCGAGCGTTTCTGCAATCGCAGCTTTGTGCAAATGCATCAAAAACGTTCATTCTGCTCAAATACACCACATCAATGTGTTAAAAGTTGTCTGGCACAGAGGAAGCTAACGAAACACTGAAGACACACAAAATTCGTGATATCGGGTGTTTCGAGCGTTTCTCACATCACAGCTTGGTGCAAATGCATCAAAAACGTTCATTCTGCTCAAATACACCACATCCATGTGTTAAAAGTTGTCTGGCACACACGAAGCGAACGAAACTTTGAAAACCACAGAAATCGTTTTATCGAGTGTTTCGAGCGTTTCTCAGATCAAAGCTCGGTGCAACTGGATCGAAAACTTTCATTCAGCTCAGATACACCACATCCATGTGTTAAAAGTTGTCTGGCACAGACGAAGTGAACGAAACTTTGAAGACACACAAAATTCGTGATATCGCGTGATTCGAGCGTTTCTGACATCACAGCTCGGTGCAAATGGATCAAATACGTTCATTCTACACAAATACACCATATCCATGCGTTAAAAGTGGTCTGGTACAGCCGAAGCGAATGAAACTTTGAAAAACACCAAAATCGTAATATCGCGTGTTTTGAGCGTTTCTGATATCACAGCTCGGTGCAAATGGATCAAAAACGTTCATTCTGCTCAAATACATCATATCCATGCATTAAAAGTCGTCTGGCACAGACGAAGCGACCGAAACTTTGAAAACCACAGAAATCGTGTTATCGAGTGTTTCGAGCGTTTCTCACTTCACAGTTCGGTGCAACGGGATCGAAAACTTTCATTCTGCTCAAATACACCACATCCATGTGTTCAATGTTGTCTAGCACAGCCGAAGCGAACGAAATTTTGAAAAACACAAAAATCGTGATGTCGCTTGTTTCGAGCGTTTCTGAGATCGCAGCTTGGTGCAAATGCATCAAAAACGTTCATTATGCTCAAATATATCATATCCATGCATTAAAAGTGGTCTGGCATAGCCGAAGCGAACGAAACTTTGACAAACTCATAAATCGTGATATCTCGTGATTCGAGCGTTTCTGAGATCGCAGTTTGGTGCAAATGGATCGAAAACTTTCATTCTACTCAAATACACCACATCCATGCGTTAAAAGTGGTCTGGAACAGCCGAAGCGAACGAAACTTTGAAGACACACAAAATTCGAGAAATCGCGTGTTTCGAGCGCTTCTGAGATCACAGCTCGGTGCAAATGTATCAAGTACGTTCATTCTACTCAAATACACCAAATCCATGCGTTAAAAGTGGTCTGGTACAGCCGAAGCGAATGAAACTGAAAAACACCAAAATCGTAATATCGCGTGTTTTGAGCGTTTCTGATATCACAGCTCGGTGCAAATGGATCAAAAACGTTCATTCTGCTCAAATACATCATATCCATGCATTAAAGTCGTCTGGCACAGACGAAGCGACCGAAACTTTGAAACCACAGAAATCGTGTTATCGAGTGTTTCGAGCGTTTCTCACATCACAGCTCGGTGCAACGGGATCGAAAACTTTCATTCTGCTCAAATAGACCACATCCATGTGTTAAATGTTGTCTGGCACAGCCGAAGCGAACGAAACTTTGAAAATACAAAAATCGTGATATCGCTTGTTTCGAGCGTTTCTGAGATCAGAGTTCGGTGCAAACGCATCAAACACGTTCAATCTACTCAAATATACCACATTATTGCGTTAAAAGTTGTCTGGCACAGCCGAAGAGAACGATACTTTGAAAACACACAAAAATCGTGATATCGCTTGTTTCGAGCGTTTCTGCAATCGCAGCTTGGTGCAAATGCATCAAAAACGTTCATTCTGCTCAAATACACCACATCCATCTGTTAAAAGTTGTCTGGCACATACGAAGCGAACGAAACTTTGAAAACCACAGAAATCATTTTATCGAGTGTTTCGAGCGTTTCTCAGATCAAAGCTCGGTGCAACTGGATCGAAAACGTTCATTCTGCTCAAATACATCACATCAATGTGTTAAAAGTTGTCTGGCACAGAGGAAGCTAACGAAACACTGAAGACACACAAAATTCGTGATATCGGGTGTTTCGAGCGTTTCTCACATCACAGCTTGGTGCAAATGCATCAAAAACGTTCATTCTGCTCAAATACACCACATCCATGTGTTAAAAGTTGTCTGGCACACACGAAGCGAACGAAACTTTGAAAACCACATAAATCGTTTTATCGAGTGTTTCGAGCGTTTCTCACATCACAGCTCGGTACAACGGGATCGAAAACTTTCATTCTGCTCAAATACACCACATCCATGTGTTAAATGTTGTCTGGCGCAGCCGAAGCGAACGAAACTTTGAAAATACAAAAATCGTGATATCGCTTGTTTCGAACGTTTCTGAGATCAGAATTCGGTGCAAACGGATCAAACACGTTCATTCTACTCAAATATACCACATCCTTGCGTTAAAAGTTGTCTGGCACAGCCGAAGAGAACGAAACTTTGGAAACACACAAAAATCGTGATATCGCTTGTTTCGAGCGTTTCTGCAATCGCAGCTTGGTGCAAATGCATCAAAAACGTTCATTCTGCTCAAATACACCACATCCATCTGTTAAAAGTTGTCTGGCACATACGAAGCGAACGAAACTTTGAAAAACAACAAAATTGTTTTATCGCGGGTTTCGAGCGTTTCTGAGATCGC
Organism: Pimpla rufipes; assembly: GCA_963932165.1. NCBI lineage: Eukaryota > Metazoa > Arthropoda > Insecta > Hymenoptera > Ichneumonidae > Pimpla > Pimpla rufipes. The sequence goes on from OZ010643.1 coordinate 7,071,702, forward strand.
AGCTTGGTGCAAATGCATCAAAAACGTTCATTCTGCTCAAATACACCACATCAATGTGTTAAAAGTTGTCTGGCACACACGAAGCGAACGAAACTTTGAAAACCACAGAAATCATTTTATCGAGTGTTTCGAGCGTTTCTCAGATCAAAGCTCGGTGCAACTGGATCGAAAACTTTCATTCTGCTCAATTACACCACATCCATGTGTTAAAAGTGATCTGGTACAGCCGAAGCGAACGAAACTTTGAAAAACTCAAAAATCGTGATATCTCGTGATTCGAGCGTTTCTGAGATCGTAGTTTTGTGCAAATGGATCGAAAACTTTCATTCTACTCAAAAACACCACATCCATGTGTTAAAAGTCGTCTGGCACAGACGAAGCGACCGAAACTTTGAAAACCACAGAAATCGTGTTATCGAGTGTTTCGAGCGTTTCTCACATCACAGCTCGGTGCAACGGGATCGAAAACTTTCATTCTGCTCAAATACACCACATCCATGTATTAAGTGTTGTCTGGCACAGCCGAAGCGAACGAAACTTTGAAAAACACAAAAATCGTAATATCGCTTGTTTCGAGCGTTTCTGAGATCGCAGCTTGGTGCAAATGCATCAAAAACGTTCATTCTGCTCAAATCACCATATCCATGCGTTAAAAGTTGTCTGGCACACACGAAGCGAACGAAACTTTGAAAACCACATAAATCGTTTTATCGAGTGTTTCGAGCGTTTCTCACATCACAGCTCGGTACAACGGGATCGAAAACTTTCATTCTGCTCAAATACACCACATCCATGTGTTAAATGTTGTCTGGCGCAGCCGAAGCGAACGAAACTTTGAAAATACAAAAATCGTGATATCGCTTGTTTCGAACGTTTCTGAGATCAGAGTTCGGTGCAAACGGATCAAACACGTTCATTCTACTCAAATATACCACATCCTTGCGTTAAAAGTTGTCTGGCACAGCCGAAGAGAACGAAACTTTGGAAACACACAAAAATCGTGATATCGCTTGTTTCGAGCGTTTCTGCAATCGCAGCTTGGTGCAAATGCATCAAAAACGTTCATTCTGCTCAAATACACCACATCCATCTGTTAAAAGTTGTCTGGCACATACGAAGCGAACGAAACTTTGAAAAACAACAAAATTGTTTTATCGCGGGTTTCGAGCGTTTCTGAGATCGCAGCTTGGTGCAAATGCATCAAAAACGTTCATTCTGCTCAAATACACCACATCAATGTGTTAAAAGTTGTCTGGCACACACGAAGCGAACGAAACTTTGAAAACCACAGAAATCATTTTATCGAGTGTTTCGAGCGTTTCTCAGATCAAAGCTCGGTGCAACTGGATCGAAAACTTTCATTCTGCTCAATTACACCACATCCATGTGTTAAAAGTGGTCTGGCACAGCCGAAGCGAACGAAACTTTGAAAAACTCAAAAATCGTGATATCTCGTGATTCGAGCGTTTCTGAGATCGTAGTTTTGTGCAAATGGATCGAAAACTTTCATTCTACTCAAAAACACCACATCCATGTGTTAAAAGTCGTCTGGCACAGACGAAGCGACCGAAACTTTGAAAACCACAGAAATCGTGTTATCGAGTGTTTCGAGCGTTTCTCACATCACAGCTCGGTGCAACGGGATCGAAAACTTTCATTCTGCTCAAATACACCACATCCATGTATTAAGTGTTGTCTGGCACAGCCGAAGCGAACGAAACTTTGAAAAACACAAAAATCGTAATATCGCTTGTTTCGAGCGTTTCTGAGATCGCAGCTTGGTGCAAATGCATCAAAAACGTTCATTCTGCTCAAATCACCATATCCATGCGTTAAAAGTTGTCTGGCACAGCCGAAGCGAACGAAAATTTGAAAACTACAGAAACCGTGTTATCGCGTGTTTCGAGCGTTTCTGAGATCACAGCTCGGTGCAAATGGATCAAAAACGTTCATTCTACTCAAATACACCACATCCATGTGTTCAAAGTTGTCTGGCACAGACGAAGCGAACGAAACGTTTCTCAGATCAAAGCTCGGTGCAACTGGATCGAAAACTTTCATTCTACTCAAATACACCACATCAATGTGTTAAAAGTTGTCTGGCACAGAGGAAGCTAACGAAACACTGAAGACACACAAAATTCGTGATATCGGGTGTTTCGAGCGTTTCTCACATCACAGCTTGGTGCAAATGCATCAAAAACGTTCATTCTGCTCAAATACACCACATCCATGTGTTAAAAGTTGTCTGGCACTGCCGAAGCGAACGAAACTTTGAAAAACTCAAAAATCGTGATATCTCGTGATTCGAGCGTTTCTGAGATCGCAGTTTGGTGCAAATGGATCGAAAACTTTCATTCTACACAAATACACCATATCCATGCGTTAAAAGTGATCTGGTACAGCCGAAGCGAACGAAACTTTGAAAAACACAGAAATCGTGTTATCGAGTGTTATAAGCATTTCTCACATCACAGCTCGGTGCAACGGGATCGAAAACTTTCATTCTGCTCAAATCCACGACATACATGTGTTAAATGTTGTCTGGCACAGCCGAAGCGAACGAAACTTTGAAAAACACCAAAATCGTAATATCGCGTGTTTTGAGCGTTTCTTATATCACAGCTCGGAGCAAATGGATCAAAAACGTTCATTCTGCTCAAATACATCATATCCATGCATTAAAATTCGTCTGGCACAGACGAAGCGACCGAAACTTTGAAAACCACAGAAATCGTGTTATCGAGTGTTTCGAGCGTTTCTCGCATCACAGCTCGGTGCAACGGGATCGAAAACTTTCATTCTGCTCAAATACACCACATCCATGTGTTAAAAGTTGTCTGGCACACACGAAGCGAACGAAACGTTTCTCAGATCAAAGCTCGGTGCAACTGGATCGAAAACTTTCATTCTACTCAAATACACCACATCCATGTGTTAAAAGTTGTCTGGCACAGCCGAAGTGAACGAAACTTTGAAAACACACAAAAATCGTGATATCGCTTGTTTCGAGCATTTCTGCAATCGCAGCTTGATGCAAATGCATCAAAAACGTTCATTCTGCTCAAATACACCACATTCATGTGTTAAAAGTTGTCTGGTACACACGAAGCGAACGAAACTTTGAAAACCGCAGAAATCGTTTTATCGAGTGTTTCGAGCGTTTCTCAGATCAAAGCTCGGTGCAACTGGATCGAAAACTTTCATTCTGCTCAAATACACGACATCCATCTGTTAAAAGTTGTCTGGCACAGCCGAAGCGAACGAAACTTTGAAAAACTCCAAAATCGTGATATCTCGTGATTCGAGCGTTTCTGAGATCGCAGTTTGGTGCAAATGGATCGAAAACTTTCATTCTACTCAAATACACCACGTCCATGCGTAAAAAGTTGTCTAGAACAGCCAAAGCGAACGAAATTTTGAAAAACACAAAAATCGTGATATCGCTTGTTTCGAGCGTTTCTGCAATCGCAGCTTTGTGCAAATGCATCAAAAACGTTCATTCTGCTCAAATACACCACATCAATGTGTTAAAAGTTGTCTGGCACAGAGGAAGCTAACGAAACACTGAAGACACACAAAATTCGTGATATCGGGTGTTTCGAGCGTTTCTCACATCACAGCTTGGTGCAAATGCATCAAAAACGTTCATTCTGCTCAAATACACCACATCCATGTGTTAAAAGTTGTCTGGCACACACGAAGCGAACGAAACTTTGAAAACCACAGAAATCGTTTTATCGAGTGTTTCGAGCGTTTCTCAGATCAAAGCTCGGTGCAACTGGATCGAAAACTTTCATTCAGCTCAGATACACCACATCCATGTGTTAAAAGTTGTCTGGCACAGACGAAGTGAACGAAACTTTGAAGACACACAAAATTCGTGATATCGCGTGATTCGAGCGTTTCTGACATCACAGCTCGGTGCAAATGGATCAAATACGTTCATTCTACACAAATACACCATATCCATGCGTTAAAAGTGGTCTGGTACAGCCGAAGCGAATGAAACTTTGAAAAACACCAAAATCGTAATATCGCGTGTTTTGAGCGTTTCTGATATCACAGCTCGGTGCAAATGGATCAAAAACGTTCATTCTGCTCAAATACATCATATCCATGCATTAAAAGTCGTCTGGCACAGACGAAGCGACCGAAACTTTGAAAACCACAGAAATCGTGTTATCGAGTGTTTCGAGCGTTTCTCACTTCACAGTTCGGTGCAACGGGATCGAAAACTTTCATTCTGATCAAATACACCACATCCATGTGTTCAATGTTGTCTAGCACAGCCGAAGCGAACGAAATTTTGAAAAACACAAAAATCGTGATGTCGCTTGTTTCGAGCGTTTCTGAGATCGCAGCTTGGTGCAAATGCATCAAAAACGTTCATTATGCTCAAATATATCATATCCATGCATTAAAAGTGGTCTGGCATAGCCGAAGCGAACGAAACTTTGACAAACTCATAAATCGTGATATCTCGTGATTCGAGCGTTTCTGAGATCGCAGTTTGGTGCAAATGGATCGAAAACTTTCATTCTACTCAAATACACCACATCCATGCGTTAAAAGTGGTCTGGAACAGCCGAAGCGAACGAAACTTTGAAGACACACAAAATTCGAGAAATCGCGTGTTTCGAGCGCTTCTGAGATCACAGCTCGGTGCAAATGTATCAAGTACGTTCATTCTACTCAAATACACCAAATCCATGCGTTAAAAGTGGTCTGGTACAGCCGAAGCGAATGAAACTGAAAAACACCAAAATCGTAATATCGCGTGTTTTGAGCGTTTCTGATATCACAGCTCGGTGCAAATGGATCAAAAACGTTCATTCTGCTCAAATACATCATATCCATGCATTAAAGTCGTCTGGCACAGACGAAGCGACCGAAACTTTGAAACCACAGAAATCGTGTTATCGAGTGTTTCGAGCGTTTCTCACATCACAGCTCGGTGCAACGGGATCGAAAACTTTCATTCTGCTCAAATAGACCACATCCATGTGTTAAATGTTGTCTGGCACAGCCGAAGCGAACGAAACTTTGAAAATACAAAAATCGTGATATCGCTTGTTTCGAGCGTTTCTGAGATCAGAGTTCGGTGCAAACGCATCAAACACGTTCAATCTACTCAAATATACCACATTATTGCGTTAAAAGTTGTCTGGCACAGCCGAAGAGAACGATACTTTGAAAACACACAAAAATCGTGATATCGCTTGTTTCGAGCGTTTCTGCAATCGCAGCTTGGTGCAAATGCATCAAAAACGTTCATTCTGCTCAAATACACCACATCCATCTGTTAAAAGTTGTCTGGCACATACGAAGCGAACGAAACTTTGAAAACCACAGAAATCATTTTATCGAGTGTTTCGAGCGTTTCTCAGATCAAAGCTCGGTGCAACTGGATCGAAAACGTTCATTCTGCTCAAATACATCACATCAATGTGTTAAAAGTTGTCTGGCACAGAGGAAGCTAACGAAACACTGAAGACACACAAAATTCGTGATATCGGGTGTTTCGAGCGTTTCTCACATCACAGCTCGGTACAACGGGATCGAAAACTTTCATTCTGCTCAAATACACCACATCCATGTGTTAAATGTTGTCTGGCGCAGCCGAAGCGAACGAAACTTTGAAAATACAAAAATCGTGATATCGCTTGTTTCGAACGTTTCTGAGATCAGAGTTCGGTGCAAACGGATCAAACACGTTCATTCTACTCAAATATACCACATCCTTGCGTTAAAAGTTGTCTGGCACAGCCGAAGAGAACGAAACTTTGGAAACACACAAAAATCGTGATATCGCTTGTTTCGAGCGTTTCTGCAATCGCAGCTTGGTGCAAATGCATCAAAAACGTTCATTCTGCTCAAATACACCACATCCATCTGTTAAAAGTTGTCTGGCACATACGAAGCGAACGAAACTTTGAAAAACAACAAAATTGTTTTATCGCGGGTTTCGAGCGTTTCTGAGATCGCAGCTTGGTGCAAATGCATCAAAAACGTTCATTCTGCTCAAATACACCACATCAATGTGTTAAAAGTTGTCTGGCACACACGAAGCGAACGAAACTTTGAAAACCACAGAAATCATTTTATCGAGTGTTTCGAGAGTTTCTCAGATCAAAGCTCGGTGCAACTGGATCGACAACTTTCATTCTGCTCAAATACACCACATCCATGTGTTAAAAGTGATCTGGTACAGCCGAAGCGAACGAAACTTTGAAGACACACAAAAATCGTGATATCGCTTGTTTCGAGCGTTTCTGCAATCGCAGCTTGGTGCAAATGGATCAAGAACGTCCATTCTGCTCAAATACACCACATCCATGTGTTAAAAGTTGTCTGGCACAGCCGAAGCGAACGAAACTTTGAAAAACACCAAAATCGTAATATCGCGTGTTTTGAGCGTTTCTGATATCACAGCTCGGTGCAAATGGATCGAAAACGTTCATTCTGCTCAAATACATCATATCCATGCATTAAAGTCGTCTGGCACAGACGAAGCGATCGAAACTTTGAAACCACAGAAATCGTGTTATCGAGTGTTTCGAGCGTTTCTCACTCACAGCTCGGTGCAACGGGATCGAAAACTTTCATTCTGCTCAAATACACCACATCCATGTGTTAAATGTTGTCTGGCACAGCCGAAGCGAACGAAACTTTGAAAAACACAAAAATCGTGATATCGCTTGTTTCGAGCGTTTATGAGATCGCAGCTTGGTGCAAATGCATCAAAAACGTTCATTCTGCTCAAATACACCACATCCATCTGTTAAAAGTTGTCTGGCACATACGAAGCGAACGAAACTTTGAAAACCACAGAAATCATTTTATCGAGTGTTTCGAGCGTTTCTCAGATCAAAGCTCGGTGCAACTGGATCGAAAACGTTCATTCTGCTCAAATACATCACATCAATGTGTTAAAAGTTGTCTGGCACAGAGGAAGCTAACGAAACACTGAAGACACACAAAATTCGTGATATCGGGTGTTTCGAGCGTTTCTCACATCACAGCTTGGTGCAAATGCATCAAAAACGTTCATTCTGCTCAAATACACCACATCCATGTGTTAAAAGTTGTCTGGCACACACGAAGCGAACGAAACTTTGAAAACCACATAAATCGTTTTATCGAGTGTTTCGAGCGTTTCTCACATCACAGCTCGGTACAACGGGATCGAAAACTTTCATTCTGCTCAAATACACCACATCCATGTGTTAAATGTTGTCTGGCACAGCCGAAGCGAACGAAACTTTGAAAATACAAAAATCGTGATATCGCTTGTTTCGAACGTTTCTGAGATCAGAATTCGGTGCAAACGGATCAAACACGTTCATTCTACTCAAATATACCACATCCTTGCGTTAAAAGTTGTCTGGCACAGCCGAAGAGAACGAAACTTTGGAAACACACAAAAATCGTGATATCGCTTGTTTCGAGCGTTTCTGCAATCGCAGCTTGGTGCAAATGCATCAAAAACGTTCATTCTGCTCAAATACACCACATCCATCTGTTAAAAGTTGTCTGGCACATACGAAGCGAACGAAACTTTGAAAAACAACAAAATTGTTTTATCGCGGGTTTCGAGCGTTTCTGAGATCGCAGCTTGGTGCAAATGCATCAAAAACGTTCATTCTGCTTAAATACACCACATCAATGTGTTAAAAGTTGTCTGGCACACACGAAGCGAACGAAACTTTGAAAACCACAGAAATCATTTTATCGAGTGTTTCGAGCGTTTCTCAGATCAAAGCTCGGTGCAACTGGATCGAAAACTTTCATTCTGCTCAAATACACCACATCCATGTGTTAAAAGTGATCTGGTACAGCCGAAGCGAACGAAACTTTGAAGACACACAAAAATCGTGATATCGCTTGTTTCGAGCGTTTCTGCAATCGCAGCTTGGTGCAAATGGATCAAGAACGTCCATTCTGCTCAAATACACCACATCCATGTGTTAAAAGTTGTCTGGCACTGCCGAAGCGAACGAAACTTTGAAAAACTCAAAAATCGTGATATCTCGTGATTCGAGCGTTTCTGAGATCGCAGTTTGGATCAAAAACGTTCATTCTACTCAAATACACCACATCCATGTGTTAAAAGTTGTCTGACACAGCCGAAGCGAACGAAACTTCGTAAAACACCAAAATCGTAATATCGCGTGTTTTGAGCGTTTCTGATATCACAGCTCGGTGCAAATGGATCAAAAACGTTCATTCTGCTCAAATACATCATATCCATGCATTAAAAGTCGTCTGGCACAGACGAAGCGACCGAAACTTTGAAAACCACAGAAATCGTGTTATCGAGTGTTTCGAGCGTTTCTCACTTCACAGTTCGGTGCAACGGGATCGAAAACTTTCATTCTGCTCAAATACACCACATCCATGTGTTCAATGTTGTCTAGCACAGCCGAAGCGAACGAAATTTTGAAAAACACAAAAATCGTGATGTCGCTTGTTTCGAGCGTTTCTGAGATCGCAGCTTGGTGCAAATGCATCAAAAACGTTCATTATGCTCAAATATATCATATCCATGCATTAAAAGTGGTCTGGCATAGCCGAAGCGAACGAAACTTTGAAAAACTCATAAATCGTGATATCTCGTGATTCGAGCGTTTCTGAGATCGCAGTTTGGTGCAAATGGATCGAAAACTTTCATTCTACTCAAATACACCACATCCATGCGTTAAAAGTGGTCTGGAACAGCCGAAGCGAACGAAACTTTGAAGACACACAAAATTCGTGAAATCGCGTGTTTCGAGCGCTTCTGAAATCACAGCTCGGTGCAAATGTATCAAGTACGTTCATTCTACTCAAATACACCAAATCCATGCGTTAAAAGTGGTCTGGTACAGCCGAAGCGAATGAAACTGAAAAACACCAAAATCGTAATATCGCGTGTTTTGAGCGTTTCTGATATCACAGCTCGGTGCAAATGGATCAAAAACGTTCATTCTGCTCAAATACATCATATCCATGCATTAAAGTCGTCTGGCACAGACGAAGCGACCGAAACTTTGAAACCACAGAAATCGTGTTATCGAGTGTTTCGAGCGTTTCTCACATCACAGCTCGGTGCAACGGGATCGAAAACTTTCATTCTGCTCAAATAGACCACATCCATGTGTTAAATGTTGTCTGGCACAGCCGAAGCGAACGAAACTTTGAAAATACAAAAATCGTGATATCGCTTGTTTCGAGCGTTTCTGAGATCAGAGTTCGGTGCAAACGGATCAAACACGTTCAATCTACTCAAATATACCACATTATTGCGTTAAAAGTTGTCTGGCACAGCCGAAGAGAACGATACTTTGAAAACACACAAAAATCGTGATATCGCTTGTTTCGAGCGTTTCTGCAATCGCAGCTTGGTGCAAATGCATCAAAAACGTTCATTCTGCTCAAATACACCACATCCATCTGTTAAAAGTTGTCTGGCACATACGAAGCGAACGAAACTTTGAAAACCACAGAAATCATTTTATCGAGTCTTTCGAGCGTTTCTGAGATCAAAGCTCGGTGCAACTGGATCGAAAACGTTCATTCTGCTCAAATACATCACATCAATGTGTTAAAAGTTGTCTGGCACAGAGGAAGCTAACGAAACACTGAAGACACACAAAATTCGTGATATCGGGTGTTTCGAGCGTTTCTCACATCACAGCTTGGTGCAAATGCATCAAAAACGTTCATTCTGCTCAAATACACCACATCCATGTGTTAAAAGTTGTCTGGCACACACGAAGCGAACGAAACTTTGAAAACCACATAAATCGTTTTATCGAGTGTTTCGAGCGTTTCTCACATCACAGCTCGGTACAACGGGATCGAAAACTTTCATTCTGCTCAAATACACCACATCCATGTGTTAAATGTTGTCTGGCGCAGCCGAAGCGAACGAAACTTTGAAAAACACAAAAATCGTGATATCGCTTGTTTCGAGCGTTTATGAGATCGCAGCTTGGTGCAAATGCATCAAAAACGTTCATTCTGCTCAAATACATCATATCCATGCATTAAAAGTGGTCTGGCACAGCCGAAGCGACCGAAACTTTGAAAACCACAGAAATCGTGTTATCGCGTGTTTCGAGCGTTTCTCACATCACAGCTCGGTGCAACGGGATCGAAAACTTTCATTCTGCTCAAATACACCACATCCATGTATTAAATGTTGTCTGGCACAGCCGAAACGAACGAAACCTTGAAAAACACAGAAATCGTGCTATCGCGTGCTTCGAACGTTTCTGAGATCAGAGCTCGGTGCAAATGGATCAAACACGTTCATTCTACTCAAATACACCACATCCATGTGTTAAATGTTGTCTGGCACAGCCGAAGCGAACGAAACTTTGAAAATACAAAAATCGTGATATCGCTTGTTTCGAGCGTTTCTGCAATCGCAGCTTGGTGAAAATGCATCAAAAACGTTCATTCTGCTCAAATACACCACATCCATCTGTTAAAAGTTGTCTGGCACATACGAAGCGAACGAAACTTTGAAAAACAACAAAATTGTTTTATCGCGGGTTTCGAGCGTTTCTGAGATCGCAGCTTGGTGCAAATGCATCAAAAACGTTCATTCTGCTCAAATACACCACATCAATGTGTTAAAAGTTGTCTGGCACACACGAAGCGAACGAAACTTTGAAAACCACAGAAATCATTTTATCGAGTGTTTCGAGCGTTTCTCAGATCAAAGCTCGGTGCAACTGGATCGAAAACTTTCATTCTGCTCAATTACACCACATCCATGTGTTAAAAGTTGTCTGGCACAGCCGAAGTGAACGAAACTTTGAAAACACATAAAAATCGTGATATCGCTTGTTTCGAGCGTTTCTGCAATCGCAGCTTGGTGCAAATGCATCAAAAACGTTCATTCTGCTCAAATACATCATATCCATGCATTAAAAGTGGTCTGGCACAGCCGAAGCGAACGAAACTTTGAAAAACTCAAAAATCGTGATATCTCGTGATTCGAGCGTTTCTGAGATCGTAGTTTTGTGCAAATGGATCGAAAACTTTCATTCTACTCAAAAACACCACATCCATGTGTTAAAAGTCGTCTGGCACAGACGAAGCGACCGAAACTTTGAAAACCACAGAAATCGTGTTATCGAGTGTTTCGAGCGTTTCTCACATCACAGCTCGGTGCAACGGGATCGAAAACTTTCATTCTGCTCAAATACACCACATCCATGTATTAAGTGTTGTCTGGCACAGCCGAAGCGAACGAAACTTTGAAAAACACAAAAATCGTAATATCGCTTGTTTCGAGCGTTTCTGAGATCGCAGCTTGGTGCAAATGCATCAAAAACGTTCATTCTGCTCAAATCACCATATCCATGCGTTAAAAGTTGTCTGGCACAGCCGAAGCGAACGAAAATTTGAAAACTACAGAAACCGTGTTATCGCGTGTTTCGAGCGTTTCTGAGATCACAGCTCGGTGCAAATGGATCAAAAACGTTCATTCTACTCAAATACACCACATCCGTGTGTTCAAAGTTGTCTGGCACAGACGAAGCGAACGAAACGTTTCTCAGATCAAAGCTCGGTGCAACTGGATCGAAAACTTTCATTCTACTCAAATACACCACATCCATGTGTTAAAAGTTGTCTGGCACAGCCGAAGTGAACGAAACTTTGAAAACACACAAAAATCGTGATATCGCTGTTTCGAGCATTTCTGCAATCGCAGCTTGATGCAAATGCATCAAAAACGTTCATTCTGCTCAAATACACCACATCCATCTGTTAAAAGTTGTCTGGCACATACGAAGCGAACGAAACTTTGAAAACCACAGAAATCATTTTATCGAGTGTTTCGAGCGTTTCTCAGATCAAAGCTCGGTGCAACTGGATCGAAAACGTTCATTCTGCTCAAATACATCACATCAATGTGTTAAAAGTTGTCTGGCACAGAGGAAGCTAACGAAACACTGAAGACACACAAAATTCGTGATATCGGGTGTTTCGAGCGTTTCTCACATCACAGCTTGGTGCAAATGCATCAAAAACGTTCATTCTGCTCAAATACACCACATCCATGTGTTAAAAGTTGTCTGGCACACACGAAGCGAACGAAACTTTGAAAACCACATAAATCGTTTTATCGAGTGTTTCGAGCGTTTCTCATATCACAGCTCGGTACAACGGGATCGAAAACTTTCATTCTGCTCAAATACACCACATCCATGTGTTAAATGTTGTCTGGCGCAGCCGAAGCGAACGAAACTTTGAAAATACAAAAATCGTGATATCGCTTGTTTCGAACGTTTCTGAGATCAGAGTTCGGTGCAAACGGATCAAACACGTTCATTCTACTCAAATATACCACATCCTTGCGTTAAAAGTTGTCTGGCACAGCCGAAGAGAACGAAACTTTGGAAACACACAAAAATCGTGATATCGCTTGTTTCGAGCGTTTCTGCAATCGCAGCTTGGTGCAAATGCATCAAAAACGTTCATTCTGCTCAAATACACCACATCCATCTGTTAAAAGTTGTCTGGCACATACGAAGCGAACGAAACTTTGAAAAACAACAAAATTGTTTTATCGCGGGTTTCGAGCGTTTCTAAGATCGCAGCTTGGTGCAAATGCATCAAAAACGTTCATTCTGCTCAAATACACCACATCAATGTGTTAAAAGTTGTCTGGCACACACGAAGCGAACGAAACTTTGAAAACCACAGAAATCATTTTATCGAGTGTTTCGAGCGTTTCTCAGATCAAAGCTCGGTGCAACTGGATCGAAAACTTTCATTCTGCTCAATTACACCACATCCATGTGTTAAAAGTTGTCTGGCACAGCCGAAGTGAACGAAACTTTGAAAACACATAAAAATCGTGATATCGCTTGTTTCGAGCGTTTCTGCAATCGCAGCTTGGTGCAAATGCATCAAAAACGTTCATTCTGCTCAAATACATCATATCCATGCAGTAAAAGTGGTCTGGCACAGCCGAAGCGAACGAAACTTTGAAAAACTCAAAAATCGTAATATCTCGTGATTCGAGCGTTTCTGAGATCGTAGTTTTGTGCAAATGGATCGAAAACTTTCATTCTACTCAAAAACACCACATCCATGTGTTAAAAGTCGTCTGGCACAGACGAAGAGACCGAAACTTTGAAAACCACAGAAATCGTGTTATCGAGTGTTTCGAGCGTTTCTCACATCACAGCTCGGTGCAACGGGATCGAAAACTTTCATTCTGCTCAAATACACCACATCCATGTATTAAGTGTTGTCTGGCACAGCCGAAGCGAACGAAACTTTGAAAAACACAAAAATCGTAATATCGCTTGTTTCGAGCGTTTCTGAGATCGCAGCTTGGTGCAAATGCATCAAAAACGTTCATTCTGCTCAAATCACCATATCCATGCGTTAAAAGTTGTCTGGCACAGCCGAAGCGAACGAAAATTTGAAAACTACAGAAACCGTGTTATCGCGTGTTTCGAGCGTTTCTGAGATCACAGCTCGGTGCAAATGGATCAAAAACGTTCATTCTACTCAAATACACCACATCCGTGTGATCAAAGTTGTCTGGCACAGACGAAGCGAACGAAACTTTTCTCAGATCAAAGCTCGGTGCAACTGGATCGAAAACTTTCATTCTACTCAAATACACCACATCCATGTGTTAAAAGTTGTCTGGCACAGCCGAAGTGAACGAAACTTTGAAAACACACAAAAATCGTGATATCGCTTGTTTCGAGCATTTCTGCAATCGCAGCTTGATGCAAATGCATCAAAAACGTTCATTCTGCTCAAGTACACCACATCCATCTGTTAAAAGTTGTCTGGCACATACGAAGCGAACGAAACTTTGAAAACCACAGAAATCATTTTATCGAGTGTTTCGAGCGTTTCTCAGATCAAAGCTCGGTGCAACTGGATCGAAAACGTTCATTCTGCTCAAATACATCACATCAATGTGTTAAAAGTTGTCTGGCACAGAGGAAGCTAACGAAACACTGAAGACACACAAAATTCGTGATATCGGGTGTTTCGAGCGTTTCTCACATCACAGCTTGGTGCAAATGCATCAAAAACGTTCATTCTGCTCAAATACACCACATCCATGTGTTAAAAGTTGTCTGGCACACACGAAGCGAACGAAACTTTGAAAACCACATAAATCGTTTTATCGAGTGTTTCGAGCGTTTCTCACATCACAGCTCGGTACAACGGGATCGAAAACTTTCATTCTGCTCAAATACACCACATCCATGTGTTAAATGTTGTCTGGCGCAGCCGAAGCGAACGAAACTTTGAAAATACAAAAATCGTGATATCGCTTGTTTCGAACGTTTCTGAGATCAGAGTTCGGTGCAAACGGATCAAACACGTTCATTCTACTCAAATATACCACATCCTTGCGTTAAAAGTTGTCTGGCACAGCCGAAGAGAACAAAACTTTGGAAACACACAAAAATCGTGATATCGCTTGTTTCGAGCGTTTCTGCAATCGCAGCTTGGTGCAAATGCATCAAAAACGTTCATTCTGCTCAAATACACCACATCCATCTGTTAAAAGTTGTCTGGCACATACGAAGCGAACGAAACTTTGAAAAACAACAAAATTGTTTTATCGCGGGTTTCGAGCGTTTCTGAGATCGCAGCTTGGTGCAAATGCATCAAAAACGTTCATTCTGCTCAAATACACCACATCAATGTGTTAAAAGTTGTCTGGCACACACGAAGCGAACGAAACTTTGAAAACCACAGAAATCATTTTATCGAGTGTTTCGAGCGTTTCTCAGATCAAAGCTCGGTGCAACTGGATCGAAAACTTTCATTCTGCTCAAATACACCACATCCATGTGTTAAAAGTGATCTGGTACAGCCGAAGCGAACGAAACTTTGAAGACACACAAAAATCGTGATATCGCTTGTTTCGAGCGTTTCTGCAATCGCAGCTTGGTGCAAATGGATCAAGAACGTCCATTCTGCTCAAATACACCACATCCATGTGTTAAAAGTTGTCTGGCACTGCCGAAGCGAACGAAACTTTGAAAAACTCAAAAATCGTGATATCTCGTGATTCGAGCGTTTCTGAGATCGCAGTTTGGTTCAAATGGATCGAAAACTTTCATTCTACACAAATACACCATATCCATGCGTTAAAAGTGATCTGGTACAGCCGAAGCGAACGAAACTTTGAAAAACACAGAAATCGTGTTATCGAGTGTTATAAGCATTTCTCACATCACAGCTCGGTGCAACGGGATCGAAAACTTTCATTCTGCTCAAATCCACGACATACATGTGTTAAATGTTGTCTGGCACAGCCGAAGCGAACGAAACTTTGAAAAACACCAAAATCGTAATATCGCGTGTTTTGAGCGTTTCTGATATCACAGCTCGGTGCAAATGGATCAAAAACGTTCATTCTGCTCAAATACATCATATCCATGCATTAAAAGTCGTCTGGCACAGACGAAGCGACCGAAACTTTGAAAACCACATAAATCGTTTTATCGAGTGTTATAAGCATTTCTCACATCACAGCTCGGTGCAACGGGATCGAAAACTTTCATTCTGCTCAAATACACCACATCCATGTGTTAAATGTTGTCTGGCACAGCCGAAGCGAACGAAACTTTGAAAAACACAAAAATCGTGATATCGCTTGTTTCGAGCGTTTATGAGATCGCAGCTTGGTGCAAATGCATCAAAAACGTTCATTCTGCTCAAATACATCATATCCATGCATTAAAAGTGGTCTGGCACAGTCGAAGCGAACGAAACTTTGAAAAACTCAAAAATCGTGATATCTCGTGATTCGAGCGTTTCTGAGATCGCAGTTTGGTGCAAATGGATCGAAAACTTTCATTCTACTCAAAAACACCACATCCATGTGTTAAAAGTCGTCTGGCACAGACGAAGCGACCGAAACTTTGAAAACCACAGAAATCGTGTTATCGAGTGTTTCGAGCGTTTCTCACATCACAGCTCGGTGCAACGGGATCGAAAACTTTCATTCTGCTCAAATACACCTCATCCATGTGTTAAAAGTTGTCTGGCACAGACGAAGCGAACGAAACTTTGAAGACACACAAAATTCGTGATATCGCGTGATTCGAGCGTTTCTGAGATCACAGCTCGGTGCAAATGGATCAAATACGTTCATTCTACACAAATACACCATATCCATGCGTTAAATGTGGTCTGGTACAGCCGAAGCGAATGAAATTTTCAAAAACACAAAAATCGTAATATCGCGTGTTTTGAGCATTTCTGAGATCGCAGGTTGGTGCAAATAGATCAAAAACGTCCATTCTGCTCAAATACACCACATCCATGTGTTAAAAGTTGTCTGGCACAGCCGAAGCGAACGAAACTTCGGAAAACACCAAAATCGTAATATCGCGTGTTTTGAGCGTTTCTGATATCTCAGCTCGGTGCAAATGGATCAAAAACGTTCATTCTGCTCAAATACATCATATCCATGCATTAAAAGTCGTCTGGCACAGACGAAGCTACCGAAATTTTGAAAACCACAGAAATCGTGTTATCGAGTGTTTCGAGCGTTTCTCACATCACAGCTCGGTGCAACGGGATCGAAAACTTTCATTCTGCTCAAATACACCACATCCATGTGTTAAATGTTGTCTGGCACAGCCGAAGCGAACGAAACTTTGAAAAACACAAAAATCGTGATATCGCTTGTTTCGAGCGTTTCTGAGATCGCAGCTTGGTGCAAATGCATCAAAAACGTTCATTCTGCTCAAATACATCATATCCATGCATTAAAAGTGGTCTGGCACAGCCGAAGATAACGAAACTTTGAAAAACTCAAAAATCGTGATATCTCGTGATTCGAGCGTTTCTGAGATCGCAGTTTGGTGCAAATGGATCGAAAACTTTCATTCTACTCAAAAACACCACATCCATGTGTTAAAAGTCGTCTGGCACAGACGAAGCGACCGAAACTTTGAAAACCACAGAAATCGTGTTATCGAGTGTTTCGAGCGTTTCTCACATCACAGCTCGGTGCAACGGGATCGAAAACTTTCATTCTGCTCAAATACACCACATCCATGTATTAAATGTTGTCTGGCACAGCCGAAGCGAACGAAACCTTGAAAAACACAGAAATCGTGCTATCGCGTGTTTCGAACGTTTCTGAGATCAGAGCTCGGTGCAAATGGATCAAACACGTTCATTCTACTCAAATACACCACATCCATGTGTTAAAAGTTGTCTGGCACAGCCGAAGTGAACGAAACTTTGAAAACACACAAAAATCGTGATATCGCATGTTTCGAGCGTTTCTGCAATCGCAGCTTGGTGCAAATGCATCAAAAACGTTCATTCTGCTCAAATACACCACATCAATGTGTTAAAAGTTGTCTGGCACACACGAAGCGAACGAAACTTTGAAAACCACAGAAATCATTTTATCGAGTGTTTCGAGCGTTTCTCAGATCAAAGCTCGGTGCAACTGGATCGAAAACTTTCAGTCTGCTCAAATACACCACATCCATGTGTTAAAAGTTGTCTGGCACAGACGAAGCGAACGAAACTTTGAAGACACAAAAATCGTGATATCGCTTGTTTCGAGCGTTTCTGCAATCGCAGCTTGGTGCAAGTGCATCAAAAACGTTCATCCTGCTCAAATACACCACATCCATGTGTTAAAAGTTGTCTGGCACAGACGAAGCGAACGAAACTTTGAAAAACAACAAAATTGTTAAAACGCGCGTTTTGGGCGTTTCTGAGATCACAACTCGGTGCAAATGGATCAAAAACGTTCATTCTGCTCAAATACACTACATCCATGTGTTAAAAGTTGTCTGGCACAGACGAAGCGAACGAAACTTTGAAAACCACAGAAATAGTTTTATCGAGTGTTTCGAGCGTTTCTCAGATCAAAGCTCGGTGCAACTGGATCGAAAACTTTCATTCTGCTCAAATACACCACATCCATGCATTAAAAGTCGTCTGGCACAGACGAAGCGACCGAAACTTTGAAAACCACAGAAATCGTGTTATCGAGTGTTTCGAGCGTTTCTCACTTCACAGCTCGGTGCAACGGGATCGAAAACTTTCATTCTGCTCAAATACACCACATCCCTGCGTTAAAAGTTGTGTGGCACAGCCGAAGCGAACGAAACTTTGAAAACTACAGAAACCGTGTTATCGCGTGTTTCGAGCGTTTCTGAGATCACAGCTCGGTGCAAATGGATCAAAAACGTTCATTCTACTCAAATACACCACATCCACGTGTTCAAAGTTGTCTGGCACAGACGAAGCGAACGAAACTTTGAAAACCACATAAATCGTTTTATCGAGTGTTTCGAGCGTTTCTCAGATCAAAGCTCGGTGCAACTGGATCGAAAACTTTCATTCTGCTCAAATACACCACATCCATGTTTTAAAAGTTGTCTGGCACAGACGAAGCGAACGAAACTTTGAAAAACAACAAAATTGTTTTATCGCGTGTTTCGAGCGTTTCTGAGATCGCAGCGTGGTGCAAATGTATCCAAAACGAACATTCTACTCAAATACACTACATCCATGTTTTTAAAGTTGTCTGGCACAGCCGAAGCGAACGAAACATTGAAAAACACAAAAATCGTGATATCGCTTGTTTCGAGCGTTTCTGCAATCGCAGCTTGGTGCAAATGCATCAAAAACGTTCATTCTCCTCAAATACACCACATCCGTGTGTTAAAAGTTGTCTGGCACAGACGAAGCGACCGAAACTTTGAATACCACAGAAATCGTGTTATCGAGTGTTTCGAGCGTTTCTCACATCACAGCTCGGTGCAACGGGATTGAAAACTTTCACTCTGCTCAAATACACCACATCCATGTGTTAAAAGTCGTCTGGCACAGACGAAGCGACCAAAACTTTGAAAACCACAGAAATCGTGTTATCGAGTGTTATGAGCGTTTCTCACATCACAGCTCGGTGCAACGGGATCGAAAACTTTCATTCTGCTCAAATACACCACATCCATGTGTTAAATGTTGTCTGGCACAGCCGAAGCGAACGAAACTTTGAAAAACACCAAAATCGTAATATCGCGTGTTTTGAGCGTTTCTGATATCACAGCTCGGTGCAAATGGATCAAAAACGTTCATTCTGCTCAAATACGTCATATCCATGCATCAAAAGTCGTCTGGCACAGACGAAGCGACCGAAACTTTGAAAACCACAGAAATCGTGATATCGAGTGTTTCGAGCGTTTCTCACTTCACAGCTCGGTGCAACGGGATCGAAAACTTTCATTCTGCTCAATTACACCACATCCATGTGTTAAAAGTTGTCTGGCACAGCCGCAGCGAACGAAACTTTGAAAAACACAGAAATCGGGCTATCGCGTGTTTCGAGCGTTTCTGAGATCAGAGTTCGGTGCAAACGGATCAAACACGTTCATTCTACTCAAATATACCACATCCTTGCGTTAAAAGTTGTCTGGCACAGCCGAAGAGAACGAAACTTTGAAAACACACAAAAATCGTGATATCGCTTGTTTCGAGCGTTTCTGCAATCGCAGCTTGGTGCAAATGCATCAAAAACGTTCATTCTTCTCAAATACACCACATCCATGTGTTAAAAGTTGTCTGGCACATACGAAGCGAACGAAACTTTGAAAAACAACAAAATTGTTTTATCGCGTGTTTCGAGCGTTTCTGAGATCGCAGCTTGGTGCAAATACATCAAAAACGTTCATTCTGCTCAAATACACCACATCCATGTGATAAAAGTTGTCTGGCACACACGAAGCGAACGAAACTTTGAAAACCATAGAAATCGTTTTATCGAGTGTTTCGAACGTTTCTCAGATCAAAGCTCGGTGCAACTGGATCGAAAACTTTCATTCTGCTCAAATACACCACATCCATGTGTTAAAAGTTGTCTGGCACAGACGAAGCGAACGAAACTTTGAAAACCACAGAAATAGTTTTATCGAGTGTTTCGAGCATTTCTCAGATCAAAGCTCGGTGCAACGGGATCGAAAACTTTCATTCTGCTCAAATACACCACATCCATGTATTAAATGTTGTCTGGCACAGCGGAAGCAAACGAAACTTTGAAAAACACAAAAATCGTGATATCGCTTGTTTCGAGCGTTTCTGAGATCGCAGCTTGGTGCAAATGCATCAAAAACGTTCATTCTGCTCAAATACATCATATCCATGCATTAAAAGTGGTCTGGCACAGCCGAAGCGAACGAAACTTTGAAAACACACAAAAATCGTAATATCGCGTGTTTTGAGCGTTTCTGAGATCGCAGCTTGGTGCAAATGGGTCAAGAACGTTCATTCTGCTCAAATACACCACATCCATGTGTTAAAAGTTGTCTGGCACAGCCGAAGCGAACGAAAGTTTGAAAACTACAGAAATCGTGTTATCGCGCGTTTTGACCGTTTCTGAGATCACAGCTCGGTGCAAAAGGATGAAATACCTTCATTCTACTCAAGTACACCAAATCCATGCGTTAAAAATGGTCTGGCACAGCGGATGCGAACCAAACCTTGCCAAAAACACAAAAATCGTGATATCGCATGTTTCGAGCGTTTCTGCAATCGCAGCTTGGTGCAAATGCATCAAAAACGTCCATTCTGCTCAAATACACCACATCCATGTGTTAAAAGTTGTCTGGCACTGCCGAAGCGAACGAAACTTTGAAAAACTCAAAAATCGTGATATCTCGTGATTCGAGCGTTTCTGAGATCGCAGTTTGGTTCAAATGGATCGAAAACTTTCATTCTACACAAATACACCATATCCATGCGTTAAAAGTGATCTGGTACAGCCGAAGCGAACGAAACTTTGAAAAACACAGAAATCGTGTTATCGAGTGTTATAAGCATTTCTCACATCACAGCTCGGTGCAACGGGATCGAAAACTTTCATTCTGCTCAAATCCACGACATACATGTGTTAAATGTTGTCTGGCACAGCCGAAGCGAACGAAACTTTGAAAAACACCAAAATCGTAATATCGCGTGTTTTGAGCGTTTCTGATATCACAGCTCGGTGCAAATGGATCAAAAACGTTCATTCTGCTCAAATACATCATATCCATGCATTAAAAGTCGTCTGGCACAGACGAAGCGACCGAAACTTTGAAAACCACATAAATCGTTTTATCGAGTGTTATAAGCATTTCTCACATCACAGCTCGGTGCAACGGGATCGAAAACTTTCATTCTGCTCAAATACACCACATCCATGTGTTAAATGTTGTCTGGCACAGCCGAAGCGAACGAAACTTTGAAAAACACAAAAATCGTGATATCGCTTGTTTCGAGCGTTTATGAGATCGCAGCTTGGTGCAAATGCATCAAAAACGTTCATTCTGCTCAAATACACCACATCAATGTGTAAAAAGTTGTCTGGCACACACGAAGCGAACGAAACTTTGAAAACCACAGAAATCATTTTATCGAGTGTTTCGAGCGTTTCTCAGATCAAAGCTCGGTGCAACTGGATCGAAAACTTTCATTCTGCTCAAATACACCACATCCATGTGTTAAAAGTGATCTGGTACAGCCGAAGCGAACGAAACTTTGAAGACACACAAAAATCGTGATATCGCGTGTTTTGAGCGTTTCTGAGATCGCAGCTTGGTGCAAATGGATCAAGAACGTCCATTCTGCTCAAATACACCACATCCATGTGTTAAAAGTTGTCTGGCACAGCCGAAGCGAACGAAACTTTGAAAAACTCAAAAATCGTGATATCTCGTGATTCGAGCGTTTCTGAGATCGCAGTTTGGTGCAAATGGATCGAAAACTTTCATTCTACACAAATACACCATATCCATGCGTTAAAAGTGATCTGGTACAGCCGAAGCGAACGAAACTTTGAAAAACACAGAAATCGTGTTATCGAGTGTTATAAGCATTTCTCACATCACAGCTCGGTGCAACGGGATCGAAAACTTTCATTCTGCTCAAATCCACGACATACATGTGTTAAATGTTGTCTGGCACAGCCGAAGCGAACGAAACTTTGAAAACCACCAAAATCGTAATATCGCGTGTTTTGAGCGTTTCTGATATCACAGCTCGGTGCAAATGGATCAAAAACGTTCATTCTGCTCAAATACATCATATCCATGCATTAAAGTCGTCTGGCACAGACGAAGCGACCGAAACTTTGAAACCACAGAAATCGTGTTATCGAGTGTTTCGAGCGTTTCTCACATCACAGCTCGGTGCAACGGGATCGAAAACTTTCATTCTGCTCAAATACACCACATCCATGTGTTAAATGTTGTCTGGCACAGCCGAAGCGAACGAAACTTTGAAAAACACAAAAATCGTGATATCGCTTGTTTCGAGCGTTTATGAGATCGCAGCTTGGTGCAAATGCATCAAAAACGTTCATTCTGCTCAAATACATCATAGCCATGCATTAAAAGTGGTCTGGCACAGCCGAAGCGAACGAAACTTTGAAAAACTAAAAAATCGTGATATCTCGTGATTCGAGCGTTTCTGAGATCGTAGTTTTGTGCAAATGGATCGAAAACTTTCATTCTACTCAAAAACACCACATCCATGTGTTAAAAGTCGTCTGGCACAGACGAAGCGACCGAAACTTTGAAAACCACAGAAATCGTGTTATCGAGTGTTTCGAGCGTTTCTCACATCACAGCTCGGTGCAACGGGATCGAAAACTTTCATTCTGCTCAAATACACCACATCCATGTATTAAATGTTGTCTGGCACAGCCGAAGCGAACGAAACTTTGAAAAACACAAAAATCGTAATATCGCTTGTTTCGAGCGTTTCTGAGATCGCAGCTTGGTGCAAATGCATCAAAAACGTTCATTCTGCTCAAATCACCATATCCATGCGTTAAAAGTTGTCTGGCACAGCCGAAGCGAACGAAAATTTGAAAACTACAGAAACCGTGTTATCGCGTGTTTCGAGCGTTTCTGAGATCACAGCTCGGTTCAAATGGATCAAAAACGTTCATTCTACTCAAATACACCACATCCATGTGTTCAAAGTTGTCTGGCACAGACGAAGCGAACGAAACGTTTCTCAGATCAAAGCTCGGTGCAACTGGATCGAAAACTTTCATTCTACTCAAATACACCACATCCATGTGTTAAAAGTTGTCTGGCACAGCCGAAGTGAACGAAACTTTGAAAACACACAAAAATCGTGATATCGCTTGTTTCGAGCATTTCTGCAATCGCAGCTTGATGC
This sequence comes from Pimpla rufipes, assembly GCA_963932165.1. Taxonomy (NCBI): domain Eukaryota; kingdom Metazoa; phylum Arthropoda; class Insecta; order Hymenoptera; family Ichneumonidae; genus Pimpla; species Pimpla rufipes. The sequence continues at coordinate 7,094,892 of OZ010643.1, forward strand.
AAATGCATCAAAAACGTTCATTCTGCTCAAATACACCACATTCATGTGTTAAAAGTTGTCTGGTACACACGAAGCGAACGAAACTTTGAAAACCGCAGAAATCGTTTTATCGAGTGTTTCGAGCGTTTCTCAGATCAAAGCTCGGTGCAACTGGATCGAAAACTTTCATTCTGCTCAAATACACCACATCCATCTGTTATAAGTTGTCTGGCACAGCCGAAGCGAACGAAACTTTGAAAAACTCCAAATTGTGATATCTCGTGATTCGAGCGTTTCTGAGATCGCAGTTTGGTGCAAATGGATCGAAAACTTTCATTCTACTCAAATACACCACGTCCATGCGTAAAAAGTTGTCTAGAACAGCCGAAGCGAACGAAATTTTGAAAAACACAAAAATCGTGATATCGCTTGTTTCGAGCGTTAGTGCAATCGCAGCTTTGTGCAAATGCATCAAAAACGTTCATTCTGCTCAAATACACCACATCAATGTGTTAAAAGTTGTCTGGCACAGAGGAAGCTAACGAAACACTGAAGACACACAAAATTCGTGATATCGGGTGTTTCGAGCGTTTCTCACATCACAGCTTGGTGCAAATGCATCAAAAACGTTCATTCTGCTCAAATACACCACATCCATGTGTTAAAAGTTGTCTGGCACACACGAAGCGAACGAAACTTTGAAAACCACAGAAATCGTTTTATCGAGTATTTCGAGCGTTTCTCAGATCAAAGCTCGGTGCAACTGGATCGAAAACTTTCATTCTGCTCTAATACACCACATCCATGTATTAAATGTTGTCTGGCACAGCCGAAGAGAACGAAACCTTGAAGAACACAGAAATCGTGCTATCGCGTGCTTCGAACGTTTCTGAGATCAGAGCTCGGTGCAAATGGATCAAACACGTTCATTCTACTCAAATACACCACATCCATGTGTTAAAAGTTGTCTGGCACAGCCGAAGAGAACGAAACTTTGAAAACATACAAAAATCGTGATATCGCTTGTTTCGAGCGTTTCTGCAATCGCAGCTTGGTGCAAATGCATCAAAAACGTTCATTCTGCTCAAATACACCACACTCATGTGGCACACACGAAGCGAACGAAACTTTGAAAACCACATAAATCGTTTTATCGAGTGTTTCGAGTTGTCTGGCACACACGAAGCGAACGAAACTTTGAAAACCACATAAATCGTTTTATCGAGTGTTTCGAGCGTTTCTCACATCACAGCTCGGTGCAACGGGATCGAAAACTTTCATTCTGCTCAAATACACCACATCCATGTATTAAATGTTGTCTGGCACAGCCGAAACGAACGAAACCTTGAAAAACACAGAAATCGTGCTATCGCGTGCTTCGAACGTTTCTGAGATCAGAGCTCGGTGCAAATGGATCAAACACGTTCATTCTACTCAAATACACCACATCCATGTGTTAAATGTTGTCTGGCACAGCCGAAGCGAACGAAACTTTGAAAATACAAAAATCGTGATATCGCTTGTTTCGAGCGTTTCTGAGATCAGAGTTTGGTGCAAACGGATCAAACACGTTCATTCTACTCAAATATACCACATCCTTGCGTTAAAAGTTGTCTGGCACAGCCGAAGAGAACGAAACTTTGAAAACACACAAAAATCGTGATATCGCTTGTTTCGAGCGTTTCTGCAATCGCAGCTTGGTGCAAATGCATCAAAAACGTTCATTCTGCTCAAATACACCACATCCATCTGTTAAAAGTTGTCTGGCACATACGAAGCGAACGAAACTTTGAAAAACAACAAAATTGTTTTATCGCGGGTTTCGAGCATTTCTGAGATCGCAGCTTGGTGCAAATGCATCAAAAACGTTCATTCTGCTCAAATACACCACATCAATGTGTTAAAAGTTGTCTGGCACACACGAAGCGAACGAAACTTTGAAAACCACAGAAATCATTTTATCGAGTGTTTCGAGCGTTTCTCAGATCAAAGCTCGGTGCAACTGGATCGAAAACTTTCATTCTGCTCAATTACACCACATCCATGTGTTAAAAGTGGTCTGGCACAGCCGAAGCGAACGAAACTTTGAAAAACTCAAAAATCGTGATATCTCGTGATTCGAGCGTTTCTGAGATCGTAGTTTTGTGCAAATGGATCGAAAACTTTCATTCTACTCAAAAACACCACATCCATGTGTTAAAAGTCGTCTGGCACAGACGAAGCGACCGAAACTTTGAAAACCACAGAAATCGTGTTATCGAGTGTTTCGAGCGTTTCTCACATCACAGCTCGGTGCAACGGGATCGAAAACTTTCATTCTGCTCAAATACACCACATCCATGTATTAAGTGTTGTCTGGCACAGCCGAAGCGAACGAAACTTTGAAAAACACAAAAATCGTAATATCGCTTGTTTCGAGCGTTTCTGAGATCACAGCTCGGTGCAAATGGATCAAAAACGTTCATTCTACTCAAATACACCACATCCATGTGTTAAAAGTTGTCTGGCACTGCCGAAGCGAACGAAACTTTGAAAAACTCAAAAATCGTGATATCTCGTGATTCGAGCGTTTCTGAGATCGCAGTTTGGTGCAAATGGATCGAAAACTTTCATTCTACACAAATACACCATATCCATGCGTTAAAAGTGATCTGGTACAGCCGAAGCGAACGAAACTTTGAAAAACACAGAAATCGTGTTATCGAGTGTTATAAGCATTTCTCACATCACAGCTCGGTGCAACGGGATCGAAAACTTTCATTCTGCTCAAATCCACGACATACATGTGTTAAATGTTGTCTGGCACAGCCGAAGCGAACGAAACTTTGAAAAACACCAAAATCGTAATATCGCGTGTTTTGAGCGTTTCTTATATCACAGCTCGGAGCAAATGGATCAAAAACGTTCATTCTGCTCAAATACATCATATCCATGCATTAAAATTCGTCTGGCACAGACGAAGCGACCGAAACTTTGAAAACCACAGAAATCGTGTTATCGAGTGTTTCGAGCGTTTCTTGCATCACAGCTCGGTGCAACGGGATCGAAAACTTTCATTCTGCTCAAATACACCACATCCATGTGTTAAAAGTTGTCTGGCACAGAGGAAGCTAACGAAACACTGAAGACACACAAAATTCGTGATATCGGGTGTTTCGAGCGTTTCTCACATCACAGCTTGGTGCAAATGCATCAAAAACGTTCATTCTGCTCAAATACACCACATCCATGTGTTAAAAGTTGTCTGGCACACACGAAGCGAACGAAACGTTTCTCAGATCAAAGCTCGGTGCAACTGGATCGAAAACTTTCATTCTACTCAAATACACCACATCCATGTGTTAAAAGTTGTCTGGCACAGCCGAAGTGAACGAAACTTTGAAAACACACAAAAATCGTGATATCGCTTGTTTCGAGCATTTCTGCAATCGCAGCTTGATGCAAATGCATCAAAAACGTTCATTCTGCTCAAATACACCACATTCATGTGTTAAAAGTTGTCTGGTACACACGAAGCGAACGAAACTTTGAAAACCGCAGAAATCGTTTTATCGAGTGTTTCGAGCGTTTCTCAGATCAAAGCTCGGTGCAACTGGATCGAAAACTTTCATTCTGCTCAAATACACGACATCCATCTGTTAAAAGTTGTCTGGCACAGCCGAAGCGAACGAAACTTTGAAAAACTCCAAAATCGTGATATCTCGTGATTCGAGCGTTTCTGAGATCGCAGTTTGGTGCAAATGGATCGAAAACTTTCATTCTACTCAAATACACCACGTCCATGCGTAAAAAGTTGTCTAGAACAGCCAAAGCGAACGAAATTTTGAAAAACACAAAAATCGTGATATCGCTTGTTTCGAGCGTTTCTGCAATCGCAGCTTTGTGCAAATGCATCAAAAACGTTCATTCTGCTCAAATACACCACATCAATGTGTTAAAAGTTGTCTGGCACAGAGGAAGCTAACGAAACACTGAAGACACACAAAATTCGTGATATCGGGTGTTTCGAGCGTTTCTCACATCACAGCTTGGTGCAAATGCATCAAAAACGTTCATTCTGCTCAAATACACCACATCCATGTGTTAAAAGTTGTCTGGCACACACGAAGCGAACGAAACTTTGAAAACCACAGAAATCGTTTTATCGAGTGTTTCGAGCGTTTCTCAGATCAAAGCTCGGTGCAACTGGATCGAAAACTTTCATTCAGCTCAGATACACCACATCCATGTGTTAAAAGTTGTCTGGCACAGACGAAGTGAACGAAACTTTGAAGACACACAAAATTCGTGATATCGCGTGATTCGAGCGTTTCTGACATCACAGCTCGGTGCAAATGGATCAAATACGTTCATTCTACACAAATACACCATATCCATGCGTTAAAAGTGGTCTGGTACAGCCGAAGCGAATGAAACTTTGAAAACCACAGAAATCGTGTTATCGAGTGTTTCGAGCGTTTCTCACTTCACAGTTCGGTGCAACGGGATCGAAAACTTTCATTCTGCTCAAATACACCACATCCATGTGTTCAATGTTGTCTAGCACAGCCGAAGCGAACGAAATTTTGAAAAACACAAAAATCGTGATGTCGCTTGTTTCGAGCGTTTCTGAGATCGCAGCTTGGTGCAAATGCATCAAAAACGTTCATTATGCTCAAATATATCATATCCATGCATTAAAAGTGGTCTGGCATAGCCGAAGCGAACGAAACTTTGACAAACTCATAAATCGTGATATCTCGTGATTCGAGCGTTTCTGAGATCGCAGTTTGGTGCAAATGGATCGAAAACTTTCATTCTACTCAAATACACCACATCCATGCGTTAAAAGTGGTCTGGAACAGCCGAAGCGAACGAAACTTTGAAGACACACAAAATTCGAGAAATCGCGTGTTTCGAGCGCTTCTGAGATCACAGCTCGGTGCAAATGTATCAAGTACGTTCATTCTACTCAAATACACCAAATCCATGCGTTAAAAGTGGTCTGGTACAGCCGAAGCGAATGAAACTGAAAAACACCAAAATCGTAATATCGCGTGTTTTGAGCGTTTCTGATATCACAGCTCGGTGCAAATGGATCAAAAACGTTCATTCTGCTCAAATACATCATATCCATGCATTAAAGTCGTCTGGCACAGACGAAGCGACCGAAACTTTGAAACCACAGAAATCGTGTTATCGAGTGTTTCGAGCGTTTCTCACATCACAGCTCGGTGCAACGGGATCGAAAACTTTCATTCTGCTCAAATAGACCACATCCATGTGTTAAATGTTGTCTGGCACAGCCGAAGCGAACGAAACTTTGAAAATACAAAAATCGTGATATCGCTTGTTTCGAGCGTTTCTGAGATCAGAGTTCGGTGCAAACGCATCAAACACGTTCAATCTACTCAAATATACCACATTATTGCGTTAAAAGTTGTCTGGCACAGCCGAAGAGAACGATACTTTGAAAACACACAAAAATCGTGATATCGCTTGTTTCGAGCGTTTCTGCAATCGCAGCTTGGTGCAAATGCATCAAAAACGTTCATTCTGCTCAAATACACCACATCCATCTGTTAAAAGTTGTCTGGCACATACGAAGCGAACGAAACTTTGAAAACCACAGAAATCATTTTATCGAGTGTTTCGAGCGTTTCTCAGATCAAAGCTCGGTGCAACTGGATCGAAAACGTTCATTCTGCTCAAATACATCACATCAATGTGTTAAAAGTTGTCTGGCACAGAGGAAGCTAACGAAACACTGAAGACACACAAAATTCGTGATATCGGGTGTTTCGAGCGTTTCTCACATCACAGCTTGGTGCAAATGCATCAAAAACGTTCATTCTGCTCAAATACACCTCATCCATGTGTTAAAAGTTGTCTGGCACACACGAAGCGAACGAAACTTTGAAAACCACATAAATCGTTTTATCGAGTGTTTCGAGCGTTTCTCACATCACAGCTCGGTACAACGGGATCGAAAACTTTCATTCTGCTCAAATACACCACATCCATGTGTTAAATGTTGTCTGGCGCAGCCGAAGCGAACGAAACTTTGAAAATACAAAAATCGTGATATCGCTTGTTTCGAACGTTTCTGAGATCAGAGTTCGGTGCAAACGGATCAAACACGTTCATTCTACTCAAATATACCACATCCTTGCGTTAAAAGTTGTCTGGCACAGCCGAAGAGAACGAAACTTTGGAAACACACAAAAATCGTGATATCGCTTGTTTCGAGCGTTTCTGCAATCGCAGCTTGGTGCAAATGCATCAAAAACGTTCATTCTGCTCAAATACACCACATCCATCTGTTAAAAGTTGTCTGGCACATACGAAGCGAACGAAACTTTGAAAAACAACAAAATTGTTTTATCGCGGGTTTCGAGCGTTTCTGAGATCGCAGCTTGGTGCAAATGCATCAAAAACGTTCATTCTGCTTAAATACACCACATCAATGTGTTAAAAGTTGTCTGGCACACACGAAGCGAACGAAACTTTGAAAACCACAGAAATCATTTTATCGAGTGTTTCGAGCGTTTCTCAGATCAAAGCTCGGTGCAACTGGATCGAAAACTTTCATTCTGCTCAAATACACCACATCCATGTGTTAAAAGTGATCTGGTACAGCCGAAGCGAACGAAACTTTGAAGACACACAAAAATCGTGATATCGCTTGTTTCGAGCGTTTCTGCAATCGCAGCTTGGTGCAAATGGATCAAGAACGTCCATTCTGCTCAAATACACCACATCCATGTGTTAAAAGTTGTCTGGCACTGCCGAAGCGAACGAAACTTTGAAAAACTCAAAAATCGTGATATCTCGTGATTCGAGCGTTTCTGAGATCGCAGTTTGGATCAAAAACGTTCATTCTACTCAAATACACCACATCCATGTGTTAAAAGTTGTCTGACACAGCCGAAGCGAACGAAACTTCGTAAAACACCAAAATCGTAATATCGCGTGTTTTGAGCGTTTCTGATATCACAGCTCGGTGCAAATGGATCAAAAACGTTCATTCTGCTCAAATACATCATATCCATGCATTAAAAGTCGTCTGGCACAGACGAAGCGACCGAAACTTTGAAAACCACAGAAATCGTGTTATCGAGTGTTTCGAGCGTTTCTCACTTCACAGTTCGGTGCAACGGGATCGAAAACTTTCATTCTGCTCAAATACACCACATCCATGTGTTCAATGTTGTCTAGCACAGCCGAAGCGAACGAAATTTTGAAAAACACAAAAATCGTGATGTCGCTTGTTTCGAGCGTTTCTGAGATCGCAGCTTGGTGCAAATGCATCAAAAACGTTCATTATGCTCAAATATATCATATCCATGCATTAAAAGTGGTCTGGCATAGCCGAAGCGAACGAAACTTTGAAAAACTCATAAATCGTGATATCTCGTGATTCGAGCGTTTCTGAGATCGCAGTTTGGTGCAAATGGATCGAAAACTTTCATTCTACTCAAATACACCACATCCATGCGTTAAAAGTGGTCTGGAACAGCCGAAGCGAACGAAACTTTGAAGACACACAAAATTCGTGAAATCGCGTGTTTCGAGCGCTTCTGAGATCACAGCTCGGTGCAAATGTATCAAGTACGTTCATTCTACTCAAATACACCAAATCCATGCGTTAAAAGTGGTCTGGTACAGCCGAAGCGAATGAAACTGAAAAACACCAAAATCGTAATATCGCGTGTTTTGAGCGTTTCTGATATCACAGCTCGGTGCAAATGGATCAAAAACGTTCATTCTGCTCAAATACATCATATCCATGCATTAAAGTCGTCTGGCACAGACGAAGCGACCGAAACTTTGAAACCACAGAAATCGTGTTATCGAGTGTTTCGAGCGTTTCTCACATCACAGCTCGGTGCAACGGGATCGAAAACTTTCATTCTGCTCAAATAGACCACATCCATGTGTTAAATGTTGTCTGGCACAGCCGAAGCGAACGAAACTTTGAAAATACAAAAATCGTGATATCGCTTGTTTCGAGCGTTTCTGAGATCAGAGTTCGGTGCAAACGGATCAAACATGTTCATTCTACTCAAATATACCACATCCTTGCGTTAAAAGTTGTCTGGCACAGCCGAAGAGAACGAAACTTTGAAAACACACAAAAATCGTGATATCGCTTGTTTCGAGCGTTTCTGCAATCGCAGCTTGGTGAAAATGCATCAAAAACGTTCATTCTGCTCAAATACACCACATCCATCTGTTAAAAGTTGTCTGGCACATACGAAGCGAACGAAACTTTGAAAAACAACAAAATTGTTTTATCGCGGGTTTCGAGCGTTTCTGAGATCGCAGCTTGGTGCAAATGCATCAAAAACGTTCATTCTGCTCAAATACACCACATCAATGTGTTAAAAGTTGTCTGGCACACACGAAGCGAACGAAACTTTGAAAACCACAGAAATCATTTTATCGAGTGTTTCGAGCGTTTCTCACATCACAGCTCGGTACAACGGGATCGAAAACTTTCATTCTGCTCAAATACACCACATCCATGTGTTAAATGTTGTCTGGCGCAGCCGAAGCGAACGAAACTTTGAAAAACACAAAAATCGTGATATCGCTTGTTTCGAGCGTTTATGAGATCGCAGCTTGGTGCAAATGCATCAAAAACGTTCATTCTGCTCAAATACATCATATCCATGCATTAAAAGTGGTCTGGCACAGCCGAAGCGACCGAAACTTTGAAAACCACAGAAATCGTGTTATCGCGTGTTTCGAGCGTTTCTCACATCACAGCTCGGTGCAACGGGATCGAAAACTTTCATTCTGCTCAAATACACCACATCCATGTATTAAATGTTGTCTGGCACAGCCGAAACGAACGAAACCTTGAAAAACACAGAAATCGTGCTATCGCGTGCTTCGAACGTTTCTGAGATCAGAGCTCGGTGCAAATGGATCAAACACGTTCATTCTACTCAAATACACCACATCCATGTGTTAAATGTTGTCTGGCACAGCCGAAGCGAACGAAACTTTGAAAATACAAAAATCGTGATATCGCTTGTTTCGAGCGTTTCTGCAATCGCAGCTTGGTGCAAATGGATCAAGAACGTCCATTCTGCTCAAATACACCACATCCATGTGTTAAAAGTTGTCTGGCACTGCCGAAGCGAACGAAACTTTGAAAAACTCAAAAATCGTGATATCTCGTGATTCGAGCGTTTCTGAGATCGCAGTTTGGTGCAAATGGATCGAAAACTTTCATTCTACACAAATACACCATATCCATGCGTTAAAAGTGATCTGGTACAGCCGAAGCGAACGAAACTTTGAAAAACACAGAAATCGTGTTATCGCGTGTTTCGAGCGTTTCTCACATCACAGCTCGGTGCAACGGGATCGAAAACTTTCATTCTGCTCAAATACACCACATCCATGTATTAAATGTTGTCTGGCACAGCCGAAACGAACGAAACCTTGAAAAACACAGAAATCGTGCTATCGCGTGCTTCGAACGTTTCTGAGATCAGAGCTCGGTGCAAATGGATCAAACACGTTCATTCTACTCAAATACACCACATCCATGTGTTAAATGTTGTCTGGCACAGCCGAAGCGAACGAAACTTTGAAAATACAAAAATCGTGATATCGCTTGTTTCGAGCGTTTCTGAGATCAGAGTTCGGTGCAAACGGATCAAACACGTTCATTCTACTCAAATATACCACATCCTTGCGTTAAAAGTTGTCTGGCACAGCCGAAGAGAACGAAACTTTGAAAACACACAAAAATCGTGATATCGCTTGTTTCGAGCGTTTCTGCAATCGCAGCTTGGTGAAAATGCATCAAAAACGTTCATTCTGCTCAAATACACCACATCCATCTGTTAAAAGTTGTCTGGCACATACGAAGCGAACGAAACTTTGAAAAACAACAAAATTGTTTTATCGCGGGTTTCGAGCGTTTCTGAGATCGCAGCTTGGTGCAAATGCATCAAAAACGTTCATTCTGCTCAAATACACCACATCAATGTGTTAAAAGTTGTCTGGCACACACGAAGCGAACGAAACTTTGAAAACCACAGAAATCATTTTATCGAGTGTTTCGAGCGTTTCTCAGATCAAAGCTCGGTGCAACTGGATCGAAAACTTTCATTCTGCTCAATTACACCACATCCATGTGTTAAAAGTTGTCTGGCACAGCCGAAGTGAACGAAACTTTGAAAACACATAAAAATCGTGATATCGCTTGTTTCGAGCGTTTCTGCAATCGCAGCTTGGTGCAAATGCATCAAAAACGTTCATTCTGCTCAAATACATCATATCCATGCATTAAAAGTGGTCTGGCACAGCCGAAGCGAACGAAACTTTGAAAAACTCAAAAATCGTGATATCTCGTGATTCGAGCGTTTCTGAGATCGTAGTTTTGTGCAAATGGATCGAAAACTTTCATTCTACTCAAAAACACCACATCCATGTGTTAAAAGTCGTCTGGCACAGACGAAGCGACCGAAACTTTGAAAACCACAGAAATCGTGTTATCGAGTGTTTCGAGCGTTTCTCACATCACAGCTCGGTGCAACGGGATCGAAAACTTTCATTCTGCTCAAATACACCACATCCATGTATTAAGTGTTGTCTGGCACAGCCGAAGCGAACGAAACTTTGAAAAACACAAAAATCGTAATATCGCTTGTTTCGAGCGTTTCTGAGATCGCAGCTTGGTGCAAATGCATCAAAAACGTTCATTCTGCTCAAATCACCATATCCATGCGTTAAAAGTTGTCTGGCACAGCCGAAGCGAACGAAAATTTGAAAACTACAGAAACCGTGTTATCGCGTGTTTCGAGCGTTTCTGAGATCACAGCTCGGTGCAAATGGATCAAAAACGTTCATTCTACTCAAATACACCACATCCGTGTGTTCAAAGTTGTCTGGCACAGACGAAGCGAACGAAACGTTTCTCAGATCAAAGCTCGGTGCAACTGGATCGAAAACTTTCATTCTACTCAAATACACCACATCCATGTGTTAAAAGTTGTCTGGCACAGCCGAAGTGAACGAAACTTTGAAAACACACAAAAATCGTGATATCGCTTGTTTCGAGCATTTCTGCAATCGCAGCTTGATGCAAATGCATCAAAAACGTTCATTCTGCTCAAATACACCACATCCATCTGTTAAAAGTTGTCTGGCACATACGAAGCGAACGAAACTTTGAAAACCACAGAAATCATTTTATCGAGTGTTTCGAGCGTTTCTCAGATCAAAGCTCGGTGCAACTGGATCGAAAACGTTCATTCTGCTCAAATACATCACATCAATGTGTTAAAAGTTGTCTGGCACAGAGGAAGCTAACGAAACACTGAAGACACACAAAATTCGTGATATCGGGTGTTTCGAGCGTTTCTCACATCACAGCTTGGTGCAAATGCATCAAAAACGTTCATTCTGCTCAAATACACCACATCCATGTGTTAAAAGTTGTCTGGCACACACGAAGCGAACGAAACTTTGAAAACCACATAAATCGTTTTATCGAGTGTTTCGAGCGTTTCTCACATCACAGCTCGGTACAACGGGATCGAAAACTTTCATTCTGCTCAAATACACCACATCCATGTGTTAAATGTTGTCTGGCGCAGCCGAAGCGAACGAAACTTTGAAAATACAAAAATCGTGATATCGCTTGTTTCGAACGTTTCTGAGATCAGAGTTCGGTGCAAACGGATCAAACACGTTCATTCTACTCAAATATACCACATCCTTGCGTTAAAAGTTGTCTGGCACAGCCGAAGAGAACGAAACTTTGGAAACACACAAAAATCGTGATATCGCTTGTTTCGAGCGTTTCTGCAATCGCAGCTTGGTGCAAATGCATCAAAAACGTTCATTCTGCTCAAATACACCACATCCATCTGTTAAAAGTTGTCTGGCACATACGAAGCGAACGAAACTTTGAAAAACAACAAAATTGTTTTATCGCGGGTTTCGAGCGTTTCTGAGATCGCAGCTTGGTGCAAATGCATCAAAAACGTTCATTCTGCTCAAATACACCACATCAATGTGTTAAAAGTTGTCTGGCACACACGAAGCGAACGAAACTTTGAAAACCACAGAAATCATTTTATCGAGTGTTTCGAGCGTTTCTCAGATCAAAGCTCGGTGCAACTGGATCGAAAACTTTCATTCTGCTCAAATACACCACATCCATGTGTTAAAAGTGATCTGGTACAGCCGAAGCGAACGAAACTTTGAAGACACACAAAAATCGTGATATCGCTTGTTTCGAGCGTTTCTGCAATCGCAGCTTGGTGCAAATGGATCAAGAACGTCCATTCTGCTCAAATACACCACATCCATGTGTTAAAAGTTGTCTGGCACTGCCGAAGCGAACGAAACTTTGAAAAACTCAAAAATCGTGATATCTCGTGATTCGAGCGTTTCTGAGATCGCAGTTTGGTGCAAATGGATCGAAAACTTTCATTCTACACAAATACACCATATCCATGCGTTAAAAGTGATCTGGTACAGCCGAAGCGAACGAAACTTTGAAAAA